>OX596245.1:17650972-18264760 GCA_951394255.1 Polyploca ridens
GTCGACAACGATGGTAGAGGCGGACACGGCTCTCCGCACGATCTCCCCATACACACACACATACATATTCCCTTTTCATGTTTTTTAATCTAAATATAGCATCGATATTTTTGTTCATAATAACGTTCATACTCTAGATACGCAAGGTGATGATAGCTCAGTGGTAGTGACGTCGGATACCGAGATGAAGGTCCCGGGTTCGAATCCTACAATGAGCTTGAGCTTTCGGTGAAGGAAAACATCGTGAGGAAACCATAGCACGGTGGTAGGGTAGTTTGTAGTACCCGCCTGGCTGGCTACCACCCTCAAGTTGAAAATCTGTCGCCAAGCGTCTATCGGTGTGTTCCGACCGAGAGTTCCTTCTAGGCTTTGTGTGCTTACCACCGCTTACCATAGTGAGATTGCGGTCAAATACAGGCCTATAAACAGTAAAAAGAGAAAAAAAAAAAAACAAATGCGAGTAATATTTTTTCTCAATTAGTTGAATAGTGGTCCTAGTGGGCTTCGACCCATTTTTGCTGATATCAAAGGTGTTTTTTTGGCCGAAGTCGAAGCTTCGGTCGGACATTAGTTTAATCACATGTACGCAATAATATACCACGTTTATATGGCTTGGAAGACACTTTCAAGTGAGACAAAAAGGGACTTTTCTTCCAAATGCCTTTTGTGTCTTGTTGTTGAATTGATACGTAAAGAGTGTATCGAAAAAGATATCCAAGTCCTGTTTATTGCGTTAATTATAGTCTCGCATGATTCTAAGACCCAGATTGGTTCTCGCAAGGGGATACCCCCTTCCCATACCAAACATAAGAAAAGACCCCATTTAATACATATTCTTTCCCAACAGCAAATCGCCCTATCAATCCAAGAGCAATCGCTCAAACGCAGCGACTCCCACAACTCAATGGTATCAGACATCTCGGCTACTTCGCAAGAAGTCGCTAACATCAACATTGAAGCTCAAAGAAGACCCCAAGCGTCCCCGGCTGACTTACACGGAATGTGGTACCCGGGAGTTAGGAGAACCTTAGCTGCCTTATCAAGACTTTACAGATGTTTAGAGAAACGTGTATTCCAAGGTCTAGCCCAAGAAGCCATTTCGCTATGCGTCCAAAGCGTTGACAGCGCTGCTAAGCAAATTTCAACCAACGCAACAAGTATAGACGGTCAATTATTCCAAATCAAACATCTGCTTATATTAAGGGAGCAAATAGCACCGTTTCAAGTTGACTTTGTAATCAAAGAGACGACGTTAGATTTTAGTAATATGAAGAACGCAGCGTATGGTCTAATGCAGAAGCCTCGACAGATTTTCTCGTTGAATAGTAACAATGCGTTGTTAGAGTTTTTATTAGAAGGTACTCCAATGGTGAAGGAACATTTGTTGGATTCGAGGAAGGAGGTGGATCGGCAGTTGAAAGGATGCTGTGAAATGTTTATAAAGGATGCCACGGATATTCTTGCCGGGCCCATGATTGCGTTTTTGGAAAAGGTTGGTATACCAATAAATGTAAATATCTAGTGAAATTTTTCACATACGGCCTTCTAATCCCAAACTAATAAGAGCGCATGATGAAACCTATATATATCGATTGGGTGTATGTCCTAAAAAGCCACGTTACAAAATTTACAAAAAAGAAGCTATGTTTGACAACTTCAATAACCATGAAAAATTACTCAATAAATGTTTTTGTACTCATTCTGTGTTGATAGAATAGCTAGATTTATTATATATTCCACAAGTATGGTCGTTACTGACATAAGTCCCTGTAAGAACCCTTACATAATTAATTAATGGCTTACGACATTTTCTCCATAGGAATTGGCCGCCTCTCTCGGAGTACTCATAGAACTAAAATCTCCTATACTATACAAAACGTTTGAAACCAACATTTTTTTTATTTTCAGACCCAATCATTCCAACCGATCGAGCAAGTGAAGACCCAGCCGTGGGCAACTCCTGAAGAAATGGCTGTAGTGGTGAAGGAAGCTCAGAGACGGATCAAGGCACACCTCGCGTCGCTACAGCGATCCATGCAGTTATATCTCGCTAATAAAGAGACAGAGTTCATATTGTTCAGGCCTATCAGGGTAAGTGGAGATTAGGAGATTTTGTATAGATACTAAATCCTACCCTGATTTAGGAAATATTTTTCCTTTAAAATGACTTTTTTTACTGTGTGACCACAATCTCACCATGGTAAGTGATTGTGTCCGAAGGTGGTAAGTACAAATAGAAGTAACTGGCTCTCAAGTGCAACTATCGGAAAAAATTTCAAGTTGAGGGTGGTAGCCAGCCAGAGGGGTACTACAAAGTACCCTACCACCGTCCTATGGTTTCCTCACGATGTTTTCCTTCACCGAAAGCTCAAGCTCATTGTAGGATTCGAAACCGGGACCTTCGTGTCGGTATCCGACGTCACTACCACTGAGCTATCATCACCTCAATCATTATCTATCATTTATTTGTTGCAGAACAATGTAGTTGGTTACTTCGTGCAAATAGAACAGCTACTAACAAACGCTGGTTATACTTACGAAGACGCTCTCATAGTCGCCTGCCCCACGCCAGAACAAGTCTCAGTATTCATATCCTCTGCTAGTCTCATCAGCCACAGTGAGCAAGTGTTGCCATACGGAACGAAGGCCAAGCCAAGCGTGATCCGGAAACCCAGTGTTACCAGAGTGCAAGAAGATAAAGAATTGAAAATAAGTGATGAAACTAGTAATACTATTGATGTGTAGGATTTAAGTTTTAATGTTTAATTATATGACTTATAATATTGTGGTAGGACATATTATTTCAAAGGCCAGAAATGCTATAAACACATTTAAATTAAGTTAATATAAAGTAAATTTAGTAACAAATAGCCTGCCAGCCTGGAAATTTTGATAACTTCTTGTTGACAAAGTTCAAAAATAAATTATGATCTACACATAAATGTGTAACACAAAAAGTCCTGCTATTATCATTTAAAAAATGTAATTATGGTAACCAAAATGCTTTTATTATATAATAATTTAATTGCAGCATAAAAAAGAAGATAAATATTATGAAAACAAATGTTTATTTACACAGTTTTATTTATTTTACTTATGTTCCTATAATAAATACATGTTTCACCAAAGACAGTGTTTTAATACAATAAAACTGCAGACATTGGGAGGATTTTTTTAATGTATTCTTTTTGTCTTAACTGATTTAAATAAAGTTTCTAAAAATGTAATCTAATATCTTGTTTACGCCCTAACCCAGTACATTCCTCCACGGATTCTAGTGTAGTCTGGTAGACCTTCAGTGGGTCCGACAGCAGCAACAGCTGGGCAGCGATCAAACAGGTATTTGTAGCAAACATCACGTACATTCTGTACGGAAACAGATTCAATACGGGCATCAAGCTCATGAATAGGGATGCGGCGGTTGTAGCAAAGCATCTGACGACCAATGTCTTCACACACTGGGGTTGTGCCGTCTAGCTGGAGGAGCATATTGGTCTTCAACAGATTCTTTGCACGCTCAACTTCACCTTCAGTTACTGATGTGCAGAGCTTCATCCATTCCTTCTGGATGTTGTAGACCATGTCTTCAATTTGAAGTGGTTCACTCACAAAGTAAATGCCCCATAGACCAGTGTCTTTGTAGCATGTGTTGAATGACTGGAAGCTATGGCAAAGACCTTCACATGATGCAGCACGTGCAAGGTAGGAGGCATTGTTGGTGCCACCTCCCTGGGAGCGATCCCAAGCTCCAATCAGAGTATTTGCAACCATGAGAGGAATGTTGTCAGCATCAGTCCATCCTGCACCTTCTACAGCAATAGCAACATGAGCAAGAGGCATTGAGTCATCACGAACTCTGATTTCGGATCCAGTATAACGGCAGGGAGCTAATTCTGGGATGTCAATAGCTACATTCTTGAGGCTGCTAAAGTGTTTGTTGGCTAGATCTACAAGCTTCTGGTGTTCAACACCACCAGCTCCTGATAGAACAATGCGACCAGGTTGATAGTGAGTCTTGATGTACGTCTGCAGGTCAGCCTTGGAGATCTTCTTGATGTTCTTGGTGGGTCCAAGGATGGTTTGACCAAGAGGTGTGCCTTGGAAAGCTGTAGCATGAAGGTGGTCGAAAACAACCTCCTGCAGGTTGCTCTCTACATCCTGCATTTCACGGAGGATGACACTACGTTCTCGTTCGATTTCGGGTTCAGCGAGGGATGAGTTCTGGATGATGTCAGCGAGTATTTCAACAGCAGCTGACACGTCGTTAGCCAGGCACTTGGCGTAGAACACTGTCTGCTCCCTGGACGTGTAAGCGTTCAAATGCGCGCCCATGTTTTCTACGAGCAGTTCTAAGTCGGTCTGCGACCTTTTGCTGGTGCCTTTGAAAGCCATGTGTTCGAGGAAATGAGCGACACCATTGTTCTTGCTGTTCTCGTACCTGGATCCAGCGTCGATCCACAGCCCTACGGTGGCAGTGGCGGCTCCGGAGTCTTCTGTAGCGACGCGGATTCCATTATCGAGAACTGTGAGCCTTGTCGGAGGAACGTTTACTAGCGCCTGCTTGTAACCGACGGCTGTCGCTAGGGTACGCACCTGATTGCCCTGATTTGAGATTAATCTCAGAGTAGTCGCTACTTTCAACATTTTTGTGCTATTCTCTGAACTATTATACTAAATTTTTCCTCGCTGATTTACGTAATAAATGGGCAATAGTTCCAATGCAAGAGTTGTCAAAAAGACAGAAAAAAATGTTGCCAGTGTGTTAGACTATCTACCTCATGGACGTATATTACATCCATGATCTACCCATGATCCAAGAAAACAAGGTCTGGCATTCCGGGAGAGACACTTTTTACGTCACTATCCAGTTGCCACTCTATTTTGTCAAAAATATGTATAAAGTATTTTAACTAGCATATCATTTGTCTAATCAAACAAATAAATTAAGTTAAACTTGAGTGAGCATATTATTTTAAATTAAAACCTTATAGTTTTATTGTATTCCCACCGGAAATACTAGGGGTACGGGGAGCCATGATTACATGCGACTGGTAACACAAAAACGCGCCGTCTCATTGACATTTATTGCCATTTTGACGTGTATTGTTATCTTTGTCCAACATGCTAAATTGTGATATTCGCTCTCGCTCAGTTTCAGTATACGGAGAGTTTCTCAAACTTTTAAGGACGCGTTTTGGACTTATAAAAATACTTATTTGTTATGCAAGGCTGAAAAGATGTTTTAAGTAATTATGGACTAAAAAACAAAAAATAAAATATTAAAATAGAATGTTAATTATATCAGATTTAGAAGTTCATATATAATGTCAATATAAATGTCAACTTTAATTGTGAAATTGAAATGTTATCCTTTGAAATGACTGTCAAAAGTATCTTAAGTGCTGTAGTGTTTTTATCGGTATCATTGCACTGGCAGTCTGGCACTGATTCGACTTCATTGCACTGATCACTAACACTTTTCCCGCAGCAAGTCTCCACGTTGGCGGCAGCGGCTGTTGTCAGATCTCACGAGATTGTGGGAGTCCGGTTGAGATTTTCGCTTGCACCAGATTGCAAGAATCAATTGATAATATTAAATGGATTATTATTATTATATTTATTTGAAAACAATAAAATTCATAAATATCAAATAGACAATATGAAGGAAGGAGGTCATCTTCAATACCCACCTTATCTCATGACCTGGGATGAAGTCCCAAAGCACTTCTCAAGATTAGGCGATCCTTCACAACTACCTTCGTAAACAAGTCCGCATATTATTCAGAACTTGAAATATAATCTTCTATCGCATTTTTATCGCAAATTAAGTCTTCTATCGCAAAACAGAATCTAATAAACTTATAACTCGTATCAATGAGTTTAGTTTTGTAGTGGAGCTGCGGATTCTTAATTAACTTCATCGTAGGCTGATTATCAATATACAGAATCGGGCAAATGTCCTTTCCATTGCAGTAATTTCAGTAAGCACTCTATAGCATTTATATATCTGAAGAGCCTTTTAACCATGTGCCAATGTATTTCTATTGGATTTTCCATATTGTGATCATTTATTCACAGCAAAGGCAATATTAGGGCGACTTACGATTGATAAATAAATTAAATTACCAATTGCTTCTCGATAAGTAATTTTTTCACAAGTGTCCGACGATGACATTCTTGTTTTCTTTCTCTATAACGGCCAACATATTTTTTTTTCTTTCGGGTTTAGAACATAGTTCGCATCACTAATTTTGAACTTTTTCGAAATTTTCTTAATGCATTCCGCATAATTTTCTTTTTAAAGCATGAAAATTGCATCTTTTTCGTAATGAATTTGCGCACCAAGATGGCATCCAACTTCAGTAATATTTTACTTGAAAGTCTTTCTCTAGTGTCCTTAGAAATTGCTCAATTTTAGTCTGATCTCCAATAACTAGACCGTCATTAACGTTAATTGTCACATTCAGACGTCGATGATCACTGACAAACAAGCTTTGCGGTAAGTCATATTTACCATTGGGTAAATCCACATGGACCCATGTATCATTTTCATAAATTGATTCCATCTCCATAGCCAGTTTCAATATAAACTAGATTGACTTTCCCCAAACTTAAAAGTTTGAGAACCGTCGACGGCGGAAATGACGTACATCGTGTCTCCCCGTGTCTCGGAATGCCATACCTGATATAATTATACCATGGATCTACCTACATAAGAATCATAGAGAATCAATACTTTGATTTGATTTGTCTTTTAGCGTTGAGGATACAATATCAGCATTATTATATGTTATTACAATATACATGAAATATAAACCCAACAAGACTCGGGTCAGTCTATCTGTCCAAATGCTATCTTAATTCATCTCTAAAAGGCTACCAAAATAGCAAATTTTTTGTATAATGGCAGCATAGTGAAAACTGCGAAACTACGCTGCAAGAATCTTATTTATCTAATATAAAAGATTCTTGCTACGCTGCGAAACACGACGGTTATTGCCATCGTAAAAAAACATTAAAATACATATATAAGAAAATGTACTCTAAAGTGAAAGTACGGTTTTATTGAAATATTCTTGAAATGATGTAATTTTAGACTCCAAACCAAGTCGAAACAAAGCTTTTGTAGAAAATATGTAAATTTTAAAAAGCCTAGGTTATTGCATCATCTGTTCACAGGTACCTAAGCATCTGTTTACGTTCCATTTCTTGCAAAGTAGTATTAATTACAAATTATTAGATTACTTTTTAGATACTTATAATCCTCATTAAATAACGCCACGTAATAAATATTTTACTTTTTGTAGTATTGATAATTTTTAATTATATTGTTTTTCAACATTCCTGAAATTACTATTAAATTATGATCAAAAGTAAAATTGTACTTGTCAAATTGTCACTGTTAAAATCAATACGTAAATTGGGACGTTTTATTAAATTACTCGTGAAATCGTTCATTTTTTATCGCACGTAATTTCGTGGGATTATTACGGGAGTAATAATGTTTAGTGAAGATTGTTTTATTTCAAATTTCGTTATAGACTTTTGGGAAAGTGTGTGCCGGTAGACATAGTTATCAAATACGGTCAGCGCAAGATGCTATTAAAAAAATTATCTGTGATTTAGTTAAATTCGTCATGACTACAATGAAGAATTCAAATTCTCCGTCTACGAAGCTCGCGTTGCTCAGTCACATCAAGTACGAGCACCTGGTAGCTGGTATATCGGGTGGCGTGACCTCAACGCTGATTCTACACCCTTTGGACTTAATAAAAATTCGATTTGCTGGTAAGTTTTTTGTCGTGTTCCGCGATTGCCATGTGAGTAGTCTCGTGATATTTTACGAGGTTAATTAACAATAATGATGGCCTTTCTAACGTGTATGATGAGTTGAACTCATTTTAAAGATAAGCTATTGTGCGTCTGAAGCAACGTGATAATTATTCATGCCCTTGAACTTCACATCACTGAGTGAAAGTAGAACAACGGCGGATTTGTTTACAATGCTGAACAATAACTTCCTGATTGTTTATTTTCCTCATATCTTATGAATAACATGCACATATTGAACAGAATACTTGGTAAAAGCAGCCAGACAAAGGAAACTTGATTCCCCTATGTTTAGCTAGCAAGACTAAAAGTTGCCAGGTGATTGTTTCATTAGGCCAGACATGATCATTGAAATAGCCATTATTATAGTCGGTCATTGTTATGAATTTCAAGGGTTCCCAAACTGAGCGTCGTGATGCCCTGGGGCGTCGCGGTAGTATCCCAGGTGTGTTGCGGCATCGTGAGGCGATCTAAATAGGTTGGCTGTCTGTGTCAACTACTTGAATTTTGGAGCTCAGTTTATCTAGAATATCGTTCCATCAGCACTGCAGCATTGAGGGTTTTATTACCGTTCTCTGCATTTGCAGTAATTAAGAAAAAGTATGGATCGAAAATAAATTTAGAGACAGAGACGAGACTGGCAATTTCAAAACATGAGCCTCATTTTGAAAAACTATGCTCAGAAAAGCAAGCACAACCTTCTCATTAAAACTAAATGAAAAGAGATAAAAAAGGGTGTGCTTGATTTTTATCTTTTGCTTTCATTTTTGTTTTTATGTTTTGTACTTTATTATAAAAATTAGATGCTATTTAGAGTTTTTCTGGCAAATTGTTATTAGACTAGAACTACAACTAGTATGTGTGTAAAGAAGGCCAGGGCGCTCAAAAATATGGCAACTTCCAAGGATGTTAAAAAATGACAGATATATTCTCCCTAACAAAAAACTGTGTCACTCAAGTCAGCCACCACGCTGTATGTACAAGCCGGCATGCACACATTCACACGTTAGTTGAGTGCGGGTAATCAGCTTTGTGTAAAACGCGACATAGTCTAGTTTCCCGCGGAATAGCCAACTAATGTGTGCGTGAGAGGTGGCCGACTCCATAGACAGTTTTTTGTTGGCGAGAATATGTTCGACGAAGTCTGTCGCCACTTTCCAAGGGCGTCACAGTTAAAATAAGTTTGGGAACCCAGATCTATAAGATTGTTATCACCTACTGTGGCATAATTTTTTTTTATTTTTTAAGCAGGCAGGCACCAAAAGTAACCATATTCTAGCTTACCAACTTTGTAATACAAAAATGCCCAGAACAAAAGTAACATGTCCTACTAAAGTCATCTGTAGTCTGACCTTAAAAGTGGTAAGAAAGACATTTTATATTATACATCCCCACAAGAGATTACTTTAAAACCACCAGTGGAAACAACATATTATTAATGAAATCATGTAATCTAAATTACAGCTGTTACATTATGTAATAGATCTGTATTCCTGCATGTTCATAGTATTACTTAAATCATTAAGGAATACTGCAATAATAGCATGGCTGGAGTCAGTGTCATCAATCAATGCTTTTATACTTCTCTTCTTTTATATTAAATGAGTTACTAAATCACTGTCATAGGTTAGTAGCCTGGTGATCTATAGTACAAGCTTTCCTAGTACAGACCCCAGCGGGACTACTGCAAAGCTGTGATGGTAATGTAAATGAACACATAGTTAACACTGTATGATGAAGACCATCAGTAGTGGGTCCAGCATCAGTTAAGTGAAGCCCCTCAGCCGAAATTCTGGATCCCCTACTAAAGACCATTGCGACAATCCCTACGTACAAATGGACATGTTTCAGACATTCCCCACACAGTCATCTGATATACTACATAATACTACTTTTTGTTTGTAAATACATAATGTACATTATTACACCCAGACTCAGGACATGTGCATGTCCTGGGTGGGTACCCACAACCTGGGGAGTGATAAGTGGAATCTTAACTCGACGGGCCAGTTGGCGCAGTTGGTTAAGACGTGGCGTCTTAACCTATAGCGCCGCAGGTCGTGGGTTCGATTCCCACACAGGACATGCATTTGTGTGCATGAACATGTCTGTATGTCCTGAGTCTGGGTGTAATTATGTATAATAAGTATGTATTTACAAACAAAAAAGTAGTATATGTATTATATCAGTTATCTGGTTTCCATAGTACAAGCTTTGCTTAGTTTGGGATCAGATGACCGTGTGTGAGGAATGTCCCAGGATATTTATTTATTATTATTATTATTTTAACCAACCACGCCAACTGGCCCGTCAATAATGTAAAGAATTTGTAAAGAGAGGGATTTGTTACTTGTGGATAAAATTCCAGTATTATTTTAGTGAATGTATTTAATAAAATACTGCTCTAAGTAGTGCATCAGTTAAAGTCAAAGCCATTTATTCCATTTAGGCCCTAGTAGGGCTCTTATGCAGGTCAAAGCTACTGAAGACCATTACCAATTTTCAAGGATTTGAATCTTTTTGCCAGACATCCTTCAAAGTATTGATTTTAATTCTGTTGTGTAGATAAACCTTGCTAGGTATACAAGGTATGATAAATCAATACTCACAAGGTGAAAGCTGTTTTATCTGCAATGTACGTCTATTGGCTAATATTGATTATATGATTGACCATGTACCATGAAAAGTTATTCAGGGACGGTACCTAAGTTTACAGTTTCATTGTGATGTCATATTTTAATTATATATCGATTCTTTGTCTAGAAAGTTTACCTAATGGTCAGTGGCTTATTTCCCTTAAGGCTGATTAGGCCCAGGCCTAGTGGTGGCCGGATAATAGGGGCGGCTGACCGTGGTAAAAAATATAATAATGGGAACAATATAACGACATTAAATAACAGCACACAAAAGGGGCATTACATATTATACTTAGCAATTACATATTTAAAAAAATTATACAATTTTATAGTAGAATGCATTTACAAGTAATGTAGTTTATATAATAAAAATAAATACCTATATCAGTTAACTGGTTTCCATAGTATGTTTGAAGAAGGTTCCAGTATATTATTATTGTTTATTTATGGTGTCAATATTACAGAAATACAGGGGGCCTACCACAAGCTATTAAAACAAGGTTAAAATAACCTTGTCTTTTGTCCCGTTTTGACGCCGGATGTCAAAGAAAGACAAAAGTCAAATAAGGTATTTTAACCTTGTTTTAAGAGCTTGTGGTTCGCCCTCAGGTGCAAAAAAGTATTTTTATAAAAAAAAAATGTACTTTTTTAAAAAAGCTCATAAAACATATTTTTCCCCAGTAAATGACGGCAGGACCGCAACAGTACCGAGATACGATGGGCTGGGCAGCGCATTCGTCACTATTGTCAAGAAGGAGGGCGTCCGTGGACTGTACCGAGGTGTCACGCCAAATGTGTGGGGCTCAGGATCTGCTTGGGGGTTCTATTTCTTATTGTGAGTGTGGATTATTTACTTATTTAATTTAACCTAATTCATGCAGGTTGCCGAAGATGCGGTGGATGTAGATTTAGGTGGAATGCAGAAGATCACCTTCTATATAAGTGTTGTGTATTAACCACTGAGCAATGGTCAGAATCCTCTAAAAGAATTCTCATTGGCCGAAGGTGGAAACTGGCTCTCAAGTGCAGCTGCTGGAATGCACGGTAGGTGCTTCGCAACAGATTTTCAACATGAGGGTGGTAGGCAGCCAGACCGGTACTTCAAATTAATGCTATGGTGTCTCGCAATGTTTTCCTTTACCAAAAGCTCAAGAATATTGTTGGATTCGTCACGACCACTGAGCTATCCATGCTCTTGAAAACTGGATCCAAATATATTTAATTTCCGCAGTTACAATGCAATAAAGACATGGATACAAGGCGGCAACGCTCGCAACCCTCTCGGGCCGGGGCTCCATATGCTTGCCGCGGCCGAAGCCGGCGTACTGTCCCTGTTGATGACCAACCCCATATGGGTGGTAAAGACCCGCCTCTGCCTGCAATACAGCGAGGACCATCTGAGTGAAAACAAGCGGTACAGGGGCATGGTTGATGGTCTCACTAAGATCTACAGGACCGAAGGGATTCGGGGACTGTACAGGGTGAGTTGTATTGAATATTAGCTTCTTGGTACTGGTTTCTAGGATACACACTTCACAGATTTTAAGCCTTTTCGGTTGCAAATAATAATAGCATATAATTGCTTATTTTAAGTAGGGTTGCCATCTCTCTAATCTGGCAACCCCGGATTTTGGAACTTAGAATCCATGTCATGTCAATAGTTTTTAAGTTACCTACTCAGTACAATGAAAAATTGTTTTAATCTTTGTGACGTGTAAAAACGACATCCCATTGTTATGTATTCTATTTATTGTATAATTGTGCTCAGGTGCGTTGACTGACTAAAGTCACGGGAATTTGTTACTGATGAATTTGATTCAATAAGTAGCTTGGTTAACAGACGTGTCTTTTTAAATTCAAATTGTTTATTGTGTTAAAATTTAACATCTCAATAGATTACGTCTGCGGGTTTACATTTTTTAAAGAAGTACATTGCTTTTTAAAACTAGGAATGACAGTAGACTGTCTGTTTCTGAGTCTTCAATAAATGCGAAAAATGAGCATAGATTTGGTATCAGATTTTCAACAGTTTGAAACTTATATCTTGTTTTTGAAACAATTAATGACATATAATATAAATATATATTTGCCTAACCGCATCGCATAGACTTAAATATCGAAATGTGTAACGAACGTGGCGATGCAACGCACCCCAATGCACGTTCGATCAATTAAATACTATAGCAATTAATGTAATAGGTAGTTACTATGGTAACGTATGCTTTGCACTAGTTTTTTTTATTAGGAAGGCAAGATAGATCGGCCTTCAGTATCTATAATTAATAATAATAAATATCCTGGGACATTCTAGTACTTCTAGTATTAGTAAAACTATATCATATTTGCATAACATTATACCTCTATAAAAACAACACGGATAAACCCGATTGACTATTTGTTATTAATCATCATCTATAATGTGTAAATAATATTTGCATCTAGTGACGTCATAGTGCACGATCTGCATACTGACTATAGGTTGTATGGAAATATTCGCTTATATGTTTTCATAAATAATAGTACCTCTTTGGATTTTAGAGGAATTTTAATTTAGTTTGCCCTAAGGGCGGGTTGTTTGATTGTTAGTTAAGGTGACCAATAGTTAAATAGGGATGTTGCCTAGGTAAAAATATAATAATTCTAATTAGTCCGTCAGTTAGATTATCAAAAAATATTGGACACGTATTTTTTGCTTCACAAAATCATTAACAATTGACGAAGATAAAGCGCGACTAAGTTCGGGAGTGGGGGCTCGTCACGTCACTTGTTCCTAAAAAGTGTACCACACCGTGACGTCACGCGAAACTTCAACAAACGATAACTTCGTATTTTTTTGTTTAATTGACAAAAGAAAAAATATGTGTCTAATATTTTTTGATAATGTAAATGACGGACTAATTAGTTTTTTTCAGGAAAGTAACCTATTAACAATTTGTTTGTAGCTAACAGTGGCTTACAATTTTTAGCATACATTTTTCCGTGTTTTCAGTCAGTCTAGCGATTTTAAAACTATTATTTCTGACTAATCTGACAAAATGTTAGTTTATTGTATTTTATACTATCTTTACTCTATGATACTATGTAACCTTTTGGTCCCCAACGAATAAATCAGTCAGGAAGCTCTCCTAATGTGTTCCGAATTTATATGTTGGTTCTTGTCAGATGCGATTATATTATCACAATAAATATGTAAGTATACTTCTTCCCTTATCATCTCTGATTACACTTTTTCAATAACTGTAGATAAACCTATTTATTTTCTACGTTATCAGCTAAGCAATATAAAGACCAAGCAGTTAATGAATTTCGAATAATAACCTGTTGTTATTAAATACTTTATTATTTATAATCGAATCTATCTGATCGGTTATGATCAGTGAGAAATTTAATATGAGTATTTCATGTGAAAAATAAAATCCAATTAAAAGAGATACATGTATTTTCTTAATTATTATTATCTTAATTAATTGAATAATATAGCAATGATGATGAAAACAAGGAAGCCGGTAATAATTTCTACAGATTATATAAAACAGGTTTAATAAACTGGACATAAGCACAGATTACAGAATAAAAGGCTTATTCTGTAATCTGTGGCCATAAGTATTTATTCTGTATTTATTCCACGCTTTTGGCTGGGACATTAAAAGCCCTTGTCCATCCAACAAACGTAAACATGTCGAAACTGAAATCAATTCAGGATTTATTTGTAATCCTTCAATATCTTTGTTATCAGTGTGATCGATTCCTTTCCCTGTGTGATAACTTGATAAGTACCTAGTTTGATTTCTTGCTGAAGGAAAATTTTACATGTAATGTTTCTTTGTTCCTTATTGCGAATAGCAATTCGGCTGACGGCTGATGAGAGATTAGATATATTTTGTCCATTTTCATCAAGGTCAGTCGTTAGATATTTTTGATGCAATATTATAATTTTAACTATGTCCGGCACTTTTTACAGCCTATATATAAGTGCCAAAAAGGGACAGACATAGTGCGCCAAAAAGAGACACCTTTTGTCATGAGTTCTTAGCTTGGCCTTAGTTTAGCTACGAGTATGGTGACGTTGTTAGAAGTTTCCATAGAATATAAATAGAAAAGCTCATGATTCATAGAAACATGTCCACAAATGTATTCAGTTTTGTTCGAAATTCAAAATTGCTTCTAATTCGAAAATTTACCGGTTAGAACTACTTTGATCTAGTTTGAAGAGATATTCTAAATAGTTCACAGGTCGTTATGATAATATTCAAATTGAGAATGCGTTATGTTGTGTACTGATAAAATGTATTATACCTATTGACCAACATACACGATTGGGAATATCGTGGTATTGCAAAACGTTTTCTATTGCGCTGGATATAAATAGCATTGTGGAATGACTACCGCTTAAGAGTGCGTACCAAGCCAGAAAAATATCGCAATGTCAGATGAAACAAACTTATGTCTAATCTTCGCGTGGAGATGAGATGGAGATAGCGTGTTTCGCGGCACAAAAATGAACGAAGCGCTTCTTATCTAAATAACTCGTAAAGTATAGAATATTTTAAAAAATCGTTAGTAGCAGCCCTAGGTAATATGTTAGTGATATTATTTATCGAATTTTTGTCTTAATTAGATACACCATGAACGAATAAAACCGAAAATTCATTATTATTAGAGGTAGCTTTGTGATTTTTTTCTATCGAGGAAATTTCATTCCATTATGTTTTTGCTCAGGCAGAACCCTCGCGTATATAATGAAAATACCCATATAAAAATATTTTTTAATTTAAATACTATTTACTTGGGTAAATTTCAATTCTAAGATTGTTATTTTGCTTTATACGCAGCCTTAATTTCAACGTTCCATTTTTAGTTTTTAATTGTGCTCACACGTACTATTCTTGTTAAGGCTGCGTATAAAGCAAAATAACAATCTTAGAATTGAAATTTACCCAAGTAAATAGTATTTAAATGAAAAAATATTTTTATATGGGTATTTTCATTATATACGCGAGGGTTCTGCCTGAGCAAAAACATAATGGAATGAAATTTCCTCGATAGAAAAAAATCACAAAGCTACCTCTAATAATAATGAATTTTCGGTTTTATTCGTTCATGGTGTATCTAATTAAGACAAAAATTCGATAAATAATATCACTAACATATGACCTAGGGCTGCTACTAACGATTTTTTAAAATATTCTATACTTTACGAGTTATTTAGATAAGAAGCGCTTCGTTCATTTTTGTGCCGCGAAACACGCTATCTCCATCTCATCTCCACGCGAAGATTAGACATAAGTTTGTTTCATCTGACATTGCGATATTTTTCTGGCTTGGTACGCACTCTTAAAGTAAGTGCTAATAATCATAATAATACTATGAAGTGCGTATATCTATCCAACTACGCGTCAAAGGAAGACAAACGTAGCGGGACAAAGAGAGATGCCCTCTTATCAAGTCGAGCCCATATTGATTCTTGAAGACAATAAGATAGAATTTTAAATTATTTAACTATCAGGCACCAAGTTTTTCGATAGCGAAAAGAAAATAACGTTAAATCATTATGCACGTTTTCACAGTCACGTGCAGAGCAATGCACACTGTGAGGTGTAATCTTATTATTACCAATAAAAGTAAAAATAAATCTTGACAACTGATAGTATGTATGTAATAAACGTGAAAAAACAAAGTTATTACATAATTCTGTGATATGACGTGTTTTAATCAGTCATACGACAAGATAATGATGAATGTAATAATAATAACATGATTAATGAAAGAATGAACTATATAATATATATATAATAGGGATGATTTCTAGGTAAAAAAATACTAATAAAGTCTGTCAGTTAGATTAAAAAAAATATTGGACACGTAATTTTAGCTTTACCAAATAAAAAATTGACAAAGATAAAGCGAGTCAATGTTCGGGAGTAGGGGCTCGTGACGTCACTTTAGTTAGAGTAAAAAGTGTACTTACTGTGACGTGACGTCACGCGGAACTTCAACACACGATATCTTCGTATGTTTTTGTTTGTCTCAGCCCTAAGGCTGCGGAACCATTAGGCCAGGGGTGGTCAAACAGTGGATCGCGAGAGCTTTGTGAGTCAATCGTGCAGTCCGAAAAGTACGATATAAAACCTTTTTCTAGTGAAAACGTTGAACAATCTGCTACTGAAATATCAAACATTTCTAATATGGACAGATAATTTTCGATACACTCTGATCGCTTTTAATCTTTTATATCTGAAGAATAATATCCGATTTAGAAAGAAATAGCAGTCCATCACTTGCTGCCTAAATATTTTGTGGTAAATCGCCGAACTTATAAGTCTGAGCACGCCTGCATTAGGGAAATAGTTTACGGCTGACTGTGTCGGCTAGCTGAGTATCAATCAACTAAAGGTGAGCCATCGAGAGGAGATAAAATATGTAAACAACCAACCTCTACTGAGTTACATTACGATAGCGAGCGATCTGGGGGCACGGAAGTGCCCCCCGCCAAGACAGCCAAGCGAAGCGAAAGGGCACTACCTACCTTTTCTCGAAGCGCTTCGTCGTTTTTTTGAACCTTCATAACTTGGGTTTGGATTATACCAGATAAACAAAATTCTCAGGACATGATGTCAATAGTAAACTTATTAAACATATTAAGTTTCAATAACATAGCTCTTATACTTTAGATTTTATTGATATCTAAAAAACCCCGATTTCGTCACTGACTCACTGATGATCATCAAAACTCATAGGGTACTTCCTGAAGTCCTAGAAAGCTGAAATTTGGGATGTAAGCTTGTATTAGTACACAAACAACAAAAAAATTATAAAACTTGGAAAATTCCATAAAAAAAAAAAAAAACATAAGCAACTTACAAAAAGAAGTGAAATCCCACCAAAAACATTTTCATCTAAAATGTTGCCGCCAAGACATATGGCTCGTACTATTAAAAAGTTATCAGATCTCATGCAGAGCCAAGCTTATAACTCTACATGCACTTACTTCTATAAGCCCTAACTTCACAAACTCTACACACCGTAGTCAAAATATGTTGCTTGGCCGTTTCAATACTACAAGAACTATTGAATAACAAAAAAGTAATGAACAGTGAATACATTTTTCACCTTACTCCCATGTGACGGTAGCGAAACGGCCAAGCCACATATTTTGACTACGGTGTGTAGAGTTTGTGAAGTTAGGGCTTATAGAAGTAAGTGCATGTAGAGTTATAAGCTTGGCTCTACATGAGATCTGATAACTTTTTAATAGTACGAGCCATATGTCTTGGCGGCAACATTTTACATGAAAATGTTTTTGGTGGGATCATTATCTCTCGCATGCAATAACGATGTCAGTCGGTCGACGAACAGCAGTTGTTGTGTGATTCGTGGTACAGAAAAGCGGTCGGTAAAGCAGCTGTCAACATAATTTCTTTAAATGAAAATTGAAAGTTTGCTTATACATTCTTTATCACGTCTCGTTGGCTTACCTTTATTTAATTTCATCCTAAAATACATGGGAGGCAAATAGTAACAAACTTTGCCTAATGGGTCTGAAGCCTTATTGGTATTTCTATCAACATGAATTCTAAAATAGGTCTGTTTGTTAGTTTTCTACAATGTATTGTTGTGGTTTCCAGGGCTTCGTCCCCGGCATGTTCGGCGTGTCGCACGGCGCTCTCCAGTTCATGACCTACGAAGAGATGAAGAATAGGTACAACCAGTACAGGAATCTGCCAATCGATATCAAATTGGTGAGTTGAACCAATTCTACTTATGTATTTTACTTGACTTAGGCCTAATTTCACCAACGTCAGATAACTTTTATCTCTACCATAAGGCCGGCCGACATTTTGTTCTAGACCCCGTATACTATCCGAAAAATCTGACGTCTGACGTCCAAAAATGTATGAGCAAGCGGGCGTCCGAAAATTTCTGACAGAAATTTTCTTATAGTAGGCGGTCGGTCTAAATTTTTCCTTGGAAAAGTGCTATCCGACGTTTTGTTGTTTTTTTTTTATACGACTAATTCGGTAATCAAGTCATATGGACGCTTCCACCACACAAAGCATCGCTCACGCGTTACCGATGTCCCCCCCCCCCACCCCGCCCCGATGAGCTCTGGCCACCTTACTCACGCGCAGGAACACAACTTTACACAATGTTATTTGGCTGCGGTATTCTGTAAGGTGGAGCTTACTATAAATAAGGTGAGCCTCCTGGAAGTGGAAGTGGAGTAGTTACCTTAAACCCGGTATAGAGCCATATGAGCTCGCCGTTTAATCCGCGTAAAGGTGTAAAATCAGAGACATTTAAAAAAGTGTCCTCACATATTGAAACCAGAATTGTTTCGAACTATGCGGTCTCAAAGGAGCTTCCTTCCGCGGAAGCTCAGATTGTGGAATGAGCTCCGTGGTTTTCCCAATGGATTACAGTATGGGGTTCTTCAAAAAGAGTGTGAAGAGATTTCTACAGGGTCGGCAACGCGTGCAACACCCCTGGTGTTGCAAGCGTCCATTGGCTGCGGTAGCCGCTTACCATCAGGCGGGCCGTATGCTTGTTTGCTACCTAAGTAGTATACATAAAAAGAAAAAAAAAGTGGTCTGTAAGTAAGAAAAATACTTCGCCATTCATGACACATCTAAAATTTTTTCGATCGAAACAGGCCCATTACATAGTTATTAAAAGAATAATTTGGTCACACTTGGTCAAACCAGATACTGCTTGCAAGCGATCCCTCCCACGATCTTATTTTTTTATACAAATGTTTTTGTTGGAACTCAATATTCAGATAACCTTCATGTCTGACAGGGTGCGACGGATCGCGATTTTATTTGATATGTTTGACCTTGATTAAGTAACGGTGTCAAATACATCAAATATTGTATCACTTGTCGGTAGCGATGCGAAGAATCAATTGTATCGGTTGTATGCAAAGATAGTATCGAATAACATAGTGTATAGAATAGGGAACACATTTATTCATGAAAAAAATGAGGTATTCACCGTCTTCTATGATATGAAAATACCGATTGCTTGAAAACCGGAAATCAATTCAAAAAGGTTAATGCTTAAGTACCTAAATGCCTCCATAGAACAAGCTCTGCTTAGTTTGGGATCAAATGGCGTGTTTGAAGAATATTTAGTGTATATTTATTTACTTTACTTTTATCTCTCTCTCTCTCTGATCTCACACTTTCTGTATCGATAAAGAAATTACAGTAAAGTATCCGCGTGAAGTATGCATATTTAATTTACGTGTGATATTGTCAAGTGGTACAAGAACGAGGATATTATTGTTTTCCTTATCATTAGATAAAACATTTAAGGATATTTCCGTCTGTAAAATTTGTTTGAGGTAAACATGTGCTCTTATTTATATAGTAAAATATTGGTCACACGTTGTTCTGCTTTAAACAATTTCCTGACGGAAATATTTAAGTTATTTTTAGACATTTAAGATGCAGGTATCGGTACTCCTTTTAATTCAATTTAAATTATTAACAGCACCAGTAAAAATTTGAAGCCAAATAAGATTAAAATGTTTATTTGCAAATTTGCAAAAAGAATATAAATTACACTACATACGAAATCATTACATGCTAGGTTCCAGGGTTCTCGATCACTACTTCTTTATTTAGTTTAGTGATAAAACTTTAAAAATAATTGGACTGTTTTACAAAAACCTTAAACCGACATCAAAGTACACTAAGAAGTAATCAAATCCTGATCTGATGACAATGGGACCAAACGGGAAGCGTACCCTTTCAAATAAAAAAAGAATTTTCCAAATCGGTTAATACATGACGGAGTTATGAGGTAACAAACATAAAAAAAAAAAAAAAAACATACATTCGAATTGAGAACCTCCTCCTTTTTTTGAAGTCGGTTAAAAACAGTAATAAACCTTTATCTATAAATGTTTTGGAACTCATAATGAAGTAACTGTGTAGCTACACTATGTAAGTAACTGTGAGTGCTACTTACTATGTGCAATGTGTTAATTGCATACCCTGTAAACATTTAGTAATATACACTTCGCTGCGAATTCCAGCACAGAATAATGAGTCATGAATTAATGTCACTTAATGACGTCATTCGCTTAGTGCCGCAATAATTTAAATGATATGGAGAGATAAATTGTATTTTACCATTTTAGCTGCAATGACAAACGTATACATTTTGCAATTTAATCTAACTTCCTGACGAACTAGAAACTAGACTTGAAACTTTTAACATCACACAGTCCTAGATTATATTACAGGATGTTGTTTTGGTCGGCGACAAGCGACCCAGGAGCGGTAGTACAAAATATATATTCCCCAAAAATGGACTTAATTCCATTAAATACTGTAAATATGTTGAGAAATACCTTATTCAATTTGAAATAAAATTACCGCAAAGTATGGTTACTAGGCACGTGCATAGACTAGAGATAGGCAAAAGCCGCCATCGCCCCACCCCTTTACTCCCTCGTACTCCCGTTGAGTATTATGTCTACACTTTAGCGTATTACATGATTTTCAAATTTTTATTTTTTATTTTTATTATTAAAAAAAAAAAAAGTATTTTTTTAATATTTTTTTTAGCACCAGTATCATTTGTATTATCGACCCTGAGTCGCTCGTCGCTGACCAAAACAACGACCTGTATATTAGTATTATGTAGCATTTGTTTGTTTGTCTATTTTGTACAATACTTAAACACAGAAAATATTTAGGAAATAGACAAATCTTTATTTGACATACACACACACATCATAAACATTGATACGGAGTGCAGAAAAAGAACAAAAAAACTAAAAACTTAGAAATAAGAAAATAAACAATAACAAAATGCTTATTTTATACCTTAGGCGCCGATCCCACAGAGAAGAGTTCTAGAGTTCTGCGTTCAGAGTTCTGTATTCCGCGTTGACTGTAAGCTATGAGGCGCCTTTGAAAGTAAAAAAAGTGTATGGTGTGTGATCAGTAGCGAATATTGCAGAACTCTAGACTGCTTGCTGTGTGCACAATAGTCAACACGGAATGCACTCTCTAGAACTCTCTGTGGGATCGACGCATTAATGGTATAAAAAAATATTGAATTAATCCGTTTTAAGAACGTGGTCCCAATAAACAGGGAAATCACGAACAATGGCGACGGACCCCTTTTAGAATTCGAAATATTTGATGGAATAGATAATGCACTTCGTGCTGTGGGTAGAAGCTGTTATTAAGAAAACTCACACAACAGTACCTACATATATAATTTGCAGCGGTAATCATACATCAATGTCTGTTGCGTGTGTCTCACGTTTTTCGTTATTATTTTATAGCATTTAATCCGTTAAAAACGTGGAATCATTAAAGCCCATCACACATTAGCTATCATATATATTAATATACTGTGCTTTAATATAAACTATGTACTTAAACGCATTTTTCACGAACATAATGACAAAAATACGTGTTTTCTCCATACATTCCTGTGCCGCTGTACTCGACAGTGACGTCAAATTCAATCAATTTATAAGGGGCGTTTTCGACGCTGTCTGACTTAGACTATCATTTCTGACTTTGATACTGCTCTTGATCCCACAAAAAAAAATACGATTGGCATCTTAAAAAAGTACCTAGTCATATAGTGCTAGTCTATTAACTAACAAAGACACTATAATCTTTTTTCCAGACGTCATTCGAGTACCTATCGTTCGCGGCCGTGTCGAAGCTGATCGCGGCGGGCGCGACTTACCCGTACCAGGTGGTGCGCGCGCGCCTGCAGGACCACCACCGCACCTACAATGGCGCCTGGCATTGCATCACAGAAACATGGAGGTACGAACGAATCAGAGGCTTCTATAAAGGCCTAACGCCGTACCTACTACATGTAACACCCAATATATGTCTCGTCATGCTCATTTGGGAAAAGTTCACCAACAACGATTGATCATTATGTATATAAAATCTTTCTTTTATCTGATGGGAAATACGTACGCCACTATTTATTGTTTGTTTTTATTTAACTTGACAGCTGTCACTCACACAGGGTCTTTTTTTGACGCGGTTGTTAATGTTTGTCTATGGAGTGTTATTTAAGGTAAGCAATTTAGTATGTAAGCAGGCGATTTTAATTTATTGTCATGTAATTTATTAATAATTGTGCATTTTATTTTCTATTTATTAATAAATATTTTTGAACGTTATGATTTTTGACGTTTATTCATTTTGACGTTTAATCATTTTGACGTTTAATATTTGATTTTGACATTGTAATGTATCGTTTATTAATAGACACGGCAGGCTTTGGCATAGAATCAGTAAATGGAAACGCTGGCACGTATTCAAGGAAATAATGATTGTATTGTATTTTTAAATATTGTGTAATAATGTGATTTTATCATAAAAATATAGTTTAATATGATGTGAAAAATAGTTTTAGGGTTTAAAATGTTTCATCTTATTTACCTTAGACCATACAGATTTATTGTATAATTTCGAATGGATTTGATTAAACTCAATGTTTGCGTTAATCTGTCCGAAAGCAAAAAAAAATATGCGAGAATTGGTTGAATTTGTATATTTAAATTAAGAATCTGTTACTTAGAAAATTTGTTAACCTGTCTCACGACATATGTTGTGTTTCTCTTTTTTATTTATTTGTTTTTCAACTAAAAAATAATCGGTAATCTCTTGTAAATAGTAGTAGTACTTTTTCCCATCAGATTTTGACTGAATTTATTTTAACGACTGGCAACAGCAAGCCGTGTTGTCAGTATAGCACAATTTAGTTATTAAATTGAGTTTTTTTTTGTGATAATAGGATATGTACTTAGAACTTTTGTGTTGGTGTCTTGAGTATTTAAATGACCATAAAGTAAAAGACACTTTCTTTTTTTTTCCATAATAACGTTACATGTGTGGTGAGACGACGTTAGGTTCTGTTTAAGATAAATTAGTTTCAACTTGATTCAATAAAAAGTTGTCAAAATTATGACCTACGTGAATAATTAAGTATTTTTTTAATTAAAATTATAACAAGTTCGAAGCTAAATTGTCTTTAAAAGCTGAATGTTAGATGTAACCCCGCCTTTATTGTAGGTAAAAAATATATTTCTTCAAAAAAAAAAAAAATATAAAAAAATCCCTATACCCATTCATTCAACAAACTTAGTACAATCATGCACATTAGTTCTTGAACTTCTTTATTATCTATATAATTATACATGTAAGTAGGTAATTAATTAATACTCCATTATTATTTATTCACATTAAAAGCAGTAATTAAGAATTGCATACTCGTTTTGACAGTCTACATAAAATAAAATCAAAAAATTAATTATTCGAAATATCGTTTTGTGGGTTGCCAGTAATAAAATAATTTAAATGGTAGTTTCTGACATAATAGCTATATGATATATTTGTTTGTAAAACTTCTGATAACATTAGAAATAGGTACTCATAACCAAAATAAGGCTGTTAGTATACTGACAAGCTCTGGCGATCAACATACATAAGAATTTTTATTCTAAAAAGTCCTAATTCGACTAAAAGAGAAATAAAACCTAGATATTCTGTACAAGTGTTTGAATCAATAATTACTTACACCAAATAAAGTGTGGTGAATAATAAATCAGAGGAAAATCATAAATAAGTAGTTGACTTTTTAATGTTTCGTGGTTCTGGTATCATTGTGGGAGATACGCTTGGACGAGTGAAAGATAAAAATATTGTATTATAGAATCTGAAAATCAAACTATAGGAATTCATGTAGACTTAAATTAATTAATTAAAATAAATAGATTTATTGATATTTATACAGGTTAGTAATTTGAGACGGTCAGTAAGGACAAGCTACCTTTAGGGTTGAAGCCATGCGAATATGGTCTTAGAATACTATTTCTTACTTTATGAGTAGTAATATTTTCTTTTACGAAAATCCTCTTTTCTCTCTGACTGTAAATTTTTTCAGAATATGCAAATGCCAAAGCTATTTATTAAATTTAGGCCCTAGTAGAGCACTTATGAAGGCCAAAGCTACTGAAGTTACCACCAGTTCGTAAGTCGGCCTTCAACTGGGAAGAACAGGCAAGAAACTCAGCATGGTAATTTTTTTTATATATTTTTTGGACAATCTGACAATATTGGCTATTTTACCATATTGGCGTGGCTTCAACCCTTAAGGTATTTGCCCTTACTGACCCGTCTCTAATTACATTACATACATCCTGTATTTGGCGCATAATAATGGCATGCGTCCTAGTTTGCTATTGCTATAACATTAAATTTCTATATATTTAGTATTATAGAAATATAAGTATTTTTTATGTAACAAATCAAAGTATGAATATTTTTATAGCTTTTCTCTCGCCTCGCGTAGCTTTTGCAGTGTGACCAGAGCCTTTGTGTTATTATTGTCTTATTAGGTGGCTGGCCACGATATCAATATGTAAGACCTATATAATTACTATATTTTTTATATTCAAACTAAAATGTTTCAATGTTTCAAACACGCCTATTCAATTTGTGTAATCAATAAATTATACCAAATTGATTTTGGGTTTGTTGTTTCTATTTATTTCTGCGTATTCCACGTAGATATGAATCAGAAATTTAAAAATGTATGTTTAAAGTAAAATAATACAAAATCGTTTCGATTCATATCATAACAGTCTTTTATTTTCCATAAAATTATATGAACTATAAATACGATATAGGGTAATGTAAGTATCCCCCGCGTTCCCAGGTAAAAAAATATCCTAATCGAAATTGAAGCAGATTTGTTAAAATGATTGCCATCTCTTTCACACACATGTACGCTGAGAGGGATAGCAATCGTGGTTTCGTTCAATATATTGTAGATTCTTCAATATATTGACGAAACCTTTAACTTCGACCGGGTTTCAACATACTCCCTTTACCAATTTCTATCAAAAGCTTCGATGTCAGTGAAAACGTTAGAAAGAGTTTTTTAATAATAAGTATAAATAATACTAATGATAGGTAACATTCGTTGTGTCCGAAAACCATAATGGTGCTGATTCTGTTGTTTACAACTAAACTAATTAGTCTCGCTTTATCTCTTTCTAACAAAGAACATAATAAAGGATGTAAGAAATTTAGTTCTGTCAAATTAGTCCAATGCTTGTTTTCAATGTAACCTTTAGTCGCAATCTATCGTGGTTACGTCTAAATACCCGCAAATTAAGACGGAAAAGACTAATTTGACAGCTTTAAATATGTTCTATCCTTTTTCAATAATTTTTGTAAGAAAGAGATATGACTAAAACTAGTTTAGTGCGATTTACAACAGAATCGGCACCAGTATCTATTTATCTTTTTTTAGTGAAATGGTAAGTACACACATTTATTAATTTATATCAAACTTAGCAAATAAAATAATATTACAATCTTTTTTCACAGACATGAAGGCTGGAAGGGCTTCTACAAGGGTCTCAAACCTAATTTGGTGCGTGTAGTGCCCGCCACAATGATCACATTCTTGGCGTATGAGAACGTTTCACACTACATGCTGAATCGTTCGAAAGATTTAAAATTAGCTACATAGGGACCTTAAGAGAAAAGTAAGCTGGTAAAACGAGGCTTACGGATTTTACTGTATATAAATCTGGGAACCTAAGACACTTATAAAAGGCTATTTAACTTGCGTCATCATCATAATATTCAATATTGCCTATAATGCCTATAATGTCCCACTGCTGAGCAAAAGGAAAATGGCAGATACTCCACCACGCATGCCCACTACGGATCGGTGGAAGTAGCCTAGTGGTCAACCTACTGTTTGAGTTTTCAAGTCGCCTAGTAGGCCTCCAACTAGCTTAACGACTATCACAATTAATTAATAACCGAGATCAAAGGCTTTACGTGCCTTCCGAAGCACGGAGTTACATAACGGTGATGGTACGTCATGGTAACCCAGCTTTTGGGTTATGTAATTTCGGGTTATATGGCTACAGTTTGAAGTTGTCACATATTTATCGATCACCTTAATGTCATTGTCAAACAATGTGACGTTATTTACGTGACCATTTAATCAGTATATTAAATAGCGTTTTATAAGTAAGGCCGTATTATGTCTTCATGTTTTCAAGATTTATATATAGTATGAGCAGTTAAGTTTAACAGTCAAATCACACATATCAAGTCTGAAAGGGATCGTCACCGTATAACCTTTCGCCTTGCGGTCAACCAGTGCCTCTACCATGAGTTTTCTACACTACCGTAATAATCTACAGTCGCTAGCGACTACGGTGAAACATGTTGTATGAAATGCTTCCAAAAGTATCCACTAGAGGCGGTGTTCGCTATACAAAATATTCACCGTAGTCGCTAGCGTGTGTAGATTACGTCAGTGTAGAAAACTCATGGTTGAGGTACAGGCGTCAACCTAACTTAGCACGTAACAAAAGCGGATCAGCAGCTACTCGACTATGGCTAGGGGGCGACCGCTGCTCCCCTAATACACAAGATGGTTGTCGACAATCGCTATCATTAGTAAATCACGTGATATTATTTGAAATGTCAGTCCCATACAAAGGTTGATCGTATACTAACGATAACGATTGTCGACAACCATCTTGGCTACTGGCTCAGGTTGACGGCTAGGCGAAGCGTTTACGTTATATACGATTCCGATTAGTGTGCGTTTCATACAAATAATACTGAACGGCTCGAGTTACGTTCCGTTTACGAGTTGATATGTGTGCTTTGACCCATGTAGTGCAAACGTTGTTTTCTGCCAATGATTTACGTGATGTCACATGGTTTCCGAATATTACCGACAATATTCATTACCGATATTCGAAAACCCGAGCTTCTGAGGGCCTACTCCGGAACACCATACAAGAAAATCCGATACATGTTTTGAGAGAGACTTAAATGTTCAATTCTATTTGACAACGATAATCCGACTATCCTGTATCATTTTTAGGAGTAGACCCTCATTTATTATTACGTTACTCAGGAAATCATAATCTATTATTTGTTCTGATGTTTTTTTCTATGAATTATCAGATCATGGCAGGATTTGTTCAAAAGAAAAAAAAGACGTTACTTGATAGTTAAATATTCTAAGTAATGCATTGGAATATTTAAAGTGCGGTGTTTATAAATTATTTCTTGTATATTAATAATATTTATTCTATTGTAATATTAACATTTGACGATATTTAAAAGCCTCTAAAATTTCTTTTATTTGTACTTATCTCTTAGATTATGATTCTCTGAGATTTATATAATACTCTTTATGATCCATTCCTTTATTGATCCTTATGGTGTGTTTGAGAGTGATCTTGAATTTATATCAATATTTTATTTTAATTCCTTAAGGGGAGTCATTGTGTTAATATTCATAAGTGTCTTATCAGGGCCTAAATTTTTTTTTAGTGAAAAACTGCATAATTTTACATAGATCCCTACAATATCAGTGTTACTTTTTACTAAAACATATTAATAATAAAATCAAAATAAAACAAAACTTAAATAATAAAAACTACTCTAAACTAAACCTAATCTTTAAAAATAAAAACTATTCTAAATCCGTGCCAGTGGGTAACGTTCCCAGAATACTGGCAGCATTGCCACGTTGGATGGCAATGCTAAGCTGCTGACCAAAGTATAAGCCAGCATCCTGGGAACGTGTCGCCTCAACTAAGCGTGCCGCAAGTTCTTTATATATTTTTTTGCCACTCGGTCCCCACGGCCCCAATGTTTCGACCCCAAAAGGCGCAAATATATATCCACTATCAAGCGTACTATATTTGCGCCTCTTAAGGCCCTCAGCTGATTCAGCAGCCGCGCCAGCCTTATTTTGTGTCAAAGGAAGATGAGACGGCGCTAGGGTGTCGACACAAGTGGCATCCCATACCAAAGGCCGTCCCATCCTCCAAGGAACAAGAGTCATTCCGTCGGGTCTTTTACCATCGTCACGCATCAAGCCATTTGGTTCTAAAATGGCGACACAGTTGGCGGTGGTAAAAGCCCGACGGATGATGTCGTTCAAGCTGGCGTGGCGGGGAATCCGACCAGCACTTTTGCTGCAAGACAGGCCGTGATGACCGAGCTGGCTGACAGGAGCGCCGCACTGGCAGCGGTGAGGAGCATAGCACGATGTGCCCAGGCGGAGGGAAACCGACACGCGAAATGAGGTATTATCTATTAAAGTGCCCGTGTTAGCCGATGGAAGCGCCTGAAGCCACAAACCAGATTCCCATTCTGCAACGGCTAAAAGACGGGCGCGATCTGCAGAGCTTGAGCACGTTTGTAAAAGTTGGTTCCGTACTAGCTCACAGATCGGCCCGTCCCAAAGCCGCTGAGAAGATGTGTTCGTCGGGAAATTAAAGTTTGGGCAAGCTAAACTCCATGCACTCCTGGCCTCCCCCTTGTAGCTTACATCGAAATCATTCAAAACAGGTGAGAGAATTTTACAAGTTAAATTTTGAGTGCTGTGAACGGAGGACAGGAATGCAGGGAGAGCTACGCTGGATATAGCTCTAACGCCCAGGCCCCCTAATCGCACTGGAAGTGTAGCCTGTATCCATGCTCGCTCTTCCTTAATAATTTAAGTATTTTGTCGGACCGTACGGTAATCGATACAGAGTAACTTAACCATTAGAATGTGTAAAAAAATTACGGGACTTGAATTTTGTGTAATTCCAATGGTTAATATATCAAAAAAGAGGTTTTTTCGGTGTCAAAAAAAAATAGTCAAGTCATTCGAAAATCAACTTTATTGTAACCGAATACAGATCCGGTTTACAATCACTCGTTGCTGGAATTTTATATGTGGAAAGATATCTTTACATAAATGCATTCAGGGCCAGACTGAGTCTAGGTGGTGTTTGCCAGCCGGGCCCTAGCCTGCGCAGACTAGGCCTCAGCGACCTGCAAGTAAAATACATTCATACTTATCCCATCTACCATTATCTGGTCCGGGCCGTCCCTGAATGCGTTTTTCCTGATTATTGGATTGTCCTGCATATGCGTGTTTTGTTTTACGTAACACTCGATTTTAGTCCCTACAAAGTTTTGTGTACAAATTATTAATTAAGTTAGTTAAGCCGTCACTGTTATTTAGACTTTATTGCCGATCAATTTAAGTCTAATTTACAGTGATTCATGAATCCCTATTTTTTTATCTTTGGGACCTGTGTTTGGGTATGTTTTTTTTTATTATAATTTGAAAGTGTTAATTGACCTTTTTTGAACTAGGCTGTGTAACATAGTTCCTTGTTTTACATTGTATGTTACTCTTGCCAAAGTAAAAGACGGATAAGTTAAATACTACAATCGACAAAAAACCGGTTATTAGGAAATATTGGCTTCTCTTTATTTGAATAAGAAATAATCGAAAGGAATAATATAAAGATAATTCTAACTTGATACATGTTCTCTGCACTGTATGCTGGGGCTTTAGTACTTTCGGTCCGCTCCTCGTTCGGTCCGCGGGCCGAATCTACCCCGTCTTTTTTTGCAGTGGACGTTTCGGTCCACTGTCAAAACTTTGCACATTGTACGTGCTGGTTTTTTTTCGAATGCGAATCGAAGTCAGTAATTTGTTATTGTTTCAATTATCAGTATGTTTGCTTTTATTATTAATAAATGTATAGAATAGAAAATTTGTTGTTTTATTTATCTTAACTTTATTAGCAGTATTTTCGGACTTACAATCTTATAGGTATAATAAACTCGAGTCATCTCAATTTGTAATACATTAATTCATTTTCTTCCCAATAAAGTCGTATTAAAACCAATCTAAAAATACCTTTTGATGTTATCTATCTTGAATAATAGGTACTCAAACAATTTTCAGCATTCACTATTTGAAATAGAGCTTAGCAACTGAATACGACTATCGATGATTTGTTGCTATGTCTTCCATTAAGTACTTTTTTATTACTTCGTGAAATTGCCCTGTATTTCTTATCAAGACTTCATTACGAGTTAATATCTTGTTACGAGTTGATTTTACAGTTTTATCGACGAAGCAAAACATGATTATACTTTGACGAATTATTTATTAGTGTTTCTTCAACAGAAGCATAGAAATTATCTCAATAAAAATAATGTAACGAATGACAAACAGCTTCATAGTAATTAGGTACCTATGTGCTATGATAATGAACTATTCAGTGTCGCTCTCTAGTCTATGCTCAAATCATGTGTACGGTCGCTCGTATCGCTGGTATCGCTGCACATAGTTCCCGAGAATCCGAGAGAAGTTTACATCGAAAACAACCTTCTGTAGTGTCTTCGAAAAAACACACCGTGAACTGTAAAAAACGACGCGCTGATAAAAGGAATACCCTGAGAATGGTAAGTTCTGCTGCCCTAAAAACGTAGAGTTACGCAATATTGCTGAAGGAATTCATTTCCCGAATTCCCAGCAGATCTGACGCAATTCCTATAAATTTTGGTAAAATGGTCACTAATTTCATGCAATTCAATTCATTAGCTGATTCTTATTTGATATTAATGTTACAACACCAAAAATAAAAAACCGTAATTTACCGGTAAGTTTTTCTATTATCATTTTTATGTCGTAAGAAAGAACTAATAGAGAATTCACGTATTAAAATTATGATCTTAAACATTTGTAACTATAAAACGTTTATATAACTGCAATTACGTATCTAAAATGGGAATTTATAAATGATTAAGAAAATATTTTCATCTTCGACTGGTAATAAGTTTGCTAGTCTATGGTCGGTCGTCCTTCAATGTCACTTATATATTTTACCTACGTACCTATAGGTAGTAAATAATACTAATTTCTTTTGAATTTTATCTAAAGTACTTTATAAGATAAATTCCGTCATTATTTAGTCTAAATAACGGATTATTATGAATAAACAATCACGTGAAATGTGCAGGGAAGAAGATTTCTATGTAGGAAAAATAACAAGAAGAAAGATTTCGTTCGTTCGTTAAGAAGACTTTTTAGCTAAAAAATGCCGAGTATTTGCGAAGACAAAGGAGTAATTGCATAAATATCCTCTATACATGATAAATCATTATGAGGACATTTCACCAGAGTTCCATGTTGAAGTTTCTAGTTTTATGAGAGTGAGTTCGTAAATATCATCAATAAAAGCATAATGTAGCATATTCCCACCATAATCTCAACAAAAGAATATACTATTATTTCTATTTATACCATAAATTATTGAATTATAAGCCCCAAATAATATGTTCAACAGAAACTAGGATTTTTTTATATGAAACATGCAATGCATGTAAAGTGCATAACTAAGACCATTATTAATTAACTTCCCCTTGTTAGATAGGTGGTGGTAGGTTAGGTAGATGATACCTACTATTGATGATGTGCAAACAATAATATAATCAACAAATAATATTACTTTCAGGTTATAAATTACCCGAAGATAAAGATAATTGTACATGGGATTACCAAAAGGATATTTATATTATAATTACTATGGCATCTGTCATCATCATGCTGCTAATATGACGGGGAAAGGACCACAGAGAATTTGGGAGTTGGCGTTGCTATCATGCCTTAACATTACCTACACTAAACTATAATGTTGATAATACTGTAATAAAAGTTACGCTGATTTATTTACTTTTGTCTTTTATTTACCCTATACAAACAAGCAACCCCTATGTGTATCTCTTTGTGTCACTGTGTCTAGTCTTCGGCAATATATACCAACACAGATATATATATACTCTAGTAATACCTTTGATAGAAAGTAGATCTGCGGATATAATTCCTCAAAACCCTAAAGATTATTCTATTAAAATTTAAGCTGCAGATCTTAAAGCTTTTTGTTACTATTAGTTCTAATCTTTATAAAAAATCAAATATATAAGAAACTGGCTGCATGACAGATGCACGCACAGCTCAAACCGCAGAGTACAGAGATACTTGAACTTTTGCACACATATTCCTTATAACATAGGCAACTACTAAGGTCTTTTCAAAATTCAACCCCTATGGGGATAAAGAGGGGTTTCTGGGTGGAAAAATAGTATAATATTAATCATGTAAAAATTACGATAGTACTATGTTAGGTTATCATAAAATTGATGGTAAAAGAACTTTATTGGTAGCCAATAACTTTTAACATTCCATAAAATGGTTAATGGGTGTTAGAAAAACCTCGAAATTCCCTCATTATTCATTGATTTTCAACAAAATCTCTAAATTGAATTGTAATAAGTTGCTCCTCGATATCCTCTTATGATTCTACTATTTGACACAAAAGCAATTCCTATTTAGTGAGCCATTTTACGAATCTCCATAGAAAACTGTCAAAACAATGAATTGCAGAATTAGAATCGTATTGAGATCATATCCTGAATTGCCTACTAAGTGACCATTTTACGATTTGTAATTCAATTCCTAATGGGAACTCAATCCGATTCGGCGTTTCCTTCCTTTTTAGCCCCCCTGGTAAGTTGTTATTCTTATTTTGAGTTACCTACATTTAAAGCTAGATGGCGCTTCGTGTTGATATTATTCTTTTCAATGCTTGTTTGTTTACCTGAATGTAGGTTAGGTATTCGTCATGTGCAATGTAAGGCATGTTTTCAGATTACATGAGTGAGTAGTTTCTAAATAATAGCCTTTAAGTTTATATTACCACATTGAAAAAAAGCAAACATTTGTAGGTAAGTAGGCTTACCCTATAAAAGAAGTACCTACAACATTTAAAAATCCGTTTAAACCTACTGGAAAGGGATTCCATTCTTCACCTATTCCCATCATGATGGTGATAACCATAAATATATTTATGTTTTAAATAAATATTGATTTGAGATTCCTTTGTTTATAGATATTCCCCCTTACTCATAAAACGTTATTTAACTAATAAGCTGCTTGTGGTCACCTAAATAACGTCAAATTGTTTGACAATGACAGCAAGGTGACGTTATTTATTTGACGTAGTAAGGCCGTAGGTATCTACCAAGAATCTTTATAATATATAAGATTCTTGGTATCTACCTAAACTAGGGCCTTCCTCACAGGTCACATTGGACAGCCCGACAGCCAATGATATGGGCTGTCAAAAGATTTATTATTCTTTTTTTTTTAAGAGTCCCAATATAAATCCATGTGTCAAAAAGAGAAACATAGTGCGGCAAGGAGACCCTCTTGTCAAATATGACTTCTTAGCATGGTTTTGTTATAAGTAACTTTCTAGACTTAACGACTTTCAACTTAGGGTGGTAGTAAGCAAGTCCTCGCATTTGCCCAGGTTACTTGTACTATATCTGTGCCCAGGTGAGGAAGAGTAGGTACGTAGGTCCTATGTTTTAATCATGTTTACGATTACTTAGTAGGTAGGTACATAGTAGGTATTGGATAAAGATAATCCAATTAATTTAAGACATACCTTCCGATAGTAAATAAAAAGTAGCTTGATAGCTGTGACAGTACCTATAGTCAAATGGGATAAGTAGATATCAATCTAATAAATTTTACCGATTGATATCAAATGAAACGGAAAATAACTAGGTAAGACATCTTTAGTTGGATTAGATATGATTAGATACTTGCTACTTGTTTTAGGTACCTAGGTAGGTTTATTAGCTTCGTTAGTTAAAGTTAATAAGCATATCGAAATTAATGAGGTAAATTATACAAATATTAATTGCTTAGCTTAGATCGTTTACCAACTTGGGGGTCCTGATCAGGTAATGCTGGGCAAAAGTTGGTCCTCGCGAGGGACGCGCGTCCTATTATAACAATTGATGACATTGTTATAGTTTTAACCGCGAGCCAAGCGATTAACTGATGCATTTTTATAGACACATTTTTTTTATGTCTATTATAAATGGAAATCCTTGTTATTTATTTAAACAAGGCATCGATTTGTGGCACCTTGAAACATGAAACATTTAGTTTCTTGCAAATAAATTTTATGGTTTGCACTTCATTTTTTAAAGCTTGCCCTCCAACTTTAGAAACTCCTCCAGCTAACTCTCGCAGTGAAAGTTCAATTTGTGGCACTGAATCTGTGAATGTTGTATCTGCTTTTAGAACTGAGTTTTGGGGTAATAATATAGGTCCGGACCGGCTGAAGTCCCAACTTTATGAAGTTCATATTTTTTCAATTACTATACCTACCTAATATATTTTTGGAGTCTTAGGTCATTTCACACCAAGACGTGATGCGACGTGACGCAGCGCGCACTTTTTAAGATACACGATATAGAGTTTTATTACTACACAAAAAGTTAGATACTCATTTCAGTGAAAGAACTCGTGACAAGAGACTCGAGATGCTGCGAGCCGTATTCGATTGCTCTCACTGAAATGTGCTATGATATTTTTTCCATCAACACTTTTTCATTTTACTAGATTTAGTTTAGTGAAACGACATTTCACTGACATTATAATAGAATTTTGTCGTATCACAAATTTTTTTTAGTGAGAAGACATCATAAACAAGAATATTCGACAACTACCTACCAAAAAAAAAAAGCCAAACATAGTCAGATTGTCCAAAAAATATATAAAAAATGTAACCTTGCTGAGTTTCTTGCCGGATTCTTCTCAGTTGAAGGCCGAGTTGCGAACAGTAAATATGACCTTCATAAGTGTCCATCTGGGGCCTAAATTGAATAAATGGCTTTGACTTTGACTTACCGTATCGTGGTATCCCTATGAAATCCCTGGTATAATTTCCCTGCGACAAACCTACATATTGCTCGTTCCTGGCAAAGTATACAAAATATTCATAGTCTAGCTAGGCCGATCTTTTGGTAATTTCCCTTTGTAGTTTTTTTTATCTGATTCTCTAATCTCATCAATTACTAATAACTATTTAAAACTAACTAGATGTTCGTGCCCAGCGTCGCGCGGGTGAAATTTCCTAATTTTACGGTGGATTTTCCAAAAAAATCTTACAAACCTTGTCCTGTAAACGATTACCTACGAAGACAATAAAAATCAGCAGCCAAATCGGTCGTGCCCACAGAGAAAAGGTCGTGCCGTTCTCAAGTGATGCTCTTACATACACTGACATAGTAGGTATTATTATTACTATAAGCGCGTTGCTAGCCTCTATAAACAACTCTTCTGAAATTTCTGCAGATAGTAAGGTAAGTAGGTATACATAAGTTTATTCTCAGACATTATCTTAACAAGAGGGCAAATAATGATGTACAAATACATTTACTTCATTACGTTCCGTAGATAAGAATACTCGTGTTGTGACCGGGAACATTGTCTCGTAAAAAGAGGCGCCATTTTTTTTAAACAAGACATAAAACAACCGCCATTTTTAAGTCTATGGTTTGTTTTTTTCTAAAAGGTGTTTTATGGTTACGCTTTTCACTAACAATTTAGCGTTGATTATTTTGGAATGCCAGTGAATTTTGTTTGAAATAAACTTCTAAGCATTCGTTATTACTTCTGGTGTATAATGATAAAACAATTGAACAAACATACTGTTCACGAACATTTGCTGAAACAAGAGAAATTGCTGGAGTGTAAAATAAAACCGAAATACAGCGACAACATGTCGGCTACTAGAAATGGAAGATGGTTATCACAGGTGCGTATATTTTCTTAAGTTAGTCCGTAAACCAACAACTCCAAATCAGGCCTTTAGGCCGGGTTGTGTTCAATTACCACCCGTAATATTTGGTTTCGAAATTTAGGTGGTGTGTTGTAGCTATATGCACCTATACTTAAGTAGCATTGGAATTTAGATAAAATTTGTTCAGAAAATTTCGCCACCCCCGAGCATGGTCCTAGCTACGGCACTGCCCCAAAAAAGGGAGTAGAAAAATCTACAAGCATAATTTTTTTTCATGCCTGTCTATTATCTCAGAGTATATAAATACTACGTACAACAGAGAGACAGCGCCCATACTTCAAAAGTTACCACCATAACTCGCGCAAGTACAGCGCCGGTGGCGAGATTGGGGTACTAATTCCTATTCTGGGTTTGTAAGTGACTACAGCAATGTTTGTTTTTCAGTAAATGACACCAGATGACACTGTTGAAAGAATTTAATTTTAAAGAACAATGAGCACATTTGTGTTTTTTTTTGTTTTTGTTTAAGAGAGGCAGAGCGTAGCATTTACTATATACTTTTGTTCAAATAAGATAAGAATTCCATACATTACGTCCTAAACTAATCCAAAGAATTATTATTATGTTATTCAATTCTAAAAATACTGATTTTAAGTTGCATCTTACCCCACGGTTAATTGAGACAATTCCCAAAATACTCTAGCTATTGTTCATCAACAATGAAGAATTTTCACTAATTCTGAATGTTAGCTCATCGTATTTTCTGTAGAAAATAAAAAATATATGTGAAAGAATTATTTCAATACGACAATTACATTCCGAGATATAGAATTTTTAAATGAGCGCGCGACGCGCGATTCAACCGCTCGGTACTCGATGCGTGTGACGTCATGTTCCAACGCTCGCTCAGTCCGTCGCGCTCTTTTTCTCTTGAAAAATCTCATTCCTTGGGTTTATACAGGAGAATGGGCGAAATGGTCTAGGGTGCGGCCACTGCCGAAACCATTGTCAATCGATAGGTTTTATTATAACGACCAGAAAATATTCAAGTACCAAATCTGTAACTCATTTGGTTTAAGAGATAATTAAACTTTTAATTACCGATATAACGGTACATAATCATAACGGTGTTATCAATTACTAGCTGTCCTCCGGGGTCTTACCCACGTTCCTGGGATGGAAAGTAGCCTATCATACTCTGGAATAATGTAGTTTCCCATTAGTGAAAGAATTTTTCGAATCCGGCTGGCAATTGGTTTTTTTTAAATATTTTTTTTTTACTTTTTATTGGCCTGTGTCTTACAATCGCAATCTTACCATGATAAGTGAAGATGACAATGTGTCCGAAGTTTGGTGGTAAGCACACAAAGCCTAGAAGGAACTTGCTCTCAAGTGCAGCTGTCGGAACACACCGATAGGATAAGACTGCCCACGTGCACCCAGTGCCCAAAAAGGGCGACAGATCAGACCCGACGAATTACAGGCCTATCGCCATCCCTTCCCTTCTCTCCAAAGTCATGGAGCGAGTGATCAACACGCAACTTTTGAGATACCTGGAGGATCACGACTTGTTGAGCGACCGACAATACGGCTTTCGCCACAGTCGCTCGGCTGGTGACCTTCTAGTGTATCTCACACACCGTTGGTCACTCGCCATAGAGAGTCAAGGTGAGGCATTGGCAGTGAGCCTAGATGTGGCGAAGGCGTTCGATCGGGTCTGCCACCGGGGTCTTCTATCGAAGTTACGCGCTTCCCGAGGGACTATGCAAATGGGTCGCCAGCTTTCTGTCCAGCAGATGCATTAAAGCCGTCGTTGATGGTAGCTGCTCCGATAGCATGGACATACATGCAGGCTTCCCGCAAGGCTCTGTGCTGTGCCCAACACTGTTCCTTCTGCATATCCATGATATGCTGTCTATTGATGGCGTTCATTGCTATGCAGACGACAGTACAGGGGACACCCATTACACGGGCCGTGCAAATATCCCTCGTTCCGTGGTGGCGGAAAGCCGCCAACGGCTAGTGTCTGAAATCGAGAGTACACTAACTAGTGTCTCCGATTGGGGTCGGCTAAACCTAGTCAACCCCACCAAGACTCAAGCCTGCGCGTTCACCGCTAATAAAACCCCATGGTCTGTGACTCCACAATTCCAGAACACTTCCTTAAACATCAGCCAAAGCATTGGGATCCTTGGCGTCGACATTTCTGGCGATGTTTTGTTCCGAAGTCACTTGGAAGACAAGGTTAAGCTGGCATCCAAAAAGCTTGAAGTGCTCAACCGAGCGAGGCAGTACTTCACATCGGGGCAAAGGCTGCAACTTTATAAGTCGCAAGTCTGGCCTCATATGGAGTACTGCTGTCATCTATGGGCGGGAGCACCTGGATACCAGCTTGGGCCTTTAGACTCGGTTCAGCGACGTGCCGTCTGAATCGTTGACGATCCCGAGCTCACAAGCGGTTTAGATCCCCTCAGTTTAAGGAGAGACTTTGCCTCCTTATGTGTGTTCTACCGCTTGTACAATGGAGAGTGTTCTTAGGAATTGTTCGACTTGATGCCTACGGTTAACTTCCACCATCGCAACTCTCGCCATCGACGGGGAGTCCATCCTCACACATTGAAACCAGAATTGTTTCGAACTGTGCGGGCTAAAAGGAGTTTTCTTCCGCGGACGCTTGGACTGTGGAATGAGCTCCCCGCCGTGGTTTTCCCAATGGAGTACAACATGGGGTTCTTCAAAAAGGGTGTGAAGAGATTTCTGCAGGGTCGGCAACGCGCAAGTGATACCCCTGGTGTTGCAAGCGGCCATAGGCTACGGTAACCGCTTAACATCTGGCGGGCCGTATGCTTGTTTGCCACTTAGTGGTATAAAAAAGGTGCTTGGCGATAGATTCTCAACTTGATGATGGTAGCCAGCCAAATGCTACTACAAGGTACCCTATCACCTTGGTTTCCTGACGATATTTTCCTTCACCGAAAGCTCAAGCTCATTGTAGGATTCGAACCCGGGACTTTCATCTCGGTATCCGACGTCACTACTACTAAGCTATCATCGTCTTAAAATTCAATTCAAAGATTAGCCCGTTTAAATAAACAAAATAACTCTTGGCTTTATTATTATTATTTTTAAAAAACATTAAATTCGTTAACAATAACCTCATCCAAAAAAGGTGCAGTTAATTGAAGAGCTCCTTAATGCTGTATATTGCCCATTTGAAAAGGGGTGACGAAACGCCTCCAGTTTTGAGTCGAAACGCGGCACGTTTTACAATGATCTATTGCTTTCGCAATCACAATCCTTTAACAAAGTCCGTAAAGCGCGCCGATGCTTTAATCCAACTCATTTTACCGTCCGACACACAAAACACTTTTCAAAGCTAAGCAGGCCGAGTTGTTACTGAGTAGAGAAGAAGATCCAAATAGTGAGAGCACAAAATTATGCGAAGTAATTCGACAGTCAACTAGCGAAGAATAGTTTAAATAATCTCGCGCACCTAGAAAATAGAGGAGGGATGCGCGGGGGTTGAGTATGGGTGCTGGACTGCAGGTAAATAGCGACGTGGTTGTGAAGTACTATGGATCGCTATTAGTCGATGGAAATCAAAGCGATCTGGCAGAAAAAAATCCTTATTTGTATTGAGAAATTATGGAATATAATTATTTTCAAAGTCTTATAACTTTTTATTCAAATACATTACAAATTCCTTTTCATAATAAGGTTTGTTTGTGGGTGTATGAAGGAAAAAAAAACACATTTCATAAGTGGCCGCGACCTAGACCAAACTCCATACATTTCTGCCCATTGTCCTTTGAAACTTAGCACTATTACTTATCGTTCAGCAAGTCCAATAAAAGTTGTTTCTTCCATTGGACCCACTGAAAAATAATCCTCGTCATCCAAAATAAATTTATCCGCTTTCTTTTCAGTTTCTTTTATTTATATCCATTCAACAAATGACTACGGAAAACAGAACTAATGCATTGCGTTACGGCTATAGAAGAAATTAAATAAAAGGCATTGGCGTGAAATCTTTAGAATAAGTGCAAATTGAGTTGGTGACCGTAATTTATTTTACAATAGTGAACATGTCATCATATAGTGAGAAGGAACATAATGTACAGATGGAAGAGAAAGAGAAAAAAAAATATTGTATTGGTTGATTTTATTTTCTCGCAATCGTAGTGAAAAATAGAATGTTACACACGGCGCTAAAATCCCATTATTACTCTGTTTCTATTTACTCCTCTCTAAAGCTCGGAAGTAGAACTACCTCGTGTATGATGGGTAATTTTAGCTCCTTAAATAACAATCTACTATTCTATCACATCCTGATTGACTCTGTATGCCATGATAAACCTAATTTTCGTAATAAATTAATATGCCATCTCGAAATCTCCACCTGTTATAGGCATAATTATTAATTAGAATTCAGCCTTGAATTAACTGCCAAGGGAAGCAAGTGCAGACAGGCTACTTCAATACATCCTTGTCGTCAATGTAGTTGCTGGGTAAGCTCCCCAACTAGCAAACAGTCGAATAATGAATGAGTTATTCGGCTACAGATGGAATAAATGTTGAGTAGTTGCTACGTAGTACCCACAATAGTAGTGTAAAAGCTTTTATTACGACTTTTTAGCATTTTTTGCTTTAAGTGCTTTAACCGTGTTGTGTAAACGTTTACTCGATATTCTTATAGTACATTTATTCAATAGTCTTATAGTAGCTACCATTTCTCGTTTATACCACACATGAGTGCAGTAATAGAGTTGTCGATTCCCAAGTTTCATGTTTAAGAAGCTACTATATAGCTGCTACTCGACATTACTATATTAGAGCAAATTCGCCGAGTAAAAGCTGTCTATTTACTGAAAAGTATCTTAATATCTGTAATTGTAATCTAAGCTATTTTGTTGAATAAATTAAACCACTATAACTTTTTCCTTGCACGCGATACATACTTAAATATGCCCATACTAACAAATGTAATACTCATGGAGACCTTTCATATGACATAGATTTCATTTGATATGATAAGGTTTACAACACAAAGTACGACACCGCCCATTATCCTTTAAAAAAATTCGTAAATTGACGCGCGACGCGTAGGCCATCTATGTAAGGTCGTAAGATTTAAGTAAAATTACATAAATTGCAAATATTTAAGATACGGGTTTTACATATGAATTTAATAAATTATTAAACCTCAAATTATATTCCCTTGCAACAAAGCTTCATCAAAAGTGATTTAATAGCGTTTTGACTAAGAATTAATTCTCAATCAGTCCAAACGATGTTTGTAGCGACATCTATACGTGTAAATTCTACACTAATTATAAAATGTATGTGATTGACCAGACATGCTATTATCAATTTTTTTTAAGATGTTGGCGTCACACAGCTTTTGTATTTTGCTATTTTCCAGTTATATTATAAGTTCTAGTCACATAGTCCTCAGTCAGTCACCGTCCATAATAGTCATGTTTTAGTACAATGGTGGTCATTGTACTAAATATTTTCACGGACTTCTTGAGACAACTTGAAGAGTCACGATACACATGATTCATTTCATTTCACTTCACTGGTGCACATGGATTGATCTTTATTGGATAAAATACCACTGATAATATGCAATAAAACTCAAAATACACGAATTTATGAAAATAAAAATGAAAACACAACGTCACTCTGCAAGTTCCCGCCAAAAAGTTCTAATATCTATTATAAATCACTGGCACTTATTCTAAATTTAAATACATTACCCGGACTCATATTTCCAAGGGTCCCGTGATCCATTGGGCCCCTTAGCTTTACAACAGAAAATCACCCCATGAACAAATTAATAATATTGCAATTGTGTTTTGCTTGGCCATTCCAGTTTTAGTTAAGTATATACAGGCGTTGTTTTGGTCAGCGACGAGCGACTCAGGGTCGATAATACAAATGATACTGGTGCTAAAAAAAATATAAAAAAAATACTTTATTTTTTTTTAATAATAAAAATAAAAAAAATAAAATTTTGAAAATCATGTAATAAGCTAAAGTGTAGACATAATACTCAACGGGAGTACGAGGGAGTAAAGGGGTGGGGCGACGGCGGCTTGCGCCTAGCTCTAGTCTGTGTACGTGCCTAGTAACCATACTTTGCGGTAATTTTATTTCAAATTGAATAAGGTATTTCTCAACATATTTACAGTATTTAATGGAATTAAGTCCATTTTTGGGGAATATATATTTTGTACTACCGCTCCTGGGTCGCTTGTCGCCGACCAAAACAACACCCTGTATACATATATACTTACTGTGGCCATAAAAAGTATGAAATAACTCTAATCTAACACTGATTTGAAGTTAGCGAAAGAGCACGACGTATTCCATTGAAACTATTTCACCAGCTTATTCATACTTTTTAGTGTATTCTGAAATCGATTAATTTTTTTTAAATTACTTTTTTATTTCGTCATTTAAAGTTTTTCTTAGATGCACTAGAATTTGACCAAGGTTTTGAGATGTTTTTCCTTTGACACCGGACGTAGCCCGCGTGATGCCGATTTTTTTTTTTTAAATTACTTTTTTTTTGTAAGTTGAACTAAGAATATAAACTTACCACACTCAAATCAGTCCACCATTTCTTTCCAACTTCGATTCAAATGCAATATTGATAGGAATTACGACTGGTAAATAATACGTAAACTAGTTACCTTATCAATTCCACGATAAGGCGAAGATATGGAGATCACCGAACACATATCCACGATAGTATTACATTACATCCGGTGTTGGTTACACTTCACCGAAAACGAAATAAACCGTTCAAATACTTTGTAGATAATTGAAATACATACGTAAATTCATTAACGATAAGTGATAATTGTTATTTATAAGGACGTTCACCTTACGGCAGATTAAATATAGTGCCATTGAAGACACAGTGTTTACGAAAAATAAATTGCGAGTTTTTGATATCAAGTGGAAAAGTTTAGCGATATACAAGATATTACAAAAGAATTGTCTCATATAATAAAATAAATTAAGTGTATTTCTATACAGTGTATAACAATTGAATTCATTTTAAAAACGTGTGCAATGATGTATATAATTTGTTGATCGACAATTTGTGACAGTTACTTACATAATGTTCGCTGAAGAGGCAATTGAAGTTGAGCTTGGTGGACGCTTAAGAGTGAGTACCTACGATTAATTTTAGATTTACTTAGATTCCTATTTCATAGGAATTGATAAAATTGCAGTCTCGATTCGAGAACACTGTAGCGATAACAAAATTCGATATACGAGTACGATAGGCACCTACTAGTATTCCAAATTTTATTAATACCTAACTGCCCTTTTGTGGCCTACATTGAATAAATTGCTTTGACTTTTGACTATATTTAATTTCTAGTCTGTTTTGTTAGATTTGCAAACATGAAAATACTACATGCTAGTGATGTAAAAATTGAAGTACAATTTGTTGTTTACGAGAAAATGATAAGATATAGTCACCCTGACTCCAATCAAATTTTATTTATTACCAGTTCAGAAATTCGAACAAGGCCGCCTTATTAATAATGTCTTAAAATTATGATTATAATATTGAAATTCTAGAAGCACCGTCGTAGGTCAGAGTTATTTTATTGATATTATTCATTTTTAATTCGACATAATTTTACGACTAGAATTTGAGTTTGTTTTCAATAAAAGCGGAGAGGTTATTTATCTAGTCTAATCGATTGGTCATAAAGCGTAACGCTTATATTCAAACTTTAAAGTAATCTTTAGGTTTTATTCTCTTTATTTGGTCATTCTTGACCGATAATGGTCTGGACTGGGAGACTCTTGGAGTTAGATTTGTTTTGTTGGACATATCGGTAGTAAGAAAAGTGTTTTAAAAAGCAATTATTTTCCTGTGCTTTTTTTATAAAGCGGAGTTCAAATTAAATATGCCAAGAAGAGTGAGTTTGACGCTCTCGGCAGAAGCGCTGAATATTCAAAAATCTGCAAAAACTAAGAGGAAGTTTTCAACGCGGGTAACACAATACAAAGCCCACCAACTCATATTCAGGCCACACAGAAGATAGTAGCAATAAAAAAAAAATAACAGACAAAATCATTAATTAGCCCAATTAATGATTTATTTTTGAGAACAAAAGCAAATGCGAAGCGATCGTAATTGAGATTACTCTACAGTGAGCATTCGGCACAGAATAAAGAATAAGTATTACTAGTTACCGGTTAAGGCAAAAATCATAAGGAAACCCTAGCACCAGTGGCGGATCCCAGCAGGATGAAAAGGCATAGATTTTTTTAGCTGACTAACAGAAATCTAAAAAAATACTATTCCCTATTAGGTAAGTACCTTTCATTCTCGTTGGCTCGCGAGTGAGATGCGCGTCCTATAACATCACGTTTAGCAAATGTACATTTCTGTAAGTGCTTTAATTAGCTCAAATATACCCAAAAACTATTTCTTGTGCAATTTCAACCAAATTGTTGGACTGGCAACTATTGTAAGGGAGGGCGGTAAAAATTTAACAACCTTTACTTGGGAAATATTTCCGCCACTGCATAGCACAGTGGCTCCCAACAGAAGTAATCACTCTAAATTCTCGTACCCTATCATTATTATTAGTGCCCTCCACATACGTATAGTCGATAAACACGTTTATTAAACGACACAATCGTTCATTGATACTTCCTGTACTATCTTGATAGGACGAATATTTCATCATCTATTTGTGAATGGACAGGGTCGGATCGTTTGGCAACCTGTCCTTCCTTATAGAGGGCTTAGTGGACTTGGAGATCGAGGAGTGAATATAGGTACATCTTGAATAAGCTCATAGGTCCATATTTTATCGTGTCTTCCTTTGTGGAGTTAGATTGGACTACTGATGAACAAAATAGAATTTTTGAGGATAATGTATTTTTTGGTTAGAGAAAATGGGTTTTTAAATGTGTTATAGAATATTGAGATGTTACCAACAGAATGTTTTAAACATGAAATGTTATATAACCCTGCTTGATCAAAATATTCCACATTATAAAAACCAGTTTCTAGTCGCGCGTTGATGGTTGCATAATTTAATTCCGCGTTCTAATTATTAAAAGAAACAAAAAACCCGACTGCGTAAAACATACATTAACTGAAAAGAGAAAAACAATCTATAGAATTTTGAATATAACTTGAATTTTATAAGGTATTGCAATCGGGGACAACCAATAACCTAAGTATATATTTTTTTGTAATATTTGTTTATCCCCGACTGCAATACCTTATAAAATTCAAGTGATATTCAAAATTCTATAGATTTAAGAATTTGTTTTTCTCTTTTCAGTTCATTTATGTTTTACGCAGTCGGGTTTTTTGTTTCTTTTAATTATTTAATTTATTTCAGACTTTTTAGTTTTATACAGAAAGAGTTGTATGTATTAGTAAGTAAATGAGCGGTACGGTAAAGGAACGCTAACAACCATCGCAAATCTGTGATTTACGTATGGTAACGGTTCAGTACCTACTGTCCTTGCATTAAACGTGGATTTTTGCAGTTTACGTCAAAATGGTAGCATAAAAGTATTACAATATATACATATATGGAATGGTCTATTTACAAGCTTTCATTTGATACCCATATTGTTATAATAACGAAACTTTTATTTTTAATACCCCCCCCTATTTTTTTATTCTTAGGCGCCATATAAAAATAATATACCCTATGACACTCCCCCAGTCAAGACGAATCTAACGACACCTCATATGCTTAAATCCATCAAGCCGTTCAGGCTGCAGAGCGGCACAAAGAAATAGACATACATACACTCGAAAAACATAACCCTCCTTCCGGGTCAGTCGGGTAAAAATATTGTATACTTCAACTGTGTAACCTCACAAATATATCCTGAAAACTATGCCTCGAAAATCCAAGTCAATGATATGTTTTCGAAAATTTGGGTCGGTTTCCCAAATCCAGAAAGATCGTTCTCAGGTTATTTAAACAGCAGATTTCGTGTTCTGTTCAAGCAAAGCTGCCACACGAGAATATGTAAGAATACGAAAAACTGTCGTCATTTCCACTTTACTATAACACCAACCTAGCAATGCTGCTTATAAAATCGCTAACATATCATTTTCAACCCTATCTCTCTAGGAATAAATATCAAATACTTGAGAAGTAGAATTCGTAGTATTATGAGAATCGTCAGTAATATGTGTAGTCAATATCAAAAGGACTGTGTCATAAACATTGTGAGGTTTCCTTTCCGTTTAGGTATATGATGATTCCGTAGAAATGCTGTAGGTATTAACTAGCTGACGATGCACGGTTCATCAACTCCTACTGCAGGGTCATTAGGCAATGAGGAACTCCGATATGGAAGCTCTATATCTATAATGTTTGGAGGTATTTAAGGCGATTTATTTGCTTGAGTAGAGTTGTGACGTAGTGTTATAATCGCTTCAGAACCGAATCTTGTCGTAATGACTACAAGTTATATTGTTTCTGTTTTCCCACGTAGATATTTGTTATTAACTTGACTATGTGAAGTTGTTAAATGTACTAGATAATTGATGTGGTATCGATGTTGTAATAAATTGTATCTGTTTGGATTAACATGTCTACGGTGAGTATTGACATGATTTTACATGATTATGATAAGATGGACGAGCAATAGATAACGACATGTGTTAACAAAGGCTCTTGATTACCTAATAATTCATCAGATGCCAATACATCGAATATTCGCTGAATATTCTTTCAGGAGCGCGTACTTATGTATCGATCGTTTGATGACTTTATATAACGACTTAATTGCCTTCTCCGCTGAAAACCTTGACGAAAATCCGAGTTTCGCTATGCTTGATCAAGGGAGCAAGGCCGCGGCAGTGCGGCTCGGTCTGGACGCCGGGCCGGCGGCAGTCAACGCGACGCACTCGGACCACCACCATGCAGGACGAGGAGCCTCCCCTGCCTCCCCCGTCGCCGTCGCCCGCCCGCACGCCGCCCTCGCGCCTCCGCCGCACTCTACACACGCTACGCAAGCCGTTCCGTCCCGGTTCGCCCTTCCACATCGGCTCGCTCAAACGCAGCGGCTCCACCAAGTACTCCGCCTCAGACGGCGAGATCGCGCGCGACGAACGCACGATGCGTAAACGCAATAAGAAACAACGCGAGGCGGCCAGCGACGCGTCCCGCAGCACCAACAGCTCGCCCGGTGTCGACAAGGCGAAAAAGGAGGGAGGAGGTTTGTTACGTCGTATGGGAAGTATCGGTAAAAAACGCGCGGAGGAAACCACCCCCACATCATCGCAACCGGGAACGGCAGAGTCTACACTGGAGAGTCCTCTGACGCCTCCTCCCGAATCGGAAACGGTAACTCCCGAATCGGAAACGGTAACTCCCGAATCGGATACGGTTACTCCGGATCCGGAGCCGTCTAGTCCTATCGCGGTGGAACATCCGGTCGCCACCCGACCGTTCACGAAAGCGGCCTGGAAGAGAAACAGCGAGCCCGAGATGGAGAAGCCCGTGGAGGAACCCAGCCCGGAGAGCGCGCTGAAACGCCGGATAGCTTTTGTGGCTCAAGCGTCCGCGTGCTTTTCGGAGGACCACGACGACGGGGAGAGGGGAGGGCGCGAGGTGGGGTCGCTGGAGGAGGCGGTGGCGCTGGCGCGCGTCAGGCTCGCGGTGGCCGCGCCGCCCTCGCCGGCACATTCGCGCGACGACGACACCGAAGAGGAGGGGTACTCGGACGCGATGCCTGCCTACGGAGATCTGATCGAGCCCGACAACAAAGCTGGGAACGATGCCTCACCGGTGAGTGTTGTAGACGGACATGCGCGGCGCGTGCGTGGCCGCGGCCCGCGCGTCAGTGACCGAAGGTACTCCGGGCGATGCGCGCGCGCCATGACCTTCGAGGAGGTGGTCGACGACTGCTACCTGACAGTGTGCGAGTGCTGCGGCTTCAGCGCCGAGACGTCCGTGTTGTTCCCAGTACGTTACATTTCACGATAGTTTTCAGCGGACGACACGCGGCGCGATGCCCTTCGTGAGTACTCGCTTGCCTGCCCGTGTGCGCTTACCGTTGCATTTCATGAATCCTTCGATTCAATTACCCGCTGTGTTTGTTCAAGTGCATGTATTGTCTTGTTGTTACATTCGGTATTGTAGTTTCATTCAATGTCTGACTACAACAATACAGTGCGGCGTGTCCTATTTAGGTTTCTGTCGCGTATCTTTTACATTTTTGCTTTTTCGTAATCAGTGACTGAAAACGGAGATTTTTTGTCTAAATCTTGAATATACAGTTTGTGATTGCTATAACAAAACAAATATTAAACTAGTTAAATGATGATTGTGGAATGTTTCCAAATAGTTGTGTGTGTATTCTAATAACAAGTTTTGAAGTAGACTCGTAAATTCAAATACGGACGTCACTTATCATTAATTAAACAGGTATAACAGTGAATAACTACTGCTAATTACCTACGTATACATTTTCATGAATAAGATTTGCAATTAATTAACACCGCTACTTTAGCCGAAGAATCTTTTTGATAATTTTTACCTTTTACCTTATTATAGCGTATTTCATTACCTATAGTATAAAGTTAATAAGTGCAAGTTGAATTTTTTATTTAGTTTTGACCATTGAATTATTCCTACAGTTCTGACTGTTGTAAAATATTATGAAACAATAACGACCAGTTATAAGATCGTAGCGTAGTATCAGATAGTATAATTATTGAAATTGAATTGAATTATTGAAATTATATCTAAATTTTACTCTCAAAACTGATTGACCTTTTAGGATTATTATCTTATCAATGAATATATGTATATATATTAAATAAATATTAAATATTTGTATTATTATTAAATGTATATGATATGTTTTCCAATAATTATGATTTGAATGAAGGTAAATTGTTGCCTTTATTTGACATAAAAAAAAATTAAAAGCAAGGTCCCCAGCAGGCTGGGAGCGAAGTTGTATAAGTAAGTATACATATAGGATTATTTAATGTATCGGTCTAATGTATTTGTTTGCTTATCACGCGTGGAATCGATCCACATGAGTTTTTTGACAAAACTGATCAAACAAATATATATATGTATAATTAATTAATATATAATTGCGTTAAATTATATATATTTACGTTGTGTATGTAGGTAGGTATATAACTAATTGTGTAATTATCTTTTACGGTTTCCTACAATTTTGGCTGGTTAGATTTTATAAACAATTATTTCGCCACATAAATTAGAATTATGCATAAATCATGGATATAACTAGTTGCTCGTTAATAATTCCAGAAGTAATACTTTTCTCAACACACCTTGCAGATTATCATAATTTATGTTAAATATTATTTGTTTTTTTTTATCCATCAATCCGTGGAATTTCGATGCGATAGTTATACATACCCTTTTATATACTTACCTATTAAGTATATTTGATTTGAGCACCTGTTATTTTAACAATTTCCTATTCAAATTTCGAAGTAGATATTAAATTCAAATAAGATTATTAGAGTACCACCTACTCGTGATTAGGGTTCCGAACCAAAAAGGTAATAAAACTCCGTCCGTTTGTCCTTCTGTCCGTCAGCGTGTTTTCGTTTTAACAACCAAAATAGGATAGACAAGGGATAGACCCATAGTTGTTTTGGAGAGTTTGTATATGATCATGCATAAAAGTGTAACTCAACGACCCAGTCACAGATTATTAAGTGGTTACTAAGTAAACCCAGTTTTTTTATTGGTCAAAAATATAAATATACCTACATGTTTTTTTTTGGTTTTTTACTTGGTTACTGGTTTATATGGTTAAAAAATATCTTCTTAGCTATGTAGTTATACTTTCCAGCTTTCAAATGACACTTTCTAAGAAAATACGCTGACTTAAAAATAAACAAAGAAAACCCCAAAAGATGAACATAAGGCTTTTGTTTTTGAGATAGCTAACTTATCCAATTCTTTTTTCGGATTTTATTGATAATTTTTGGTCTAATATCCGCACATTTCGTTTGGTCAAGTTTCGATAAACACATTGTATTTCTTCGCTTCATACTTTACTTCATAATTCGACTTCATTACATACGCATATACCTACGGTCTAAATAATCCTAGCACAAAATACTAGTACAGAGTACATCCCTCATTAGACTTAATTCATTCACGAGTCAGAAATCCTGTTTTCTCGTGCTATGATACAGTCCATAGCGCCCATTGAACTGTGACAAAATCATAAGACCACAACCGCAGATCACATCAGCATTCCATGGTCTTAGCAGAGTCGTGTCGTTGTCGGTCGGAGGTCGTACTTCAACCGTGCCTGGAACCTGATCCTGGTAGATTACCGCAGCCCGCGGTTCCAACGGTTGTGCAATGTCTAGTCTCGTGTCAATAACTGCCGTTCACTATGAGAATATAAATTATGTGGCATTTCATTGAATAGGCGGTTTTCACTCGTATTCAGTTTCAAATTTCGAATTGTTATTTTCCTGAGTTGAGGCTGTTCGTAGCCATGGTTCAGGAAAAAAACGTAAAATTAATTTTACGTTTGTTAAGCTTGTTTTAAATTTATGTTTTCGGCCTGTATGAGGGAATTTAGTATCCGGAACACCACATTATTCTTCTATTTTACTTTAAGTTTTCTTCTCATAAATCCTAAAGTTCTCTTATGAGCCACATATCTGAAGATTCTGGTTACTATGTTGATAAAACTGATATTAATACTGTTCCAGACGAATTACGCAGTATCTGAATCGATCATCCATTTTTAATATTGATTTGTTGTAATTTTATGACTCCGATTCTGGATTTGATTAGATAGCGATATAGCACTGTCTGTTGATTGAACTTGAACAATATTAATTGCTTGAATAGATCCTAAAATAGAATAACCAAGTTCTTAAGTAATTAGGTTACCTAAAAGCCTACAAGTCGATACGCCCTTGTCCAGGTTACGAGGACGCACAGGAAATATACAAAATATAAAATAATATCATATCTGACACATTTATACCTACGTGAAGTTACTGGCCAAGTAAAGAGTGCAAATGACAAATACTTGTCCGTTATCAGGTGCCCGATAAGAATGTGTTTGCTCCACTCCAAGCTACATCATAAATACCCGGTCATCGGACAAACGCGATAGTTCGATCGATCTTCTTATCCGAACCGCTTGTTTCTTGAGCTATTGTTTTTTTTTAAATTCTGTCATTTCTAGTTTCATCAAATTTGAATAAAGAGGGATAAGTAATTCCAAATTTAAATGGAAAAGCGTAAGGTCCTATAAATTACAGTTCCAAGTGCGATGTGGTACTATTTGTTCGAGAATATTGAATATTATTCGCGTGATTTGCTATATTGGACTTATTGTTGTGTTTCTTGACGATTTGAATTTGGAAGATTTTGAATCATGTCTCCGAAGCAAAAGCCGAAAAGTAGTGTGAGTTTCTTATCCATATCTATCGATAATGCGTGTTAGAACAATAATTAATTGACGGGCCAGTCGGCTTGGAGGTTACCCTGACTGCCACGCTATAGGTCGTGAGTTCGATTCCCACCCTCGAGAAACATTTGAAAGGGATGTTTGTTCTCATCTGAGTCTATATTAAATAAAGTGATTTACAAGTCTCTCTAGTTTCGATATATAGTTAGTTTGGAAAGGGATGGCCGTTTGTGAGGAAACTTTTTAATGATTGTTACTATGAGTGTTTTTTTTTTATTTGTCGCTCTTATGCAAGTTACCTATGTTATTCATATTTATAATAATTCGGGTCATTTATGTTTTTATGCGCTTGTCGAGCATGGTATGTGAGACTGTGATGAAGGCGTTGATAATAATAACAATGATTACCTTTGATTACGATGATTAACGACCCAGAAGGTCCACAATTTATCTAGATCGATTGTCACTTTCGAATTCATAATATGAGTTTCTTTTAATACCCTATTAATAAATTAATACATATTCAAATGAACAGTCTTGTATTTGTGAAGCAACTCTTTCTACACGATGATTTAAATAATAGACGGTCGCAACTCTCATGTAGGTTGGCTGATCTGCGTCATATTGATTGACTTTAATTAGCTAAATGTTTCAATTAAACTAGCTTTTGCCCTGGCTTTTCACCCGCGTCCCCGGGATTAAAACTAGCCTATATTACTCGGGGATAGTGTGGCTTCCTATTAGTAAAAGAATTTCCGGATTTCCAGAGATTAGCCCGATTAAACAAACAAAAAACACTTTTGCTTTATTATATTAGTATAGATATATAATAATATAATATCATATATGTTATTTCGTAATAAATAAACATCATGGGACATTCCTCACACACGGTCATCTGATCCCAAACTAAGCAGAGCTCGTACCATGGAAACCAGATAACTGATATACTACATGTATTACTTTTTTTTTGTAAATACATACTTAATATACATAATTACACAAATGCCAATGCCAAATTTTATCACGATTGGCTTTTGAGACGTAAAAAGTGGAAAACAAACGAACTTATTGCATTTATTATATAAGTATAGTATAAGTAGGATACTAAGATGAAGTATCTATATGTTATTTAATAATAAAAAAATATGATTAAACTTACATCCGCCCCGCGTTTCCAAGCGGGCTTAAAAGTCTAATATCAGGAATGATCTTAGACTCCAAAATAAAATTAGCTCTATTCATGTATTACAGCGTGATTGCGCCACAATCAAACACACAAATATCAATGGATTTCATAAAAGCATGTTGATGTTGGTAATAAGAGTTTTAAATGCTACCTGCACAACATGTTTAATGACTAATAGTTGCCTAAGTATTGGATATTAATCACAAATGGGGGCCAAGATAATGTTCATAATGGAATATTAAGTGCCCAATTAAAAATTCATTTGAATAATAACTTTCACAATAATATGATAAAAATGCTCATAGATTAGGTAACACTGTAGCTATTAACATAATGAGACAAATAGTTAAAAAAAAAACAAATGGGGTTGCAATGAAACCACAATACAATAACGATGTTGAAATTCTTATATGAATGAGGTACTTTTGGAGTCTGTTTGAAACAAAATTATTTGTGAGTTTCTTATGTGTGTCCAATACCTCTGAAGATTTATCACTGACCGCGGCGATGATATTTATATCATTATCAGAATCAGATGTCTACAATATTAAATACCAATGTAAGAATTATTAAATATTTTTTTTCTGAATTTTATTTATTATTATAATAGTCTTTATTTCATTAATAAATAATTACATTTCATTATAATTGCATTATACATTTTATTCTTTAGCATGCTTTATATAATTCACTTTATAAAATAGTATTTTAATTTAGTAGTTTATTTTTATTCTAATTAAAGGTATGTAAAATTTAAAAAAACATGCAGTTTAAAAAAAATAAGAACTTTTTCTGAAAATATCACGCACTTATAATCATAGGTACAGGGGACCTTTCTTTTGAAGTCAGTAATACACTTCATTTTCAAGAATAGATTGTGTTAATCGAAAGTAGGTAAATCTTGACACAGAACCAGAATTCAAATTCAACTGTTTCAAACATGACTTATTTTTCGTTCTCTACGGTAATAAGAGTATGTACCTGGAGCAATGACAAAAGAAATAGGTAGCTTCCTTACTTCCTCTAAGACCTGGAGCCTGATTCTCGCATCTCCAATATGAATATTGCAGTCGACATTTGCCGAAAAACATGGCGGTACATTTTGACAGAAGTCCGTCGAAAGCGTGGGAATTGAGAGCCCATGTTAAAAAAACGGCAACATTAAAAAAGAAACGAAAATGAGTGACGTCTGACAGCATCAATTCTTGTAAATTGATATCACAAGTTGAACACACATTGATATGTTCTAAAAAAATATATATGCGTAATGATATTAGCTTGTAATCTGACTCTGCTCTAGATAGTTCCTTTATTAATATTATATTTCCTATACGCACTTTTTTGTTACTATATATATACTATATATGTTATATATTATATTCTTGCGTCTGATTACAATCTCATCATGATTAGTGATAATGCGACCTAAGGTGTAAGCACAAAAAGCCCAGAAGGCAAAGGCAACAGACTTCAGAATTAGACATATTCAACGCTGCATATTTCTTTACTGAATTTCGTAAATTAGTAGAAATCATTGTATATACTTGAATATAGATTTATTCAAGAATTGCTTCAGGGCATCATATCACAGCATACCTGTCTAGCTAAACGAATACAGAATGCTTTCTACACAAACTTGTCAGGGTGTCGTCACCATTTTGAACCTTTTTACCCGACTGACCCGGAAGGAGGGTTATTTAGTACGGACACCACCAGCTGATATTTTAGCGATAGTGTTTAGTGAGTAACCTGATTTTACAAAAGCTGTTACTCAAAAGGTTAACTGAAATTTTGGGATGGGGCGGGAATAAAATTGGACTAATCTAGAGCCTTATAATCAAATATATATGTTTGTTATAATTTTTTCCATTCTCTTTCAGTCCCACGCATCCCCCAGTGCTGAGCGGAGGGAGCATCTGTACAAGATCCTGGTGATCGGTGAACTAGGCACCGGCAAGACTTCGATAATCAAGCGATATGTGCACCAGTTCTTCAGCCAGCACTACAGAGCCACAATTGGAGTGGATTTCGCCCTGAAAGTGCTTAATTGGGATCAGAATACGATTATACGCTTGCAGCTATGGGATATTGCAGGTGTGTGAAATGAATCTTTGAAATCTTTCCGTCTACATCTATAGTCTCTGGTGCTCAAATTAAATCTCGCTAATTGCGAGCTGATAAGCTATTAATAAGCTGCCTGAGTGGCCATTGCTGCTGACCATTTATACATTCCGGGCTAGGACCAATAATAGTTTTATTTTACCGTTTTGATTTAATTGAGGTATTTTCGTAATATCAACTCTTTAGACCAAATATTAAAAACATAGGAGTAAACGTCATAAAAATATTCAAAGTTGTATGTCAGTTGTATGCCGGTTTCGTAAAAATGGCGACCACCCAGGGTATGGACGAAATGTGTGCATTTTTTAACATGATTTTCGCTGGAGTTATGGTCATATTTTGTCTGCTGTTCCTGTTGATTGTTATAATGATTCCTTTCTGAGGTAAATAACTAAATTTACTAGTTATTTTTGCACCACATTCGCACATCAAATAATTTTCACCAATGTCAATCAAATAGGGAATCTTTTGATAAGTTTTATCAATTATATTATATGTATTATAATAAATCCGATCAACTGTGTGTGTAGTTAAGTTTTTGAGACCATTTGTATCAATCGCTGGCAGTATACAGATACTTTATAATTCTAGCTTTCGGCATTTTTAAATTCACTGCAATGATATTATTGAATCGATAGATTTAACTCTATTAAGTTAAGTAGATTTGTTCGGGAATTGGATAGAGAGATTAGCGGATAAGTAGATTTGTGAAGCTTTACAAATAAGGTTTTGTTTTATTTATTAAATTAATTTAAGTGCATATGAGACTTAAGTAGTTACAACAATTTTAAGCGCATAATATGGGACGTAATTTAGTAATTCGCCTGCAAGACGTATAGCAATATATTATATTGTATATATGTTTCTAAAAGTGTTACTTTGGTTCCATACCAATAAATAAAGGAATCAATATATAAGTAATTTAAAGCCTTGAGTGCAATATTACATACATATAAATCTATTACCGTACGCCTCAAGCTCCAAACAGAAAATGCATTATCATAAATTAACGTGGGTAATTTCAAAATAGCAACCATCCATACCGTCCACATTAGAGTTTCTTTTTATATGTTGGCGTCACACGGCTTGTGTATTTTGCCATTTTCCAGTTATATTATAGGTTCTAGTCACAATAAATCAGTTTTACATATGTCAGTCACCGTCCATAAAAGTCATGTTTTAGTACAATGGTGGTTGTACTAAAACTTTTCACGGACTTCTTGAGACAACTTGAAAAGTCACGATACACATGATTCATTTCATTTCACTTCACTGGTGCACATGGATTGATCTTTATTGGATAATATACCACCGATAATATGCAATAAAACTCAAAATACTTACACGAATTTATTTATGAAAATAAAAATGAAAACGCAATGTCACGCTGCAAGTTCCCGTAGAGGTTTTTGCTTTGTTGATAATTGATAGGATGAAAATAATTATAGTTATCACAAAAAGTTATTACTATCGATCTAAAGTTGACTTCTTTTAAACCATCCAAAAAGTGAGATATATATTTATACCAACTGTCCTTATTACAGGTCAAGAAAGATTCGGCAACATGACCCGGGTGTACTACAAGGAGGCAGTTGGCGCGTTTATAGTTTTCGATGTTTCGAGAGTAGCCACCTTCGACGCGGTTGTTAAATGGAAGAATGACTTGGATACGAAGGTGCAGCTCCCTGATGGGTCTCCGATACCTTGTATACTACTGGCGAATAAGGTTTGTTATTGCATAATCTTTAAACCTACTGCGTTATTTTGATTATACATAGAACCGTGATACCTCTCAAAGATTTTAAGGGTAAAAGTTCTGTATAATAAATTTAATTATATAACTTGTGGAGGTATGATGGTTGTTTAAGGGTATTTTTTTTAACAAAAAGCTCTCTTAATGCAGTTTTTCATAAGTATTGTCTCAAAGTAACTTATTACATGAGATGGTTAAAGTATAAGTCTAGCAAAATTCAGTTTTCAATATATATTATATATAATTTTCCATATAAGTCTATAATAAAAAGAGCCGGCTATCTTAAAGCCTAGGTTTCAGTAGACTTGGGTAAAACCACCTCATCTAATGGGACAGACGGGGATTCAAGTGTGGATTCTGAGAAAACAAATATTTGGACTATGGTGGTAATCCTAAATATAAAAGGTGGAATATAAAATAAATTGACGGCAGCGTATGGTCTAGAAAACAGAAATTATCCAGGGTCTTAAAATAAAGTACAGTATTACCCAACTTATATGGCGCGTCGTGAATCTTCGTTCGCACAGAAAAGAAAGTATGGCCCCGAAGACTAACGAAAGAATGCTTAAAACTTACAATCAACCTTAGATCACCACTATAAGGTTCATAATACACTACAGCTATTAGTTCCGTTTCACTCGCAAGTCACGCCCCTTCGCACGATGCGCGCTAACATGGCGGCAGCTATCGACCAATAGCGTTTCCCGCGCTTTGAAAATGTATCTTCTGCGCAGGTACATCGGTAAGCCATATTAATTGGGTACTAGTGTACGCAGGTATTCACCAAAGAAGAGTTTTTCAAAGTTCAGGAGGTAGGTCCACTAGTGAGTGCGCTAGGAAAACCGCGGCGTGTAAAGCTTTTTATTTCAATACTTTTGGGCTTAAATGTTCCAGATGTTAACAATATTTGTGAATTGAAATAATTTCAAGCTACAAACGTAATGATTCACAAAGAAAATATTTAACTCGTCTACCAAAAGTAGATTGACACATTTACAGAAGAACCGTTTGACACTTTCTATTTTGCCTTTGTCAATGTTGCTATTTAGAAATGTATTAATGCGTGTCTGACATTCGCTTTTTGTCTTTTGAAACATAATCTACACCTACACGATTGAAGAAATCTTGAATTAGTGTATTCAAACGAATTAATGGAGTTATAGTCTGATAATCCGCATAAAAATGCTGATGAATATATCAATAACATGTGTAGTGATGAAGAAAATGTTCGCAACGAGAGAGCAAAGTTGGTTGCGAGTGCGAATTTGAATCCCATGAATCTTAAAATTGAACCACGAGCTCAGCTAGTGATTCTAAGTACAAAGGCACAAGTAAAACAAATTTTTTCTCGCATACTATTTATGTCATTATAGAATCCCTTGCTCGAGATTCAAACTCAGTGCCCACAACAATAAAATCGGTCAGGTGAGAGACTTCGTTGCAAAGACGTTTCTTTAAATTTTATTTTTATTATTTGTTGTTATAGCGGCAATAGAAATACATATTCTGTGAAAAGTTCAACTGTCTAACTATACATGTTCATGAGATACAGCCCACTTACAGACAGATGGACGGACGGACGGACGGATGGACAGCGGAGTAGCTTAGTAATAGGGTCCCGTTGGTACAGAACCTCTCTTGATGCACAAATAACTATTATTAGGGGATGTAAAATCAGAAACTAAATAAGTGGAGAACTCCGAGGAGACGGGACCTCGAAAAATGACAGCAGCGGAATAGTTATGTCCAAAATATAGTATGATTGTGTACCTACATGAGGAAATTAAGAGTGTTTGAGATATAAATGACGATATGTAACTAGATATTATTTGTACACAGTGCGACCAACAGAAGGAAGGCATCGTGAACTCTCCCGCCAAGATGGAGGAGTACTGCCGCGAGAAGGGATTCGCCGGCTGGTTCGAGACCTCTGCTAAAGAGAACATTAACATTGAGGAGGCTGCCCGGTCATTAGTTAATAAGGTAAGAGACATTTAAATGCCCACAAAAAGGAAGAAAGAACAATAAAGCGCACAAAGTAAAAAAAAAGTCGCAAAACGTGGTAGGAAAATTGACGTAAAATTTTAACACGGGAATAATATCGGGATCAGAGACTTCGGTAGGAAATAAAATAGTTTGTTCTATTTATTTTTCTTTTACTAAATGCAACTCTTTTATGTATATATAACAATGCCTAATTAGGTACGTACGCAGCAATTTATAGAATATCAACTAGGCAGTAGGTAATAGTGGACTGACAATAAACAAGATAAATTACTGCAATTTATATATTTCTTGTAGTCTGCCCTTGGGCTTCGAAGTAAAGAATCTCGTTATTCGGTTATGTAAAAAAAATGCGACACAATATACCTACTTATTGTATAATTAGTTATTATGTAACTTTCGAATAAGGTAAACCTAATACATTATTAATAAAAGCGTATTTTCATAGTAAAAGTCCCATTTCACTGACTCGTCAAAACTTACAAGGTACATAATAACCCGTGGACCTACTGTCTTGAAATGGCATGAAGGGTGGTAGCATTCATTTTTATTTCTGGCTGTCCTTTAAAATAATGCGCATTACACGGTTCGTGCAAATATTCCTCTGTCCGTGGAGGAGAAAAGCCGTGAAAGACTAGTTTCTGAAATTACGCAACTAGTGTCTCAGACTAGGGTCGATTAAACCTAGTTCCAACCCCACTAAGACACAAATACGTAAACCGCCAAGTACATGGACTTCAAATTTTCTGAACACGTGAAGAGCATAGAGTTTCTTGGCGTCGACATTCCCAGTAACTTTCTGTTCCGCAGTCATTCGAAGACAAGATTATGCGAAAATCTAAACGCGACTTTTTCTTTAAAGTTTGGGCCCATATGAACACTGCTGTCATCTATGGGCGGAGTGGAGGCACTCTGATACCAGCTTGGGTCCTATGTTTCGGTTCAGGCAGCAGCGTACCTACCATATCAATGAACTTGAACTCAAAAGCGGTTTAGAGCCAGTTAATCTGAGAAGAGACTCCACCTTATGTGTGTTCTGCCCATCGATAGCTATCGCTTCTACAAAGGACAGTGCAAGGGTTCCATATTACCTAAATGGTTAAATGATTAGGGGTTCCCTCTTTGGGATCACTTTTCAGTAGTAACAATTTAGTTGGAACCCTCTCAGGGCGTAACTCCTAATCGCACTTGACAGTCTTTTTTATATTATATTGGCTTATATTTGTCCACAATCGCACCGAGGCAAGTGATGATGTTAACGACTCCAAAAAAAAAGCAGGAGCTTTCTTTACTTTCCCAAAGTCCATAAAAATCTTGTTTTTTTTTCTAAGGGTTTCCTTCTAATTGGTAAATTATTATTTTATATCAATATTTAAAATTGTTGCGTAACACTGCATTCTTTTTTTAACTAGCATACTAATAGCTAATATTATAGTGACTAGTCATAATCAAGGCCAAAAATCAATTGACCAACCATTAATTCGTTTGTTTTTAACCAAATTTAAGAACCCGTTTCGGTCAACGCTATTATGAGCTATCCAACCGCGTCGGTATTTTTACGTAAAGTTCTCAAACTTTATATTCACACACCTTCTAGGTAGGTAGAACCAGAACATAATATGATAAGGGTTGATTTTTTATTGACCAGTTAAACGGTTGCAGGGAAAAAGCTTGTCCAAGAATAATCAAGCGATTGAAATAACGGGCCTAATTCGATTATTGTTTTAATATAATATATTTGTTCATACTTAATACAAAACGAAACTTTTTGAAAATTCTAAAATAATTCGGAATGGGCTGGGAATTCGGAATGAAAAATTTGTTGAACTTCATTCTTTCCGGAATTATGAATTCATTTGTTCTATTTTCTCGCGACGAAGTAGCAACTTAAATGTTTTTGTATACCAAGCTGTCAGCCTTATTTAGCAATCTATGATCAAAGTACGACTGTGTATAGGGATGATATATATTATTCGTCAGCGGATTACTTGACATAAAGCTCAACATATAGTTTGAGAACCCTAATCGTTAACCCGTAATTTATTCTCAGTCAAGAGACCTTTCGGAAACTTTGTTCTATCTACATATATGTTTGGAAACTTTTTATTTGAACTGGTTTTTGTTATGTAGTTATTTTCTGTTGAGCAATAGGTTGTAACATTCTCTTTGGTTCATTGTCCACTAAATAGGTTAAAAATGTGATAATATCTTCGTATAATTTGCAGATAAATACTAATACAAACTTAGTCTGGTTGCGAATTATGTGAATATTTAATGGCAATTTGAAAACATCATAAATATAACAACACTTGGATTTTTATCTAAATATTATTTATTTATTCAGAACAAAACACATTATACAATAAAATATAAAACGATAACAACTGCAGTAGTTAGAAACTGTGTCGCAGCTATTAAACACACAAACCTGTTATAATTTTGTAGGTATTGTGAATGTTGGAATTGTCTCATTAAATGATTAAAATCTGCATAGAAAAATAGTATATTATGCAACTTGTGAATAAAGGACAGATTTAAAGCGAGGGCCATAGATGAATCACGAGCAAGTGAAGGATTGTAACGACTGAATAACGATCGAAGGGAGTGAATCACGATCGTAGCGAGTGATTCAAGTGTTACAATCCTGAGCGACGTGAGTGATTCACGGCCCTCGATATAAATCCGTTTTCTTCAAGAGTTGCATACTATACCTACTTTATACCATGACTACGATAAAAAGAAAGATCTGAAAATGTGCCAGAAGCTTGATTTTCATTTTTCCATTTACAAAACTAATCGTAAGCTTTGATGTACACCAGCCGTGATTTTTTGGGTAGCAAGTTTTTTTACTATATCGGCCGCTCTCTTATACTCTCATAAACTCAGGCGTTAACTAACACATCTTCATCACTTGAATGTATTTTCAATCGAGTAATATAAAATATATAAGTAACACTGAACTTTGTGTTCGTACAACTTACAGTATTTAAAATAGCGCCAATTTACTAATGACAGCAAAGAACACAAAACAGTTTTCATTCTAATGCTAAACTCCTTGTCGAAGACACGACCTATCTAATCTCGAGGAGAAGAACAAGAAGTTTGTATCGAGTATTTTTTCGCAAGGAGGTTGCATGACATTGAGTTGCAGGTTGATATACTGTGTTTTCAGTGAATAAAACTTTATAACAAAAAAATTAAACCACCGAAAAAACTGAAAAGCAAAAAATAATTTTGAATATAACTTGAATTTTATAAGGTTTTGATGTAATACACAACTCAGTGTTAAAATCTGTGTGAACAATAAATCACCCCTATTTTCACCCTTAGGGTAAATAGTAAACCCTTAGGGTTTATTGTATCCAAATTTATATGGGACCAACATCGAGGTATACCCTATCCAATAAAAAAAGAATTACTTATCAAAATCGGACTACTTACTCTGTAAAAAGTTATGCGTACTGATCATACATAAAAAAAGAAAAATTTATACGCTTCGACTTGTAAAACGCGTCGGTTAAAAATAAGCTTTTTAGAGGAGTAATGGTATAAAAACGTTTTCGTCTGTGGAAGCCCTTGCTCGTCTCTTTAGAAAAAAAAACATGTTATACGAATTTATTGAGCCAAACGTTTTCTTCGTTCTTGTTACAGATTCTTCTAAACGACAAACTACTTCAAAGCAATGACAACAGAGATGGCGAAAGATTCGCGCTTGACCACAAGATTGCGAATGGCGAGAACAGCAGGGACGGTGGCGGGAAATCCTGCGCGTGCTGACCAATCACAGCGCGCCATTAATTCAATGGCCCAATCACAACATGCCAATAACAGACGACTATCCTCGTTGGTTGCGTAAGGTGAAAATTGACCAATCATGTTTGATTAAATTTATAATATTTGAAACTATAATAAGCGCATGGATTTGTGAATTTGTTGATTTTTGACATGTTATGTACTGTTTAATATTTAATTGTTTTTCTACACAAACAAAATATGACTCGAGCAAAATTTTAATGTAAGCCCGAGTACCTAGTGATTATGTATTTAACATAATCAATTTGATTGCAATTAATTATATTTACTTATTTAAATAAAATAGCCTAACTGGAGATATATTTTTTTCTGTTGAAATCTAGTGTGTTTAGTATTACTTATTTCATTCAAGTGCCTACTTACATATCGATCGAATTTAATAATATAATAGTAATTCTGTACTCCAAAGTTTTTTACTGGAGTCGTCTAGTGCCATCGACGGCTGAAGTCATACTGAAATAAATGTAATTGTGTACGATAATTAAAATACATTATGTAGTAATTATTGTATTAAGTATTACCTACTTTTTGTATGTGAGTATGAACGGTGTTACTGTACATTTAATAAAATATTTAGAGATGATTTAAGAGTTTTATTTTAAATCTGCCTTCACCTACCTATGACAGCCATAACTATAATCATAATGACAAAAAAAGATAATCATAATGCGGAAAGGAAAGATAGCCTGTTGGCAAATATAGCTTCTTAGCTTGGCCTTAGTTTACGATAAATCATCAATATAATATTTATTTGATCCCGAACAAAGCAGTGCTTATGCTATGGACACCAGATAACTGATATACCTTTGATTAATGATATATATATCCAGACTGAGCATTGAAGCTTTTGACACGTCGAAAAAATAGCACCTAAGAGTTAGAGGTAAAACAGGGTAAAATCAAATAAATAAAAATGTGTTAATTATTTATTTATATATATATATATTTAAATTTCTCCAGATTTTAATTAAACTAGTTCAACAACTGCTATTACGAACATCATTATGACAAGCAGAATGACGCAGAGTGAGCGTAAAACGCAGCAGTCACGTACACCAGCCTAAAAAAATTAGCCTATTTTATTTTATATAGGAAAAATAATTAACCAGTGCGGAATTTTTGACTCATAGAAGTTACGAGTTTTATTAAACATCCAGGCTGTATAATTGTTCACTTGTTACTTCTTATAACTCTCTTGTCTGTATGAAGAACCACACGGAATCATATATAGAGCCGTTGATCAGCTATAAGACCACTGCTCTCTCTTAAACTGCCGTTAAAGTGCTGCTATTCAGCTACTGTGTACCTTTTGTGAACTTAAGGCTGAATAATGTGTGCCCAAACCGGTGGTGTAAAGGCTGTATAGTGTGCTATAGAGCTCTCATACAGCCTGCTTAGAGTTCTTAATGAATAAATGTGTACCATTAGTCAACCGATAAAGAACCCCCAATGCTACTTGGGTTATGTTATTACGAATAGATAGTGTCCATAATGTGCAGATAATAAGTCGGATAAAAAAGTCGGATAAAGCGTGTATAAAGCTAAGTAATTGCTGAGAATTATTGCCTCATAATTCGGATGTTCTCAGCTAAAGCAACATTTCGATTTTGTGCTAGCGTCAGTCAATGAGCTTTTTTATGATACGTCTATGAAATATCGTCAAATCGTGAACTTAAGGTTCAAATTGGTTCGACATATCTTGGACATATCAACAGTTTGACAGGTATTTTGAGCATAGACGTATCATGAGAAAATCGCTCATTATAAGTGCCTATTTGAATAATAAAAGTATTAATTAAGTTCCCGTGCACATAATAGTAGACAGGTTAATAATAGCATGTAGGCTACCTATAATATTTGCACATCATTACAGATATGATAAGATTTATGAATATTTTAATTAGTTAATGGCATTTTAATGGTAACTAATGGAGTTGTTATAAATACAATATACAGTTACACAATATAAAGTTGATAAAGTTAGCATCGTTTGTTTAACAAAGATGAAAATTAAATTAACTAAAATTATACCTACTGTAGTAGTTCACGCATTATAATAGTTTCTGTATTATTATACAGTATTATTATAGAGATATATATATATTATTATATATATATATATCTCTATACACAGTTACTAAGACTGTTTTCAATGGGTAGCCAAATTATAAGAGGTTATTTGGAGGTTATTTTAGACAACATTATGAACAACTTTTACCATGAGAACTACTCTGATATCCCGAAAAAAACTTTGTTTGACACATTTTGATCAGGTCATCCGGCCACATTGTTGTTGTAGAACGATAAACGAAACGCGTAAGCGCCGTGAAAATTACGGTGATTGCGGGAAAAATACTCCTAAAAGCGTTCTGATAGCGCTACGTGTTTCTACTATCTGCTTAGACGACTAATTATTGTTTCAGCGCTAAAGAGAACATTAGTTGACTCTAAAAAAATGGGACTTAACGTTTGCTTATGATAGCTTCTCTATTCGTAGTAATAATAGCTCAATGGTGAGAGGCACTCTTATTGATTACACTTTTGTATAGGAACATTAGCATTGAAGAATATTGACAGTGTCACGGAACTAATTTCTTCCATTTTTTTATAAGCGATTTCTAACGTCCATTATTTATACGAAAGTCGAGGGTCAGGCGCACTCTATGAGGCGCACGCAACAATACCATAGATTATACTATGATGTTACCTTCTTATTCACATTGTCATATCTATCACAATAACAACAAGGCAATATTACCATACCTAAATTATAATAGGTACCTAATTCATTATACAGGGTGTTGTTTTGGTCAACGACAAGCGACCCAGGAACGATAGTACAAAAAATACATTTTCCAAAAATGGACTTAATTCCATTAAATACTGTAAATGCGTTGAGAAATACCTTATTCAATTTGAAATAAAATTACCGCAAAGTATGGTCACTAGCCACGTGCACTGACTAGAGCTAGGCACAAGCCGCCATCACCCCACCCCTTTACCCCCTCGCACTCCCGTTGAGTATTACGTCTATATTTTAGCTTATTACATGATTTTCAAAATAATATTATTTTTATTATTATAAAAAAGTAAAGTATTTTTTTTATATTTTTTTAGCACCAGTATCAGTTGTATTATCGACCCTGAGTCGCTCGTCGCTGACCAAAACAACAACCTGTATATTATATGAAACCAAAGATTTTTTTTTATACTACTTATGTAGCAAACAAGCATACGGCCCGCCTGATGGTAAGCGGTTATCGTAGCCTATGGACACTTGCAACACCAGGGGAGTCACTCGCGCGTTGCCGACCCTGCAGAAATCTCTTCACACCCTTTTTGAAGAACCCCATGCTGTAGTCCATTGGGAAAACCACGGCAGGGAGCTCATTCCACGATCTGAGCGTCCGCGGAAGGAAGCTCCTTTGAGACCGCACAGTTCGAAACAATTCTCAAATTACAAATTAATATATCACTTATAAGTTACGCCCCACACCTAAAACCAATACATCAATCATTCAAAAATCCGACGTTTTGTCGGCCCTTACAGAGCCACGAGCACAAATTGTTTTATAACAGTCCGTATGACGAAAGTAATTAATATGTCATGTGTAGAGGCCAAACTAGTTTTTCTAACAGTTTCTCAGACGGTTAAAAAACTTAATCCATCGAGTTTCGTTTTTTTGGGTCAATATACCTGCTGCTCTTGGAATGAAGTTTAGATAACATATTAGACAGAGAAGCGATTTACTTTCTTATTATTTCTTTCTTGTCTCATTTAGACAATTTTGAAAGAAAAAAGGGCGAACCACAAGCTCTTAAAACAAGGTTAAAATAACCAAAAATAACCTTATTTGACTTTTGTCTTTCTTTGACATCCAACGTCAAAACGGGACAATAAGAGCTTGTGGTAGTCCCAAGGTAGGCCCCAAGGTCTTAGGGATGAGCCTTTCGCATACGGCATTTGTCGTGTTGTTTTTTTTACTTAAAATCCTTGTGATTATAAAAGAAAGTCTACAATGAAAGACACTTTCAATCCATTAACAACGATACAAACATATCAAGGTAAAGAGATACATACAATTAGAATGTTACATAATTCAATTTTATAAAGATCTAACCTGAACCAGTGGCGTAACAATAGGGTGGCAGGGCTGGCAAAATGCCACGGGCCCCCGACCCAAGAGGGCCCCGGCCCAAGAGGCCGCGAGCTCGAAAATATTTTTTTACATTGTACCTGAGTTACAGACCTCACGATGTTGTTCCTTTACCGAAAAGCTAGCAAATAGATGATGAATGCATTGAGATATTATGTTCTATGGATGTTATGTGATTTTATTATGTGAAGTCTCCAATACGCATTGGGCTAGCGTGGGGACTACAGACCATTCCCTATCGCCTAAGAGAGGAGGCCTATGGCCATTAGTGGGACATATACAACGTGTAATTGAGTACGCTGAAAATCTCGAAGTTTATTAAAATTAAACTGAGTACAACGTGACGATTTTTACTAATAGGGCCCCAACAAAAGAATTTTCCACGGACCCAGATGGTATAGTTACGCCACTGACCTGAACTCCATTATACTTATCTTTGTATCTTAGATCTTTGTTTCGTCAGCTCATCAATAACATCATGACGTCACACCTAAGTTGATGATTAAAACTAAGTTTAGAGTGATGGATGACTTTCAATGCATACCTAGATTAAGTGGATCAGTTAACTTGTTTGTTTTCGCTGATTGTACATTGCATTGTTATGTGTTTAAACAGCACTTTAAGCACAGATATACATCTAAATAGATGACGTGAGTGTACACACGGCTACACATCAAGCTATACAATTCCAGTATAAGCTGATCTCGAATTGTATAGGATTTCCGTACAATGAGATGTTAGCTTATATTGGAAATGTATAGCTTGATCTGTAGCCGTGCGTACGTACTTCGCGTGTCAAAATCTGTGCAAGAATGGGGCACAATGTCCTTCTTTTGAAACTGTTTCGCGCGACAGGGATTTCGCATAAGGCTGCATTTCCACCAGAGATGTGAAGCGAGGGATGTGTTTAGCTGACAAATAGGATAGCTTCATTTTCACAAATCTAATGCCAGCCTAACTAAATCAATCTTGTGACATTATGGTAGGTACAAAAAAAGTTAAACGCTTGGTTTTCATTCTGGAAGGACTTGCGTTATCTATTTAGATTTATGTCTGTGATTTTAAGACTTACTGTAGTGACTTTAGTTTATACAATTAATCTCTAGTGCAGCCGCTGGGAGAATGCTATTGGGTTATACTCGCAAATGGCTAATCCTCTTGTGATGGGACTTTCACAGGTGGTTTAGTATTTTCATAGGCAAAGTAATTAATTAATCAGATCAGCTTTCGGTGATTTTGCCAATATTAACAAGCGACAGAAACAAATTCTCTGGGCGGCCTCACTTTACCTATATACAGTTACAATAATAAAGTTATTAACCTACGTCTGTAGGTTAAAAATAAATTCAAGATACAATTAATCAAAAAAAGTGCTCTTATTATAACGTTATTCAAGTGTATAATTAGGTAGTCGGTTTCATCCGCATTCTCGGGATACATTTTTTGCCTATGTCACTCTCCATACTATAGGCTATCTGCGTTCCAAATTTCATCGCGATCGGTTCATTGGTAGAGGCGTGAAAGCGTAACAAACAAACAGAATCACATTCGCATGTGTAATATCAGGATAGTTAGAAGTATGGATGCTTTTTCTAAACCTTAGAGCAGCAGATTCCGGATTTTGATTACTTTGTTTTATTTCCTATTAAGATTAAAATAATGGGAAAATGCTTTTAGTATAAAATTAGTGAGAAGATGGCACGCGGCAGCAAATTTGAAAGTCGGAATAACCTAATTAAAATTATAAATGCGAAAGTGAGTATGTTTGTTGGTTGCGTATTTACGCCTCAACTACTCAACGGATCATCATGAAATTTGGCATGCAGATAGCCTATGGTATGGAGAAGGACATAGGCGGGTGAAACCGCGGAGGACAGTTAGTATTTTTAATAAAATAAAATTACCTATAAACTCAGCGCAGACCTTCTCGTAGCTAAAGGACAGAATTAAAATTCCAAAACAAATATAAGATGCGTCTCACTTTTTATCTATCTCATCTGTTTGAACAATGATATTTGCCAAGTGCCGTGGCTCATTTTCATTCTCTCAATTACTCTTTGTTAATTACTAAATGAATTATACTAAAGTGTTTCTTGTGTTCATATTGCTTTATTTGTGATATACGTGTTCAAGTGGTGTTATAAAATAAATGGTGTTAAATAAGGTAAGTTGTGTATTTTCATTTAATTTCGGCAGAAGATAGCAAAATAATCTTGGAATTTTAATTTGGATCTACGTAGGTACCTAACTCGAAAATGTCCAATTCAATATTATACAATCTCGACGTAAAGCAAGGCATTATATCCTAATATGAAAATCTAATGGGGTTAATGTGATTTGAATTTGGTATTACAATTCGTATGAAAACTCTTAGCATAGACAGGCATTGTAAAAAGAGTTTATTCGAAAATCAAAGCCTCCACAGGCCGAAGACAAAAATAAAATAAAAAAGGCGCGATTGTAAAAAATTAAAAGACGAAAGTGATGAATGAAAACGATTTTTGGTGTTATTTTAACAGGTTCCGTATTTTATCATTTTCACTAGATACAGAAATGTCGTCGAGCGATAGTTACCTATTTGTCTTCGGAGTTAATTAAAGTAGACGCTTTAGGAATTATTAATTAATAAATACTACCAGAAAAATCAAAAGAAATACGAAAAAGGATAGTTTAACCAACTAGCCTTTTTCGTATTTCTGGCTCTGTTTTTATTTTCCGCAGAAGGTATGAAAAGCAGAGTATTCACCTCGAGGATAAAGCCTGTCTTCGTCTTGGGCAACTTGAACCCCTCGCTTCACTCACCACATACTCTACTCTACATAACACCTCGGGAGTTAAATCTAAAGTCCTTCGTTACGCTCAGGGTCCAATATGCCAATATCGAGCCCCGGAGCTTCTGTTTTTCCCGACCGTTAAATCTATTAATTAGCTGTTACCATTTTTGTGGTATTTTTTAAAGGAATGTGGTAGCCTCAGGTTGCTTTAACACGCTTAAGCGGACAATTCGGTCTATACATTTTCGTTTCGTAGGATCTCGTCGGTAATAAAGACAGACAACAAATAAGAGTATTTTAAATTCATATCATAGATAGTAAAATACTCAGATTACAGAGTAAAGTAGGATTGATGACAATAATAAGATAGTGCGACATACTTTATGGATGCATTGCCTCACACTATTTCCAAGAAATGACTTACGAACTTTACCTAGTCTAAAATACGGAACAACTAATTTCTCTTTTTGTCTTGTATTGATATTATGAGTCTCCATTTTTGTTTTATACATTTCTATGTTTTTATGTATGTACATTATATTTATTTTAACAATTTATTTCAGGAAACATGTAATGGAAATCACATTTGTGACAACGATGTCGTCATTCATATTAAAGGCCTCAAAGTGTGGACGCCTGAAGAGAAATCTTGGTGGAGGCGTACACCAACGAAATCTAAAACTGCCATTCTTAATAACGGTAAAAAAACACTTCATATCTGAGATCAAACCAAAAGAGAAGGAATGGCACCCTGTCACACACAATACGTGGGGAAAGAAACAGCAACATGCTGACGCACGATGTAAATGGAGCATTCGGCTCGAAATGCCACAAAGGCTGTGTCACGTGCCTAGTTTTTTATTTAATATCCTTATCTAATCTTTGCCTTATACATAACCTTAAAAAAAATTACCACAAAGTTGGTAAACAAGAATACGTCCTGCACTCCTGCCTGATGGTAAGCGCATACCGGAGACTTGAGGCGTAGGCGGGAGGCTTGACCACTTAACACACGAGGCATCACTCACGCGTTACCAACCCTTCCCCCACCCATGAGCTCTGGCGACCATACTCACGCGCAGGAACACAACATAAAGTTATTGGCTGTGGTATTCTGTAAGGTGGAAGTACGCACCCAGTCGACCTGCTCTACTCTATGCTCCACCTCTAATATTGAACGGCTAGATGTAGGTACCTACCTGCTAAGTTAAGTTGCCCCATACGCTGTGGACTGGGTACCGTATCCTTAATTTGTTCCTACTCGTGGACCTAATATGTGCTCATGTGTGGCCAAAAGTTATATAAATAACAAATAATGTTTAGTTTCAGGGTGTATAAAACGTGGAGAATTTGCTGCCGCAATTGGACCAAGGTAGGTAGTGTCTCACACAAAATAACGTAACGAGTCTGTAGCCTCGAAAAGGTTTTGATTAAAATCGCGAGTCACTTGGTATCTCAATAAGTTTGATATAAAATATGGTTAGATTCAGCCATCATAATTATCTTAATGACTTTGGCCTTCTACTGACTCCACGAGGAGTTATAACAAGGGCAAGGTTATAGCTTATCCAGAAAATGCCCTGGCCTCTTTCACTCTGGCCTTGAATATATCTAGGTTAGTTGCGGTTCCGTTATAGTGGACGGAACAAATTTCAGGAATGTCCAAAGGCGTCCAACCAAAAATTATGGTCTAATTTTCCACAGCGGTGCAGGCAAAACGACATTTCTGGTGTCATTAGCAGGCAAATGTACGTTACAATCCGAGGGTACCGTGATGGTGAACGGTACAAATGTCAGGGAGCTGCACGGTGCTGTGGAGATAGTCCCACAGTTTGATGTGTTCATGGACAGTTTGAATGTTATGGAACATTTAGTTTTTATGGTGAGTGAGCTTGTGCGATTTGTGTGGATTATCAACGTTGGTTCATATCCTTCATAAGGCATGTTTCTTGAGCCATGACTTAAGATGAAAGGATGGCTGCAAGAAATTTGAAAGATAGGTATTTAACAAATCTATTGCTGTCGCGCTGTGGCCCGGATATCAATGTGTGAGTGAACAGACTGTGCATGGTGCAAGTGTGCGTGCCGTAGCTCGCACCGCTCCCACCGACCGCCCGCCGCCCGCCCCTCGATTTTACTTTACTTGTAATATTATATTTCTGTGATTCGGCCGGGCGACTGGCAAGTTGATATACCTTTCAGCGCTTGCAGTTCTGTTGTTCCAAGTGACATTAGGGATTTTGAAATTAGAACAAATACCTAACCATACCTTATTTTATTTGTATTTTGAGTCGATATAAAAAAATAGATTGTATATTCGACATTTATGTATGTAATATTATTGGAACTGAATTATATTCACATAATGATAATCTATTAGGGCTTCCAAACAAATACCTATACAACATTTTATAAATTTATATTTGTCCACAGTCCACGCATTTCATAGTTTTTTTTACTAGTGAAAGAGCTTATTTATACGTATAAAACAAGCCCTTGAAATAATATTATAGAATCATAATAAAACGTAGCTCGTATCAAGCCAGGCCTTCACGCGTATTACTCCATATCTTGAAAAAAACTGAACCGATTTTGATGAAACTTCTTCACAAAATATTAAAAATAACTCTAATCTGACACTGTCTTAAAGTCAGCGAAATGTTTTTACTGGAATACGTCGTGCTCTTTCGCGAGTTATTTCATTCTTTTTTGTGTATTTTGAAGTCGATTTAGTTTTTTAAATTACTTTTTTATTTCAATTACCAACTTTTTTATTTCGTATTATTTAGATTTTGACCAAGCTCAAGCCATGCCGCCGCACGTATTACTTATTCCATATCTTGAAAACAACTGAACCGATTTTGGTAAAACTCTCACTGAGTTGAAGTAAATGTAAACCAATAAAAAAAATGTCACAATCCGATTAATAGTTTCAGAGAAATGCGTGGACAAACATACACCTATGAAATTTTGTATATTAGTTTGGAAGCCTGAAATTTTGTGAGGAAGTTTCATCAAAATCAGTTCAATAGTTTTTAAGATGTGGAATAATAAGTATGTCGGGCTGGCTTATTGATACGAGCTATGGGCGTTGGTTGTGTCAAAGGGAAAATATCTGAAAACTTTGGTCAAATCCTCGTAAATGTAAGAAAAAAAAATTACAAGTCGATTTTAAATAAATATACCAGCCAAGTGAGAGTCAGACTCACACACAGAGGGATCCGTACAATATTAAATAACTTATCGTTGCTATGACAGAAAAAAAGAAGTTTCTTGTATGAGCGGCCCCTTTAATTTTTCTTTTTCATTTTTATTATTTTTTGTTATAGCGGTCATAGAAATACATATTCTCTGAAAATTTCAGCTGTCTACCTATTACCGTTCATGAGATACAGCCCACTGACAGACAGATGCACGGACGGACAGCGGAGTCTTGTTTGGCACCCTTCGGGTACGAAACTAAAAAGTATAGTCACAATCCGATTAATGGTTTCCGAGAAATGCGTGGATAAATATACATACTTACAACCATACATACACCTATAAAATGTTGTATATTTGTTTGGAAGTCCTAATAGATTATCATTTGAATATATAATATTGTTTGGCAGTCCAATAATACATACATACGTGTCAAATTGATAATCTCCTTTTTTTAAGTCAATTAAAAATAGATATTTTGTCCTGTTATTTTGAAAAAGGTTACTAAATATTAGATATTATGATAACCTTTGAACGATCACATTTCTTGTTCTTTAATCCTTCATCACTCAAAAGTATAAAGGAGAACAATCTTGGTTAGGGCACACTATACCTTACATGTAGGTTACCAAAGACGTAATACTATATCGATATCGATGAACAACACTAGAGCAGGTATCGATAATATATTATCGACTACTACGCGACACTTCTTTGACTGTATATGTATTTGTCCAAGCCTCTCCTCCCTCAACCCTGCCCGAATACAGGCGATAGAGACAACTGCAGCTTGGATCGATTATACCTATTTAAAATTGACGAAATCGCTATTTCGTAATCCCCAGTTTCCTCCTCCAATACTGAATCGATTTTAATTATTTTTCAAGAATAGTAATAAGAAGGGCTTTGGCTATGTCGGTCGGTTTTCCTTTTATTATTTATATTCGTCATATTTGTTTTCTGGACGTCTGATAAGGCCAGTTAAAAATGATGAGTTTTTGTGATATTAGAAGATTTTTAGTTTTTATAACAATTAATTTATAGAGAAAAACGAAACCTAGGGACATACAGTGGCACCTACAGATTGCATGGTAAAATAATCATTGCTCTAGTGTCATTATCCAGAGAGGAAACTGAGGATTACGTTTGTATGGAAAAAACACCCCCAGTGTTTCCTCTTAATGACTCGTTATAGGCTGACTGAATAGGACTGAATGCTGAACTATGCATTATAATCAGGGATGTTATGGATATGAAATTATGGGGAATTGTAAAAAGGAAATATACAAATGGGTGACAATTTGAATCTATTTCTAGGTTATCATTTTGGTACTACAAACACAGAAGTGCAGCTCGGCCGAGCAAAACATAATAATAATAAATAAAAAGCCATTTTATTCCATATTTCTAAGTTTCATTTCAAATATTTTTATTAAATTTACTTAGTCTTTTATTTTTGTTGTTGAAATATGGACCCCTTTTTGGTAAAAGCCTCCTCCAGCTTTTTCCACAATTCCCTGTCCTTGCTTGTATTTGTCCAGTCGTTTCCTGACACCTGGATAATATCATCAGCCCACCGTTTTACAGGTCTACCGACATTCCTCTTTCCCTGTGGACCTTTCCATCGTGTGGTTTCTATGGTCCATCTATTATCATTGTAACGTGCGATGTGTCCAGCCCACCTCCATTTAAGCAATACATATGTATTCGAAATTATTCGAAACTTTTGTATCAGATTCGGTTTCGAATAGATTTTTATTTTGGATAACCGATAGTTTCAGTTACGGTTACTGAGCTCCATAACAATCCTGATTATAATTTATTGATTATATATATACAAGAGACCCCTCCGGAAACCGTGACGCAAAAGCCTGTATTTCATAACAATAATATCTTATCGGAAAAATGGGAAGCAAAATAATTCTATGACAAATATAGAACACAATTGCATTTATGTTCCAGACAGAAATGAAAATAGGAAGTTTCAAGACAGAATCACACAAAAGGACATTAGACACGTTAATAAGTGTGCTGAAATTGAAATCACACGTAACTACTACTATCTCTTCTCTGTCCGGTGGAGAAAGGAGATTACTATCATTAGCAACTTCTGTAAGTTATTCATTATCATTATATTTAAATCACTTACGTAATTAATCTGTGGCTCGCAGATGCGACGTGCGTTCTAGACCAAACATTTTTTTACTTATAAGCCTTTGTTTGACCACAATCTCACTATTATCAGTGATGATGTGATCGAAAGTGGTAAGCACACAAAGCTTAGAAGCAACTAGCTCTCAAGTGCAGCTGTCGGAACACAGCAGTAGGAACACAGCAGTAGGTGCTTGGCGAAAGATTTTCAACTTGAGGGTGGTAGTCACCCAGATGAGCACTACAAAGTACCCTACCACCGTGCTATGGTTTCCTCACGATGTTTTCCTTCCACCGAGAGCTTAAGCTCATTGTAGGATTCGAAAACGGGACAGTCGTATCGGCATTTCGACGTCACTAAATTATATGAATTAAAAAAATTAAATGAATTTCCAGACTGACTAAGTATCAACAGTTTTAAAAGAAATGTTTTGTGATTTAAATTGTTTATGAATTGTTAGTTTCGGAGTAATTGTTTCATCCGCTTTCAGCTGTTATCAAATCCCCAAATCCTAATCTGTGATGAGCCCACCACTGGCTTGGATAGCTATAACGCTTCATTGGTCATAGGAGTTCTAAAGAATTTGACATCGTCCGGCAAAGTTGTAATATGCTCTGTCCACCAGCCATCCTGTGATCTTTTCAATGAATTTACTACAATAATGCTCATGGCTGATGGTAAACTACTGTTCCATGGCTCTCAGGAAGACTGCAAAAGTTTGTTTGAAAGGTATGTTAGTAGCACACAAATTCAAGTCAACCCTTGCATGGAGTTAGACACTTTACGGAAGTGTAATGTAATACAGGTCGATCCATAGACACCATAATAGTAAACATAATATAAAAGAAACATAATTAACGATTTATTACACTGCATAAGTTAAGAATGTTCATAATGCAGATATCGAGTTCTTGAGATAAATGAAAATCAGAATAACGAAATAAATCTCTTACAATCCGACTAGTTCCCACACATTTTTATTGTTATAAAACCAAATGCTTCTTTAAATAAACAGTCACGTCACGTCTCATAAAATTATCGTTTGGTTAATAAATTTCTACGTTATTACTTATTAGCATAAATTTGCATTGTCCGATGAACTACAATCCGGCTGAGTTCTACATTCGGGCAGTGTCTACGAATTTTAGAGAGAATCACGTGGAAAGAATATTGGAATCTCAAAACGACGGATGTCATAGTTGCGATGAAACTGGTTCCGAATCGAGACATTTTCCTCAGGGTCACATTAAATTGTAAGTATTTGATATTCGAACTTTATTTATTGAAGTCTTTATACACTGACCTCGGTAGCCTTCTTTGATTCGCAACTCCGAATTTTAATTTAATTGTTGCATTCACAGATGTAGGTAAAAGAAGTTCAGAAGACGTAAAAGAACTGAGCAGAGCTTTTATGCATGTGTGAGAGAGTGGTGTATATGTATTTGATATGTATACATGATAGGAGCAGAGTTTTTTGGTTTATCTTTTATCGCGGGCCTTGTTTCGTCAGAAGTTCTTTTACTTCTGTGGTTGCATTGTAATCATTTCCGTAAAAAAAAAACTCTTAAAGAGTCAAAAATCAAAAAGTATTTTCTATAAATTTAAGCCTTGGTTTAAGCCATTATTAAAAGACCTTCCACAAAAAAAAACCTTGCTGAGTTTCTTGCCGGATTCACGAGAGCCATTTCCGCAGTCATCATCATTGAGAACCAATCAGCTCAATTGAATCAAGGTATCGATGCCAAATGAACACAGCAAATGATGGATTTACGGGTCCTTCGAGTCTTTGACTATCATTTTCTCTTTTTTTCTAGTTCACAAAGAAATTGGTTTATACAAGTTCACCTATTGCTATGGCGAATATCTCTAACATTAAAACGAGACATAAGAAATCATATTTTACAACTCTTGTTATCAGTGGTAAGTAATAAATAAGAAATGTGTCATTAATGTTGAAAGCGCGAGAATCGGGGGCCTGGGAGTCGATTCTCACTTCCTTCGAACTAGCCTTCAAAAGTAGGTTTTTAAATTGGGTTTTTGGGGGTAACCTGCACATGTTTTTATTTCTTAGGGTTTACGACCATCGCGACTTTTCGCAGCGTCACAGTATCTTTTCGAGTCGCATTATCTACCTACCTATTGTCATTTTAGTCTATGGACCCTACGAGCTATGCCGTCGTTTTTCCATGTCATGCAAAGTACGTGAGCCGTGGCAATGGCTGACGAGCGCCAGACCCGATTCGAAACGATCAAGGAAAAGTCCCTATAGAATAGTAATACTGAACAATAAAATTTCGCAATCACTGCATCGTGTGATTTTGATTTGACCAATCAGAGAGCATGTGTCCTTGACTTAGCCAATCAGAGCGCAGTGTCGGGGGTGGGAAATTGGCGGAATATATTTCAACCAAAATGAACGTCTTTTGGGCTTCTTTGGGTTAATTGTTCGATGGTCGAAACTAAAATTCAGCCAATATCTCAGCACTGCTGCCTCGGAGGACGAAACTTCTCAGATGCAAAATTGATTGTAGAGCTAATAGTGTTTCATAGTGCCCCTAAGGTTCTGACCCTTATTTTATTTAGTGTCATATCAGTCTGATAAATTTTACCCTTTAGGCGCTGATCCCACAGAGAGAGTTCTAGAGTTCCGAGTTCCGAGTTCTGCATTCCGTGTTGACTATTGTGCATACAGCAAGCAGTCTAGAGTTCTGCAATATTTGCTACTGATCGCACATCATAAATTTTTTTTACTTTCAAAGGCCCCCACATAGCTTACAGTCAACGCGGAATGCAGAACTCGGAACGCAGAACTCTAGAACTCTTCTCTGTGGGATCGGCGCCTTAGCTTTACGGGCATCTGTAGATCACACGTTGGACCTGTGCTCTATCACCAATCCATCCAAAGTGAGCATCGCCATGTCTCATTCGTCTTTCCTTATTGTTTTCTTATATTTTATATTATTGTCATATAATTTAAATATTTATAGTAATACACGAAATATCAGGCAACAGCAAATTAAAATAATATTGATATTAAATATATTGTTACAAAAGTTTATTATGCACTTGGCATTCAGAACCAATAACAATAAAAAAAGATTTATTTGTCTGATTTAATTATGATCATTATGCCGTCTATCTTTTATAAATCTTCTATTTTAAATTGTACCTCCATATAAAAAGCTTTATCAGAAATCTTAATATCCTTTTTATAGTAATGTATCCGGTCTATTCGCGCACAGATTATTATTTTATTCTAATTTATTTATAGCACGCCAATCTAAACAAAGATTACTAAACAATTTTAGGTTTTCTTATATATTCTTACCTCTTCTCTAAAAGTTTGGTTGAAATACCTAATAAATAGAGTATGATCTTCCTCTTTTTTGAAGGGACCTTACTCAATATCAAAGCTAATTTACCTGATACGGGACTCTCAAGTCTAGGATAAGCTTTATAGAGTCTATATTTCCAGGTAATCTCATCAATGGTACTAGGAACTTGTTTCCTAGGTATAACTGGCACAACACAGAGTGGTGTGCAAGACCTCAGAGGGTTTTTGTGGTTGATCACTAGTGAAGTGTTATTTGCCTTGTCCTACAATGCGCTGTATGTCTTCGACTTTGACATTATATTGTTCAGGAGGGAAGTCGGTATGTACAGCTGCTCTGCGTTCTTCGTGTCCAGGTTTCTGAGTTTGGTAAGTTTTAATAACAATCTTGAACATAGTATCTAGTGGAGATTGATCTTTTTCTCGGGATAACTCGTCGGGTGTAGAGATCCCGAGGCCGTGGGTTGAATCCCACAATGAGATTGACCGAAAAGGTGATGGAAAACATCGTACTATACTAAACTAAACTATAGCACAATGGATATTGTGTATTACCGACCTGCGGGGCGATTATGTAACTTTTATGCAATGAGCTTCAATAATTTTTGAATTAACTCCGGTTTTAAGGCGCCGATCCCACAGAGAGAGTTCTAGAGTTCTGCGTTTCGCATTCAAAGTCAAAGTCAAAGCCATTTATTCAATTTAGGCCCCAGAAGGGCACTTATGAAGGTCATATTTACTGAAGTTACCACCGGTTCGCAACTCGGCCTTCAACTGAGAAGAATCCGGCAAGAAACTCAGCAAGGTTACATTTTTTATATATTTTTTGGACAATCTGACTATGTTTGGCTTTTTTTTCCAAATAATTAACAATAAAAAAGATATACCTAAGCATAGATACAGACGAAAAAAGAACAAGAAAATAAATAAAAAATAATAACCATAAAAATATAAAACACACAATTATTGACCTACTGGCTTTTGTATAAGCATGAGCAAGGTACACTTGTGCAGAGTGCAGCTACCTACTTCCAGACATCTTTATCTTCAATATAATCAGCTACTTTGTAATAAGCTCTTTCTTTCAGAACTTCTTTTATATGTGATTTAAATTTAAAATCAGTCATCTTGGTCACCGCAAGTGGTATTTTGTTATAAAAGCGCACATTATTGCCAAGAAATGACTTACGAACTTTAGCTAGTCTAAAATACGGAACAACTAATTTCTCTTTTTGTCTTGTATTTATATTATGAGTCTCCATTTTTGTTTTATACATTCACTGTAATCTATGCGGCGCCTTTAATAGTAAAAAAAATTATGACGAGTGATCGGTAGCGAATATAGCAGAACTTTAGTCTGCTTGCTGTTTGCACAATGAATGCGGAACACAGAACTCTAGAACTCTCTCTGTGGGATCGGCGCCTAATAATATAGCGATTTTCTGACAACTTTTTTACTGCAAACGCTTAATGTGTTTCATTGGAAATTGAATCATTTTCCATTTTGTAATATTTCTACTGAGGTAATTAAGTGGAGGATTAAGAAGTTAGGATTTAGAGATACGTAGACCACGTATTGCATAAATTAAAAATTCTCTTGCTTCTTGACTTTGTAAAGCTGGTCTGGACTGGTCGCCTAGCATTTTTGCTAGCTTGCATAAGTAAAGTGTTTTGCAGATACCTCGGTGCGTGGTGTGGCCAATAACGTTAGTGATGGTAGCGACATTCGCAGTGGACCTGCCCAACCATTTCATTACCACATTGAAGTTTATGGCAACCTTGATCTTTGGAGCTGTTGCTGCTATGGCTTATGGTCAGTCTTTTATTTCAAGTTTAGTTTTATTGGGAGAATTCATATTACAATTTTTTACAGCTACTATTTCTGGCTCCTGAGCTAGTGCTCCAACATTATTACTTTCATAATGACTGACTCATCTTAACTCTTGGATAAAAGAGGAACGTAAAAGAAATGTTGACGGTGTTCTCATTACGCACTGGCCATTTTATTTGAAAAATGATGATTTTGATAGACTTTAAAAGTAACGTCTGGTGGCCCTGGGCTCTGGGTTTTTGTTACGTAAACATCATTCGATATGTCTAACGGAGCTTTAAGGGACAAAATCATGGAAGTGACTAATTCGAGTTGGGGTGAAATTTTCTTAATTAAAGTAAAAAAAAGTTTCATGAATATCTACAGATTTTTTTTATTATTTGAAACCGCGGACGGAAAATATTTACTTATCATAGCAATGATGTTCTTCAGGTCTCGGCATGGGAGCTGTTTTCACTTCAACAGGAATGATGAGTGATGTGATGCCTTGCGCTGATCTTCCGCTGTTCCTCATGTCAGGCGCTTTCTTCAGGATATCTTCCATGCCCGTATGGTTGTACCCGCTTAAGTTCATCTCTCACTTCTTCTATGCTATGGATGCCGTAAGCAATATATTTTGGAGGCAGATTGATTTTATTGGTAAGTACCTATTTGTTTGGTTCATTACAACAAATATGTACCTACAAATTACAATCTATACATAGAAAATTTCCTCAAGTCTGCCGCGACAAGATTTATTTGGATTACTTATATGTAAATAATAATAACTAGCAGACCCCCGCGGTTTCACCCGCGTACGGTTTGCTATGAACCGGAACAGACAGACTAAATGTTTGTTTAAAAACTCAATCTGATTTTATTCAAAAAACGTTAACTCCCATAAAAGCTTGGTGCAATGCGTAGATAGAGAATTGTAGGTAGATAGGCTGTCAGCGTATAGCGAAGAAGATAGCGATAGTTCGACATGATTACATATAGGTATATTTGGATTTTTATTGTATGTAGACGAAATTATCAATAAAATTTTCATGATATTGCCAAAAAATACACTTGTAATCCTTTGATTTACTTACTGTATCAGTTAAAAAAATCGACTGACCGATGAAAGGTTATGTTGGTTAATTTCGTTCACTACGGCTTTTACAGCCAATTACACAACAATTCACCATCACTACACACTAAACAATATCTTTGAGAATATATACATAGCAACGTTTTTTCGGTCAAAGCGGGATTTTCTAACTGCTTGAGTAAAAAAAAAACCGGGAGCAGGTATATCGCCGAAAGCGGGACTATACTAATACCTCAGAGTATATAAATACTACGTACAACTAATACTAATACTAAAAAAAACCGGCCAAGGTCGAGCCGGACTCACGTACCGAGGGTTCCGTAGAAACTTGTAGGTATGTTAATAGTTCAATCATCACGGGAATCGATTCTCGGAAATGTTATCCCCCTTTTTTCGATTATGTTATTTTCCACAAGACGCCGGGAAAAGTTTCACCCGTACGTTGTTGACATACCAAAAATACGGACACAGCGTTTTGCATCCTCATTTATAATGTGGACAGCAAGAGAGTGAAACTTGCTTCCGGCGTCCGTGTTTCCTGACTCATACATCCTAGGGACTTTCAAGGCCAGAGTGAATAAGTTCCTTCTGGGTAAGCGTGTTCCATCTTAGGCTTCGTTTTCGTCTCTTATGGGCGGATCAGTGGCCAAACGCAATCCCAATTAATTAAAAAAAATATGTAATATAATGCCAATTTCTTCTTCTTTTTGCAATATAACTGAAAAACGCTTTTCTTCCTTTACTTGTGCTACATGAAATTGCTTCTTGCCAAATTGTATGATTCTAGGTCAACGGGAAGTATCCTATAGGTTTTGATTCCCTTGCGAGCGTTGACTTAACAGTGACATTTAGCGCACATTGGCGCACACCACTATTATGACGCGTCACGGGAAAGCTGGTGACATATCTGTGCAGTGGTGTCTTTATAATTTCCCACTTCTACGTCCAAGGATAATGATGATGATGAAAAGCGGGACTGAACCTGTCACGCGCGGGACATTCACTTTTGGGCAAAAAATCGGGACGTCTGGCAACGCTGATACAAAGTCACAAATAACATACAATTAGGGTTTCACTGCTCTCATTAACAAATATCATATATATGTCACAGTATTTTTGTGAAAACCGTTAGTTTATAATCTACCTAGCGAGATTATAAACTCCCCGATATATTGTGAACTGTATCATACTGCTTACAATATAACTTATTAATTTCCGATAATTTATAATCTATCCATGACAAACCGTCATATTGTAAACTGGCATCATACCTACTTGAATGCGTCGGAACCATGGACGAATAGATTTTTTACTCTATGGTCGGAACGCACCTTGCGCGCTGATTGGTTAAACGTCATGTATCCCGCGCCACCATTTTTGGCGATACGTAACGTAGTAACGTAACGTAGTAGTAGTTTTTAGTTTCTTAAAAAAAATATATTGTTTGAAATATTTAATTTTGATCTCAAACAATTCAATGTGCATTTCTTTTATTTAACTCCTATGTTTTTTTCTAATTATGAATACCTAACAAACTACTGCCAAGACTGACCAATCAGAGACGGTTCACAATATGACGGTTTGACAACGTTAGATTATAAACTATTAAAAATGACAAACGTTATATTGGAAGCAGTATGGTACATTTCACAATATATCGGGGAGTTTATAAACTCGCTAGGTAGATTATAAACTAACGGTTTTCAGAAAAATACGGTGACATATACACAAACTTTTTTGGCGTCAACGACACTGAGGTCAAACAATAAAAACCTATATACGAGATAGGGACAAATAATACGCTTAATCCTGCTCACACATACACGTTTTGACATATAGGTACGTATCTTGACCTATCTTCCTGTAATTCTCCATCTACGGTTCACTGCAATAATTTACTCTTTAAAATTGGAATGTCAAATATAAAAGAATATTTAAATCAAAAGCATTAAGGAGTATTGATATCAACTTCGATGCAAATCACCCCTAAAATAACTTTCTACCCCTTTTTGACCGCGTTAGGCGATGAGTTTCAATAAAATATGAAACACGTCTTCCATCAATTCTGTTAAGGAATGTGTATGCCTTAGAAAATATATATGTCTAGAAAGAGTATCCCCATACTACATGACTTTTAACCCTAGAAAGATAATCATATTTTAGAGTACGTTAAAGATAATCATGCGTAAAATATACGCATGAATTTTGACAGGCTATAACATTTTGTTTTACATGCTGGTATTAAAAAAGCTATATGATATTGTTTTTCTATACATTAAAGAATAATAAAAACAATGATTTATGTGTATATAACAATTAATCAGATTAATATTAAGCAAAAACTTTGAGCCTCTGCAAAAGTCATCAAAAAGTAGAAACTAATTTTTAAAAATGAACAGTAAACAATTTTATTCTAATAGTCAGTAATTTTAACAAATATTCAGCAATTTTAAGATACCGCCTATTATAAAAGCACACGTAATGACTTATAAATCAATCAGATGCAGTTTAGACACAAGTCAACATTATGCTCTCGAAAAATAGCATTTTGTCAATTATTGCACAATGTTTTTGCCTTTCGCCGTTTCTTTGAGGGGCAAAACACACAGTATAATATGACTTTTTAGCATTGGCTCCTCTGTATTGTTTTCTGGTGCATCAAGGACATCAGGGACATCTTTTGGCAGGATGTTGGAGATAGTCTCCCGGAAATATATCTATAGAGTAGGGGTTTCCAATCAATTGCCCATAAACGGTTATCTTTGAGCTAGGCTAAGATTTTACATGTATTTTTTCCGGCTGAGAACCTTGTCGACTTTACTGAAAACATTGCGGCCGGAAATAATGCAACTAATGCAAGCTATACTTATCATTCCATAGAATACCAATAACCATATATGTCATCGATTCGACTTTCTGCTACATGACATCAGAACTCATTTTCACCAGGAGCCGGGTCTTCTCTCCTTTCCTCATTTATGAAAGCCTCTTTTCACGTCATTTTCAATATCGTGATGCGCAGTTTCACTATCTGAGTCGTTACTAATATGTTCGCCATCACTCTCTAAAAGAGCAGCGAGAATTCGCTCTTCTCCCATATTTCGACTCCCAATCTTAGCGTTGATGGGCCAAAATATTTATAGAAACATGAACAGTACAGTAACAATGCAAAAACTACACAACAATAACTTACAAATAAAAAACAACACGATTTGTCAAAGAAGTTGAAATCTTAAAAGTCACGTTAAAGATAATCTTGCGTATTTTTTACTCCTCCATCGTTATATTTCGAAATTGGTGGCACTTACCTCAGCGAAACGGTCACCTTACGCATGCTCCAAGCGACGAGTGAGATTACCGAAACCCTCAGCGCCAGATTCGCGCAAATAAAAAAAATACAGCAATATTTCGATCGCGCATGCGTATTTTTTACGCAGATTATCTTTCTAGGGTTAAAAAGTGGCTAACTTTGCTACATCTTATCCTCGCGTTACGTCATTCTGCTTGTCATAGTGAAGTTTATACCAGTTACCAGTTCTTGAAAAAAATCCAAGAAAATGGGGAAAAATATATTACGGTGTCGATATCTTTTTAAACTCCGAAAATAAAAGTGGAATCGGGATAATACATGATAATAAGAATAAGATTAATGGCGCCGATATAAATTAATACTTATTATTTTTACTTTGATGTCAACGAACAGTAATTATTTGCGTTGACGTTTCAAATCAAGCAAATCAAGTAAATTTTTTTTTTTTTTTTTTACTCTTTATAGGCCTGTGTTTGACTGCAATCTCACCATGGTAAGTGATGATGCGGCCGAAGGTGGTAAGCACACAAAGCCTAGAAGGAACTGGCTCTCAAGTGCAGCTATCGGAACACACCGAAAGGTGCTTGGCGACAGATTTTCAACTTGAGGGTGGTAGCCAGCCAGGCGGGTACTACAAAGTACCCTACCACCGTGCTATGGTTTCCTCACGATGTTTTCCTTCACCGAAAGCTCAAGCTCATTGTAGGATTCGAACCCGGGACCTTCATCTCGGTATCCGACGTCACTACCACTGAGCTATCATCGCCATTAAGTCAAATCAAGTCACATCGAGTCAAATCGAGTCAAATCAAGTCAAATCGAGTCAAACCGAGTCCAATCGAGTCAAACAGGGTCAAACCGAGTCAAATCGAGTCAAACCAAGTCAAATCAAGCAAATCTAGTCAAATCCAGTCAAATCGAGTCAAACCGAGTGAAATCGAGTCAATAAGTCAAATCGAGTCAAATCCAGTCAACCCGAGTCAAATCGAGTTAATCCGAGTCAAACCAAGTCAAATCAAGCAAATCCAGTCAAACCGAGTGAAATCAAGTGAAATTGAGTCAAAACAAGCAAATCGAGTTAAATCAAGTCAAACATTTTTTTTGGCTAGGTCCAGAGATCTTCACTACGGCTTCTCCGAATGATGTCTATCCATTGGCTTCTTAAAATTGGATCAATTGGTATTCTGTAAAAAAAGTCTTATTATTTAAGTCAGTTATTACAAAATTAAAAAAAGGTTATTCGACACGCGTGTATGTAATATTATTGGAATTGCAACATATTCACAATTTAAAATAGTATCCGCCATATTGAACTATTTAGTTATTGGTCCGATTGCTCTCAAAATTGATATTTGAGAGGCCCTTGGACCATATAACATAAATTTTTACTCAAAATTGAAAAAAAATTGCCGCCATATTGAACTATTTAGTTACTGGTCCGATTGCTCTCAAAATTTATATTTATGAGACCCTTGGACCACAAAACGTGAATCCATGCTAAAAATTAAAAAAGTGTCCGCCATATTGAACTATTTACTTACTGGTCCGATTGCTCTCAAAATTGATATTTGGGAGACTCTTGCACCATATAACATAAATCTTTGCTCAAAATTGAAAAAAAGTGTCCGCCATATTGAACTATTTAGTTACTGGTCCGATTGCTCTCAAAATTGATATTTGAGAGACCCTTGGACCATGTAACATAATTTTTTGCTCAAAATTGAAAAAAGCGGCCGCCCTACTGAACTATTTCATTACTGGTCTGATTGCTCTCTCAAATATGAATTTTGAAAGCAATCGGACCAATAACTAAATAGTTCAAAATGGCGGACACTTTTTTCAATTTTGAGCAAAGATTTATGTTATATGGTCCAAAACTGTCCCAAATATCAATTTTGAGAGCAATCGGACCAATAAATAAATAGTTCAAAATGGCGGCCACTTTTTTTAATTTTTAGCATAGGTTCTCGTTATATGGTCCAAGGGTCTCTCAAATATCAATTTTGAGAGCAATCGGACCAATAACAAAATAGTTAAATATGGCGGCCACTTTTTTGAATTTTGAGCAAAGATTCATGTTATTTGGTCCAAGAGTCTCCCAAATATCAATTTTGAGAGCAATCGGACCAATAACTAAATAGTTCAACATGGCGGCCACTTTTTTGAATTTCGAGATAAGATTCATGGTTTATGTTCCAAAGGCCTCTCAAATATCAATTTTGAGAGCAATCGGACCAATAACTAAATAGATCAATATGGCGGACACTATTTTAAATTGTGAATATTTTGCAATTCCAATAATATTACATACACGCGTGTCGAATAACCTTATTTTTTTAATTTAGTAATATCCGACTTAAATAAAATGTAATAAACAAAATGTGCATGGTACGCACATATACAAGTTTACATCGTACGCCTATGCAACGCGGCACTACGTAGTTCAAATGATTTTAAACAGATGGCTGTACAGTTTACTTGTATGAAGAAGTATTTTACAAAATGTTCCGGTGACCGCATCCATGGTTATATACATCACTGACTATGATGGAAAAACCGAAAACGACAAACACGTCAACTTAAAAAAAATAGGTCCGCCATCTTGAAATTCAAAATGATATTCGTAATTAGCTCGAGGAAAATCTTAAATTAATACCCATTTTGATTTTTTCATTACTGAAGCGACTACTTATCTTACATGACATAATCGTCATTAGTATTTAAAAAAAAACATTCAACTTTCCACTCAAAAATTCGACTTGTCCACCGTCGCTTTTGATTTATATCAGTATCTACATACTCGTATTTAACTATTGACTGATATTACCATGGGAGTTTTGAGTTCAAAAACTGGCAGCACAGGCAACACATAAAAAATGGCGCTTACTCAAAATATTTATTTTCGAATCATTTCAATGGCTTATATTGCAGAAACTAATAGGAAATATTGTTACTTACCGATGATAGGTGAGTTTTTTCGTTGGTCTAGATCGACCCATGTAGTTTTTATACACTTTTATCACACAAAACGACATTTTGAAACAATACAATTTTGGTGAATTTGGTTGTGTCCCAGTGACGTCTCGACTGACACTGAAGACGGGAAAATGATTAAGCCCCTAACAGTTAGGGGCTTTTTTTATCTACGCGTAAACAGCTTCGTAGCTCCGTCTGGATATATCATTAGTCAAAGGTGTATGCAAAATTTGAAGTAGATCGGACCAAGGAATCACGTTGTCCCATACAAACTTTGCCCCCGTTTTTCACCCCCTTAGGGGTAGAATTTCGAAAAATCCTTTCTTATCGGATGCCTACGTCATACAAAGAACACACCCTCCAAGTTTCAGGTCTGTACGATCAGCGGTTTAGGCTGTGCGTTGATTGTCAGTCAGTCATTCAGGACAAAGCATTTTATATGTATAGATAATAAATAACTTACTGTAAATAAGAGCAGACCCCCGATACTCGCGCTTTCTACATCAATTCGTGTGAGATTTCTGATACAAACATAATATATGACTAATTATAATAGGAAGGTAGGTACTAACAAGTGGGGCTCATTTTGTCACGATAAATTAATATTATTATTAGACAATTGACGAAACAAATGGCAGACTTCTGTCAAAATGTCGAATTTCTGCGATATCAGCCATTTTTTTCGGCAAATTTCTATTGCGGGATTGATGTCGAAGACAAGAGAATCGGGGGCCAATTTGTGTGTCCAAAGGCTGTAATCGACGAGAAATTGAACCAGTTCTGTACCTTTTCACCCAAATACTCTGAACCATGCCGAGCCGACCTTCATTATACCCATACGAATACAAAAAAATAAAACTAGTAATAAATAGATGTGTAGGCTCTATCCGTGGGTTTTAAGAACATAAAAAAATCCCTAAACTGGTTTGTTCTATGTTTCACCTCAAGGCCTCTAAAGGCCTCCATTAATAAAACTGCCCACAGACAACGTTACTTTAGATAAACTGTATCCAATGGCTTGGGAACAAGAACGTTTTTGCTTGGAAAGTACCTTTTCAAGTTTTAACCACCGTGATAAATTGATTTAACCTTTGCGGTGATGGCTTTGCCGTATATCATTTGACAGGTAATTGCTTACGAATCGGAGTGTTATTATTTACGGTTACTTATCTTAAAATTGGGAAATGAACTACCTAAGCTCCGCGGTTTCACACGCATTTCTGGGATTGAAGGCACCCATTGTCCTAGTACATCCTGAAAAAACATAATTAATAAAGTTCCTATTAAAAAAAAATATGCTGTAACTCATTCTCATCTACCTGACAAGTCACATCAAAATCGCTTCAAAGGTTTCGGAGATGAGCCCGAAAAAACTAAAAGATAGAAAAAGAAATACCTGGGGATTTGTAAATAACCATATGAGCTCCAGAAAAATTTGATGTATTTTGAGATTCCGGACAGGCACTAAAATTTTATATATTGAATATTTGGATAAATAGAACTTAATAGAACCGCATTCCTTGAAACTCGGTCAAAAGCTATGCATACCATATAATATAAGCTAAATTATTGAAACCACGTGCATAAAAACTTTCTTACTTACGAACGGGATTCGTTCGTTGTCGTAGCGTGGATGGGCTTGCGAGCCTCGAACAAGCATTCGTCTCGCGCTCGACTGCGCTCCACCCGATTGTCAGTTTTTTCACGAACACAGGGATTCGCATTGTGCTCGTTGTAGGCTCGTCGTAACTTCCACACTTGATATCGCGAGCAACGATCGAATTCTGTTCGTTCGTGGCTCGGCATGTTGATCATACTCAGTGCGAGTATGATCAACATGAACTAAGAAATCTAATTGAATTATATAAAAACTCTATTTGAATAATTGAAGATGTTTTTTATTATAAGCTCTATGCATAGTCATCTGTTTGTAATGGTGCGTCCATGCTACGCGAAGCGAGCACGAGCCGAGCCACGAACGAACAGAATTCGTTCGTTGCTCATGATGTCAAGTGTGGACGTTACGACGAGCCTACAACGAGGGCGATGCGAATCCCTGTGTTCGTGAAAAAACTGACAATCGGGCGGAGCGCAGTCGAGCGCGAGACGAATGCTCGTTCGAGGCTCGCAAGTCCGTCCACGCTACGACAACGAACGTACCAACGAAGGAAGGTTGCTTGCTTATCGGTTTTCTACAGGATATATTTTGGAGTGTGCGCAGGAATTGTTCAACCTTATTCCACCATCCCCATTTTTACACCGAACCACAAGACGCCGGGAAAATTTTCACCCGTACGTTGTTGACATACCGAATATACGGACACAGCGTTTTGCATCCTCATTTATAATGCGGACAGCAAGGGAGTGGAACTTGCTTCCGGCGTCTGTGTTTCCTGACGCTTACAATCTAGGTACTTTCAAGGCCAGAGTGAATAGGTTTCTTCTGGGTAAGCGTGTTCCATCTTAGGCTTCGTCATCGCCCCTTATGGGCGGGTCTGTGACCAAACGCAAGCCCATTTAATTAAAAAAAAAAATATATATATAAGAATCCCGTTCGTTCGTGGCTCGGCTTATGCTCGCTTCGCGTAGCATGGACGCACGATTACAAACAGATGCATAGAGATTATAATAAAAAAAAAAAACTTCAATTATTCAAATATATTAGCTGACAAGACCACATTCCATAATAGATTCTATTAAATAAATAACACATTATCAAAGGTAGCCAGCACCCTGTGGTGACGTTAATAGCTTTATATGATTTGTATTGTAGTATGAACTGTTGAATATTACGTAACTAATGGTTAACATACGTTTTTGTCGATAGCTTCGACCTCTCTCAACAATATCATCGTTGATACAATTGTAAAGGACGTCTTCCCATCGTCTCGTACTATCTACTGTGTGCCATCGTTATTTTGCTGCGAAAAGTTAGTAGTAGTTAGGAGATTTTATTTATAGATAAAAATTGAATGTTTTTTTTTTGTTATCGAATATTGATATACCTACGTGGTATTCCCGAGGGAGTAGAGCACGGAGTTCGAAATATTTAGGTAAAGAGATTATTGCAGGTAATGCGCGAATGTGTAGCTTAATATTATAATATGGCATGTATTTAATGCCCTAACCATTAATTCCCTCTATTCGAACAAAATAATTTAAAACTAGAACCAAAAATACTGAATTGCACACTAAATACGCACACTATATAAATCAAACTGAATATCAGTTTTATGGTTTATGCAAAACTGTTTGAACTGAATGATCATCTAGCATATTGTCACAGTTCTAACCTAACCTAACCAACTGTATTTGGAGTGCCCCGAGTCGGGTCTGGGTGATAGAACATTTTTTGATGAATAGGTAGTTTAATTGTAGAATAGTAATTTTTCTGATATGCAATCAGTAAATTAGAGGAGATTCTTAAGTTTGCGTAATTTTTAAACAGAAGTTCAATTAATAATATACCTTTATAATATTTAGATTTCCTATTGATTTATTATGTTGGATAGAATTCAATTTAAGAGTGATATCACAGTTGCCTCTTTTGATTTAAATATTAAGCGATATGAACTTTGGCTGGCATTTAAACATACTTTTTAATAGACAAATAACTTAAGCCATCCATAATATTATTAAAATTCCTAAGAGAAAATACAAATAAGCTAGATATTTTTTCACAGAATGTCCTACAAATTCAACGTCGATTTGCTACAAAGATGGTGCTTCAGTACTGTTGGAAAATGGATATTCGAGAGACTTCGTACTCCAAGATACATTTGGTTTACTATTTGTTATCATACTGTGGTGTGTTATAGGATTTTTTGGTCTGAAGAGGGAAGAAAAAAAAGGCTACGCTTATTAAAAGGTTTATTATACTTTTAATTATTATTTAAAATAAAACTAATATAATTGCTTTAAAATATGCTTTTTTTTTTCATAAATACCATATTATTATTAACTTAAATATATCATGTACTGTTAATTGTAGCATTAAATTGTTTATTTAGTAGATAGTCTTCTGAACATAATTGTGTAAAAATTTTATAATATCACCTACTGTGAAAACCCATTTTCAAGGCGGTTTTATTAATTATTAAAAAAAGTTTATTATGTTTCTACAATTTAAATTGTGTTACCTACCTAGTTAGTCATATTCAATACCTCTAACGATTTGTCACTTTCAATAAACATTGAATATAATATATTAAATTGCTATATTAATTCAATTTTCCGTTAGGCAATTCCATCATATCCATACATTTTTATCTTCGACCACCTCGGAATCTAAATACAGTTTAAACCATGGTTCCCAAACTATTTTGGGTAAGAGACCCCTTTTCCAAAATTATCTCAGACAGATGGCTATGGGGGATCGCCAAATTACTTTAAAAACCCTATCTCTAGTTTTTTTCCTTTTCATACAAAGTACCATAGAGTAAAGTGTCTCGTCCATGAAAGTACTTACCAGTTGAAAAACTTTGTTTTTTTTTTAAGTACAACAATGATACTTTCATGGTAAAATATTCATTCCTATAACAAGTTGGTGTTGGTACATGTAACACAACTTATACAGTAGGTATATTGAAAGTTTCATATAAGAACTTGTGTTATTTAAAAGGGGTCGATTTTTAAACCTCGTCGACCCCCAAAATCAGTTTTCGCTTATTTTGACCCCTGAGAAACCGATATCGACCACTTTGGGAATCCCTGGTTTCAACCTACCAAACCAAATCGGTAAGGCCGTTTACACAAAAGAAAAATATATACTTCGAAAATAGAACCTCCATTATTTTAGGCACTTAAAATGCTGTCCAAAAATAAACTGTAACACCGCGATTTGTCTTCATCCGGGTGAGAATGCTTATTAAAACCAGTTTTAAAAGAAGGTAAGTTTTTTTATGGTTATGTGGTCAAAGCTTTTGTCGCCTACACGCTCTCGGACGTAACTTTTTCAACCATAATGTGTCTATCTGAATGAAAATCTACATGTCTAACATTTTTTATGTCGACCGATAAAATTTTGAATCATTTATAGATTCTCTGCTTATAAATAGGCAGATATTTATGGCTCTATTGGAAGTATAAGGCTATAACTATCAATAGGTCACAGAAGATCTTTGTAATGTACACGATGACTTTTAAATCGTTTTTTCGCTAGAACAAACGTTGTTCAGACCATGGTCTACTAACATCAAATGAAAAAAAATACGTGACTGGTTTTTGAAAAAACGCAAAATAAAGTTAAAAAAAGGCGGGATTTTGGTTACTCCTTACAACCCAGACCTTGCACTTCGAAGTTGTTGTGGCACGGCGGCATGCAAGTTTTGTAGCAGGAGTGGGAATCTGCGGCTTCCATACTTTTTGAAATGTTTCTATATTGTGCTTTTTTCAAAAACCAATGACTTCTTTTTATTTGATGTTATAGAATGTTAGTAGATCATGGTCTGAACAACGTTTGTTTTAGCGAAAAAACGATTTAAATGTCACCGTGTATATTCGAGTTGATTCGAGAAAATGCAAAATAAAGATATTACCAGATTTTGTACTTCTTTCATTGGTTTATTTAAAGAATTGTGTACCCAAAGGGCGGAACGGGGCCCTAGCCCCTTTGCTATCCGCTTGCATGCTTCGACGGAAGCGTCTGTCCATATGTCACGGGTCTCTAGCTCGTATACAGAATGAGCGAGTAATTGAAATATACCACCTCTAATGTTCTACGTGTTATTTTTGTAGTCATAACAAAATTGAAACATTATGCGAAGTCAGTAAAAAATTAATGGACTCTAGTTTTTGTGAAGAACTATTATAGATGTATCTAAATAGTGCACCCTTGAACCCGCTGACATGGAGTTGATGTTTTTATTTGAAGCCAATCTGTACTCAGACATACACATGCTTTTCAACAGTCCAGTCCAAAAGCGCATAATTTTACCTATATAATTTATTCATACAAAAATTATCTTTATAACTTAGTTGGCGAAAATGTATCAGAAGAATTGTAATTTATAACGAAATGGTTTGCACATAGCTATGACAGTGAGTCGGTACCTTTCTGTATATTTACTTTTAAGATTATTCATAGATGTAACTACATCATGTCCTTAATATCTTAATAAATATTAACCACAAGTTAATACCCTGTAACAACTAACACCTTTTGTCAGCTTTCCCGGCGTGCGCCCACAACTCACCAAAGCAGATAATCGCTATTGGATGAATCGATGAACATCGATTTTTATTTAAATAGATTAAAGTATACTTACTTCTAAAGGAAATATGATCAAAGATTTCCCCTCATTCAGTCGAAATACACTATCTATCAAATTCTCTAATTTACTTACTATTCCATTCTTTATTCACATACAAGTAGTACCCAATTAATATGGCTTATCGATGTACCTGCGCAGAAGATACATTTTCAAAGCGCGGGAAACGCTATTAGTGGGCAGCTGCCGCCATGTTAGCGCGCGCCGTGCGGAGGGGCGTGACTTGCGAGTGAGACGGAACTAACGGCTGCAGTGTATTATGAACGTTATAGTAGTGATCTAAGGTTGATTGTAAGTTTTAAGCATTCTTACGTTAATCTTCGGGGCCATACTTTCTTTTCTGTGCGAACGAAGATTCACGTCGCGCCTTATCAGTTGGGTAATACTTGTACCTACCTAATACACAGGCGTAGCTTTACTCCTCCTAACAACCATAGCATAAGAAATTATATTAGCTAAGCAATACATCGCAATGAGGCATACACAATTCCTCCAAAAGTTTGCTTCATCATAACCGAAACGTTTTAAAACGTCCTTCCCAGTCCTTATGCACGGAATTCCGCTCATGTTCACACAATTAATACTGGTTATATAGTTCCATTGCAATATGGAGATGCACTCGGTTCCATAGTAAAATCCAGAGATATACCGAAGCCAGGAAACATAAGGAGATACGCTTGCTAGATTGATATAGAGTCCAGCAAACATTATACCTATGATGTCGAATGGTACGGAAACTAACGTCGCAGTTTCAATTTTTTCAAACACTGCGGATAGAAATGATCCTGAAAAATAAAATGATTAAGTATCTATAGAAACTTAACATAGAATTACAAAAGATGGTTTAAAGACAGTCTTTGTAAAATTCAGGTTTTAAACTGTTTTCAGGATTAGAAGATATCGGTGACAGTTCACTTTTGACAATTATAGTCATGCGTCTTCCAATAGATTTTTTTGTTGTATCGAGAAAGTTAATAAAGAAAGTCTAATCGATTTTCATTTTAGTGCCTTTATTTTCCAAATTATATTTCCTTATCACTGTCTTACTGCTTAATACCGCCTCGTGTGTAATTACCAACTTTGCACACATGTATCATACTGTACTATTATCGTTGTTCTTAATTTCAGATAATTATTACAGGATTTATGAGAAATCATGTTTGTTAATTGATATTTACCTAGTAATGTAAGAATATTCTCTCTCTCTTTGATTTCGTACCGATATATCGAAATATTTTGGTAATTAAAAATATTTCGATATTGATAAACCTATTCAAAAATAATCGATGATCTACTAACATATATCGAAACTTTTGTTAATTTCCCTGTCGATCAAGCATTGTCAATCACTATAGGTAAATGTTCCGTTTCATGCAGCAAGTATTTTAAGGATATTCTATTTCTTAATTTTTAAAATTATCAAGCTATATTAATGTGCTGAAATTATTTCTTAGTTATGTATAGCGATATAATATTGTATTTTTGCAATGATATAAAATGGAAATTAAAATATTTTTTTGTAACATATTATATTAGTTACTCGCAAGTAGTATAGTGAACCGGAAAATGTGAACTGTCACCGATATCATCTAATCCTGAAAACAGTATAATGTAGCCCCGGCTCTTTTTCTTAGTATGACGTTAGAAAAGGAACCTGGATAACTAGACTTGCTTTAAACTATATTTTGTAATAAGGTTGAATGAATCAAGCTTGATATCAATCAGTGATTGAGCTAGCTAGTTTTACATGTTTGTTACATGACTCATCATCACATCTCAGGTTCACTACAATCACACCATGGGATGTGATGATGGTTACCTGCAGTTGCTTGAAGGTAGGTCTTGTGGATGTAAACCACTTTGGGGCAATCCTTTTTAAGTCTATTCTCTTAAAGAATCATAAAAACTACTTACAACAGTAGGTATCTTCATTTTTCTTAAACTATAACCCCCTTACTCATAAAACAAGCTGATTAAGTGGTCACTTAAATAACGTCAAATTGTTTGACAATGAATCCATGACGACGTTTTTTATTTGACCATTTATTCAGTAGATTTAGTTAAATAGCGTTTATGAGTAAGGCCGTCTTTGATACTTACCTTTAAGAATAGATGCGATAACGTAATAATACAGTGCGACCGCGCCGAGAGAATACATTTCCGTTCACCTGTTAATATTGAGTTATTCTCCGAAACAGCTAATCCTATTGCGATGGGACTTTTACAGATAGGTTCAGTATTTTCTTAGGCATAGCTTAGTGAAAGTGCCGTCATAATCAGATTAGCCGTTTCCGTGATTTGGCTCATATTTACATGGGCCCAAGTCTGCTATTTCAATTTTGTTCCAATGAACTTTCAGTGGTGACAAAATTGTGACATTTTACAGTTTTGGTAGTCTAACACAAAAGGGTGTGAAGAGATTTCTTCAGGGTCGGCAACGCGCGAGTGATGCCCCTGGTGTTGCAAGCGTCCATAGGCTACGGTAACTGCTTACCATCAGGCGGGCTGTAGGCTTGTTTGCCACCTTCGTGGTATAAAAAAAATAAAAAAAATAGCGTCATAATGGCGCTATTATGAGGCCATAATGACGCCATAATGACGCTATTGTGTTAGTAGACTTTGGCCCTAGGTCACCCTAGGTGTCAGAAACGCATTCTCTTAGTAACAACACTGAATAATAAAAATTGCCTGATCAGAGCCCAATCTATATTTTACTTTTATTATTTTTTAATTTATGTTTTGTCAGAAAATGGTGATATAAATGGTGATATTTTACGACAAGAATCAAGTCTAGTCTCAAGAGTAGATTGTGTTATTTGAAAATAAACATTATGTCAAGTGTTTCAAATTCAATTTTTATTATCAACTCAAACTTGATTTGATGAATTTGATTGACATTCTAAATCGAAGAGAACTTGGTTTGAACTTCTACGGTCTTACTCATAAAAATCTCTTAAATAACGGATTAAATAGTATATAGCTAAATACTATTTAAAATGTTATTCAGTGTTTAACTTTTCTTTACTCATAAACGCATTTTAATCATGATTTAGTTATTGAAGGATTTAAAGAACAAAAATAATATTATATATGGCGACACCAACGTCAAGACCATAAATTTGAAAGTTATGGAGGTTTTAAAAAAAAGAAACAGCAACTATTTGAAAAGTTTTATTATGTGTTTTATGATAATATTATATTGTATATGATCTGAATCTCGGAAACAGCTCCGATGGGTTTCGGGGGCGATAAATCGATCTAGCTAGGTTTCATTGTTAGAAAACGTCGTTTTATCCGTGTTTTCAGGCAATGAAAAACTGCTTCAATATCATTAGAATACGAAGGTGAATTTCGCCACCATTTACAAGGTTATCATAGCCAGGTGGGAAATCGGGCGGTCCTGAAACCAGAAGACCCTGTTCGAGTTTTTTTTTCAAGTTCTTTTGTGAGAAAAACTAATATGATTTACCAAAAAAAAAACACGAGCAAAGCTCGGTCATCGAGGTACAAGTTTAAGTAATTTATGGTGTTTCTATATAATCTAACATCATATATCCAGCTAATTTTCGGAAATCAATGAAAAATATTTTACAGCAATCAAGCAACAGCTGTTTATTTGGCGGCCATTTTGCTATTTAGCCCGTTAAACAAGGGTCGTAGGTTGTTTAATTTGACAGCTCTTTAAATAACGTTTTTAAGCAGTGAATAAGGATGAATACCGTTTATGAGTGAAGATTTTTTTAAATAACTGTTTTAAGACGGGGACTAAGCTCAATTTCACAAAAATGGGTTTCTTTGAGAGGCGAGTATGACGCAACCCAATGAAAATACCTCACACAAAAAATAATGTGGACAGACAAGGGTCTGAAGAAAAATGTTAACCGAATAGAATATTGAAAAGTGCTTTGTATTCCCCACAAAAAAATCGTAAACTAGTGCATAAAAATAAACTTTGGCGTCGTAATTCTCTGTATTTTCAGCGACAAGAACTAATTTTTTTTTGAGAATATGTTAGATACTGCATTATATTGAAATGTTAACCGGATAATTATTAAATTTAATGAGTATTTTCTGTATAATCTAAAGAAAACGCAAAAATAAATATCCAAGCGACAACTAGTCATATTGTCAACACAAATATGATTTACAATTTTCAACCCTATTCCACGCTGTCTAAATGTAGCAATAGCTTACGCGGTTGTTCTTTAGTCGTCGGGCAACGCTCGACCTGCATGGTTGGTACCGGACGCTTTGTGTCGATTTTTTTTATAAGCATTTGAGTATTGCTCTATACAGATAGCAATAGAACACATATTCGTATGCCCTGAGTGCAAGCGTCCTTGGTCGAACGTCTTGGCGATAGCCGCATAACCATAGTATACATACAACAAAAACAAACATGAAGATAAATCAACTAATCCCAAGAATCTTATATCTATGGATATTTCATTACCTTATTATATCTGAAGACGAAAAATTTCACCTTTATTACGTCACACATAAATTCTTTTTCAATGACAACCATTGAATTATTACGCTATTCAATGGTGACAACGTTGTTAGCTATTTCAGGACAAACTTGGGACATATACATTTTATTATGTAGTTAGTTGACTTTCTACCACCTACTGCTTTTAATTATATAGTCAACACAAATATGATTTACAATCTTCAACCCGTATTTTTGCGATTTGGAGTGGACAAACCCAAAAGTTAAAATTAGAAGTCATTGAAAGGGATGACAATTTCTGGAATCATAAAATGGAACATGAGTTGGTTCGATTTTATATGAACTGCCTTCTCCCAGAGATAGTGGACCCCAGACATACACGTGGCATGCCTATACGCGATGGTATTGTATCAGTAATGCAAAGCAGTTTACCATTCGGGCAGATACAGAATAAAATTCAGTCAAGATTTCTAGATTTTTCTGAATTTTATTTTTATACATCAGTAGCACGGAATCTTTGCCAAGCGCTTATCTCCCAAAAGCAGTGTTTCTCATTAATGTTTTTAGGCTCGTTGATGCGCTTGTGGTGTACCTAACTTGATTAGCCGTTCTTAATCGATCGACAAAGATAAGCAATTGCTGATGTGGACGGTATCCGGATGGGTGACCGTCTAGTGGTATTTCAACTCGAGCGTTTTCCGTGCTTTAGGAGACACGTAAAGCCGTTGGTGTCGGCTATCACTAAATTGTGTAAGTCGTTATGCTAGTTGGAGACCTCTTAGGCGGCTTGGAAACTCCAACGAAGTTGAACACTAGCCTATCTCCACCAATTTGCAGTGGCCATGCATGGTGGAATATCTGTCCATTCTTTTCAGTAGTATTCCTGTTACCTTTATTCTTATTTCACTCAGCAGTGATTATGTGCTGATGAGGATGATGTTTGTTATGATTACTTCTGAATAGAGATTTAATGGTACTCTACGAAATGTCAATACGCTATACACATTGATATCTTTAATATGTATGTATGTACTATCAATCTTCCCCATACCGTCATATTATGTAAAAAAAAACATCACAGAAAATTACCAAGAACTTATTAAAATATTATATTTCCTTGCCATTTAACGTTAAATGTATCTGTTTACACCAAAATCCTAAGGTTAAATTACACCCGAAGGTGAGGATTATTTTTACCAATGATTGTCCGGAACGTGTCTTGAGACGTCGAGCACAAACCGCTGGCTGAAAGCGGCCGTGATTCTGTAAAGCTTGCTAAGATAGTACAATACAAGTTCTCATAGAATTACGTAAACGCGATAGTTACGTCAATTTTTTGCAAACTTTACACTCGGGGTACTGATGCCTACGTATGTGTGTATCGGCGAAGATTTGGCTGCGTTCAGTAAAAATATATATATAACGGTTGTATCAATGTCCCCCTATTCCCTCTAATGGGAAATTAAATTTAAAGTCGCGGCAACTCACGTACATAAAATATGGCAGCTTTAAAACTTGATTATATCATGGATTATTAGTAATCCTATCTCTTCGGTAGGTATGTAAAAAGGAGAATGACCATTTTCTAAGGGGAGTTCCACTTCGAAAATGTTTGTGTCACAAAAAATACTATATTTTCATAATCAGTAAACAGTTTTAATTTTCTGACCCGGGTTTAAGAGCTTTTTTCTTTTTTCTGATGCAGAATTTAAGGTTATAAAATGCAAAAAATGGCTTATAATTATGGTTTAGAATTAGTCGGTAATCTTAAGGTTTTTTAATGGAGGCCACTAAAAAAATCAATTTGTGTGTATTGTAATGTTTTGCAAAAGATTAAACGTAGGTATGCTAGACTTTTTGGCGGGATCTTGCAAAGTCACATAGTGTCTTCGTTTTATTTACTTACCTATTTATAATATAACATGACAGTGGCAAAAATAAGTACTCATAAAAAGGATTTGGTTGCACAAACTTAAAACTAAGAAGAATTTATTTTTCGTAAAATAAATTAATACTTTTAAGAAATTATTTTATGTTACTTGTTACTTTTTATAACTATACTATTATCGTAATAGGTTCTTACATTACATTCTGTTTGGAAAATAATCATTGTCATCAAACACAATTATAAATAAAATGTGTATTTGGCATTTCTGCTACCTTTAACCGACGAATATTATCTAATATCACTCTCGTAATTTCGTTTCATCATTACTAGCGTTATTCAACAGAAAAAGCTATATAGACCGTATTTAACTACGACAAACCTAATTTAACAACTGGCAACATTCGATTTTAATAAAACTGTGATTCGGATGGCGTACGGTTTCAGATATCTGTGGTGCGGAAGGCGTACCTACAGGTGTAAAGGAGTTCAAGCGAATATATTATTAATGCTGTTTTTAATCCTCGGGATAGAAAAATATTAATATTTTGTGAATGAACTTAATAAAATAAGACTTGATTTTTGAATCATATTTAATTGAGACACGCGATGACACAATAGTGGGCCCAAATATGGTCAATCTCCTTTGGTTTATATATCATTTTATCTATAAAATAATTTTTTACACGTTTTGTAACAAAACGTCATTTTCAATCATATTTAACCGGGAGCACATTTCAGCGGAGGGTGCAATACGAATTGAGAGCAGTTTGCTTAGTAGTTGTGAACAGTTTTAGTTACATATATTAGGTCATTACATATGAAATTGGCGTTTTGTACGGGAGGAATATAAAGCCAATTTTTATTTTGTAAAATATATTTAATTAATCAAAGTATGCACCGTTGTTATTTATGCACTTTTGCCATCCCATAGGTAGTTTATTGATCCCTTTACTAAAAAACCATGGGGGCGAGAATTAATAAACTCTTTGAAGGCGGTTTGGACTGCCGCATCGGAGTTGAATTTTTTTCCTTGTAAAAACAAACATTCCAATTAGCTCATCTAACTTAGCGGTTGTTTGTTGTGCAGTGTGTGGTCTTGGGTTGTCGTGAAGCAGCAGTGGCCTAGAGCGATTGACCAATCTCGGTTGTTTAGCAGCTAGTTCTTTCTTCATGGTTTGCAGTTGCTGACAATAGATATCTGCCGTAATCGTTTGGCCAGATTTTAGAAACCTGTAGTGAACGACAACGGCGCTAGTCCACCAAACACTCACAAGTAACTTTTTCTGAGTCAATTTTCGTTTAAGGCAGGATTTGGCTGGGTCTCCAAGGTTCAGCCATTACGACGAACGCTTCCGATTATCGTACAGTATCCACTTTTCATCACAAGTAATGATTCGATTTAAAATCCCTTCATTATTAAGTCGGTTGAGCAAAGTAACACAGCAGTCGACGCGTGTTTGCAAGTTCGATTCACTCAATTCATGAGGTACCCATCGTTCAAGTTTTTTTACTTTCCCGATTTGCTTCATGTGGATTAATACAGTTTTATCACTTACCCCGAAGCCTGCAGCTATCTCTGAAGTGCTTTATAATGGATCCGCTTCCACAATAGCCTTTAATTCTTCATTTTCCACTTTGGTCTTCGGCCGTCCACGGGGTTGGTTCTGAAGGTCGGCTTTTCCGGAACGAAAACGTTGAAACCAAAAACGTACCGTGCTTTCTTTTGCGACACCAGTGCCGTACACATAATTAATCTTTCGAGCTGTTTCTGCAGCATTGGTGCCACGGCAGAACTCGTACTCGTAAATATACCGATATTTCATGTTTTCCATTGTGCGGTAATAAGTGACGCCAAAGAAAAAAATAATGAGGAAAATTTATAAATTTGAATTTGGAATTCTTAACCAAAGAGGAGATATTTGAGATCAAAGTGGTCAGTACGACAAAACGCTAATTTCATATGTAAGGACCTAAATAATTTATACTGTTATGAAAATAAATAGATAGATTATTATATGTCTAATATCAATGATATTTTTTTTTGAAAATTGTTCATCGTCTCATATTATGTATCAACATGTCAATACATTAAGAAATCCGTATCTATTCTGATTTCCTTACATATACTATGCAATTTTCCAAAAGTACACACACATCAGTCATTCCACATTCTAGGTTGTGTGAGTGCATTCGTCGTTTGAAATCGTGAGCTGTCCGCGCCTTAAGTATGACTTAACTTTAAATTGCGTTTATGAGTAAGGGTGCTAGGCTATAACTTCTAGGCTTTCTTATCTAAAATGTCAAATAATAAAGATGAATTTAGATATGCTAGTAGGTATAATATTTACTCAGTTTCAAGGGACTTCTTTTTTTTAAATTACGCTTTTATAAAAGTGTATTGAACATTATTGTGGCCTTTATCATATTACTAACTCCCCCGTGGTCTTACCCGCGTTCCCGGGATAAAAAGTAGCAATGTCCTTCTCCATACCAAAATTTCATGATTATCCGTTGAGTAAGTAGTTGAGGCGTGAAGGCGTAACAAACAAACAACTCATTTTCGCATTTACAATATTAGTTAGGAACTTAGGATTACTATATTCATCGCTTTATAGACCTTTCCATTTACTTTCACTTATATTTTATAGTATACAGAGTTATTGGTAAAAGACTAACAGTCTCTCAGGACTATATTTATAACATCATTTTTTGTTCTATGACTTTTATAATTCATATACAAAAATAAAATATTTAAATTCAACTGCTCTAAATGTTACGAACTCTACGTGTGAAAGACTGAATGACAACTGTGGTGACAGTGGACCGGAGGCGTGTAGGTACAACAAAATACATAATAGAAATGTGTTAGATAGAACAACAAAATCTTTAAATATTTATAAAAGTCATGTAACAAAAGTTGTTGTTGTAGTGAAGTCTTGAAAGGTTGTTATTTTTTTTACCAATAGACCTGTATTTGAGAATAACCTGCCTGAAAACACACTGAGATAGAAATAGGATAGGTATTGGAGCTCTGTAGTTAGTAAGTAATAATATTGTTTCAAGTTTGTAGTCCAAATAGATTGTATATTGTCATGATTAGGAACACAGGAAATCAGGAAAAGGTTAAAAGAACGTGCACGACAGGCTTGAAAAAGCCTTTTAACATTTTATTAATCTCATGTTTTATTAAAAAGACCAGATACACACAACTCCAATCAAATTACATCCGGCGTAAAAAATACATACAAATTGGCCTACCAAATTTGATAATATTATATTCGAGTCAACATCCTCACGGAAGGTTATACATACATACAATCAACGATGCAAAAAGTATTTAATACACGGGTGTGTTTCTACTTCTTTTGATAACCATTAAGAAGGCTACTGTGTGAGCAACACAGTACATAAGTGCTAAGCAGGCGCAATTTCTCCAGAAATGTTCAGCAACATATCCAAATCTCATTAATACTTCGTGACCTGTCCTAATGCAGGGTATTCCTTGTTTCGTATCGTCTTTGACGCAATCAATGGTCTCTATAGAATCCCATTGAAGGATTGAGATTGATTCAACTCCATAGTAAAACGCTGACACATATCTTAACCAAGAGAAGTATGGGGATACACTGGCTAAATTAAGGTATATGCCAGAAAACATTGTGCCAATCAGGTCGAATGGTACGGATACCAGTGCAGCAGTTTCCATTCTGTCGAAAACAGCCGATAGGAATGAGCCTGGAATTTTAAAAATGGAAATTCATAGCCAATTATACAAAAAGCAAGCAAAGGACACTGAAACTCGTATGACCATTCGAAACTCACTAATTCCAAGTTCAGTTTTTTGGAGATAAATCTCTTTATGACCTTAAAAATCTAATGATATTTCGAATAACTGAAAGGTGCTGACTGAATAATGCAACAAAAAAAAATTACAGTTTCAAAAGAATATTCGTCTTATGAGATATAGTACAAAAAACAATCGTTAATTTTGACTAGCTACATGTACTATTAATGGCAGTTGTTAGAAGCACTGTAAAAAATAATTACTAACTTCAGGTTCAACAAATTAAGAAACCAGGCCTGCATAGTGTTAAGCTGATGACAAATTAGGCCAGTTATTCTACGATGAATGCGTGTATACCAAATACCTGTTCTATCGTAGATACCTGTTATTTTTTTATTGGTACGCCAACTACCTGACCCGATGCGACAGGTGAGTTTCAAGTTTTTTATGAAAGGCATGCGAGTTTCGATTAGTTATTTTTACTTGAGTGACTTTGCTTGCATAATTGATCAAATAATCAATTTAATTTGGAATTTTGTAGCTCATTCCGCTCTAGATAAATTTTGAATTACCCCTCCCGCATGCAAAGTTTCAAATTAAGTTATTGAATACGATGGAGTTACTAAATCATGCCATTTATCCCTAAATATTCTTTGTAAAGTTCATTTCTGATGATGAAGAAATGAAAAAGAAGACCCACAAAGTGAAGATCTCTAAAGAAAACTAAAATGTTAAACAGGTGTTAAAAACAATAAAAGTAAACAACAAAAAACATTCTTTAATGGCGAAGATTAATTGGGTTGAAAGAAACTAGAATTTCAAACGACAACGAATTACAATTCAATCCGACGACAAAAACTAGAAAAGCTTTATTAGGATGACAAGATAAATTCCAACGTATCTACAGATGATGATTAAATACAAGAAGACACAACTATTGATGGAAGCGTTGTGATGAATTGTAGCATTTTGTTATATGTTATGCCTATAAATAATGCAGATTAATGTAATGTTTTTGAGGAATGATAACTTACCATAGGCATTGGCGTAGTTGGCGCAGAGAACGCAAACGAAGCAGAAGCCAACCCAACCGTAGAATCCTCCTTTAAGGCCGGCCACCCCAAATACGAGGGAAGCAAATAGTACGGGCTCTATTACTGCACGTGGTATCTGAAAAAAATTAGAAACTAGTTCTTGAATGCGTCAGCTTATATAATTATATTCCTCTGTTTAGATTAAAATTTCTGATTATTGACGCACGAGACATTATATAAGTTGTTGTAAAATCATAATAAATTCTAAAAACAGTCATCAATTGAATAAGATTTCAATATAGCTAATGGGTTTGAAATTTGCGAGTGCATTTAGTTAATTAACATTTAATGAAACAATTTCTTTTACAAATTTTAATAACAAGAAACTATCAATTTCATAAGAAAACGCCGAGAGAATTTTGTAACTCACCCAAAATATCATCTTTGAGACATAATAAGGAAATGGCGAGTACAGTCCACTGGCAGTCTCTCGAAGTAATACGGGCACTTCGGAAGGGAATGTGATGAAGACGGCGTAGATAAACATGAAGATAGTCTCCGTGATGGTGAGGTACAGGAGTCCTTCCACGTTCTGTATGTCGCGCTGGTCCAGCACCGCGAAGTGCCCGATGTACGGCACCGAGATTATAAGACCCACAAACTAGGAGAACGATATGGAAATATTAGTAAAGATAGCTACTCGAAATCAGTGACTGAGATTGCTGATCCTTTGTAAATTTTGTTTTTAGTTCTAGTATTATATTAATTTTCAGCTAGTACATCGTACAAGACAAAATAATTAGGCGTTATGCTACAATTACTTTGATAGTATCTTCCTAATTTATTTAAAACTTCAAGGACATAACTTTACTAAGCCATCTATCATTATATCATCTGACTTCTTTACTGTTATTATTAACTTACCATTAGCAGCACAAACTCTGTTATCCATATTGTTTTATTGTGCTTTAACTGTTGTAAATTCCTCCACATCAACCAGTAGAATTGGACGAAATAATTTACCTTGACTCTGAAATATCGATAAGATTTAGCTTCTTTTAAATTTATTTTAGATCCTATCTATTCTAATTCATTTGCATACTCTTAAAATAAAAGATTTAATTCAATGTTCTTTTGTTTGTAATTAACATAATTGAAACATTATTAATTATTATAAAATATTAAGTTCAATTTACTTACAGAGTTAAGTAGCGGTCGAAATATTCATTCTGAAAAAGTAATAAAAATGGTTATGACAACAACTATATTTAATCCCGGGATAAAAATTTGAAATCCTTTACCTTTTTGTAGATTTAACTAAATTGTTTCAATAGAGTTTCTCTAACGAAATGTTGATCTGTTTAAAACATTTAATTTATGGAATAATTTTAGCAATTTTTATATTAGCATTAATACTTTGATTTTGACCTTGCTTCATAGTTATTAACATATTTAAATCCTACAAATTATCTCTTATTACTTCGCTATTTTATTTTATTTTATTTTATTCAGGACAACAAACAGAATGACAATAATTGGTTATACATGGTACAAGTTATAAAAATATTATCAAAGTCAAACCAACTACGCTATCCACAGATTACAAAAAAGTATTAAGTATTTTTAAGGTGAAGAACATATTATAGAGAAAAGCAAAAAAAGGAGAAAAAACAAACTGAGATTAAATGTGCATGATATAAGTTAAAACTAATTAAAGTAAGTATTGTGGATTGTGGCCAATACTGCAAAAGCTTGTAAAAGTTATATAATACTACCATCTGATGACAATGTAGCCGTTATGGCTTTTTTAAATTTGGAAGAGGACAGTGCAAAGATATCGGTTCCTAAGAAGTTAGAATTATGAGCCGTTACAAGTTGCCGAAGAGGGGCACGTAAACCAGCGTTTGTTCGGCAGCTGCCAGTTGAAAACAGATGGCCAGCGCGCACCTCCCGTCTTTGCACTGTCCGTGGCACAGAATAACAAAGACTGCTCGTAAGATCAGTACAATCTAATCCACCATTACACAAACCATACAACATCATTGCTCCGAGAAGTAATCGTCTTTGGCTCAATGTTAGCAGATTATACTTTTTAAGTAAGTCTGGATATGGTAAAGAACCTCTGTTACACCTAAAATGCATTGCCTTAAGGAATCTGCGCTGAACCCTCTCTATGAGATCATTGTATTTATTATAATAGGGGTTCCAGATGGTAGATGCGTACTCTACCTGAGGCCGGATAAGGGAGTTGTACAAGTAGAGGTAGGTGGAAGTGCGCTTAAAACAATGACCAACTCTCATTATGAAACCATACATTTGATAAGCTTTACTGGTGATCTTTTGAATATGTACATCGAGATGTAGCTTTGAATCTATTTCAACACCGAGGTCCCGCACGGAGTCGACTTTTTGTAAATAAATATTGCCCAGTTTATATTTAAAGTCAACGATATTTTTTTTTTTAGTAAATCTTATAAAGTTACATTTGTTAATATTAAGTTGCAATTTGTTCCTCTTACAGTATTCAGTTAAGCTATCTAAATCATTTTGGAGAAGAAGGCAGTCTTTATTATTGTTTATAGGTCGAAAAACTTTTAAATCGTCTGCGTAAAGTAGAAATTTTGAATTCTGAAAGCAATAATCTATATCGTTTATAAAAAGTACAAACAGCAATGGGCCCAGAATAGACCCCTGCGGGACACCAGATGTAGTTACGATGGTGTTGGAATGGGAACCTTTAATAACCACTTTTTGACTCCTGTTTGATATATAGGAGATAAACCAGCGCAGCAAATTCCCTCTGATTCCGTTAAAAGCTATTTTATTAAGATCCACTTTTTGATACCATCACATTAATGACTGTTGCCACATGATTGTGAACTTTATTGTCTTTTGTATCAGGTTTAACAATATAAAATTAACATTTGATTACCTTTTCATCTAAAGTACCATTAAAATATTCATTTTCGTCTCTAACGTCTCCAACCCGGTTGTCTATGTTAGCGGCTATATCTGAACGGTGGTACTCATCGCAAATTCGTCTGATGCGATCCCTGCTTTCTACTTCTTTATCTGTTTCTACACCTAGTAGTGATACATAGTATTCTGCTGCGTTGAAGCCCAGTGGACACTTGAAGTTGAGACTGGTGACAAAAAAACAATTCAAAATCAGAACGTGGAGAAAATAATGCATTCTTTCCTTCACTAATATAGCATCTTAAATAAATATCCTGGGACATTCCTCACACACGGTCATCTGATCCCAAACTAAGCCGAGCTTGTACTATGGAAACCAGAAAACTGATATAATACATATACTACTTTTTGTTTGGAAATACATACTTATATATGATCGTTCATTGTTCATGCACACAAATGCATGTCCTGTGTGGGAATCGAACCCACGACCTGCGGCGCGATAGGTGGAATCTTAACCAACTGCGCCAACTGGCCTGTCAAACCTTATATCATTGTTTTTTTACTTACTTTTTTTTCTATTTTTAGTGCATTTTTTTATACTACTAAGGTTGCAAGCAAACTAGCATACGGCCCACCTGATGGTAAGCGGTCACCGTAGCCTATTGACACCAACACCAGGGGATCACTCGCACGTTGCCGTGAACTCAACTACAATCCTTTGTTTTACCTTACTTACCCTGGCCAGGCACTTCCCGGTTTAGCATTTGTTGTTTGATATAAATTAATTGATTTTGCATATAAATTAATTGATTTTATTGTACCAGTTATTACTGTTAATAGTAGTTTTATCTTTACAATCTTTTCCCAGACCCGTTAATGTGTTACTAGAAACTTGTTTTAAAAATCGACTAATTTATATTTAAGAATTATTAGTATTTATCTAAAATAGATCTCATGCAGAGTTGGGGCCTTGACTTTTTAATTTGTGCTGTTCTTTTTATTGTTCTTATGTAGATAATAGTATACATAATGTATTTTGTGTATTGTGGAAGAAGTAAAAATATTTCAAACATTTATTTTGGGGATAAAGTTATTTAATCGCTGTCATGCAATTTATAAGATGAATTAATTGACTAACATGTTTTACATTTATTTAGATTAATAGAACTTTTTTAAATACGAGTAGAAAACGAAACAAACATAATTATGCAGGGCTATGCAATATTCACAATAAGAAAATAGTGTACTCAGTATTATTATCAGGTTTTTCAGGATTCGCATAGGTTTTATACCATATTATTTTGTGAATGATTTGTTTAAATCTTCTGAAATCGACAGACCATTTACAACAAGAACTAATTTGTCAAACATTTGAAAAATACTTACGAAGCAAAGAAATGATCAGCCTGTTCAATAGTTCCATGGAAAGCTGTTCTCCCATTGGCCAATAAGACAACTTGGTGGAACTGTTCAAATACCCCCGAAGCCGGTTGGTGCACTGAACATATAACCAGTTTTCCACCAATGGCAAGCTTGCGGAGACGTTGGACGACAGAACTGGCCGCCCAACTGTCCAATCCTGTTGTTGGCTCATCGCAGAAGAGGATTGGCGGATCGTTCAGTAGCTGACGGACAAAATGTAGCTTTGGTCAAACTGTCTCTACTACATAGTAAATACGCTTGTTTGTGACCATCATCTCACCATGGTAAGTAATGATGTAGCCGAAGAGCACACACAGCCTTTAAGAGGGTCTTACAAGGATAAATCACTTTAATAGATCATCAAATGTTGCTGTAAGAGATTTTAGTTTCTTTTTTGGTTAATTGTCCTTGATAAGGATGATGCTATCACTAGATATTTTATTATTACATTTTCTGCATATTCTATCGCTGATATGAATGAATTAATTAACACTGCTAATTCTAAAATTTACTTGAATTTCATGGACATGTAAAAAAATCTGGACGGAGTGTCGCCTTATACGAAGTGAAGCACCCTAGGTGAGGCGGACCGTCTCGTAAATACAAGCCTCACACACACATGTATGCCATAGTAAGCCGATTGGTTGTCATTTCACATTGAGACGTCGACAGTGACAATAAGGCTTAGTATAACTTGTGCCAGCTTGGGCCAGTAGGTACTGATTTGACTGATACATAAATAGGAAATACAGTGCTTCACTTTCTTATAAGGCGGTGCTCCGCCCTGATTTTTTTATACGTCCATGTATGCAATCGCCTGTTTTCATAATTTAATGAACTAAGAGCATAAATAGCGGGATGGAAAGGTAGTAAAGATATTTGGCTTCTGTCCTTGGCTTGAATACAAAATCTACTTAGATTAAAATAGGAAAAAAAATAAAAACCAACTTACCTGAACTGCTAAAGAAACTCTCTTCCTCTCTCCACCGGACAATGCCCTTAGTTTAGTTTTGGTACAATTCATGACCCCTAGTTCACCTAGGAGTTGCTGGATCCGCTTCGTCCTTATTATTTTAGAAGATCTCTTGTCCATCATCAGGCGAGCCTGAGGTGTTTACACATTCATTAATATTGAATCTCACTACATAAAAACCGGATTAATTTAGGGCCGGATGACGACGGGGCGGTTGACCGGATTACGGGACGGTTGACCGGATGATGGGTCGGTTAGTATGGAGGTTAGTTACCATAACAGGTCTTTGGGGGTTCCACCAAACATTTGAGAACTATCTGTTGTTCCCGACTGCAATACCTTATACCATTCAAGTTATATTCAAAATTCTATAGATTAAAGAGCTTATTTTTCTCTTTTCAGTAAATTTTTGTTTTACGCAGTCGGGTTTTTTGTTTCTTTTAATTGCGAAATGATTAATACTGAGTTCTTTATCACAAAAGTTCAACAAAACTTTTACCTACTATTTTTGATACAAGATTTTATTCACTTTATTATGGAGTCTAGTAACAATTATACAAAATACTTTCTCAACTTCCACATTCTATATTTCTATCTCCATAAATTTATCGGACCATCTGGTGACACAACGCTAATTGGCTAACAATGTTAATATACAGAATCCTATATAATTTATTCTAATGTTAACATAATAAAGATTAATGAGCTGTTCAATACTTTATATATTTGAGTTATAGAATTAATTCCCATAAAGTTTTGTTATGGAAATTTTCCATACGAAACATCGTCATGGTAGTGTGAATTGTAAAAATATGTAAATGAAGATTTATCATGGTCAAAACGTTTATTAAATTATGATTTATTTATACCCTAGTAGGGTCTTGCGTTGCGTGAACTTGGCGATGAAGTTTACGCTTCTTGAAAGTATAGTGGTCCAACACCAGTCTACCTAACTAATAAGAAGAGAGATCTTCCACAAAAAAAAAGCCTTACTGAGTTTCTTGCCTGAGTCTTCTCAGTTTCAGTGTATTCCGAACCGGTGGTATATTCAACTGTATGTACCAATTTAACGTTCATAAGTGCCATACTAGGGCCTAAACTGAATAAATGATTTATTGATTTTGGTTTGATTTTATGGACCAGCAGGATTACTAACAGTCAGTAAAATGTAATTTGCCATATAATGGTATGAACTCAGTGTTCGTACCATTATATGGCAAATTACATTTTTTCATATTTTATATAACTGGCTACAAATAAATTTCATTTGTTTTATGACACTTGAAATTCTCCTAAAAATAAGCATACACAGCTCTATGTTTTTTACCCGATGTAGTGGTTTACCTTCAACTCTAAATCATGTGGCAGTCCACAAAGAAGCCAACTAATTCACACGAACAACTAGTTTTAAAAAAGAAATGAATAAAATGCTAATGAGTTGAACTAATGTAATTTGATTCAAATCTACAATAGCTCGCCTTACTACAAATCAGGCCTATTCCTATCGTAACTAATATTATAAATGCGAAAGCTAGTTTGTTTGTTTGACAACTCTTGAAGCCTCAACGGCAATCTAGGGACTTTCAAGGCCAGAGTGAATAGAATCATTTCTTCTGGGTTAGCGTGTTCCATCTTAGGCTTCGTCATCGTCCCTTATGAGGTCAGTGGCCAAACGCCAGCCCATTAAAAAAAACTAATCGTAATGAAACGGAAGGCACCCTAAGGTATGGAGAAGGAACATTCCGGAACAGTCATAGTAATAGTTGGGGCCAAATCATTTTAATTTGCTACAGTTTATCAGTCCATCTGGGGCCCAAGTCTGCTATTTCAATTATGTCATAATGGCGCTATAATGCCGTCATAATGGCGCCATAATGCCGTCATAATGGCGCCATGTTAGCCGCTATTGTGATAGTAGACTACCAAAACTGTAAAATGACACAATTTTGACACTGAAAGTTCATTGGAACACTATTGAAATAGAGCAGACTTGGGCCCCTGGTAGTTTTCATAGAATATTTACCATAAACTCCATGTGTTCAGAAACTGTTAAGTCTGCAATGGCCAAGTCTTCCTGGGGCACGAAGCCGGATATACGTGCTATAAGATCAGCGCCAGCTAACCTTCCATTGAGCATAAGGTATCCTGTCATAGCACTTTTATCACGACGGCTTATAGCAGCTAAGAGTGTTGTTTTACCAGCACCACTAGAAAATATGTTAGAATTAGAAATACCTACAGATGATGAATTGACATAAATTTCGTTGATGAAGATCTGCGGGCTTATTACCTAACTTTGTTGCAATCAATTTCAATTTGAAACTGGTAAATGAAAGCGGTTTACTGAAAAAATAGGTACAACTAGACTTTCACAGGCACTTATAAAAGTCTGACTCTAATGCTCTAGTACCGATTCGGAAGGTTACATTTGCTGAGTTTTATAAACTCAGCAATTAATATTTTAAACTTGAGTAAGTTTATTTTTTAAAATATTCATGAAAGTTCATTACATAACGTTTCCATTCTGATCTCACTGACAACAAGCGGTTCATTGCAAATGGAATCATTTTCGACATTGTCATATTTTAGAAGTTGTTTCAAATTGAAACAGATTGCAACGAAGCTACGTAATCGACGTACGGTCATCTTACCTTGAACCCATTAGTGCTACTAAGTTGCCTGAAGTTACAAAACCGCTCACTGAAAATAAAAAACTAAATTTGAGCTCGGGAATAGATATTGCATAATAATTCTCACATATTTTTTGTTTTGTGAGCAAAAAGCTATTATTATTTAACTGTCGAGTCATTTAGATTTGGGGCTATATTAGCATAAGAGGTAGGCGAGCACTATACATTTCGAGGAATATTCTAGTTATAAGTATCAAGCTTTTCGTTTCGTTTTCATTAGTCATGTAATTCCGTCTTTATGTCTCAGTTCACAGCCTTACTGTAAGGTCTGTGTGTTTGGCATATATCTACAGAATGGAAAATTATTATAACTAGAATAATAATAATTTGTGAAATAAAATAAAAAATGGCGATTACCAACATGGACACTTTTTATTTATTTAGCACTCCAAGTGGTGATTCGTTGAATAGGTCTTAAAATCAATCATAATTATTCAATATCATCCCATAAGTGTCCATTCTGCAGCTAAGACTATACGACGTTACAAAAAAAAACTATCATGTCCAATGAGACTTCTAGTTCAGCTGGAGTCAACTGAAATATCATGCCGTAACAAACTCAGTTCCCCAAGTAGTGTTTGGTAGTAGCATAAAATCGGATGTGGAGCCAGTATTTAGGCAAAGGCCAACATTTTCCAATTAAATTACTACGGAACCCTATGGTCCTTCATACACTTGGCTAAGAATTGGTGAAAAAATTTTTATTTAAGTACATTTGGAGATGATCAAAGTGAATCTTATCATTAACCAATAAGACGCCGTTATGTGTCATCATTGGTCATCATAATCTCGTTTGACATGGGAAATGCTGCAATCAAATCAAGATATGAACGAACATACATCAAAAATAGGCATCAGACCATGACTATTCCCCTTTGCCACGGATTTAATTACACAAAAAAACCAACAGTCAAAAAACTTCGAAGCCAAAACTAGTCGGAGTCATTAAATTCCTACATAAACTTGAACCGGTAACATTTTTTAACTTTAATGATGCAAGAACGAGCTTGGTTGTGAAATTATGGCCCTTAACCAAACTGTGGTATTTAGAAACTATGCATTGCATAAATTACTACTAGTTTTATATTAATATTCAATTAACCGAATAAAGAGCGCGCTGTAGAGGCCCTAAAGCGATGATTTGACCTTTTATTAGTTAAAATGTTGATCGACGACGTTTCTAATTTGTCTGGTACATTTATCTTGGCATTATGTGTTTTTATTTCGCCAAATATATATTCTTTATCATTTATTAGGCAATTAATGAAACGACAACATTTTGTCTGGGCGACTTCCGCAGATTTTGTAAAGCAAGTTTTTTTCTTGCTTTTATGTATTCGACTAATCTGTGTAGCCCTCCTAGATACAGAATAGCTTTCAACTGAGCGAATAAGATTTTTACGAATCGTCATTTCCGTCCAGGGAAGCGACTCATCATATTAGATGATACTACCACAAGAGGAACAACTAGAAAGAACCAGCTCTCTAACTCTGCCTCTTATAATGTATAATCTGCCTCAGTTACTTACCTCCATTCAAAACCTTCACTTCTTCATACACCGCCGATCTCCATAAGCTAGAATTGAGTTTCTTCTTCCGGAACACTGAGAGATCTTTCCAGGCTAGTGTGAGGTTCTCAGGGTTGTCTACCATGGAGGCCATCTCATCGTCCTCCCAGTTGACAATCGCGCCCGTGAGCACGTTGCGCGTGGGCAGTTTCAAATTGTAATCCGTCATTATTAGGACATTTGGCACTGTTGGAAGAATTATATGAGTTAGAAGGAGAAGAAAGTATTTAGATGTCTTACTTAGAAAACACTAGTATTGCACTTAATAATGAGGTGGTTACAGATAGATAAATAAGACGTTACTGTTACACCATACAGGGTGTTGTCTTGGTCGGCGACAAGCGACCCAGGAGCGGTAGTACAAAATATATATTCCCCAAAAATGGACTTAATTCCATTAAATACTGTAAATATGTTGAGAAATACCTTATTCAATTTGAAATAAAATTACTGCAAAGTATGGTTACTAGGCACTTGCACAGACTAGAGCTAGGCGCAAGCCGCCATCGCCCCACCCCTTTACTCCCTCGTACTCCCGTTGAGTATTATGTCTACACTTTAGCATATTACATGATTTTCAAATTTTTTATTTTTTATTTTATTATTTAAAAATATAAAATATTTTTTTTTATATTTTTTTAGCACCAGTATCATTTGTATTACCGACCCTGAGTCGCTCGTCGCTGACCAAAACAACGACCTGTATATGATCGGAGTAGTAAATACAAAAAGAGCGAATAGCGACCTTATGACAAAAAGTGTTGTCTACCTGACAATCTTAGAGCAACTTTCGGGTTTTGTTAAGTGGTCTCAGATCAAACTTCTGTAGCTATATTTAGTAAGTTAAATACCCTCAATGGTAGGTCATTGAACGTTGAAATTTTCCTTAAAGCTAAATCCAGGGCATTTGTTTAATTAGATATGTTTAATTCGACGAGAGTATATAGTAAGTCAACATTCCAATGCCTAGCAAAAGCAATACCTATAGCTAGGCATATTATTCTTGCAACATCTATGATCCTTTCCTGGTAACAAACCCTATTTCCTGATCTCGTATAGATCAATTGATGTAATTGGGTTCGCTTTGACGTTATAGCGGCGATCTTACGATATTTTTATTTAATGGTATTGCTATGGGCCTCTCGGTCCTCAGCAATAATCTAACTTCCAAGTCTTCGAAGCAAAGCGCGAAGGGACGAATTATTTATGAGAATCCAAGTCACTGTACGTCTTTTGTTCTCATCTCTTTCTCTGTTAATGTAACTAGTAATGTGATGGCGGATACTTTTAGAAAATATTCTTTCTTTGGTCACTGAAATATCAATTTTGAGAGCAAACTGACCAGTAATTAATAGTTTATGGGTTTTTACAAAACATCCTATGACACCTAAACTAGCTTCATCTTTAAAATAGTCTTCTCAAACTCTACGAAAAACGGAAGTACCAAGCTTATTATCACAACCATATTGTTTCATTCGATAAATATAGAAGAAGGAGCGATATATATAGTGGATGTAGACAATAAGCTATTGTGACTATATCTATAGAAACAGGTTTCGAGAAATACGATCCGTTTAACCGCGGATACGGTGCGGGAAGGAAGCGTGTAGAGAAATAAAGGTCTAGAGAAACTACTATAATTGTAATAGGTATAAAATGTTACGTGATATATAATACATATAGTAAGGGCCACACACACATTTAAGAAACCATTTCGAAGAATAGTCTGAAGAGCTTTGTTTCATAACCGCTTTTTAATTAACGCGCCGATCCCACAGAGAGAGTTCTAGAATTCCGAGTTCCGAATTCTGCATTCCGTGTTGACTAATGTGCACACAGCAAGCAGTCTAGAGTTCTGCAATATTCGCTACTGATCGCACATCATACACTTTTTACTTTCAAGGGCCCCACATAGTTTACAGTCAACGCGGAATGCAGAACTCTGAACGCGGAACTCTAGAACTCTTCTCTGTGGGATCGACGCCTAAGCGGTATGATAAAAGCGTGAATAGACGTCTTTCTAAATTAAGATAATCATCTACCCATCGTGAGCTGTCTATCATGTTATAATGTAGTTAAGCAACATAATAATTATAATAAATACTAGACGATTCTATATAACCTATGTTTTATCTTGGTACTAAAAACGGTCATATAATTTCAGTTATTGTAACGCAATAAATGTTATGTAGGTACTTCCTATATTCAAAATAATTATGAAATGATATCTACAAACTATTATTATTTTTACCGGTAAAATTACCACTACCATTGTTATAAATAATAAGTTTTTGTTAAAAAAATCTTTTTTTGGTGACTGTACTTTTGGTTGACTGTAGTTTTGGTTGACTGTACTTGCATTGTCTTCCAATATACTAATGTACACCAAATATCAAGCCAATTCGACCACTGGAAGTGGGTGAAATTCGACTTGAAAGATTCCACCCGAACGAACAAACATACATACATTGCAAGTTAAATAAAAGCTTGTAATTTATAAAATACCGATGCAGTGTCTACAGAACCTTTATGTAGTGTATTGTGGTGAATGAGGCCGGTCGGCTTTCCCCACGTGGTAATGTTACCACGGCTAGCCGGGGTCCGGTTACGGCATCTGAAGTCAGCTGTATAAGTGACGCGGGGAGCAACCACCCCGACAAGTTTAGAAAATGTTGTATTTGGAATGACAAGAAATTCTGTTCTATGTGTGAGTTTTTAAGTTTTTTCTTTGTATGACAATGAAGAAATTTGATCATCGTTTTTTTTTTTCAATGGAACTCTGGCTAATATTAATAATGTGGCCGAATGTTGGTAAGCACACGAACCCAAAAGGGCAGTGATCGTTAAATTTGAACCTGCCTGGAAAAATTTAAATAATGAAGATATTTATATGCGGTGTGGGCCCTGGTGACCTGTAATACAGGTTATTTTTAAAACCTACATCAGGCACCAGCTCTCGCAAAGCCTTGCCAATATGATGATATACCTACTAAATCAACTTTTTTGATGAAAAATAAATAATTATAAGTACATCAAAGGACAGACAAGCTCGCAGAATTTGTATGCTGAAGTGGAAATGGGAATGCGATTTTGAAGAACCGATTGCACATTGTAAGGCGATGATAGCTCAGTACATTGGTAGTGATGTCGAGTGCCCTGTCGAAAGGTTCGAACCGTACAATGAGCTTGAGTTTTCGGTGAAGGTAAACATCGGGGAAACCAAATTAGGGTAGAGAACTTTGTAGTTTTTTTTTTTTTTTTTTTTTTTTTTTTATACAACTTAATCGGTAAACAAGCATGCGGCCCGCCTGATGGTAAGCGGTTACCGTAGCCATATGGACGCTTGCAACACAAGAAGCATCGCTCACGCGTTACCGACCTTTCCCCCCTCCCCTATGAGCTCTGGCGACTTTACTCACGCGCAGGAACACAACATAAAGTTATTTGGCTGCGGTATTCTGTAAGGTGGAGGTACTTCCCCAGTCGAGCTGCTCTTTGAGCGAATAAACGCTATGCTCTACCTCTCTCAATCTCTCAAAGTATATCCACCTAGCTGGCGTCCAATCTCAAATCGAAAATCTCTCGCCAAGCACTTTCCCTTGGTTTTTCGGTCTCCATGCAGCTGCACTTCATCTAGTTCAATTCTAGACTTGCGTGCTTAAGATACGTAGAGCATAGCATTTTTGCTCAAAGAGCTGTGTGTGAGCACAGAGTTCTATACTCACATACAGGAATACAACATTGTTATTTGGCTGCGGTATACTGTATGGTGGAGGTACGCATCCAGTAGTTTAGCTATGCTCTTCCATTTTTAAGCACGCAAATCTAGTTATAATACTCTGTGGTGTGAGGTTGCCAGAAATAAGCCAGAGGTCATAGGGAAAGGGGGGAAGGGTCGGTAATCAAAGTAATAAAAACTTGGGAAGAAAGGCTCTAAACTAGAGACCAAGTTACCGGTAAATGCCGAGGAACTATATCAAGAGAATTGTAATTGTATTTGAATACAAGGTTAATCGAAAGAAGAGGCTTCAATTCTTTGGTCATAAGAAGCTTATCTTTATCGAATTACAATGAATTGTGTTTAATACGATAAGTCTGTCTGCCCATTATAATGAAATGCCGACTGTTTAGGGAAAAACTTATTAGTATAGCCAGACTTTATGCTCAACCTAGCTTTTCGATTTGAGAGATACACAGAATAAGTTATTGTAGAAAACCCATACACAAATAATGTTATGTTGTGTTCCTGCGCGTGAGTAAGGTCGCCAGAGTTTACCGGGAAGAGAGGAGGGGTCGGTATAGTGTTTTCTGTAAGGAGGTACTTCCCCAGTCGAGCTGCTCTTTGAGCGAATAAACGCTACGCTCTACCTCTCTTACTGTAAGCTTCCGAAACCCAAATCAAAGTTAATCTACGATCAAAACTGTTGCTATCTTTGTCATTTCAGACGTCATTGACAATATCAGGTATACTTTCAACAAGAGATTAACATTAATTTGGCTTTCAGAAACTGGCAGTTAAGTATAGGAAAAGGTAAACGTTCTATTAATAATGTTAAAAATAACGCGCGATGAAAAGCATTCGTGCCAACGTAGCCTTAAGAGGAAAGGAGGCCTGCAAGAAATTTGAAAAATAGGTTTTTAACATATCTATTGCTGTCCCGCTGTGCCCGTGCTATCCCGCCCGAGGGTGATAGAGACAACTACAGCTTGGACCGATTATACCTATTTAAATTTGACGAAATCGCTATTTCGTAATCCCCGGTTTTCTCCCCCAAAACAGGATCGATATAAAAAAAAGAACAAGAATCATAATAAGAAGGGCTTTGGCTGTCTGTCGGTTTTCCTTTGTTTTTTATTTTCGTCAAATTCTATGGACGTCTGATAAGGGCGTTAAAAATGGTAAGTTTTTATGATTTTAGAAGGCTCCTAATTCTTATTATAATTAATTTATGGAGAAAAACACAACCGAGGTACATACAGTGGTACCTACAGATTGCCTAGTAATATAATCATTGCTCTAGTAAAAAAGGATAAGAAAGGAGTGGATGCTAGTATGACGGATAGAAGAGACGAATGGAAGAAGCATACATATTGAGCCGACCCCAAATGATTGGGAACAGGGCAGGCAGATGATGATAAATCATTGCTCTAGTGTAATTATCCAGAGAGGAAACTGAGGATTACGTTTGTATGGAACAAACGCCACCAACATTTCCTCTTAATATCTGATTTTGCATCTAAAAGTAGCTCAACCACAATATCCTGTCTCTGTAAACATTGTAAGCCACAGATACGAAATATCTCGTTTCATTTCGACACCTTTATATCCTTGCTTCAAATACAGATGCATGTGTGTTTAGGGTTCCGCACCCGAAGGGTAATGTGCCCAATATGACCATATTACGCGCCGTAAGTTTGTCTGTCACACTCACAGGGCTATATCTAACGTAATAGCTGTAATTTTCAAAGAATAACCCCCTTATTCATAATCGCTCTTTAACTAAATCAGTGTAATTGTGTGCCCCTTCTCACTCTTTCGATCACAAAATGTCACCTGTCAGATAAAGACTTCGGACTTTTAGCTAATCAACATTTGATAACTTTATTATGAATAACGGGGTAAGTATGTATTACTTGGCCTCTATCACTATAAATAAAATAAATAGTATTACAAGTCAACACGAGAGGTGTCCCGAAAATATATCTCAAGGTAATCTCAACGTTTTTGTTTGGGTTATATTTCGAAAACGTAAGAAACTGTAATATTATTTACTTTTTGCCTATGCAACAAAATGATATTTTGTTACTTCATAAAAAATTGCACAGTTACGTTGAGCCATGACATTGAGTTGGTTGTAGGTATATACTTATTATAGTAGGGAACCCTCCTTGCGCGAGTCCGACTCGCACTTGGCCGGTATTATCCATTACATTAAATTATATATTAACATAACTAAACATATATTTATTTCCTTATTTATTATTGCACAATGTACAAATAATATAAGTAGGTAGTTAAACTTTACTATTAATACATTTTTTTTTATTATTGTTTTTTCTATGATATCAAGATAATAGATCTTTAATAGAACAAGTCAATTGGTTTTAACGTATTTTTAAATAAAAAGAAGCATAATTTGCATAAAAAGTTTGCTACTATTAGATAATTGGCACTAATAGATACGTAATGCGGTTAGCATATAAATTGTTTATCATTAAATTATAATCAGGTATAATTATTGGCAAAACTATATTATAACATAAATGAAAACCTGAATGCATTTTCATCGCCATCTAGTGTCCGGTACTGTACCATGCACTAAAATCAAACATCTTGAACTCGTACAAGAATCTTATAAAAAAACAAAACTCGTCTCTAAAATACAGTGTAGAGACACAAATGATGCTGGCAGAATGACTAAGGGCAGATACTTTAATATTTGGAAAATAAAAGTTTACTTCTTAGTGGCGATAATAATGTAGCAGTTTGTTAGAAAATTTAGAGCTCGGTTGAACCATGTGCTCTTGTGGCGATTGCATGTAAAAACCTATATGGCCCCATTGTAATACCTAGTTATGACCCAGAAACAAGTAAAGCGGCAAATCGAGAATCGGCAAACCAATTGAATGTACTTTATACAATTAAATCCAAATCCATCCAGTAACTGACCGTCGCGAATGTAGCTTAACCTGATTAATCATTTTTTCAATCCTTTCAGGTTTATAGTTTTTGATGTATTTCCACTGAACTTTTTGTGGGAACAAAAATAAATATAAATAAATATTTCATAATATATCGCAATTTGGTCATAATAAAAACCCGATATTGCCCAATATACAAATGATGACAAGCTTGATGACAAGTTACTATAATTATTAATTAAGTATGTACTTACTAATATGAAGGGAAACGAGCAAGTAAGATAATTATTTCCGAAAAGAAGATATAAAAAAGCCGTTAAGTTAAATAACAGGTAGAGTCTGGCAAACGAAAGTAGATAATCGAATTATTTGCAAACTTTTTATATGGCAATGTAAAAAAGAGGGAAAAATTACTTTTTTTTTTTATTCCAGGTAATAAAAGTAAATAGTGTTTCATACAAATTTTGTTGCGATGCTGATATTTTTAATATTTTCCGCGCTTCTTCAGTCTCCACTCTCGTTTGCCAGAATCATATTTTTTTAATTTTTTTCAGTGACGATAGTAGATAGTTAAATGTATGTAGGGTAATGGCACCAAAAGATGACCGACCCCCAATAGATGAACGATCGACCGAAAATTAAAGAAATATAATATAATCCCTAAATTTACATGTTTGCAATATTTTTTCCCCCATAAGGCAATATTTTTTCTTCCATATTCCTCAACAACATTGACAATGACAGCCCAGACGCGTTTGCGGTGAATTTTTTATGTATACGGTACCCGCCAAAAATTGGTTTTATATGGAAACCTTCTAACGGTAAGTCCCTCCAAATTTAAGAACATTGTCAGCGTATAGAAAGAATTAATGTCATATTAGAGCAGTTTTGGTTGGAATAAAATCTTGATATATTCTGCTTTCAATAACTTAATATATATTATTACATTATTTACCGTTTTTTAGAGAAATTTACTGTTCAAGTAATGGATTAAATTTTGTTCACTTGATCCAATAGATGAACGGCGTTCAACTAATGGAAAAAGGTCTAATTTTTATACCCATTAAAATCTTTAAGTTAACGATTAAACACAAAAACAAAAATACTCAAATTAATTTTATTAAATTTATGAACTTAGTTACCAAAAGTTGAACAAATTATTTTAGAGTTTTTGATTATGTTAAACCTAACTTTCCTATAGAATCACCATTAAGATCGGTGGTCGAAATTTGAACGGTTCACATTTTATTCGTTCAACCTTTGGGTATATTTGCCTCAAGTTGAACGAATAATATTCACTTAGAATATTATTCGTTCATTTTATGGTTCATTAATCCATTAAATGAACGAACTAATATGGAATCTACTACTATTCAAATGTTAGTTCAACTTTTGGGTACAAAACGTTCATAATTAGGACTCAGTGTTCAACTATAGGGGTAAAACCTAAATTTTCCTACATTTACAATTTTTAAAAAAATATTCGAAGAGGTAGGATATAATTACTTTAATCCTTCAATTAACAAGGATTTAAGGTATTATTGAAAAAAACAACAAGCGCCTATGTCATGAAATGACTGAGTTATAGCTATTTAAAGATGGACAAAACCCTTAAACGTTCATTTATTGGTGCCTCTACCCTAGATATTTTAGGAAATAATCTTACCGCAGAAACTTATAATATTCTACGCAGAGGAAGATTTCAATAAAGCGTGGCTTAATATTAGAAGATATTTAAACAGACTTACCAAAATACGATTCAATTAAAACAGCAGCGCAATCCTTTTTTTATTATAATTTATATAAACCGCTCCCACAAAATCATTCATTCATTCATTCCAAATAAATTATTTTCAAACACGGAACTACACTAAACTATCCTCCTACAATGTAGAGATTTGAAATGAGAACTCAACGTAGCGTGCGTTCCCGCAAAGCCTATACGACCGACTGGACTGGTTTACGAAGTAGGTAGTTATCCTATAGAAATAGCTCGTATTGTAAGCTAATTAGAATACCCAGTAGGTTTGAAGATGCATTCAAATTTCACTAAACTAGACCCTTGCTTATTTGTTCATAATATTGTGTTATCTATATAATATGAAGAGCAGATTTTTTAGAGCGTCACTTATCGTTTCAGGTGCAAATTCAAATTCGTGCTTTAAAAAACTAAAAATTACAAAATAAAAAAGGATTTAAAAAAACGAGTTCAAAATACACAAAAAAGTATGAAATAACTCTAATCTGACACTGTCTTGAAGTCAGTGAAATATTTTCATGAAATGACGTTCTTTGTCGCTGACTTCAAGACAGTGTCAGATTAGAGTTATTTCATACTTTTTTGTGTATTTTGAAGACTTTTTTGTGTGGGAATCTAAATCATTTGGTTTTGAATCATTTGATTATGTAGGTAGGTACATATCATGTGTTTGTACCTTGGTATTGGTATAAATATAAAAAATAATACTTTATATTTTTATCCTTATGGTTTATGTAAATAAATGATAAATGCTAAAATGAAATTTGAAATTTTTCCTAACAGATACAACTAAAAATAAAGAAAAGTTTGAAGATATACCTAACCTAATAAGAATAAAATAGGGTTCCTTATTTAAGAACCCTTTAAAGAGGTCCTCTACCTCTCCCAAATCCTCGTAGCAGAATCCATTGATATGTAAAGGATTAATAGAGCAACGCTCTCTACATAACCTTTAATGACACTGTTATCTAGATCTAAATAAGATAATAATGCACTTTATTTACTTATCGTTAAGTAATTATATTCTTGAATTTAGTAGAGGAAACGTTCCTTTTGATCATGTAGTTTAAATTACTCTTACGTCCTTTTAACTATTTCTAAGGCTACCATATTATACCATGCTGTATCTATTTTATATAGTCTCTCGCTGTAAGAACACTAAGTAATAATATTAAGTAATAATAGCTTAGTGGTTACATCGGATACCGAGACGAAGGTCTCGGGTTCGAATCCTACAATGAGCTTGAGCTTTCGGTGAAGGAAAGCATCATGAGGAAACCATAGCGCGGTGGTAGGGTACTTTGTAGTATCCATATGGGTGGCGACCACCCTCAAGTTGGCCAAGCCAAGCACCTATTGGTGTGTTCCGACAGCTACACTTGAGAGCCAGTTCCTTCTAGGCTTAGTGCTAACCACCTTCGGCCACATCATCACTTACCATGGTGAGATTATTTGTGACCGTATCTTTGGCACCTCGCACACTGTGGTATCTCTCATTTGGTGCGTGGAGGTTCTATTATGACTTGGCATTGTAGTAGGTAGTGCCTTGATGTTGTAAACTTCTTTTTTGTTTGTGTCCGTCTTTAGTTCTCGAAGAACATTTTTAAAAGTTGCTTTGTTTTCATCGCATTCCATATGTTTGTTACGGTGTGGCCACTTTCCATGAGCGCCTCTTTAATTAACTCTTATGTTTTTTGCTTTAAGCTCTTTTATTATCGTTCTATACGTTTCGGGTGTTTTAGATTGTATTTTGACTTGATCATCTTTTAGCAATTTTATTTCGTATTTTCCAACAGCAATTTTAGTTAAGAAGGGTCCGTAAAGGTTCTATGTTTTTGACTCTATCAACAAATGTTGGTGGCGGTTTGTTATTTTTGGTTTCTGGTTGGAGTCTTGGGTGTTCACATTCATCATCAGAGAGGAGGGTAAAGCTATTTGAAGTGGGTATAGGTGCATTTAGCCAATAGTTTAGCCTGTTTTCGGTCTTGTGTTGATTGATTTGGGCTTCCTATTGGCCGTTTCTGACTCTGTGTTATTTATTTATATTTTTGTTGGAGGACCAACAGCTTGCAAAATTATGTATATATATTGGCATGGAAAATGTGTGAGCCATTTAGAGGTCCTCACTGTTAAAGACATAATAGATTTTAACAAATCGTTACTTTGATAAAAAATAACTTATAATAACACATAACTTATCATTTACTTGCCCAACTGTGGCATTTGAATTTGGTTCAGATGAGGTGCGCCTCAACGGCTGGGATCTGGAGCGCACGTCTAGAAGACTTTTATGGAAAATTTGTTGTGTTAGGACCTTTTTACTTCCTGCGGTATTGGTCCTGCTTTCAGAGCAGTATTTTTCATTTACCGACGAAGGGGCCTGGGTATCCACCCTTTTGTGGTCTTCGGTAACATATTTCTCACTCCCAGACCCGGGTATCTGGGGATGCCGGTGGCTAGCCGGGGAGCATGGCAAATCGCATAGCTTACTTACGGTAGGTAGTAGTAACAGGAGTTCCCCAGTTTCCTGCACCCAGTCATTTGGAGGTAATTTAGGTCCTCGAGGTTTCTGGCAACCTTTACAGTGCATGTCTGCAGGTTTGGGTTAATTACCGCCGCCCAGTGCTCAGCGTTGACGAATTTTATGGCTTACGTTAGGCGCAGGTTTCAAATGTTTCATCGTTCTCAGCCAACCCTCCTCTTTTCTCATCTGGGCTTGGGACCAGCAACGGCAGAGTTAAATTACAATTTAGAAATGACAATTCCAAGTTGTTCAATTTAAAAAACAAGTGCACGTCGGATATGCGCGCGGAGGGTTTCGTTCATTATTATAAACAAAATATTGTGGTTCTGAATGTTATTTTGTTGCGCCTACTATTAATTTCATAGCAAAGCTGAGTGCTGTGAAATGAATAGTAGGCACAACAAAAACACTTTTTTTTAACATTACACACACAGACGGACGGATGGCCACCACAACAGACATAGTACGGAAAATAAAAACTTTTTAACAAAAAAATTAAACCGCCTTCAAAGTAAACTAACTCTTTATCTGACACTGTTTTAAGGTCAGCGAAAGAGCATGACGTGTTCTATAGCAAAATATTTCGCTAACTTCAAAACTGTGTCAGATGCTGTTTTTTGAAACTGTTTTGTGTGGATAGGGAACTCGCATATGGGTGCATCTCCACCAGAGTATGTGTAGCGGAGGAAGTGTTTAGCTGACAAATAGGATCGCTTCATTTTCACGTTGTAGTTCTAATGCCAGCTTAAGTGCTCTTGTGACATTATGGTAGGTAGAAAAAAGTGCCACGCATGTTTTTCATAAGGATGGAGGGACTTGCGTTACCTATCTATTTAGATTTATATCTGTGGTTTTGAGTAAAACTGCCGTACAGTATTACCCAACTGATATGGCGCGTCGTGAATCTACGTTCGCACAGAAAAGAAAGTATGGCCCCGAAGATTAACGAAAGAATGCTTAAAACTTACAATCAACCGTAGATCACTAATATATGGTTCATAATACACTGCAGCGGTTAGTTCCGTCTCACTCCCAAGTCACGCCCCTCCGCACGGCGCGCGCTAACATGGCGGCAGCTGCAGACCAATAGCATTTCCCGCGCTTTGAAAATTCATCTTCTGCGCAGGTACATCCGTAAGCCATATCAGTTGGGTACTACTGTACTCAGAAACGTGAATTATAATTTAATGACAGTAATAGTATCTTTAAATATTTTATATTGAATAGCTATAGAAAGGGACAGGTCGAGAGATAACGAATCATGATGTCTCTGAGTACGGACGGACGGCAGTATATCATACTATATGCTATTTAAATTATTGCCCGTTAAAAAATCTAAAACTATATTTGATGTTGGCAACCCATAAACCAAAGCCAAAAAGTGGCAGGAGTGTTGCGTGCGCTAGGCCAGAGCAGCGCTGAGCGCACACACAAGCGACATCGGCCTTCAGTTTGAATTCACTCGTCGTGGAATAAACTTGCTCAAAATAAACAGGAAAAATGCCCCATTGTGCTGTAATTTGGTGTAATAATCAAAGTAGAAACATGAACAAACAAAATACTGGCATATCATATCACAGGTAAGTAATGAAATAGATTTTCTAGCTATTTCTGCAAATGTCGACACAAAACGCCAGTCACGCCACGCGATGAATGCGATAGTGACGTGACGCTTCAGTTCTTTCCCCACATCGATAGAGCCTGTGAGCGTACTCGTTTACGCGTCGTTATCGTATTGTTGAATGTTTTTTTATTCGAACTGGGAACTTATTTTGAAATGAAACTTACAATTTATTATTTTAGGTTTCCTAATCATCCTGATATAAAAGATAAGTGGATTTTCGCGACAGGAAAGTATAATTGGTTTCCTCAAAAACATGATACAATTTGCTCTGACCATTTTGAGGCCGCAAGCTACATGGAAAATAAAACTCGTAAGCGTTTATATTTTGATGCTATTCCAACATTGAAACTCCACCCTATGTTAAACGAGGTAATTAAATTATTCATATTGTTAGTTATTTGTCGAGGTAAAAATATTATTGAGCCTAACTTGTGTTGGCACAGCGGTAAAAATTATATCTTTCAGATGAAGTCGCCTAAAAATGAAGATGATATTCAAAACACTGCTGATACAGTACCAATAAAACATGAAAAGGAAAATGAAGATGATATTCAGAGCACTGCTAATACAGTTCCAATAAAACATGAAAAGGAATATGAAGATGATATTCAGAGCACTGCTGATACAGTTCCAATAAAACATGAAAAGGTATTTGAATTCTTACCCAAAAATGAAGATGATATTCAGAACACTGCTGATACAGTACGAGTAAAACATGAAAAGGTATTTGTTTACATACACACACACAAACAAAATGAAGATGATATTCAGAACGCTGCTGATTCAGTACCAATAAAACGTGAAAAGGTATTTTTTACATCTATCTTTATTAAATACTAGTTTCCGTCCCGCTGTCTCACTCGCGTTTCTGATGGACTAGTTGTTTTCCCGGGATAAAAATAACATCAATATGTGTGCTAAATGTCATCCAAATCTGTTGATGCGTAATTGAGGCACAAACATCTAAGCATCCAAACTTTCAGATCTCACTTGATTATAAATGAAAAAAATATAAGAAATTTGGCACACTGATAGGATTTGTTTACTGGATTAATACGTAGCATATATCGCTCGGGGATACAGGTCAAACAGCAGGGCAGAAATTAGTTATTAGGCGGATATCACTGAGATATATTGATTGAGCACTTCAAAAAGATAAGTAATACTTACAGATCGACGCAGAAGATTCACAAGAAGCAGTTGCATCTCAAAGTTCTCCTCAAGGCCAACCCGAAGAGGATAATCCTCTTCTGGTTGGTCTTGAGTATGAGCCAAATTTCCAGGACACTCCTCAAATACGCAAATTGAAACTATCTGTTATAAGGTCACAAGAGACCATTAAGAGACAAAGGCTTGAAGTAAAGCGACTTCGAGAAGCTAATAGAAGAATGAAAATAAAAGTAGCTAAAATGGAGAAGATTATAAAGGGAGAGAAAACTGCTATAACTGATTAGGTTAAAATGATAGAAAGTACGATTTATAAGTTAAAAATTACGACATAAAATGTTAATAACCATTCAGTTCATTGAAAAAAAAAATGGAAAAGTACGTGGGTACCTTACAAAAATACGCAACTCATATAGTTAGTATAGTGTTTTCTTTTATTTCTATGAGTATATCATTTCAGTCATCTTAATACAAAATGTTTTATTTTTGGGACAATTAATTTCTTATTTTTTTCTAGTTTTGGGGCTTTGGCTTGTTTAAATATTATCATATTGTACTTACTATGTCTATCCTAACTAATATTATAAATGCGAAAGTAACTCTGTCTGTCTGTCTGTTACGCTTTCCCGCTTAAACCGCTGAACCGATCGCGATGAAATTTGGCATGCATATAGCCTATGGTATGGAGAAGGACATAGGCTACTTTTTATCCCGGGAACGCGGGTGAAACCGCGCGGGTCAGCTAGTTTAAACAATATTGCTTATTATTATAATTTATATACATAGTATATTAAAATATTATAAAACAATTATACTAGTAGCTAGTATAATGGTACATTTTATAATATTTTACACGTGAAAGTGAGTTTGCTTTGCTAGATTGTTACCACTTGACGCCTCAACGCTGCAATGGGACAACCGTTATGCCAAACGGATGCGTGCAAGATTTCACTACGATTGGGCGCTTCTTCATTGGGGCGACACGACACGACACGACATGCCGTTGCCGGCGGCGACATGTCGTCGGGCGACTCCGGCAGCTACGTTCTTCATTAGAACGACACGACACGACGCGGTAATAATGAGAGCCGCGGGGGCGCGGGCGGCGCGTCCACTCGCACGTCCACTTGGAAGCTTGCGTGTGTACACAACACATGCATAAAGAGCCGCCACGACACCAGTGGGAGACTTGCTGCCGACTACCTACATGTCGCCGCCGGCAACGACATGTCGTTGCCGTGCAGGCCCAGTGAGACAGCGTGCAGTACGATCTCATAGAAATATGCATCCACTGATGTCGTGGACGGCTGTCGTTGCCGTGCGGTGTCGTGTCGTGTCGCCAAATGAAGAAACGCTCATTCTCACTCTACACAGTAAATGTAGCCTATACTGTGTTCCTCGCTATGCTATATGCTACTAAAGCATGGGCACTTGAACAGGCCTAATAACCCAAGAAAGTGGAAAAATTGCGGGTCGAAAACTAGTATTGTGTATTTTCAGAATCACTATTAGTTCTTTTCTATGAATAGGCATGTGTTTCTGTGAATAGGTGGACCGACGACATAGTCACTGGGCACCGCTGGATGCAAGCGACCCTAAACCATTCGAAGTGGAAGTTAATAGGGGAGGCCTATATTCAGCAGTTTACAACCTTGGGCTGATATGATGATGACGATGAGGCGTGTCTTTGACAAAAATCTCATCATGATCATTGAAGGTGTGGCTGAAAGTTGATCACATTCTAGAAAAGAACTAGCTCTTATGTCACATGATTGTAGTTATTTGATTTAATAAAAGAAACTAGTTTGACGTCAGTTTTAATTCGTTTAATTTTACTTTTTCCTACGTGTAATACCAATAATAAAAACCAATACTTAATTAATTGGATAAACACTTACTTTAATTCAAACTGTCCTTGTCCAATTTTATATCTATCGATAAATAAATATCGACTCGCTACCACACCACTGTATAGAAAGTACCAAATGATTAGGCGATACTTACGTCATCTGTGTATGGTGTGGGTAAACCTCGGCGGAGGGAGACGTCCGTCGGGTAACGGTGATGCCGCCCACTGACAGGGACGCATGAATTTTGTGGAAAGATTATTGCGCTTTCGAAATAGGAAATCTGTCAAAAGTAATGATTTTCTTAGAAATACGCCCCGTAAATATATAACCTAAAATATTTTTTCAAATATAAAACCTATTATAATATTCTTTGAGTCACAGTCACAGATTACGGAGGACATATTCTCGCTAACAAAAAACTGTGTCTATGGAGTCGGCCACCTCTCACGCACACCTTAGTTGGCTATTCCGCGGGAAATTAGACTGTCGCCGTTTACACAGAGTCGATTACTCGCGCTCAACTAATGTGTGAATGTGTGCGTACCGGCTTGTACGTACAGCGTGGTGGCCGACTTGAGTGACACAGTTTTTTGTTAGCGAGAATATATCCGACTTTTTTAAATATCTGTGGTCACAGTCACACACACTGTCTAATGTCACATTTTATAATTGTCTTCATCCGGCGCTAGATGGTGATACTAATTAAGCTTCTATGAAAATATCTCCAATGTCCACTCTATTGGTTTGGTACCTTTATAAACCGGACTGATTCACGAAGAAAGTTTAGATTTTAGTTATAGGTAGGTAATTTATGGATATTAATCGAATAGTTTTTGGGAAATTTGAAATAACTTTCATGAAGTCAGGGAAAACCTCGGTCGGCGCGGGTAGCTTTATAAAATATATTTCATCTTCCTTAGTTTGTGTTGAAATTACTATCGTGATCTAAGCAAAATAATCTCTACAAGGTACCTACCTAGTAGCAAGGTCCATAGTTATTGCTACTTTATAACTAGGTATAGTTTAAGAATGAAGTAACTCTTATTTTTCCTAGGAACCTCAAGTAATTATTAGTAGATTGTTTAGACTTGGAAGCACTTACGTGAGTATGTATAGACATCATAGCTCTTTTGCTAAGTACCTATTACTTTTTAACAAATCATAGAGCTAAATGCTTTTTAATTAATTTTATAAACCACAATATCAACGCAATTTTGAAGGATATTTTTTAACATATTGGAAACCTTGTTTAAATCCTGTTCATCTTCATAATATTATTTAACAAAAAACATCAAAAAGTAATAAATAAAAAAAATATCACTGATTGACGTTAACGTAAAGTTAACCAAATAGTACCTACTAGGTAGGTACATTTTTAAATTGGATCTCCTTATATTTAGGTTCCGATAGAAAGATGGAAGCTAATAATTAAGTAGATTAGATTGAAATTAGGACTTGATAGAATCAGAAAATCTAATAAACTGAATAAACCCTACAAAACTATCATTTACTTTATGTTCTTCTACATTGCTTTGCATTGCGTTACAATTTTTTCGCGCCGGATTATAATGGGCACAAAGAGGAAATACCTAGGTAATACTACCTACTTATATTACCGAAATAAAAACCTAGCTGTAAAATGCATTGCCTCATTGAAATTATTTATTATTTCATTTATTTTATTATATCTCAATATTTGAATAATTTCTATTTGGATGTAAGTTTTTTAAATAGTTATCAATTAGCGGCGCTGTCGAACGCTTGTCAAAGTTTTCATTCGTTTTCTCCCTCTTCATTTGTTTTTAAATGTGGAAACCTATAATTTTGGACGTTGAGTGCATCGTTTGTAATAAAACGTTGCATAAGATTAATCACGATCCACGAGGCGCGACACAAAATATGGGGAAGATCACTAATAATCGACGGTTGAGGACACCAAACTGGTCTCTTGAAGAGAAGCAGTTTCTCTTGGAATTAATTAGGGAACGCAAAGAGGTGGTCGTGACTAAAAACAACAATGGGCCTAATTACTCTGAAGAGAAAGATATTGCGTGGAACGAGATATTGCGAGAGTTAGCATCGAAGTTTGGAAATAAGTTCAGTGTTAGCTCTATAAAAAAAGTTAAAACTCAATGGCAAAACATGAAGCGTATAGCGCGCGAAGAAATATCTCTAAATGGACCTCAGTTGCAAAAGTTCTCAAGACAATCTCTGGAAGTGTGCACTATTCTTGATTTAGTGAAAGATGGTGTGTTGAAAAGAGAGACTGAAAATTTTAATGAAAACCTTATCACTAATGTTGAGATTAAAGCTGAGAGTATAGATGAGTAAGTAACTTTTAATATTCTTTACCTGGTTATTTATATTCTTAAATTATAATAATTTTGAGTAATTTCTACATATTTATAGAGTTTCTAGTTAATAAGTTACAGATAAATTTTTGGTAGTTACCCAGGTATCGGTTTCAATTTAACAAGGCACCAGCATGTTATTAATATTTGCTTCAACTGATTTTGAAATATTGCAGGGATATGAATCAACCAAGTTGTAGTGGCCTACATAATACTGCAAAATTCAATGATTCTGAAAATACACCAATGTTGAATACCTCTACAAACAAAGAAACACTCTCAGCTAATAACTCTATGAATAAAGCGGATCAAATTAACAAAACCAGCAATAGTTCCATGCAATTTGGATCATCTGCTTCATCAATATCTGAACAGGTATCTGAAGGCAATAGCTTTGAAATTCTGGATGAAAATACAGATAATGTATGTGCTATGAAAAATGCTTCTGCTATGACTGATGACACTTTCATGGAGACATCTAATAATATTAATCCATTTCAAAAAGAAATACAGGAGTTTTTGAAGTAAGTGAACCATTGTTGGTAGCATCTTATACTTGTATACCCTAAATAAATAAATCTGCTTAACTTCTTACTTTGCTCAGGTTCACTTCTGCAGAAAAGGAGATCAAGATGGAGTCTCTGAAAGAAGAGCGACAAGTTATTAGAGCTATGAGAGAGACCGCTGAATTAAATAAAATAATTGCCGAGCAAAAATTAAAACATATCCTGTGGGTGAAGAAACAAGAAATGATGTGAGTGATATACCTACCTGCCTATTTAGTTACATTAATTTTTTATACCTGATTCAAATATTTATTTTAAACTAAACTAAATATTTTTTATCAGAGAAAATTGACAAAACAATAAAAAAAATATATGAGATAGTTACTTATTCTTACTTTGAATAGAAAAGAATAGGATATTTCTTTATTTGTAGCATAATTTGAAGTATTTGTATAAAATCTTGAAAATAATTTTATAATAATAGTTTGTATTCAAATATTTTTTATTCAGGAATTCAGGTTTTTTTTACCTATGTTGAATGGAATGACTCTTTCACAAAGTCACTGTTCATGTTTTGTTTGAGTACCTTCCTATTTTGCACTCCACACAAAAGTACCTTCGTAAAATGGTGGCCATTCTACTAAAACTTTTCAAAACCATTTTGAGACAACTTGAAAATGTTTTTTTTTGCCAAAATTTGATTCACTTTGCTCATATTCTTGTATTGAGCATTATTGAATCCACCATTATTATTTTTATATTAGAACACGCGACGTCATTGATGTCACTTTGTAAGTAATTACCTACCCGCCAAAAAAGTTAAAATATTCATAAATAGGCGGTATTTTTGAAGTGTAGACTTTTTAAGGTGGATGTTGAGCATGTGGCGGGGAATTTGAATTTTTTCAAGTTATTTTTATTATTTTCTTTATCTTTGTTGAAGAATATGGCAAAATACTACAGTGATAAGCGACCGTAGTAGTTCCTTTGGCATCTTGTGGAATTGATACTTTTTGTTTATAATTATAATGAACTATTTTTGTACATTCAGTAAAATAAGACAGTTTTACGGTTTTTAGAGGAACATCCAAATATGGCCAGTGTTGCCAGCGGCCGATAGTCAAAAGTAACATGAGGCAGCTCAAAAAGTAACATTTTCACGAGAAAAGCAACATTTTAATAATTTATGTAGAAAACGACAAATCCTAAGTCCTAAAAGTAACATTTTGAGTCGTGGAGGTAACATGAGAGCGTTAAAAGTAACGTAAAATGTTAGAAAAGTAACTTTCTGGCAACGCTGAATATGGCTCATATTATGCAAAATTTATAACACAATGTGCCAAATGAACCAATACGGTCACATATCCACCACATACGTAGTATCCCCTATTTATAGTGGTCTGTGTCCACCACGCATGTTCGGCATGCAAAACGTACGTAAATCCCACGTGGGGTTGCTAGGCCTTAAAACACAAAAGCCGGACTCGGCGCGGGCGGTAAAAGTCGAACATACCTTTTATAAAGCCGGACATATTCTAAAAGCTGGACATATGCTCTAAAAGCCGGACAATATTTCATACATAATAAAGGAAACGAAAATTACTTATTAAAATTGTTTATTAATTACTCATTAATCACTTAAGGGACAAGCTGATCTTATCAATTATTAGTTATTCTCATTGAGTACGTAAAATATTAAATCTTGGACAGCCAAGCTTGTAAAATATTAAGCCTAACAAAAGCCGGACAGGCCAGATGAAAAAAAATTGGCAAAATATCATAGAATAAAGACTAGCAAATTATCTAATTGATTGCCAACGGGTGATTTATTTATTAATCTGGCTACCCTTACTAAATTCGTTCACTTTGGGACTTTTTGGCGGGAACTTGCAGAGTGACATTGCGTTTTCATTTTTATTTTCATAAATTCGTGTATTTTGAGTTTTATTGCATATTATCGGTGGTATTTTATCCAATAAAGATCAATCCATGTGCAACCAGTGAAGTGAAATGAAATGAATTATGTGTATCGTGACTTTACAAGTTGTCTCAAAAAGTCCGTGTAAAGTTTTAGTACGTACAATGACCACCATTTTACTAAAACATGACTGGACGGTGACTGATAATGCGGACTATGAGAAAGTTAATGTGCGGACTATATGAAAGTGATATTATAAATAAACTGTATGCGACTGAAGGACTTTGTATCCATGGTCATGAAAAAATTAACAAAAAAAAAACGTTCTTTTTCGGGTCTTTTTGGCGAGAACTTGCTGAGTGACGTTGCGTTTTCATTTTTATTTTCATAAATTCGTGTATTTTGAGTTTTATTGCATATTATCGGTGGTATTTTATCCAATAAAGATCATTTCATGTGCACCGGTGAAGTGAAATTAAATGAATTATGTGTATGTAGTCGTGACTTTACAAGCTGTCTCAAAAAGTCAGTGAAAAGTTTTAGTACAATTACCACTATTTTACTAAAACATGACTGGGCGGTGATTGATTTTTTATGCGGACTATGTGAAAGTTAATGTGTGGACTATATGAAAGTGATATTATAAATAAAATGTATGCGACTGAAGGATTTGTATCCATGGTCATGAACAAATTAAAAAAAAAAACAAAAATTACGTCGTTTTTGTAAATGTCAAATTTTTCCAATATCTGCCTTTTGTATAAAATCGAAAAATACTGATTTTATTGGTTTGTCGGAGGATATTGAAATAATAATTAAATCATGAGTTTTATTTCTGGAACCAGATCATCACTGACGCGGGCGTTTTCTACCGGTGTTAGGTGAGAAATTGAGTACCGGCTAAATTGGTTACGCAATCTGACTGAATAAAATTCTGTTGCTTTATCTAGTGCCAAGTTCATAATAACCTTTTGAACAAGTCATTTGATTGATGAAACAATGCTTGCTTTATCTGAAAATAGATGATCGGCTCGTCAATTGGATGATTCAATGTATTGCAATATTGTGACGCAGCAATCTGTACAAGTCTAGAATAAACGTCATTACAACCTCTATTTCTGTATATACCTATATAACTTGTATTGTAAACGACACAAGAATCAGTGCGCATTTCGCTTTTATTTGTTCAATTATTACTTTGATTAGGACGTAAGTAGCTTGGATAATAATTACTACATTATGCATTTAACATTTTGCATCCATAATATTTGTATCATAATGATTTTATTACAAAAAAAAATGTACCAATGTCAAGGTTTCTTTATCAGAATAGTTTATTATCTTAGTCACCAAGTTAGTTAATGTAGAAGTCCATTTTATTACTGGGTTTGTACTTGTTATGTCAATAACAAATATTTTTGTGATTGTTTTGGTTATCTATGCAATAACTCGAATCTAAATTCAATGCAAACCATTGTGTCACATTTTTTAAATTTAATAATATTCTTAGAATAGTACAGTAACGATTCATTAAAACATTTATGAGTCAACAAAGAACATGCTTAGTCATTGGTCAGACTGTCCAAACACTCAGCTATTTCACAGGGGTCCCATCGTATTATTTTATACACAACATAATAAAAAACATACCCAGATATAAGACAAGATGAAAATGAATGTGACGGATTTGTATGGGAAAAATAAAAATTTGTCTTCAGTTAAATACATATATTTTTAGATATAGATAAATGGATATCTTGTTGTAAAAACTGATTTTGGAGCAGATTAATGATAATATAGTGATGAAATATTGTTGAAAACATTCCATACTATTCACATCACATTTCCTCACCGAACAAGTGACAGTGATGTTGATAAACAAGAATAACAATGACCCACAACTAAAACGTCCATGCGTTTATTTTTCTCTCGTAAAGTGTCATAAGGACTGTCATTTTTCATTTCCATGCTATGTAGGTCTAGTCCATGATTTAAACTATCATTTGACATTGTTAAAAAGTAGGTGATTTAAAAAGTTAGCCATTAAAAAAACTGCTTTAAAATTTCTTTCATTTGTTTGAAATTTTAATTTCCAGAATGTACTCTGGTGAGCCTGGTTCTGGTGCTGGCAAGGGTGGCGGTGGTGGTGGCAGCATCCGCGAAGCCGGTGGCTCTTTTGGCAAAATGGAAGCTGCACGAGAGGATCAATATTTCTACAAGAAGGTACAATTCTTTAAACATTAACAACATCTTGACATAGAGTAAGGAGTCTTTTGTCCTGCATTCCTAGAATTAAATAAACCTCTTTTTGACAATATTCAACAGACTGATTCAAAATTCAAAATCTAGAAGGTCTATTTATTCAAATAGACCTTCGCAGGCACTTATGAAAAGTCTGTCTCTAATACCGGTTCGGAAGGTTGCATTTGCTGAGAAGAGCCAGCAATAAACTCAGCAATTACTCTTTTCAAAACAAGCTTAGATTCATTACATAATATTTACATTCTAATTGATTTTCATTTGCAATGAGAATATTGGGGTCAACTCAAGCTAGCGCAGAGTCGAAGCGCATCGAAGCGTTAATCTAAAAGTAAATATAGCAAATTCAGCCTTATCTCAACGCGCGAATGCGCACGGCCCAATCAGCGTTGGTCGCTCGCAGATTGCTATAATACGACCATTGCTATGTTGAGATAAGGGTGAATTTGCTATATTTACTTTTAGTAAGCGAAGCGCTCGTGGTGTAGCATGATTAGCCGTTCTTAATCGATTGGCAAAGTTAAGCTACCACCGTCGTGGTCGGTACCTGGATGGGTGACTGCCTAGTGGTATTTCAAATCGTGCTCCAGAAGGCACGTAAAGCCGTTGGTTCTGGTTATCACTTAAATGTGATAGTCGTTAAGCTAGTTGGATGCCTCCTAGGCGGCTTGAAAAATTCCAACAGTAAGTTGACCACTCACTAGCCTACCTACACCGATCCGCAGTGGGCACGCGTGGCGAAGTATTGCCCATTTCATTTCACCCTCATTTGTGAAAGGAGGCCTGTGCTCAGCAGTGGGACATTATAGGCTGATGATGATGACTTTTAGAAAATCAATTTAGGGTAGTAATACCAATCCAATTCTGCAACTAGTGAGTAGTTTTTTATTGATTAATAACAGTACCAACCAATCACTGCATCTAAATGTTTAGTGTGTCCTCGACTTAGCCAATCAGAGTGCATAGTTGGTGATGGGGAATTGGCAGAAGTTGTCGAACAAAATTAAAGGCCTTATTACACTATTCGATATCAAGCCAGTCTTAGTAAGACTGTCTTAAAATCTAATTAGACAAGCTCGCTATTACACCTTGCTGAATATCGCATGCTAACTCATTTGCAAGGCGGACGCAGCCGGTGACGGTTGTCGCGGTGTCATGGGATGATAACGCATAACTTTTTACAGAGTAGTCAGATTTTGATAATTCTTTTTTTATTGGATAGAGTATACCTCGAAGTTGGTCCCATATAAAGGATACAAAAAACCTACCCTAAGGGTGGGAAAATAGGGGTGATCTATTGTTCACTCACAGATTTTAATGCTGAGTTGTGTATTACATCAAAAGATATCAAAAATTAAGTATGTAGTAATTAGTAGATTATATACACAAAAAATGATAAAATATAACTTTTTAACAAAAAAATTAAACCACCGAAAAAACTGAAAAGCAAAAAATAATGTTGAATATAACATGAATTTTATAATGTTTTGCAGTCGGGGATAAATAACCAAATATCACAAAAAAATACATACCTACGTAGGTTATTGGTTTATCCCCGACTGCAAAACATTATAAAATTCATGTTATATTCAACATTATTTATTGCTTTTCAGTTTTCTCGGTAGTTTAATTTTTTTGTTAAAAAGTTTTATATGCTATAAATATGGCATGTCACGGTATACACATCAATAACATTAAAAATCACTTCCTTTTCATTTGAACAAGCCATTGTGCACGCCACAACAAACAAACACGGACTTTACCCGAGAACTTCACTCTGCCGCCGCCGCGCGCATACTGAACGGCAGTGTTGCCAGATGAAATTTGCAAGAAGCAGTAGAAATTTAATAAAAAAATCAGTAGATTCAGGACAAAAACAGGAGACAGTAAAAGTTGATATTGTAGTCATAAACATTACTTTCAAACAGTAATTTCATGCAATAGTCGAAACATACACCAAAGCTACCAACCTGTTAAGTTTAAGCAATGCATTTATTTACAAATATAAATTAAAAACTATTCACAAATGATTTTCTTCATCTTCATACATACACTAAAGGCACCATTTAATCTACAAATCCTGGAAATGAAATCTTTAAGTTAACTTCTTTTTAACTTTTGAACTTTCGACATTTGTTTTTGTTATGACTCGTTTGACACTCGCCTTGCGAAATTTCAAATTTCAAAAAAACAAAACTACTAAACATTCCGCTTCCTCCACTGATGGAAACGACGCTGCCACAGAGTACGTAATAACCACTAACAGATACGTTTTTGAATAGATAGACGGATTTATTAAAAAAGCAGGTAGATTTCTCGAATTGTTAGAAATAAGTCAGTAGATCAGTAGATAGCTCTAAAATCAGGTAGATCTACTGCTTTATCAGTAGATCTGGCATCACTGCTGAACGGTCTCGCGTGCTAAGTCTTATTACACTACGCGTTATTCAGCAAGCAAGCACGGCCGAACCCATTCGGTCGGTCTAATTAGACAGACTACCTTGCTTACTCTTATTACACTTTGCTGAATCTTAGTAAGACTGTCTTGATATCGAATAGTGTAATAAGCCTTTAATAAAATTGTTCTGTGTTGATGACACAATGTTCTATTTATAAGTTGGCTCAATATTTTGGCAAACATCTTGCCATTGAATAGTAAGTTATGAGTGCAATCAGTAATTATACCTTTGTTCTGGTATAAGTTGCCTTCTCCAGTTCAGGGATGAATAAAATATGTCATCTTTTCCTGGATGAGTTTAACATTGTCACATGACATAACAAACATAGAGATTTGCATATTTGCTAGTTTTTTTTGAAGTTATATTTATTTATTAAGGGACAGTAAGCAGCTACAATATAAAATAGTAAATGTGACAATCCTTAAATAATAACAATATTGCCGCCTACTACAATATGCGCTGCTCAAAAAAAGTGTAAATAGAAAACAAGTGCAACTCTACTTGTAATAAATTAAGTAGAAGATAAATTGGGCAAATCATGTAAATGTCTACATGAGTCTCTTTTAAATTTTGATATAATATTATAGAAAACCTTTAAGAGCACTCACGAATGAAGAGTCTTTGTATAGTGAACACACACATTTAAATGCAATATAAATTAAACTTTAAATAAACAAAATAAAACACATTCTTAACCATCAAATGTTTTTAATTTTTATAGCAAAAGGAGCAACTTTCAAATCTGAAGGAGCATTTGGATAAAGAAATCAGTTTCCATCAAGAGCAGATTAAACGCCACGAGGATGCTATCCGACGCCATAAGACACATGTTGCTGATTTGGACAAAAAATGAGTTTGCTTTATACAAACTGCATCATTCAAGTCTCGCAGACTACAAAGTAACATCTGTTAATTATGTGTAGTTACGTTTCTTTAATTGCTAACTATGTAAGGTTGTAAGAAATTATGATTTTTAAGAATGTTACTTATAATCTTCGCTTTTATTTTGTTTAGTTATTAGTCGCAAGTTTGAACAACTATTATATTGTCTAAAGGCATAAATGGTGTTTTGATCATAAACGTATATAACCTATAGTTATGTTTCTTTAGGAACGTCCATGGTCGTTTTTTCGATGTAACATTTTTAAATATCTGTTTTATGAAAACTAGTTATCTCCTGTGGTTTAGCTGCGTTCTCGGGATAAAAATTTGTTTATGTTCTTTTTCATGGCATGGGCTATCTGCGTACCAAATTTTATCGGGATCGGTTCAGCGGTTTAGTTTACAATTATTTTATACTAGCTGACCAGACGAGCAGACGGTTGTACTGTCAAAAATCCGATTGAAAAAAGCACATTTAGGTTTTCTGAAATTTCCAATTTTCTGGGCAAATTTTCAAATTTTTGTTTCCGGTAGAACTAGGGTTGCCATTTCTAAAATTTTGCAATCAGGATAAGACGCGTGAAAACCCCGGATTCGGAGCCCAGAACCCGGACATAAAAAACCTGCTGACGGTTTTTTTAAAACATTATAATAATAAAAAATAGTTCAATTTAACTTATTATTAACTTATTATTAATAACTAATCAACTAGTTATTTACAACAAATATGTACAAATCACAATTTATACCTACCTATATAGAAAATTTCCTCAAGTCTGCCGCTGCTTCCGATTAACGGCAAGGTTCCCAGAAGGCTGGCAGCGTTGCCTCTTTGGATGGCCAAGCTGATGAGTTGCCGGAAAAAGCTCCCCGCCCGCTCGCGCTGGTCTCCGGAGGCCTCGATTAATTTTGATGACAAAGTGCTAGTTTCGGACCCCCACGGTCTCATGGTCTCGACCGCAAAAGGCATAAAAACTTTTTTTTTTTTTTTTTCTTAGACATTAAAATTAAATTTAGTCATCTTTTATCATCATTTTAAATGTTTTATTTTATTTTTATTTTATAAATGATATTATTAAATTTAATATATTTTATTTTTGATGTTACATAACATAATCTTCAGACTTGACATTTTTAAACCCGGACTACTAATTAAACCCCGCCCTGACGCTCCCCGGACGCCCTCTAAACTAGGAAAAATCCGGGGAAACCCGGACGGATGGCAACCCTAACCTGACAATTACAAACACAACAAAACAGCCAAATCGGTCTAGCCGTTCTCAAGTGATGTATTTATTCATTCAGAGTTATATAATAACTCTGAATAAATAAATAAATGCAGCAATTGGTTTTTATTTATATAGATGAAAAACTGCAGTAAAAAGATGTTTAAATTGTTGAACATTTCTAAAGAAGCATATTCTTATCAATGAGGAGAAAATCAAATGTTTTTTAAGTAAACACTTGTTCAACATCTTACAATGTGAGAAAGTGCCATCTAGTTGTGTATAAGAATAACTTATTTGTGTGAGGGAGAGTTAAAACTTCAACAGTATATAAGAATAGGTACTATGTTAGAATAGATACCTACTCGTATTTTAGTTAAACATATTTTGTATAGATGTCACTTAAAGAAAGATTGAAAACTTGTATACATATAGGTTTATTTTTAAAATTGATATTTTATATTAGGCATTTGAATAGTTTTGGGTAGACATTTGGGAACACTTATTAGGTATTGTTAATTGATTTCTAGCTTTAATTTAGCTGTCTTTTAGCTTTTACTAAGGTTAGGTACACACGGCTACACATCAAGCTATACATTTCCCGTATAAGCTGATCTCGCATTGTAAAGGATTTCCGTACAATGAGAGGTCAGCTTATACTGGAAAATTATAGCTTGATATGTAGCCGTGTATACCTACTTCAAATGAAGCTTAACATTGGAAGCAGTGTATGTATGCAGGTAAATAATAATACTTACCTACTCTTATTATTTATACAAGCATGCATTCTCATGAATTGTTTATTTTGTTTCATGCTTATATGCGGGCAGTCGATTACAAACGGTGTCGTCGCCCTAGCAAATAATATTTCTGTCCAAGCAGTGACCAAATTTAGAACAAGTTCATTCCTTTGTGGAGTGCACTGTGTTAGGGCGGCGCTGGCGGCGACGGACGTTTGAGCGGATGGGGAATTAGGGGCCCGTTTAGTCGAGGCGATCCCGTATTCTATTATTCTTGGTAAATAAATAGGAGTGCGTGACGCGAAATAGAGCTCCATCGACCATCGGGCGACGACCGAGAGCGCGATCGCCCATACGAGTGAAGCTAGCTGCGAACCGCGGCTTGCGGGGCGCGCGCCCCATCGCGGTGAAGCCAGTTCCAAGCGGCACTCAGTTTACTTCTATCGCAAACAGACGCCGCATGTCGATTTGCGCGTCACTCCGACCGTGTGTATGGTGCTAGTGGAATAACATAACAGCAAATTGTTTTGTGCTGTGTTATTATTGTGTGATAGTGTATCTCTAGTGCGAGCGACCGGTCCGGTTCACATTGTTGTGATGCATTGGAGGATATACCTATGGCTGTCTTGTGTAGTCCTCGCAGGATATGTTCGAGCGAGAGAGGTAAGGGGGGCTGTCTTAAATGCGGCATTCGCCCGGCTTTTTGTTATGTCGGAAGACGGGGGAACGTGGCTCGGATTAGAATTTAACTCGTCGGCAACACGAAAGTTGCACATGATAAACTTGCCTTGCGTAACTGCTTTCAATGTCAACAGTATGACATCAAAATCGTACGAAGAAAACCGAACGCTTACTTACTACCTGTGAACGTATAGGTAGGTTGTTCTCGGTTACCTTGAATGTGCAGTAATCGCAGGTAAACAATCGTTATCGTCGTAGGTACCTTCCCATCGATTTGTCACGACTGGCGTTATTTTTGTTTCGGTATCATTTGACTAGTCTATCGTATCGAAGTGTGCGCGTTGTAAACACGAATCACGATTGGGACATGAATGGGAGCACCGCAACGCATCGCCCACGTTTTGGGAGAAAGCTGAGATCACTTTACGTACCTGCATAAAGTCGGCTATGAATGTTATAATTGGCCGTCGACCTATCGGTACACTACATGTAATTTAATGATTTTATTCTCCTAATTTGACGCTAATTAATCATTTCATTATTAACTCGGTGGGTACCTATCTACCTAATAATAATAGTAATATCATTTAGTGACCACTTCTAATGACTCTTTAAAATATGACCACTTCTAACTTCTTTCAAAATTTACACAATAATTACCTCTTAGAGAGAACTTTTCTTGGATGTAGCCTAGGGTCAATAAAATAGTAAGGTGTACTAGGTAGGTACCACACTACCATTTGTTCGAAGTAGGTAGGAAGTTGAAGTTTCATTCATACGACACATTCCTAAGACTGAATTGCGTAACGTGAAGCTATGTTGATGCCCTAGGTTTATCAATGCAAATAAGTAATACATAAATACACGTATCTTTTGCACGTGTACAAACAGCGACACTGAAATGTATGCATGTTATCTGATAAACAAGCGTTGGATGACCAGGGCATACCTACGAGATAACTAATCAGCTTACAAAACAAATCAACGCTTGAGTTCTTCCATAGTTTGTTATGTCCAGGCGCTCGTGAAATGGTTGCACGAAAAAAGAATCGACACGAAAAATCAGAAGGTACATTTTAGCTTTGCCTACCTAAGCCAAACAAGGCCTACGATTCGCCGTCAACAATAAAAAAGCTGCAAAAACCTTATATGAACCAAGTAGATATTTTAACTAATAACCCGAACACTAAACTTACTTTACAAAGGGAGATCTGTCTCAGACATCATCCATCAAAAGGGACTAAAGGGGAATGTTGCGTTGCGACTCTATGGGTGGGCTAGAAGGACCTACCTTGCACTGTGTAGGACCGACCTACCTATATAATTATTATTTTGAACTTGAAATTAGCCTACGATGGTTTGGAAGCATCTTCGAACAATTTATAACCCAATGAGAAGCATCACAGTTAAACATCTAGGAAGCATAGATCTTGCCGTACGGGTAGGAATCTAGGTCCTCACTTTAGGACCTACCTTCCTACCGTACCGTGACTCATTACGCAATTTTAATACAACCTGTCAAAAGGGTGTCGAATGTAATCATTGACTTTTGAAGCTGACTGTACCTAATTATTGGTTTGTTCTTGATTTTTTTAACAAGTCTCAAAGCAATTATAAAATTTGTCAGAGCGAGTAAAGGAGATAGACAAAAAGAATGCTCCGTCAATAGAAATAAAAGAGAGTGCACGGCGAGCTTGCAACGGGGATCCGGTCGCTGATGCGCTGTGGTAGGTAGCTGGCTATAATAATTAGTAAGTATATTTAAAAAAAACTAGCTAGTAAGGTCCTATCTGTTTCGTTGAAAAAGTATTTGTTAGCGCAGTAAGGCCAATGATTAATAATAACCAAATAAATAAAATATAATATTAATTACCTATGCCTCTGTGTTGCGCAGTCCCGTTTTGTTCCGAAATAATTGGACTGTTTTACAAAAAACTTAAACCGACTTCAAAGAACACTAAGAAGTAATCAAATCCTGATCTGATGACCAAACGGGACGTGTACCCTTTCAAATAAAAAAGAATTTTCCAAATCGGTTAATAATAAATCGGGTAATAAATGACGGAGTTATGAAGTAACAGGCATAAAAAAAATACATTCGAATTGAGAACCTCCTCCTTTTTTTGAAGTCGGTTAAAAAGGAGGATATAAGTAGATACGTCTCTAAAAGACAAAACTCGCCTCAAACAGTGGTTGGTAGCGTTGGATGGAACATTTCTAGAGACTCACTCTACAATAGCGCCTCTCCCGGCGGATTCAAGCGCGAAAGCCCCCATTGAACTTAACATTTAAGTGTCCAAATAACACGGTACAGTATTACCCAACTGATAAGGCGCGTCGTGAATCTTCGTTCGCACAGAAAAGAAAGTATGGCCCCGAAGATTAACGAAAGAATGCTTAAAACTTACAATCAACCTTAGATCACTACTATAAGGTTCATAATCCACTGCAACTGTTAGTTCCGTCTCACTCGCAAGTCACGCCCCTCCGCACGGCGCGCGCTAACATGGCGGCACCTGCCGACCGATAGCGTTTCCCGCGCTTTGAAAATGTATCTTATGCGCAGGTACATCGGTAAGCCATATTATTTGGGTACTACTGTAAGTAAATGAAAGCGCCCATGAAAATGAAAAATAATGTCAATTTTAATAACTGACATTTCGAACTTGAACCAATTACCCACGAAACAGACATAACTTTGATGGGGCAGTTAGTGCCAGCGGCTTACCACACGGCAACGGGCTGTGTGACGTGTGAAAATAGGCCGGCTGACCCACCCTATTGTTGCTCGAGTTTTTGTTTCCACTTTTGACCAGACTTTGTTTTGAGTAGATACTAAGGTAGGTACATCACTTTATTTGATTCGATAAAATAATGTAAGAAAATCTAGTTGTATTTTCATAAAAATGGGAACTTTCTTTTATTTTGCTATTCATATTTCTTCGCGGATTTGGATCCTTATAATACTTGTCTTTTTTTTTCAAAATCATCGCTTATTATTCCAGGATAAGGATAGTATTTTTGAAAATCCAAGTAATAGATACCTATCATTGAGCTATTATTACTAAGTTTCAATGGTACCTATATAGTTTTAGTTTGTTATCAAAATCGGCCGAGCTGTCTTTGAGCATTTTTCGCTATTTTCCATGGGTACAATATGTAGGTAGGTACCTACTTTAAAATATGGCCATCTATGCCTCACTTGAAAAATTCAGTATAGTTATGTATGTTGCACTAAGTACATAGTTATATTAGTAAATAATTGTTACCACATATTAAAGTTGTAACCTAAACTTTACGATACAAAAGGTAGTAGGTAGGTAGCTACCTATAACATGATCACTATGATAATGAGTCATCATCAACAAAACACGGGAAGGTTACCGTGTTACAGTGTCGAACGTCTAGACTGTGAAACATTTGTTATTAATTATCTTTGAACTTATAACAAGCAAACTTAAAAGAGGTAAGTATTTATTCTTTCACTAATAAACTCATTATTAATGAGTCATTAATTCAGTTTAGGACCTGATAAGATACTTATGAACATTACAACCGACACTACCACCACCCCGGTTCGTATACTTTTAAACTGAAAATACTCCGGCAAGAATCTCAGCAAAGCATTTTTTCGAGGCTTGATTTCATGGAACAATTAACCCACCTCGATGCTTGATTTAGACCACAATTTCGATGATGAAAGGCACTGGCCCTGATTCTGTTGTTTACAACTTAGGTAACTAATTTTAGTCTCACTATGTCTCATTCTAACAAAGAACATAAGAAAAGGATGTAAGAAATGTAGTCCTCTCAAATTAGTCCAATGCTTGTTCTCAATATAAATTTAGTCGCCATCTATCGCGGTTACGTCTAAATACCCGCAAATTAAGACTGCAAAGACTAATTTGACAGCTATAAATATGTTCTATCCTTTTTCAATAATGTTCGCAAGTGATGTGACTAAAATTTGTTTAGTGCGATTTACAACAGAATCGGCACCACTGACTCTGAATTGCAACAAACGAAGTAATGGTAGGTGCTGACAGATTTTTATCTTGAGGGTTGTAGCTAGCATCGGGTAGGTACACACGGCAACACATCAAGCTATGCTCCAGTATAAGCTGGTCTCGCATTGTATAGGATTTCCCTGCAATGAGAGATTATGTATTTGAATACCTATGTAATTTTTCTGTATTTATTAAGTATAATGTAATAATAAGTCATTCCATACATAAGTCAGCTTACTCTGTAATAAATAAAAACTGCGCTATTATAACAAGCAATCTTTGGTGCTATAAACAGAAAAAGAGACAAAAGCTAAGAACATCTGAGACTTGTTAAGAATTCTAGCAAACAATGGCCGGCGTGGCACGTTGCTTTCCACAAATAAGTATTTCTTACTTATAATTTAGTTAGTTTATTGTTTCAAACAACTTGCGTCATGAAAACCGATCCTTTCGAAAAATTTATCACGTTTTCGAGCATAAAATTTGCTTACAAAATGCACTTACCGGCATTGAATTTGGCCGAGCCAAATTTTATACAAATGAGGTGTTTTCAGCGAAGATATTCTCTTCTTTAATATTCGCTTTAGCACTGCATTTGATATCGTTTCAAAGCTAAAAGAGCCAGCTTGCAGATGGTGTTGTCATTTTAAATGTGGAAACGTTCATTATTGCCATTTGAGGTGTTAAACAAATTTCCATCTTATAAAAATTAACAAAGTACATTACTTACTAATTAACATGATTGGCGCATCCGAGAAATGGCACAATCCCACCAAAAACATTTTTATGTAAAATGTTGCCGCCAAGACATATGGCTCGTACGGTCAAAAAGTTATCAGATCTCATGTAGAACCAAGCTTATAACTCTACATGCACTTACTCTACAAGCCCTAACTTCACAAACTCTACACACCGTAGTCAAATAATATATGGCTTGGCCGTTTCGCTACCGTCACATGAGAGTAAGGTGAAAAATGTATTCACTGTTCTTTACTTTTTTGTTATTCAATTCTTGTAGTATTGAAACGGCCAAGCCACATATTTTGACTACGGTGTGTAGAGTTTGTGAAGTTAGGGCTTGTAGAGTAAGTGCATGTAGAGTTATAAGCTTGGTTCTACATGAGATCTGATAACTTTTTGACCGTACGAGCCATATGTCTTGGCGGCAACATTTTACATAAAAATGTTTTTGGTGGGATTTCACTTCTTTTTGTAAGTTGCTTATGTTTTTTTTTTGTTTGAAATTTCCAAGTTTTATAATTTTGTTGTTGTTTGTGTACTAATAGAAGCTTACATACCAAATTTCAGCATTCTAGGACTTCAGGAAGTACCCTATGAGTTTTGATGATCATCAGTGAGTCAGTGACGAAATCGCGGTTTTTTAGATATCAATAAAATCTAAAGTATAAGAGCTATGTTATTGAAACTTGATACGTTTAATAAGTTCACTATTGGCATCATATCCCGAGAATTTTGTTTATCTGGTATAATCCAAACCCAAGTTATGAGGGTTCAAAAAAACGACGAAGCGCTTCGAGAAAAGGTAGGTAGTGCCCTTGCGCTTCGCTTGGCTGTCTTGGCGGGGGGCACTTCCGTGCCCCCAGATAAGTAAATTCAATTGAAGTTTCCAAATACTCTATCTTTTAAATGGTACCGAAAACATGCCTTGAATCAACATTAAAGAAGAGAGAATCTTTGCTGAAAATAACTCTTTTGTTGAAACGAGTCTTATTTAATTCAGAAAATGTTATCAGTTAACAATTTTTTTTCTTCATAATGTACCTAGTTTTTAAAGGATGCGCTTCCCAAACCCTGAGCCAACGGGCAGTCTTACTTAGGCCATAGCTTAGGAATCCCAAAGCAGTGACCCATTGCTTTTAGTTCTTTGGCATCCCCATCCAGCCCTTATTTTCGTCTTTGTCGACTTGATTTGTGTAAGAAAGAAACTAAGAAGAAACCTATACATAAGAAATCTTTGGGAGATCATAGCCAAAATAGGTCAAGCGTTCAAGAATTCTTCAATGTTTGAGCCTTCATTCTTCTGTCCTTGTATTCCCCAATCCAACAACAGCTTAACTACAATAACAAGCAATGTATCAAAAAGCAAAAGCGAAGGAATTTTAATCGCCTCCTCAATTAAAGAAGCTAAGCCAACTATACCCGTTGCTAATTGGGGTGGCTGAAAACGCCCCCGCGACCAACTTTTACAAATATTTGAACTTCTGATGGAAAATAAATACTTTCCCGGCCTGTCGGCAAAAGAAATGTTTATTGGCTCGAATGGAAAGTTATTAGACAGTTAATATAGTGAGTCGGCTTAGCTCTTGTTACTTTGTTTGACTATGCGTTATATTGGCTAATATTGGATGGGTTTGAGCAAACATTTGCCGGTTTTCGTCTGGCAAGTTTTATTCGAAGGAAAAATATGGTATTATTCGTGTTTGATTTCTTTGTCATCAGTAATGCAAGAGCATATCACGGCCTTCCTAATTGCCATTGATCTGTGTCAAATTGTAAATAACTCCAACAAACGCTACCTGACTTTTTGGCGGGAACTTGCAGAGTGACATAACGTTTTCATTTTTATTTTCATGAATTCGTGTATTTTGTGTATTCGTGTAGTTTTATTGCATATTATCGGTGGTATTTTATCCAATAAAGATCAATCCATGTGCACCAGTGAAGTGAAATGAAATGAATCATGTGTATCGTGCCTTTTCAAGTTGTCTCAAGAAGTCCGTGAAAAGTTTTAGTACAACTACGATTGTACTAAAACATGACTTTTATGGACAGTGACTGACTGAGGACTATGTGAACTGGAAAATGGCAAAATACACAAGCCGTGTGACGCCAACAAATTAAAAAAAAAAAAAAACGCTACCTATTCTAATCTCATTATCTTCTTTAACATTCCAGCCAACAATATCTGAAGATAAATTATCTGTGGTACAAAAAGGCCTAAAGACAAAAAGAGAGCATATTAAAGAACATTGTTCCTTCACTTTTGTCTCGTAACAATAAATCATTTGAATAATAAGAAACTTTGAAACTTGGACATCTGCTAACCAGCTGATGCTTAATAGATTTTTTGTCTGTTGAGTCGCTTCATTCATGATTTCATAACATTTACTACAGTGTACAATTGTTTTCGTTGTTCAACGAATGACGTATTTTGAAATTACATCGATGTTTGACCATTGGTTATGATATGAGTAATCCGATTTCTCCGTCAATCTGTCAATTAAGTACCTAAAAGTCACGATACACGCATTCATTTCATTTTACTATACTGTTTGGTTTGAATCAAAATACACGATTTGGAAAACAAATGTGCAACGTCATTTTGCAGTTCCCACCAAAGTATCCAGCGGAAAATTCTGCTCAATCAACCATACATTTAATATTCCAATTTAAATATTGTGTAGTGTAACTATTATGCATGCAGATTAAGAAAATTACCTAATGACATTAGAATGGACCTCTTTGATTAGTAGGTAGCTAGTACAGTCCCACAAAATTATCTGGCCTGGTGAGAGAGTCGCTGTTATCGCATTTGGTGGAGCAAACAACCAATGAACGTAATGTTTATATTTTTGACCAATGGCGATTGACATTCGTATTAGAGTATTAGAGTATTAGAGTCAGACTTTTCATAAGTGCCTGCGAAGGTCTATTTGAATAAATGATTTTGAATTTGAATTTGAATTGAATTTCAAAATGGCGTCGTTACTTCCTCTTGACCACCAAGCCATATAAGTTTGTGGGACTATATTTATTTATTTACAATACATTTGTGAAAAATTACTTAAAAATTAATAAAATGCACGGCCAATAATATATTTCCATTATAACATGAATAAAAAGTTGCCTCGATAGACACAATTAATCAATTACCTACTTAGGTATTTCCCAAAGCTTACTTTTCAGTGTAATCAAAATCCTTTATAAGCACTTTAGCTCTAACAAGATGATTCATAGAATAATGTAGACGCAAATGTTCCCGCCGGAAACCCGAATGACTGGGGTTGCAGCTGGATTTCATCCTGGAGGTATTTTTTTCCTGCTTAGCGATTGCAGGTCTCAAATGATCTTTTATTGGAGCATAGACGTATACAAGAAGGCCTCAAAATTCCGTCAAAATGTTGAATCCGTGGTCGGAAGGTCACAGATCTCAAATACGATTCCTAGCTAAATTAATCTTTATCCAAATAGCTTACTGTTTATTTCCCAGAAACAAAACAATCTAATAAAAGGAGAAACTGACCTACTGATATATTTAAAGCACATCTAAAACCACCGGACATGGAATGTTGCACACAGATTCTTGATATGACTCAAGTATCAGTAATTAAGGGCTCTAAGGATTTTTTCAAAACTACCACTAAAGGGGTACAAGGGATCGCGATCGCGAAGGAAACCGCAGGGAATGCTAGTATTTTGTAAACATGTAACATCTTATCATAACAGTATTAATTCAATAAACTTAGTATCGGTTTCAGAAAAAATGCGACTTAAGTATAATTATTTAATCAATTAGCCACATCGAAGACTTTTTTGGACTAATGGTAAAACAACATTTATAACCATGTCGTTTAGCTACATAATACCATAGAGTAAGAAGTAATAATACCTATATCCAATTTGTAATCGTATTTGATTAAAATTCTACTACGATTAGAACTAAAATGAGAACAATAAATCATTTTAAAAGCCAACTAAAGTAAATTACACGGTAAATTGTTAGAAATCTACAAGAGTAGAGAGACGATGTAACTAATCCTAGCGAGGTTAGATAATGCTAGAAGAAGTAGATCGTTTAACCTAAATTCGAGATTTCTATTGCAATTAGATATGCAGGTAGTTTTACAAATTGTATTGCCTGTTGTTGACGGGCTGGTTGGCGTGGATGGTAAAGACACGATACATGACACGCAATAGGTCCTTGATTTGATTCCCACCCAGAGCAGACATTTTGTGTGTATGAACTATGAATGAACATGTCTGTTTGTTTGATTCCTCAACAGATTTATATTTTTTTTAGTTTGATAAGCAGGTTCCTCCTGATGGTAATTGGTCACCGTCACATTGAAATACCAGAGGAATTGCCAATGTGCTACCATCCTTGAAGAGTTATTTTCACTCCTTTTTTGAAGAATTTAATCTTAGTCTAAAAATGTCTTAATTCTTATTACCTACCACAACATCTTACAAATCGTACGATTGCTTTTAACCGATTCATTGTTTAATAATAGCTTTTTGATTGGTGCCAATTAGTTCCCAACAGATCAGTTGGCGTTGTTACTTGCCTACACCATTATGCTAATTTACGTAATATATGCCCTTACTAAGAACCTGTTAACTATAAATTACCACGCGTTTCCTTAAGTCTTCACCAGAGGACATGACACGTTGAACTTTTGTTATAAATGCGCCTCAACGCACAAGTCTGGCCAATTGTGACACCGAATACAAATTGCTCCAATCTCATTTAGTTGGTAGCTGCGCGGGCGCCCGTACCGCAATACGGGTCTTAACTAGCTCCATCCGTAATATGAAGGTACCGTCTAGAACTTTTTGTGTTCTCCAAGGTCTTCTCCGCTTTGGAATGTCAGGATAAACAAATTATATGAGTAGAAATAAATATCAAAGAATTTATAACATTTCAGTTAAAATCTTTGATGATGAACCAGAGATATTGATTATTTTTTAAACGAAATATCAAATCGTACTGTGTAAAATACATTATCATTTAAATGTTTCGTTCAAAAAGAATAAAATTCAGTCACTTTCACAGGCCAGTTTCAACTTTTCAATTCAAGCAGCTGGTCCTTCGAGCCGGATAATGTGACCAGACGTTCCACTTTCAAACGATAAGTGCCGCTGTCTCTTGAACGTGAATGCGGACTGTAAAATGTTCCGCTTTCAGGATAATCATTCTTCAACAGAGGCACTGACGCAATCTTTCACATATAGGTTAAAAATTTAGTTCTCCGCTTATGAACTTCAATGATTCTTTTGAATAATTCCTATATGGCATTCAAATGGTACGTAGTCAGCAAAGATACTTAGCTAATTGTTTGCTTCCTACTCCAAGTGTCCTACTTCGAAGTAATAAATACGGTACAGTTACGCAGTTCTGTAGTATCTTCCCCAGAAATCTTTATGACCCACTAAAATGTTCATATATTTTTATGTCTATTACACAATAAATATCTGTATGGGTGGAAACAAAATCCAACTTTTTATGCTGTTCATAAAATAGTGTTATTTTGGTTTTCATCACGTCACTAACATAAAGTGCGAACATCGGCTAGTTGGAGCTGTGTTCACCTCAAGAATAGGTCTTAGGGATTGCATAAACATACTTGCATATTCTAATGCGTGTAAAGTCATAATAAATCTGTCCCAGAGTGAACGACTAGGAATATTTATGCTTAGATTCTCGGCGACGAAAACCTTATAAGACTGCAGGCCATTTATTGATATTTATGTGGATTGGTTTTATGTAAATTTGATGTATTAATTATTTGGCAGTTACTTGGACACTGTCGTAGTTAAGGAACAACATTGAATACAGCCCTGCCTAACCATAAAATAACAAATTAGCTTTTAAATCTATGCCCTGATATAAATAAAATATGGTTGGTTATACAAAATGGTGCTTTCAACCAGATCCGTAACAACTCGGGACCAGTATAAAAACAAGATATTTATTCATTCAGTCAAGACATTAGAAAGTAATGGAAAAAAAGCGAAGGTTTTAGATATGCCATCAGAAGAACATGACCCAAAAGAAAATGGCGAACAAATCGATCAAACTGCTTGCTCCACTTAGTAATTGATACGCAATAAAAGAAGCTTTATCATTGAAGACGTCTGAAAGTTAATAATAAGAGGCTGCTTTTGCCTTAAAACATCTATCTTCCAATTATTTTAGACTCAGGAGCAGGTGTCTTTCGAATGAACTCTCAAAGCAATTTTGTCTTAAATTCTATCTCAGTTAGAAATCAATTTGTATCAGCATACATTATACGAAATAGCTCGAATCTGCTTCCATTGCGTGTTCACTATTTTCCTATGTCCATCTCAGTTGTTCAGATATTGTTCTCTAACAAAATTCACGGAGACCGTTTAAGTGGTCGAGGTGTAAAAGCGTCACAACTACACACACGCGCCTTTATATGAGTATGGATCTTCACTAAAATTCTAGTAAGTATTTGCTACACTTTATCCCGGATCATCGCTTTGGCTCGGGTCGGCGAATCGAGAGTCGGGAGTCGCGCTCGATTTAATGCTCCAACCAGTCGCTTGCATTGAGTCTAATATTCCAAATTTTGTTTTATTAGAGAGACCGAGTTGGCAACTGCCACTGCGAGATATTTCAGTGGACATGAGAAGGCAATTTTATAGATTGATTAATCTTGAGAGCACTGTGACCATTTTCGCTTAGTTATCAAATTTGTTCCGTCAAGGACCACGCTGGCTGGCTGGCTGGTAAGGGGAATGAAAACAATACATTATCTAATGTGTCTGGATCCCTGGTACTTCACATCTCCTTTAATGATACTAATGACTAAACAGTTGCTTTTAAAGTACTTTATCAATACACAATTATATTTGTTTACTTCAATAAACTACCATAGTTACACCGATTTGAACATATTGCTGATTCATCCGATATAAAACCAGTATAAACATGGACTCCTTATAGATAGATCGTTAGTCACCGAGACAGACAACCAAGGAGAGTACTTATTCGCTAATTTTATTAAAACAAGACCTACTTCCAGGTTACGTACCTGCTTTACCTAGAATTGATGTGATGCCAGTTTTATGGCCATCATTCATTATGCATGCGACGGCCCACGGTAATGAGGTTCCCATGCTATTGTACCAATATAGATAGCATACACACAGTTGTTTTGTCGTCAATGCCCATGGAAATGTAGATAATGTGTGCTAAAAAATCTGGTTGCGTTGCATAAGCGCCTGTTAAGATGTCATCCATATTAGGCTTTGTTCCTTTTACGTAAGATGTGCGATGCGATAACATTTGTGTTGCGATGCGATACTAAAAAGTTAAATAGATAGGCGCCAAGATAAAATAAATCGACCAAGTGACTCAGATGTGAGAAGGATTCCGTATATAATAAAACTTAATTATTTGAGTCTATATCTAAATTTTCTGTACATACATACATCTGCTATGCACTGCTAGTAGGAGTAACAAAGAAAATAATAATGTTGATACATATTACTTACATCTATTTATATCCTGTACTTATGAGCTATCAAAAAAAACTCTGTCACGAAAATGGTGTAAAACAGTAGAGTTGATTTGATAAATGTTTTCTTACTAGGTGTTAGTTACTAGGTAAAAGATGTATTAGTATTTGTTCGTGCTTTGGCTCAGGAAATACATGTAATGTGGTACATTCAAGGCTCCATCTCACTTGATTTAGAAGGCAGAAGGGAAGGGGTTCGTAACACTAAGCATGATATTAAAATAAATTGGTAAATAATCTTTTGTAATTAATATGTCTATAAAGTCGTGTGTGTTGCCTGAATTATTTCCATTTTATTATTTATAGCGCCACATCTTATCGCCTAGCTGTTTCACAGGAACGGACACCTAAAGAATGATGAATAAGTGACCTACACTGACATATTGATTTACTCACCTTTGTCTTCTAGCAGACAATTTATTAGCAAGCGTGTGCCGCATTATTCAGAACCATTGAATATATTATGCGTAATCCAAACAATAGTTTAATGTTTTAATACATGACTATCAATATTAATTAAGGTAGGTACATAATATAATTAAATGTTAGGATTCTCGTCACGATGTGTCGTTAATTTGACTTGCTAGGTAATTGTTGGAACAGTAATGTGTTGATTTAGTTGATTTCATTGTTAATTGCTGTGTAATTTATTTTTCCCATTCATTACATGTTGTTCAACAAATATTTATAAACATTTTGCACGTCATACTACATGTAATAATAATAATATCCTGGCACATTCCTCACACACGGTCTTGTCTTGTCATGTCTTCTTGTGTCATTTCTATTGATTCGGAATGAAATCCACATTACGGATTTTCCGTAGTACTTCATGGGGTTCTTCAAAAAAGCCAATGCTCTATCTATAGAGATCACGATCGCTCTATACAGAGCTCATACGTATAGAGCACATCTGTATAGAGTCGACAACTTAATTGCAAAAACTCGTGTGTTACCAATCCCCGTGACCATCAAGTGGAACCTCCAAATTCATATCAAATATAGTTTTTTTTACTATGTATAGGCCTGGTACTGACCACAATCTCACCAAGATCGGTGTTGATGTGGCCGAAGGTGGTAATCACACAAAGCCTAGAAGGAACTTGCTCTCAAGTGTATGTACCGGAACACACCGATAGGTGCTTGGCGACTCTCAACTTGACTGTAATAGCCAGCCTACCACGCGTGCTACGGTTGCCTCACGATGTTTTCCTTCACCGAAAGCTCAAGCTCATTGTAGGACCCGGTACCTTCGTCTCGGCATTCGCCGTCACTACCACTGAGATCTCAACGCCTTAGAATTGCAATTTTAGTTATAAGTACACTGACTACATGTACCAAGATATTCTGATTAATATGGCAGACTATCGCTTCCGATCGATTCTGCCATCAACTTAGATTGCTTTGCGTTAAACTGATTACCTCACCCATCCTGCGACTCATTTCCGCGTTGAACGTATGTTTTATGGGGTTTGGAAAGGCTGAAAGCCATTTGAAGTCTTTTATAGGCATTTAGGAAACTTTCGAAGGAACTCTTTTTTCCTGATGTCTTTTTAGTATTTTAAAGATCTATATTTGACCTCGGAGTGAAACTAAATTGAGACTTGTGGTCCTATTTAGCATCACACCTTCACACAATTTCTTTTAATATTATCAAAAAAAATACTGGCAAAACACTCATATGCACATAAAATCACGATAAATGACTGTACGCAATAGCAATAGTTATTCAATCGTCAGACTGCTATTTGCTTTTTGTGTGTCGATCCTTCTGGCTACAAATTGTCACTGGCTATTCGATAGAGACGTAATTCACAAAAGGCAGCAACTATTATTATTTCTCATTCTCTTTGTTTCAACTATTGAAACCGTGAATTCGCTTCGAAGGCGGATTTCCACGAACGCATACGCCCATTTCACAAATGAATTCATACTGCATTAAGGTCGACCTTGGATTATGAATTTTATGTTTAAAGCCATACGGTTTAAATGCTTGCTCAGGCATTATCGTACACCATGGTGTACCATGAGCTACTACATGTAGTAGCTCATGGTACACCATGGTGACAATGATAATAACAACATGTGCTATGTGAATCTAGTTGAGTTTTCATCAGCAAAGATGACTCAATAAATCTATGACCAGATGAATGATGATTCATATTACAGGTTATTTTCTACTATTTGCTATCACGATGCACTAAACTTACCCTAGTCTTCCATAAAGAAATGTACAATACCAAATATACATCCAGGGAAGGTGGGGCAAAACGGTGGTGGCCAAAAGGGGGCCTAGCATTTCATGGTCTTAGAATTGACCAATCACAGCCGTTTTAACTTCAAACGACGCGCCGCCATGTTGCCCATTCCATCTTACCCCACCTATGGGTTAAGACGGGGAAGTAGGCGATTTTTGTATGTTTTACGTTTTCCAAAAAACAATGAAACCTATGTTCCAATAATTGTTCAATTACTAAAGACATTACCAAAGATGATAAATATAATAAAACTGATTCGATTAAGCTCCCCCGTCTTGCCCCACCCTTCCCTATATATGCTGTTGAAAAATCGGCTGAAATGACCGACCGAATGATTACTGCTCTGTAAATGAGTCCTGTTGAGAGCCTCAATTGATTATTTACAAAACTTTGTCAGTGAACGAGCGCAAAAGTCATATGAGACTGTGCTTCTTCATCACCTTCACCAACACCTTCCACTTTAAAACTAGTGGACGACCCAGACGAAGAATTATTTATTATAACCCCTGCTTTGTCCATTTTCCTCCCTCGCAAATTTTAATGAATCGAAGCGAGGAAAAGTTTACGTTATCTATTCAGTTATCCGCTTGTAGCTTGTAGCCAACCGAAAGTAAGCGTAATTATGAGCGTGACGAGCGTAATCCCGCACTAACTACGTAATGGGCGAGGTTTTAATTGCACCTAACGCCGCGTTATTAATTAACGTTATCAAAATTTTGCTAGAGCGTAACCACGCTTGATTTTGATAAGTTTTGTTAATCATTGTAATTACGGCTTAAAAGGGTTTCTTGCATATTAAACTTCTAAGTTAGGAAGTCTACCAGAACATCTAAATGCCTTCAAAGATTTCGACTTTCAGATTAGACCGAAGCAACCGAAGTGGCAATTTTCAAAAGAGGTACTTTCCATATTTATTGGCTAAAAAACGGAACCATTAGGTATAGGATCACTTTGTTGTCTGTCTGTTATCCGTCCTTCTGTCAGTTCTGTCCTTTCAAATAATAGGTCTAAGATAAAAAAAAGTTAGATCCTCAGGGCAGTCTTTCTCGCAATTATCTGAAACCAATTAGGTATATGTAAGGCAATGATAGCTTAGTGGTAGTGACGTCGAATCCTACAATGAGCTTGAGCTTTCGGTGAAGGAAAACATCGTGAGGAAATCATAGCACAGTGATAGGGTACGATGTAGTACCCGCCTGGCTGGCTACCCTCAAGTTGAAAATCTGACGCCAAGCACCTTTCGGTGTGTTCCGACAGCTGCACTTGAGACCCAGTTCCTTCTAGGCTTTGTGTGCTTACCACCTTCGGCCGCATCATCACTTACCATGGTGAGATTGCGGTCAAACACAGGTCTATAAACAGTAAAAGAAAATCTATATAATTTGATATACCTACATACCGATTTCATTCGATTGAATTCCAATTGCTACTGCAACTCCGTACTGTAGCATAACATTATCTGGGTTAAAGGATTTTAACCCTTTGAAATCCGTGTATGTGCGATAATGACCACTGGGTCCGGCATGCGCCACGCCACCGCCACGCCACCGCCACGCCACCGCCACGCCACGCCCCACGCCACGCTACGCTGCGTTGTGTTGTTTCGCATCAGCCTGCATTTGTGCGTCGCAAAGTAATTTATCAATGTCGCTCCCGCTTCGGTGATATTAATGGAAATTTAGTGTCAACTGAACGCGCCTTTGTGCCTTAATTACTGGTGATTGCTTTATCATTGATTTTAACTTTTAATTGCCTACTGCTTGTGTAAATTCAGATTTTTGTGATATATCTATCATCAAACACATAGATGTGATCTAGCAGTTGTACAGGAGAGTCAGTTATCATTTGGAATTTGTAAAGGTCTGCAACATGTTGACAATCCCTGTTATTAGGCTAGCTGCCACCACCCCTCTGCGGTTTCATCCGCGTTCGAAGGGTCGTACCAAGGGTCGCTAATGGTGTGTGTTAAGAAAATTATTTTTGCTTTTACAGTGTCACAAAAAAGTTCCTATACACTTACGGCGCCACTAAAATTGCTAGTTAAAAGCGATGATCATCAAAGATTTTATTTATTATACCTAGACAATAAACGAGTCAGACTTCAACGCCTTATTTTTTTTTTTTTTTTTTTTTTTTACTGTTTATAGGCCTGTGTTTGACCGCAATCTCACCATGGTAAGTGATGATGCGGCCGAAGGTGGTAAGCACACAAAGCCTAGAAGGAACTTGCTCTCAAGTGCAGCTATCGGAACACACCGAAAGGTGCTTGGCGACAGATTTTCAACTTGAGGGTGGTAGCCAGCCAGGCGGGTACTACAAAGTACCCTACCACCGTGCTATGGTTTCCTCACGATGTTTTCCTTCACCGAAAGCTCAAGCTCATTGTAGGATTCGAACCCGGGACCTTCGTCTCGGTATCCGACGTCACTACCACTGAGCTATCATCGCCTTACCACTGAGCTATCATCGCCTTATTATTATAGACTAATAAAATTTTAAGTGCCCACAACTGGGGTACTGGGCAAAACAGGGGCTCCTACCCCTATATTATTGTACATGTTATTGTTTTCGTTTTCAAGAACCAAATTAACAAAAAAATCCATATAATTATCGAGACTCGCTGTCAGAGCCACTAGTTCAAAAAAATACAGGAACCTTATACAACCTCTGACGTCAAAGGAACCAGGATATCTTATGCCAGCATATTATGCTTCTCTTCTCTGACGAAATGACTACAATAATTTGCGGTTTTCTGGTATTTAGTTAGCAGTCAATGACGTTTACAAGTTTGCAATACGGTTTTTTAAGTTACTCATTCTATTTATTTTTTCTAATACTGTTACCACAGAGAAAGTCAAGTTTATTGCCTATGTGCAATGAAGAAAAACCTTTAAACCTGTTTACTGTTTCCTAATTCAAACAATAAAACTTCCTTGAAAATAAAGACTCACTTTTCTGCTCAAACCAAGACCCTGCTATCTCTACAATAGTAAATATTTTTGTCCCAGATTTTTTTATTATCGTTTCATGAATGGCAAATGTTATCAAGTTGTTTGCCCTACTTAAACGAAGACAAGCGTGCTCTGTAAAACTTCTCAAATCTCAGCATGCAATATAGATTAGCTGACATAATTATTACGCGCTAGGAATCTGGGGCAAGACAGTACAATACTTGTGAATGGATATTTTTTTGTTTACTATGATTAAGCCTGTGTTTAAGTGGCTGATGTCGCGTAAAAATCGAAGTGCTTACGCGGGGAGTAGTATCTTGCTCCGCCATTGGCTCATGGCCATTTGGCGTGATCCTAAGCAATCTCACAGTGGTCAATAATGATGTGACAGAAGGTGGTAAGCTCACCAAACTTACTTATGAAGGCATTGGCTTACAAGTGGAGCTGCAGTCTGAACAAGCCGCGGCAGGTCTGATATTCATATTTACCCTTTATCTTTAACAATGGGCTAAATGACTGAAAAAATCTATTTAGTCCGTTTTTTACATTATCAAAAAATATTAGACACGTATTTTTTCTATTGTCTACGAAACAAAAAAAAACGAAGATATCGTGTGTTGAAGTTCCGCATGTGAGTGACGTCACGAGCCCCCACTTCCCGAACTTTGACTCGCTTTATCTTTGTAAATTTTTAGTAATTTGATAATGAAAAAAAATACGTGTCCAATATTTTTTGATAATCTAACTGACGGACTAATTAGGATAATTTTTAATAATAATTATGAAAACAGCTTTGTTTTACAATGATTTAAATATTTTCCAGTTTGCTATTTTAAAGCCAGCGATATACCTACCTATATATACTCATATATATCAATGTTTAAAGCTTTTTAATGTATTCAAATTCGAAATGATTCAGTTTCGCAAAATATCGCTTCCCATCCCGCGGGCTGCGGTCATATAAATGTATGCGTTTTGTCAGATATATGAACTTTATGTATTGTGGCAGCCATTGAAGTCAAAAATGTTCAGTGGCTTTAAAAATATTGGGAATATTCTTATAAATTATGATAACCTGTGATTTAATTCCGGCTGTTACTCGAAACACATACTAGATAGGCTTTACTTAGGCTTTATTTAGGCTTTAGGTTTAATAATAGGCCCATTTGCAATTTCACTATTTTGGTTCTGTACCCAAAGGGTAGGGGTATATACACTGAAAAAAATTATCTGATAAATTTACGTTTTGTTGTCGGGAAACTAACTTTAGTTGTCGGGAAACCAACTTTAGTTGTCGGGAAACTAACTATAGTCACATTTAATCATATAATTTAGTAACGAACCAAAACTGGTTTTGTTACTGGTAAGTTTAGTTCTCAAGTCACTGTTTAGGTTATTGGTCGTCAAATTTTGTGTTACTGTTAAATACAATTTTATAGTCACTTGTAGTCAATTTTTTCAGTGTAGGCATTACAGAACCCTAAAAAACGACATTCCCATTAGCAGGATTCCAGGTAAGTACAGGTTATTCACGCAAAGCTTTGTCCACGCGAAAGTTTTTATTAAAGTCGTCTGGACGGATTGCAGTAATAAGCCGCTTCCGCCGCAGTATGATTGAAAAAGTCAAGTCAAGTAGACCATAAATAAACATGTTATAACAGCGCACACTATTGCCAAGAAATGACTTACGAACTTTAGCTAGTCTAAAATATGGAACAACTAATTTCTCTTTTTGTCTTGTATTGATATTATGAGTCTCCATTTTTGTTTTATACATTTCTTTGTTTTACGTGTGTACATTATATTTTCATAGATATAAAGTGATGGTACGGTCATAACGTTTATTTCCTTAAATAATTCCTTTAATGATTCACGAGCACCCATACTATAAATTAAATATAAATAAATAAATATCCTGGGACTAATTTGGCCGTCTCGACATTCGTCAATTGTTTGATTTTTCTAACAGCAAATGCAGCAGAACTTAATTTACCAGCTAATGATTCTATCTGAGAACCCCATTGCAATTTATTATCCAATGTGATACCCAAAAATACTGTTTTACTAACTAATTCCAAACTGATGCCATCTACTAATACCTGACTGTCTACTTGCACTACATTTGATGAAATATAAATAGGAACTCAACGAGCAATTAGTTGCTGACCATCGATATACTAGTCTTCCTGAATAAGAAGCATTCCATCATTAGTGCAATTTGAAGCGTGTTGTATACGTTGATTGATTGCAAGTCATTGTATGGCTTTTGTTTCTGGTTGTGTTGATTACTTGATAGGCAGCGTCGATATTATTGTCACGAAGATTAGGTATTATTAAAGTCTTTATGCATCAATTAACATGATTCAATTTTACAAGTAGCGTGTTTCACCTTATTTTGCGCCAGCACAAACTTTATGTATGAAAAATTGAATTTTAAAATAAATAAATAAATATCATGGGACATTCCTCACACACGGTCATCTGATCTAAGCAGAGCTTGTACTATGGAAACCAGATAACTGATATAATACATATACTACTTTTTGTTTGTAAATACATACTTAATATACATAATTACACCCAGACTCGGGACATACAGACATGTTCATGCACACAAATGCATGTCCTGTGTGGGAATCGAACCCACGACCTGCGGCGCGTAAGGTGAACCTTAACCAACTGCGCCAACTGGCCCGTCAAAATGTATATTAGTTCGTAATTATGGATGTACTATTATTACTAGCCAACTGCCCGGCTTTTCCGGGTAGTGTAAACCTTCCAGAATCTCAAAATTATGGTAACTGCCTACCATGCATGGTTCATATTTACGGGATTTTTTATTGAACAGGTGCTAGTTTTAAAATGAGTATTAGCACAAGAAACGGTCATTTGGTTCCACTGACACAGTAATTCAGTTATGCTTCATGAATACATGTGAAGTCTGACGTTTATCCACTTATCAATTCAGTAAGTCAGTGTCATGTAAATGACATTGGTAAGACTTGGGTAAGACAAATTGTACATACACAAGACATGCAAAGTTGTGCAACATGATGTATTTCATCTACGATCAAATTGAATTATTAGCTTTTATAATTTGTTTTGGTCTGGTATTTTTTTTTATACCACTAAGGTGGCAAACAAGCAAACGGCCCACCTGATGGTAAGCAGTTACCGTAGCCTATGTACGCTTGCAACAACAGGGGTATCAATCGCGCGTTGCCGACCCTGAAGAAACCGCTACACCCTTTTTGAAGAACCCCATGCTGTACTCCATTGGGAAAACCACGGCGGGGAGCTCATTCCACAGTCCGAGCGTCCGCGGAAGAAAACTCCTTTTAGCCCGCACAGTCATTTGTCATGTTTCTGTGGAAAATTAATTATAGCCTATCAAATTGCTTACTTGCTTGAATCTACTGTCATCAACATCAGCCCATAATGTCTCACTGCTGAGCTCGGGACTTCTTTTACAAATTAGGGTGAAATGGAATGGGTAGATACTCCATTACGCATGTCCACTGCGGATTGGTGGAGGTAGGCTAGTGGTCAATCTACTATTGGAGTTTTCGAGCCGCCTAGGAGACCTCCAACTAGCCGGGACTGCCCGGGACCCATGGCTTTACGTACCTTCCGAAGCACGGAAAACGCTCGAGTTAAAATACCACTAGGCGGTCACCCATCCGGATACCATCCACACTGGTGATTGCTTAACTTTTCCGATCGATTAAGAACGGCTAATCAAGATACACTACGAGAGCTTCGCTAATTTCACGAATTTAATGTACTTTATGTTGAATAAGTTTTATTACAGTTTACGCCGAAAACGTAACGTAAAAAAATATTAATCTGCCAAAGGATCACATGATCATTTTCGCTGATCCCAAAAATTTACCGATCATTTTATCTGATCCCAAAAATGTACCTAATTAACACTAAAGTTAACATAAATTTCCTAAATATTTTTAGAAGCTTTTAACTGAAAATTTACTGATATTATGTTAATTGTCTCTCAATGACATTTCTGGAAAAGTCTGAAGATTAAAAATACCATGGAAATGTCGAATGGAAAAGTTAGTAAATTTTGAGATGTTTAACCACAGATTCAATGTTGATGTTTTACACACCGGTATTAGAGTATTAGAGTCAGACTTTTCATAAGTGCCTGCGAAGGTCGATTTGAATAAATGATTTTGAATTTGAATTTGAATTTGATGAACCATTCTGGACCCATCACCTCCGCCGTTTCGTTGAAAAGAAACGTACATACATTCGTGTGCAAAAGGCTTTAGAAATAAAACAAGAAATCTGTAATGCGTGACGACAGTATGATTAATACGCGGTAGACATAAAATGTAACCAAGTGCAGTGTCCAGTCGGGTGTAAAATCATGAGCTTGATTGACATGATTATGTGATATTAATACTGTTTCATATCCTTCATTTTAGTTACTAGCTTCTGGTATTGCAAAACTATCGATAGTTGACTTTGAGAACGAGTTACAATATCAATAATGATATCCATTGCCAATGATATTATAATAAAAAGAGGTAGATATCGCATTAACGCACTGTTGCAGACAAATTCAGACAATTGTCGTAATTTTGCTTAGCGGCTACATATAGCTATCTCTTTCTGTACCATACATTTCGTATTATCTATCGCATTCACCTAATTCGACAATAACTGAACGCCGCTTAGTATGAGGGTAGCAATATCTCTATTATAATATCATTGATCCATTTCACCTATCGATTGACCTATTGGTCTGTTGATTCAAGACAATACTACTGATATCGATATGAATCTACACTTTCCATAGTATCGATAGTATCAATTCCCGGCTTTAGAGACGAGTCGCTCACTTCCCTCCAATATGGCGAGGAGGGCGATGGCTGCCACACGCGTCATACTTGTGAACAGGTGCTGCTTGTGGGAGCTGGTCTGCTTAAGTTTTCCATTTATTTATTTACTTATTAAATATAGATTCAGACTACTTTGTAGTTTTGCCGCCTCGCCGGGGCACGCAATTGTTGTCAGTGCGATTAGAATGTAAATATTATGTAATGAATCTAAGCTTGTTTTGAAAAGAGTAATTGCTGAGTTTATTGCCGGCTCTTCTCAGCAAATGCAACCTTCCGAACCGGTATTAGAGTATTAGAGTCAGACTTTTCATAAGTGCCTGCGAAGGTCTATTTGAATAAATGATTTTGAATTTTGAATTTTTGAATTGTAGTCAACTAATACCATCGATAATGGTGCCGATTCTGTTGAAAATCGCACTAAACTAATTTTAGTCACATCTCATCTCTTTCATACGAACATTATTGAAAAAGGATAGAACATATTTTAAGTTGTCAAATTAATCTTTGCCGTCTTATTTTGCGTGTATTTAGGCGTAACCGCGATAGATGTGGCGACTAAATTTATATTGAAAACAAGCATTGGACTAATTTGACAGGACTAAATTTCTTACATCCTTTTCTTATGTTCTTTGTTAGAAAGAGACATAGTGAGATTAAAATTAGTTTAGTTGTGAACAACAGAATCAGGGCCAATATGTATTGATTCATATTAGTAGTCTCGATTAGTGCAAGTTTTTTGGATTCATTTCATACAAGCAAAGCGCAACGTATTAAATGTCACAATAAAGTCTGTATCAGATAGCTGTACACAGATGTGTCGTGTCCAAATAAGTTCACAAGGTTAAAATGACCAAAACGGGCAGATGTCTCTGTACTTCTGAAACATAAGCTAAATATGGTTGTCGCGGACATGTGTTCAAAGAGGTCAATCAATAAAGGGCTGCATATATTGTGGGCAGCAACGAATAATTGTACGCTTGAACTATACTTCTTGCGATAATTTGAACTGATTTTGGTGCCTGTATTTTCCGACGTATACTGAACCGTCTAGCTAGATTTTTGTTTATACTATGAAGTCGGTAAACAATCATATTTGATATAAAGTATTATAGCACATTTTGATCGTGACATGGTATGTGAAACTGTATGAAATTATTTGCTTATTCGTATTTGTGCAGTGCATTGCGATGCTGTGCAGCTCACACATTCAAATCAAATCAAATCATTTATTATTTCAAAAAATATTAACACAAATAATTAACAATGGCCCCCGCACTAGGATAAACCTGTATCGCGGGCGACCTTAAGCATTTACCAATATGATAAACTAATAGGGGGAAGTTATACATTTCTAAAATAAAAAATATGAAATAAATTATAAGTAGGTACAAGAATAATTAATTAATCAATAAATAATTTAAAATTTATGTATAAAATGCGAAATTGTTAATTTATGTATAAAATGCGAAATTGTTAGAATCAAATTAATACAAACAAAAAATTAAAATAACATTATGTGCACCGACCTTAATTCTCAGATGTATTTTTGTGCACGGATAAACGAGTAGGCAAATAAAAATACGACAGTCTGACCTTTACCTCGGAGTTTCTGTGTAAGTTTCATTTTTAGTTTCGTTGTGAATGAAAACATCGTAGAATGAAATACTTGATCATAATTTACCGTTCCTTTGCTATTTCATGAGTGTACAATACCGAGAAATGGTAGAATCCACATACTCTCCCATTTCAATGCAGTTATGGAGGTTTTCTTATAATCATTAACTAGGATCCACTTCCTGATTTTTCCCATACGATCGTATAGGATGCTGCCTTATTTGCCTCCATGAGATTTTACCACTGACCAATATTTTATATGATAGAGTAGATCTTTGACAAACCCTTCGACATCATTTTTAAGTGACTGAAAAATAATAGGACATTCTATTTCCGACGCGTATGTTCTCGGAACTTGACTCAAATGATTTGGATAGTTTAATCTGAATTACTTAAATTAAGCAAGAACCTGAGGTGTTTTTTATAAAATTATATATAGGAATACGATTGTATAGGAGAAAACCGCACTCAATGAAATGGACCGTGGAAAGTTCCAGAATTATGTATTTTCAATGACACTGAACATAGGTCATTGTCAATATGATTACCTCGTGTCATTGTCGACTCGGACATACGCAAAAAAACATAATTCGATGAGATACCTATAGTATCTCCGTGTGGCGTTCACCTTGACCGGAGTTTTATTGACTGACTCAATAAATGCTTATAATAAAGCACTCCGTCGACACTACTCGCTTTTGAAGTATTGGGGGCGTCCATAAATTACGTAGGCGATTTTGGTGCTTTTTAGACCCCCCCTCCCCCTTTGCTGAGGTGTAGTGAAAATTGACTCCTCCCCCTCCAAACTAATCTCACGTGAGATTTTTCAATACCTATGCTTATTTTTTGCGTAAATACTTTAATCAGTGCTTGTTTGCGTTGGATTTATTAAAAACAATACTTTATTTCATTATTTTTATTTAGATCTTAGATCTTAGAACGTAGTATAGAATCACAGTGAAAATATCGAATAATAAAATACTTAAAAGGAGCTAGCTACTAAACAACGAACGAACGCCCAAACACGAATAAAAAAAACTATATTAAATAAAAATGATAAAAAATTAAAGTGTGTCATTTTTAATTAATAAATTAGAACTATACGATATGAGTGTACATAAAACAGTTTATGAAATAATTACCAAAATATATTGATAATTTTAATTTGATTATACTAATATAGATTGTATTTAGTACAAATTAGATAAATACGTTAATTTATATTGATAATTTTAATTAGATTATTTTAATATAGATTGTATTTTATACATATTAGATAAATACGTTTATTTATATTGATAATTTTAATTATTTTTTGTTATTAAAATTATTATCAACTTACTATTGTTATTATTCGTATCATAAAATGTGCTTAACACATTCCATATTAATCTTATTAGTTAAATATTCTTGTATGGAATAGAAACTCTTCTTTATTTGATTTCGCACCGCGTTGCACCGCGCCTAACTTTTGAGTCTGTGAAAATATAAACTATACAATTCTAAGCAGTAACACACACGACGCGCAAAAAGTCCGGCACACAACCCTTTGTTTTCACACAGACTTTTTGTGTGCCGCAGACTCCGCGCAAAAAGTCCGTCGAGTGATTGTTTTCCTAATATTTTTATTGCATTTGGTGAATGATAGTCAATTTTCACAGACATGCAATAACAGTTTCTGCTATATAATTCAATTTTAGATTTAGTTAAGACCTATGATTGTTGGGATATCTTGTGCTAAATAAACAAATATTTTTTCGACACAGAAAGATGGCTTATTCCCGTTTGTCTACGTTCCCGTTTGTCAACGGTACATATACTTACCTATAGCGGTGTATCGCGTGCACCAAGTACAGTCAGTATGTTAAGAGGAAACGCTGGTGGCGTTTGTTCCATACAAACGTAATCCTCAGTTTCCTCTCTGGATAATGACATTAGAGCTATGATTATTTTACCATGCAATCTGTAGGTACCATTGTATGTCCCTCGGTTGTGTTTTTCTCCATAAATTAATTGTTATAAGAATTAGGACCCTTCTAAAATCACAAAAACTGTCCATTTTTACTGCCCTTATCAGACGTCCAGCAAACAAATTTGACGAATATAAAAAATAAAAGGAAAACCGACAGACATAGCCAAAGCCCTTCTTATTATATTCTTGAAAAAATAAAATAAATCGATCCAGTATTGGAGGAGGAAACTGGGGATTACGAATTAGCGATTTCGTCTATTTTAAATAGGTATAATCGATCCAAGCTGCAGTTGTCTCTATCGTCCCTCATACATTTATATCCTAGCAACAGCGCGATAGCAATAGATTTGTTAAATACCTATTTTTCAAATTTCATGCAGCCATCCTTTCCTCTTAAGTCTAATTTTAAAGGAATGTAAATATTGGTTTGAAATTAAATAAGTACATATTTAAGATTTTTATAGTGTAGTTTTTATGTATTATGTAAAAATATAATATATTATGACTAGTAATTATTTAACCTATGCAAAGTAAAATCAACAACATACGTTACTATAATATACAATGGGTAAACGTTGTTTATTCATTCGTAATGTTTTTATCTAATTGTGACTATACAAAAATAAAAATAAAAAAAGTAAAAAAACAATAAAGTCGAGAATTCAAATTTACAACTTTTAACAAAGTAAAATCAACAAGTGCAATAAAATAATTTGGTACACTAAATATAACGTAGGTATATAATTCAACTACACAACACAAAAAATATATATAAATAAAATATAAGTTATTTTAACGAAACATTGCAAAATCAACAAATATAATATAACAATTAAACTACTAAAATTAAAAATAAACGTATCACAAAAAAATTACTAAATAATAGAAATTAAAAAACATCAATTAAATAGATAGGTTACATGTATTCTATGTAGTTCTTAGTCATTAATATGGTAGTTTTATAATAAACAAACAAAAATAATATTAAATAAATTCGGCATACAACTTTTTACTCTAACTGTACTTTAACGTGTGCTCAGGTCGTAATATATACAAACATAACCAATGTATATGTACCGTTGACAAACGGGAACGTAGACAAACGGGAATAAGCCAGAAAGATTTGGATAAGTTTAAAAAAAATACCGATCTCATATAGGTAAATAATAAGGAAGCGCTCGTAGCGTAGCTTGATCGGCAAAGTTAAGCTACGCCTGTCGTGGTTGGTACCTGGATGGGTGACCGCCTAGTGGTATTTCAAATCGAGCGTTTCCGTGCTTCGGAAGGCACGTAAAGCCGTTAGCCCCGGTTATCACTTAATTGTGATAGTCGTTAAGCTAGTTGGATGCCTCCTAGGCGGCTTGAAAAATTCCAACAGTAGGTTGGCCACTAGCCTACCTCCACCGATCCGCAGTGGGCACGCGTGGTGGAATATTGCCCATTCCCTTTTACCGTCATTTGTGAATGGAGGCCTGTGCTCAGCAGTGGGACATTATAGGCTAATGATGATGATGATAAGTAAATAGAACGATGGAACTGTAAGTTAATTTAGTTCAATTTTAGGTTTTCAGATCGTCTACGAATTTCACGATTTTCACGAATTCGGATATGATTTCGCGTTGCATTTGCAATTCACTACCGCATGCGCTTTCAAGTCATGTGTCATTAAATGCAATGAATTTTATTACAGGCGTTAGTTATTCAGAATAAATTATATAAAAAAGTAATTATATCTGTCGGAGAATTGGATTATAGGTCTGACTTGGTAAACAAATAAAAACCTGTTTGTAATGTATAAATGAAGCTCTGAATGACACCCCATTCAAACTTGTAGCCCCACTTTGAATTTTCGGTACCCCACTTCGGCTCCTTTAGCAAATATAGTAAAATATTTTTTAAATGTTTCATTTGCTATGAGATTGGGTAAGCAATTTAGCAGTGCAGAAAGTTTGTTATTTCAAACTGATATTTTTATATTTCGGTCGAGTTTGGACCACTTTTAGAACCACTAGTAAAATTGTTTTTCAATAATGTATGATTTTTATTTTTGTTTCAGGTATGTACCGTGGATCTTGGAATGCATTTCTATTCAAATGATGCGTGAGTTACATAAATTAACGAAGTTTAACGAGTAATTGACACGACAAAGAATGGACTCCACGACGTATAATGGAATTGTTGATATTTTTAGTTAATAAAATTACAAGTTCAATGAAAATTATTAATCATGGAAAGATTTCACGGAATATGTTCTTATTTATGAGATACTAAAGTTAATTTCCCGACAACAAAACGTCAACTTACATAACTAGTTTTGTAGATCATTTTTTTCAGTGTAATATTATCGTTTAGCAGATACATGTTGCATAGTTTAGGGATCCTTGTACTCTCAATAACACGCATTCATCTCATACAATAAACATACGTAAGGTTATAAGCACAAAAGCGTACTCCATTATCCCCATTACATACATAGATAGCCTCTCCATTCCCGTGCTCATACATAGCGAAGTACAGTAGAGTACAAGAGTGGCTTCTTCACAATGCCGTAGGGTGGCGACAAAGTGTCGATTAATCACTTTTCTTTCGCTAAAACCTCTGAGGTATCGTACAATGGGGCTTTCCGGACTACCACGTACCGCTAATCGATTGTGGATCGAATGTTTTGTCTTGCTCATCCTTTGTTGAAACTTGTTGTTTACGATTTCGTGTCTATGTTTTGGTGTAAAGATTTACTTTGAATAATTTTATTTTACGGTATTCCGCCCCATGGGATATTTACCCCTTTGGGGGCTGAATTTCGGGTCCTTTCGTAATGAACTTCTCATTATGTATATTTCCTTCAAATTTCGAATCACTAGGTCCGCTGGTTTCGAATCACTGGCTGCGTGCGTGTGGTCTTCAAATCAGTCAGTGTTACGGTTTTAGAAGTAGATATTTTCCTAACAAAATAATATTTGATTGCCGTAGTATGTAGGTCGACAATACTCTGATGTTTCGTCGATGGTCCTATGAGTATCCTTCAAATAGAAATCAATTTATTTTCTGCTTCTTTAACTATTATGATTTTAAATAAGGAGCATTTATGGTGAATTTTGATGCTGACTGTACTGTATCGCACATTTCATTCACATGTACCTTGCATAAAATTGATGTATTCCTTTTTTTGTATCACAGCTATCTGCACCGGCGAATTTACTTTGCGGTTGCTACTATTACTACAATTTTATTAAATAAAGATTAAATATACTTTTTAACTTAAAACTATAAAGGTACATTATTAAGATACATAATATCATAAACTAAACAACATAAACTCATTCGAGTCCAAAAATGCATAACAAAGCACTGAATTAAAAATATCGCCCCCTTCTGGAGACGCCATGCTCAAATTGCATGATATTGAAGTGAGTTAGTGGGATGCACTTTTATCAACAAAATGACAATTATGTATTGTCTTATCATTTAGTACTATTGACACATAGTGCTCTGGTATAGAGTCGATATTAGACTGACGGCCAATCGCACTCGGTTTGCGATTTTCACATTCACGGGACACGTGTATACATATCTATACATAGTGGGACTCCTTGCTCTGTGGTAGCCACATCATCATGTGGACTGCCTATTTCGACCTTCTGACATAAAAAATTGTATTTTTTTCTCTGCCGAAGTATAATAATAATTATTCTCCACAGTTTTATCACCGACTTCAATATGATAAGAATTTTAAGACTGTTATTTCGCCTTAATTGGGTATGTGTGATGTGAACCGAAGTTGTAGCAACTTTTTGAATGTTGATAACGGCTCGATAACCTCTGAAGGCCTCAAAGTTCACAAGTTCTACTTATCTGCAACAAGAAAGTAACCTAAATTGAAGAAGTCAGGTTTTCATTTGTAACTTTTGCTATGTTGAGGTTTTACATCTTTTAAATGAAGGAGCATTCATGGTGAAAACATTTTTTTACATGACTTAGTCGGTAATCAAGCTTACGCCCATCTGATGGTAAGCGGTGACGTAGCCATATAGACGCTTGCAACACACGCGTGTCCGACCCTTTCCCACTCCCCAATGAGCACTGGCAACCTTAAGTATACTACAACTATTATTGCCTTATTTACTCGGTACAATAGCAAATCGTCCATTTATGTAGGTAAAACAATGCGATATGCGATTTGATTCGATCTCAATGACAGTTTCACATCTCGATTTTCGCATCATTCGATTCTATAATCGAATCTCATAATTGTTTCATTGTTGTATAATGTACTATAATTATTTAACGATTACAAAATCGAATACTCGTCCACGTTGCAACGCATTGAGGTGTGTAACTCATGAAACTCACTTTCTCTCCGCGAATCTCACTTTCCGGAATGTTTTTCGAGTTTTTTTTTGTATAAGTATGATTCAATGTCAAATCGTGTGTTATGCTACATTCGTCGAGTATTTTTAATCGTTTAGGTATCTATTCAATTAAATTATTTATTCGATCACGCGATTTTTTTGTTCTCTTAATATATACCAATTATTTTGTTAACAATTATGTAGTTGTCTTTTAGATTATGCTTCCATAAATCTCAGTTATTAAGTAGGTACCTCCATCTATAGTCTTAAATTGGAACTTTTTATCAACAACCAGCAAATGCCCGGCACGCGTTATTTTTATACTAAGCAGAATCTATGATCAAACAACAGAACAAAGTTGCGATTCAATCTGATTACCGATACACGAACACATAGAAGATGAACGACGAGAAAATAAACATAACTTGAAATATTAAAGATATTTATAAATTACATTTTCACGATCTTCTTCAATCTTGTGACAAATAAAGTGAAAAAAACCAAGCATCTCAGGAATTATTATCATCACTACTGTCACAGATTGTTGAAAAATGTTTGGGAAATTTAAGTAAATCGAAGAAAATCCACAATGTTATCATTATTTGAAGACAGCAGACCAATAATATGTTTCGAAAAAAAAAACATAGTCTAATACTTTCTGTTTGTAATTGTAGCTGGGAATCTCGTAATCTGAACCAAACAATAGAAATAAATGGGAGTCATCCAGACGGGAGACGCGATAATTGCCGAAAGCCCAATTCTATCAAAAATGGTCCTCAGTGATGTAATTAAGAAGAAAAATGGTGGATATTTTGTTCGTTCAGTGTTACTTTTGTTATAACTCACTGACAAGTCGATTGTTTTTAGCGGCAAGGCTTTTGTTGATATCTTAACTTTTAAAACAATTCAAAATTGTTTTTAAACCTAATTTTACGGCGATATCAGTGTTAGTGAAGTCAAATGCCGTGATGAAGTTATGGGTACTAATCCTTGTAGTTGAGCTTTCGATAAAGGATAACATCGTGAAGAAAGTTGGAGGCAGGGTACTTTGTAGTATCCGCCTGGTTAGCTACCACCTTCAAGTAGAAAATCTATCGCCTTACAGGCGTTCTACGGCAGCTGCACTTGAGAGTCAGTTATTCTCTGTACTTCTTAATCACTTGGCTCGAGGTTAAAAATATAACAATGACATCAATTGTTATAATAGGACGCGTGTCCCTCGCGAGAACAAACGGGAATATTAAGTATTATCCAAAACACAGCAGCAACCATAATAACTTCTAAATGTAATTACTAATCATAATGAGTAGATACGTTGGCAAGTAGTATTGCAAATGTCCATATGCTGCAGTGACCGTTTACCATCATGTCTACATGGTTGTCAACCTTTTAACATAAAAATACTTTTTTTTTGCATTATTCCATTTAGCTAGAAAGCAACGTGGTATCGCATGGGTATTTATTTATCATATGTTAAAATAAGCTTTAAAACACACAAACGCTCACGCTGCTATAATTCCATGATTGATGCATCATCGGTTTAATTCAACTGGCATTATTGCATTCACAATGAAATGAGCTAATTCATGTGTTGAATACATAAATGTTACGCTTTAAACATAAATATTTAGCAATAAATCACAGATTTATTCAAAAATTTCAATGAATTATTGTTTAAAACATTCGAATTAATCGAATAGGCGAGTTAAAAATATGTAATATTCTCGATCAACGAACTCATTTACACGTCAATTGTATTAATTACATAAACATCTTATTTGGTTTTCAAATCAATGATTATAATAAATAAATTAAAATACTGCAGCAGGAAGTTTAAAAGCGACAATTAAATGAGTTTTCATGACAAGTGTTGCTGTCCCATAGTAGCGCAGTAGAGTGAAACAGTCATCTAAAGTACACTGATAGGAAAGGGTAAACGATATCTCAGAGCAGGACTCGGGGTAATGACGTAATGGGCTCAGAATGTCACTTGGTACATTATTACACTTAACAGGTAAGTACTCAGTTTCATTATCAGTCAGTGCCTGTAATAAAAATAGAGTGAGTGTTAAAGGAAGGCAATAACAAGAAAGATAACCTTTGCCTTTAAGGCGCGATTTAAGGCTGTGGTATTGACGTGGAGTGGACAGCAAGTGGTTTCAAATTCTAAAATGATATTGATCTTTCAGTGAAAAAAAAACATCGTGAGGAAACCATAGCACGTTGGTAGAGTTTTCATAATGGTACCCGCCTGGCTGACTGTTGTTATTTAATGTAGGCCCTAGTAGGGCACTTATAAAGGTCAAAGTTATTGAAATTACCACCAGTTGGGAAGACAGTCTTCAACTGACAACAGGCAAGAAAATCAGTAAGACAGTTTTTTGGATATTCTGACTATAACAGGTGGAGATTTCGAGATGGCATATTTAAGAAACCTACCCATGACTAACCCAACATAGGTACTATTGTATTATTGGCATTTTTTTTCCAAATATTTTCAACAAATTCAGCAATTACTCTTTCAAAGCTTAGATTCATTACATAACATTTACATTCTGATCTTACTACGGCAAAAACACAGGCGCAGTATAAAAAAAAGTATTTTTCTTCGGTGCTCCTTCTTTTTAGCCCATAAAATAAGTAGTAAATATTTCCTCATATAAGTCAATTCAACCATTGTTTTACCATTAATGTATGTGTCACATTGGCTCTTTTTTTAAGGTTTGTAGGTACCTAGTTACTAATTTAATTAAAATGCAGCGCACGCGCTTCCTGCGCCTGCGATTGCATCTCCAAGGATGCTATTATGTAGGTACACGTGCCGGGAATACAATAAAACAATAATTTCGTTCATAATTAATTAATTTTACTCTAATTGTGGTAAAAAATCATTTTATCTAGTAAGGGTCGGTAACGCGTGAGTTATTCCTATGCTCAGAGTCTTGCAAACGTCTATAGGCACTCGCCTATAGACGTTTGAAAATAAGCATTGAGATACTCTTAGATTAAGAATAGAATAGTAGAAAATTCTGAATCTATGGAGATACAGTAGTACCCAACTACTATGCCTTACCGATGTACCTGCGCAAAAGATACATTTTCAAAGCGCGGGAAACGCTATTGGTTGGCAGCTGCGGCCATGTTAGCGCGCGCCGTGCGGAGGGGCGTGACTTGCGAGTGAGACAGAACTAACAGCTGCAGTGTATTATGAACCTTATAGTAGTGATCTAAGGTTGATTGTAAGTTTCAAGCATTCTTTCGTTAATCTTCGGGGCCATACTTTCTTTTCTGTGCGAACGAAGATTCACGACGAGTCTTATCAGTTGGGTACTACTGTACTACATTTTGTCTTATATTACAAACACCCGCATCGCTACCCTATCGATCAAAAAGATTCTTTCGAACACAAAACCAGCCAGTGAAAAATAAACGCATCAAATGAAAATGAATTGAAACTATCGTGTCAGTTCGCATCGCTACGTAATGGGAGGGGGAGGGAGACAAATGATAGGTTGACCCTCTTTTATCTGCCTCGAACAGTCCACCCGTCATGTGTCATTGTGGATTAGTCGAGAACTGGCTTCGATAAACGATTAGTGCAATTTAATAGACATGAAAGCTTTCATTAATGAATTGATAGGAAGTATTATTTGAAATTTTGCAGACGTGTTGAAATTTATTGGAACTTATCCTATTATTGCACACATGTTTTTGTTAGGAGTCTTCGAAGTTGTTGCGATGCTTTTATTAGGGATTTAATTAATAGATTCGCCGAGTTAACCTTAGGTAGGTACTTGTCCATTTGTACCTGGCAACATTTATAAGTTACAGTGTTTCCAGTGGTTACAAGCAAGAAAGGACATTTTGGCGAGAACTTGCAGAGTGATGTTGCGTTTTCATTTTTATTTTCATAAATTCGTGTATTTGAGTTTTATTGCATATTATCGGTGGTATTTTATCAAATAAAGATTAATCCGTGTGCAGTAGAAATGTATCCATGTGAAGTGAAATGAAATGAATTATGTGTATCGTGACTTTATACAAGTCCGTGAATAGTTTTAAAACAATGACCACCATTTTACTAAAACAAGACTGGACGGTGACTGATAATGCGGACTATGTGAAAGTTAATGTGCGGACTATATGAAAGTGATATTAGGTATAAAATATAATGTATGCGACTGAAGGACTTTGTATCCATGGTCATGAACAAATTAAAAAAAAAAACAAGCAAGAAACATTTACCATCTCAAAATTACTTGGTTTCAAGTATCAAATTGTAGATCCGTAGTCCAATTCAATGAAATTTGAGTTAATTGTAATAAAACAATATTAATACTGGGAGCAATAAGGGTAAACAAAGGTATTCTCTGAACTGGGACGTATAATACTGAAACCTTCAAAAGGTTATTTAATTAATTCAACGAATAACTAGGGACTTGGAAAAGTGGCTCTGAGCAATTTGCTCGCTCAAGGGTCAAGGTAACTTGTGTTTTCCTTACCAATATCCCGCAGATTCTATAATTGCTGCAGTAGATTTATTAGAATTCTAGAAAGCATTTTCTTTAGGTTTTATTGAATTTGTACAGCAGAGCGGGTCAGTTAGATTTAAGAATTATTGACTGAATAGTAATTTCGGCTCGTAGTTAAATGAATGGTTAAAATGTGTATGTATTCGGAGAACAGAAAAGTTTACTCGGTGAGACGTAACTGGATATTTCTATTTGATAGGCATTGTTATGCTCAATATCGTGTTAATCGAAAATAAACCTAATACCATTGGTGCACTTTCCAAATTCAATTGTTTTAATATCGACTCAAAACATGACTTTGTAGTGTTGATTGACATTCTAGAATATGGACCTAACCAAGATGAACTGATTTTCTAGTTCGAAAATTGAATGCACGATAGTCCGAACATCATCATCTGCCTGCCCAGGGGCTCTACCGCGTAACTTTGGTGGTAATCGTAACGAACACCATTAATAAATTTCATCCAATAGCCCGGCAGTTCCCAATCATTTGGGGTCGGCGCAATATGTACGCTACGTCATACCAGCATCCACTCCTTTTTTACCCATATCATCCACACAATCCATCCATCTCTACTTGGTCTTCCTCTTCCCGTATATCCATCCACTTTCATATTTATAACTCTTTTAGTGACGTGGCTTTCATTTCTACTCATAACATGTCTATACCACGCTAAACGATTCCCTCACAACTTTTCAGTCACTGGCGCTACTTTCAAGCTTCCCCATATATACTATCTTATCCATTCTTGTCACTCCACACATCTATCTCAACATCCTCATCTCAGCTGCATGCAATCTCACATTCATCAGACATTCGTCTTCTTTACTGCACGATAGTCCGAACGTCGTTATGAAATACAATTTGGTATTATGCAATAGAATTACGCATGAAATTGACGAGACGTGATTTTATGCAATTCTATTGGTCGAAGTTTTCTGAGTAGACCCTTGGGCTCTGAGTAGCTTAAAGGTAAAAATACTCAGCTATTATGAGACGATAACGCTTAATAACTAGGTACAAGATATAAGCCAATTTGTTCCGTATCGTGTAACATCGTAGCGAAAATTTCAACGTAAATTAAGTTTTAGAGGACTTCATATTTCAATTTGCCAGTTCCCTGTACCTACTCGAATTCTTTTGATAGCGTTCCCTGTCATAAGAGAAGCGGGCCGTAAGTAATTTAATTAAGAACTTTAATATTTTTACGCAAACTTTGTTCGAGTAGCTTTCCATGTTTGAGCCTGTTCAGCCGGAACATCTGAGCCATCAGATTTTGTAATAGTTTATAATCTGTTTGGAATCGAAGTTTCCAATTTAAAGCAACAATTTTAAAATTGATGTTTTTTGAGTTTACTTACGTGCTATCCGATTTTAAAGAGCAGAATTGTATCAACAGAAAAGAAACATGATTATTTTTAAAAACAAGCACTACATATTTTGATTTCCAAAGGAAACGTTTTTAACTTTATGTATCTGTCGGTATATAGAGTTAGTTTGGTATGTCATGTATGTTTGTATGTATGTATGTATGTTGTTAACCCCCGATGCGAAAGAAGGGGTGTTATAAGTTTGACGTGAAATTCTGTCTATGTGTCCTACCTTAAATCTTTAATCTTTAATGGGTGAACCGATTTGAACACAGTTTTTTTTTTTTTTTGGAAACATATGTTAGGTCCTTAACGTTGAATAAGCTTTACTGAAATCTCGAAAAAACAACAAAGATTTATAAAAGTGATCCAGTATGTAGTGTGAAATAAATATTTAAATATTCCTTCTCGCTTCGGAAACAATTAATTATTATCTTCATTATAAAACACGTTTCTCCGTTATTTTTCGTAAACTTTAATGAGTACTGTTTAATATTCTGTGTGTTAAATAGCTTTTGATAAGTATTTAATGAGAGATCCAAATTGTTCATAATACTTTTACTAGTTATGACAAGTACCCAACTGATATGGCGCGTTGTGAATCTTCGTTCGCACAGAAAAGAAAGTATGGCCCCGAAGATTACCGAAAGAATGCTTGTTTACAATCAATGTTAGATCACTACTATAAGGTTCATAATACACTGCAGCTGTTAGTTTTGTCTCACTCGCAAGTGACGCCCCTCCGCACGGCGCGCGCTAACATGGCGGCAACTGCCTACCAATAGCATTTCCCGCGCTTTGAAAATGTATCTTCTGCACAGTTACATCGGTAAGCCATATCAGTTGGGTACTACAGGGTACAACTACGACTACATGGGTGCCGGTCGTCATTTTGGGAAAACAATAAATCGTTACTATCGTGAACGCAACCCTCGGGTTATTTTAAAGTTTTAACCAATTGTTCAAATTGATAAAGTGATCAAATAATAAATTAAACTTTCTTATGTTTAATTAGATTTCATTTAATTAAAATACAAATCACTTCAATTGAAAAAGTGAAAAAATGCTTCTTCGATGAAATTCATAACGTTAATTACTTCGTGTGTTTCAATATCTATCGATTCGATGATATCGAACAATTCAGAATCATTCGATTAATGGCAATTCATTATTTTAATGGCATTTGTCTGTTAAGAGGGTCTTGAGATTAGTAAGGTGCTTACTGAGAGCACTCAAGCATTTGATGCTTTTATGGTATCTTTTATTAATAAGGGCTTTAAATAAAATGATAATGAAATTTTCAATTTGAGGAATGGTTCTGCTGGATTGTTTTAGGTTTTATTGTCTACCATTAAGTTTCATTATGAGCTATCAAATATTTAATGACGGATAAACAGCACAGATGGTGCTGATCACATAAAACGAGAGCCACAGAGGCTTCTAAAATAAAAGCTATCAATATTGATGGTTTTAAGGCTAGCCAAGTTTTATATAACTCTGTATAGGTGTCATTCCTCTTCATCATTATGAAGAGGAACATAACATTAGGTACATTGATGTACCTAATGTTGTTTGTGATACAGTTAAATTTGCAAGTAATAATCGGTTGCAAATGCTAAAGTTTTGTTAAAGTTGTTGATGCAATTCTGAATTTCATAAATTTTTTAGTGACCTTTGAATCGAGGTAAAGGCACTCTAATAAAAACAGCGCATATAGGGTAATATCTATGCAGTGCATCGCAATGAAGCCAAATACCGCAAAATGCAATTTGGAAGTTTCGTTCTAAGAAAGCCTGGAATATGAACGCTATGAGTTTATTGGCTGCATAAAAGCTTTACAAATAAGATAAAGGAGTTGTATTTGTAACTAAAGAGGAGACGTTTGAGTTTACTAGAAGGTAAAATAAAAATATACAGCTAAATTCAAATAGAAACTTGAAAGCAATTAGTGAGGTATTAAAGAATTACACGGACATTTTGGTTTAAAGGAATGTCTGATAAGGACTGGCTACAAAAGACGAAAAAAACCATAACGTATCTTTTTTTTTTATACTGCTAACATATCTTAACAAAATTCACATGAAAATAGTCCATGTAGTCGGAGAATAAGATTTAAATTTGCATCAACTAACTTCATATCTTTAGGCTCATTGCCAAGTGAATGTGAGTGTGCATATTTTCGTCTGTTTTTCATTCAAATTCATGTTTGAATAGACTTCAGTTTTTCGTATAAAAAGGTTCTTATAGAAATTTGTGCTATCTACCTCTTATGCTGTGTAGACATTTTTGTTTTCTACCTCGTATTTTGTTTAAAAAACGAGTCTTCGGAAACACTGTGTTGATGTTGAAAAACAATGTAGCTTTGGCATCTCTTACGCGAATGCTGTCCTTCAAACAAACATTTGAGGAAATGAAAATAATATGTTTACGTTGTTATTTGTTTCGTTTATTCTCCGTAAATCCTTAGCATTAGTATATTTAAATCCTTTATATCTACAAGTATCCTACCCTCTACCCTATATAACATTACTATGATTATACGGACCAATTGGAATATTCCGTGTTCCACTCACACCCTTAAGGCCGAAGTACACGATTCAAGGAAACCTATTTTGAAAGTTCGTTTTTTTGTTCTCGTCTCATCTTTATTTAGCCAAAAAGCCATTTTTGAAATACAAAAACAAAGGTATATAAAAATAAAATAAGTTATAGATCTAAAGAGATGTAAGGACCGAAAGTGACTAGACACTTACAAAATACTTATTGTTGCGGTGATTCCAACCTCTGAGGACGGACATACCGACAAAACCACTAGACAAAAAAAAACGGAAGACGGATTTGAACCCACGACGACATTTTTCAGTATTATTTTCAAACATAATCTTTCCTTGAAGACAAACGGGTTTTGATTTCACCGCAATACATGATCGAGAATTCTTGGTTCGCAATCCGTGTTCACCAGGCATAAGACTAACCCAACCCGAGCGTGACACTTGTACGTGACTAGGTTCGGTAGCAAATCGATTTATTGAAATTGCCATTGGACAGACATATAGTTGGTAATCCAATCAATCAGCTCCTACTTCAGGCGACTTGTGAAGCCTTGTTAGGTTTTATTTGACTTGGATTTATGTTCTACAAGCTGAAGTTTGTAGTATCATTCTATCCTATTTGGTTTTTACCTGTTATTTACTTCGAACCGTGGACATAGTTTGAGATAGATAACGCGTTTAAATCTTCTTCATGTTTCCAAGCACCTAATGATGTCATGGGAGATCCTCTAAGGATCGTGACTACATATAAGTCTCCTATATCCTGCTCTATCATGCACCAAGTGCGGCTTGTTCATGATCGCCTATTTTATCATCAGACCATCTAAAATTATCAGAGTAGAGGACTCAATTCGTCATACTTTTCATACAAAACCCCTGTACTTATTATGGCGTTGTTAAACATTTTTCGTAAGATATTTTGAACAAATTAGTATCTTGTGTACTATATCTATCCTTGTATCTTGGCGTAATTTTAAAAAAGTGTGAAACAAATTCAGTCAAAGCCTCCGAAAAACAGCGTTTTTGCCTGAACTTTGGCCATATCTAATCTTAATATATAAAATGATAAACTGATTGTTGATATATCAGCCCACAGCCCAAACCGCTGGACCTAGAGATTTGAAAATTTGCACAAAGATACCTTATACAGTGGAGGCATCCACTAAGGAAGGATTTTTGGAAATTCCACCCCTAAGAGGGTAAAATAAGGGATGACAGTTTGTATGCAAGTCCGTCAGTTTTGAAGTTAGGATCTTCAAATTTTGTCTTTAAGCTGACGATTGAAAATTAATGTGTAGTTATCTCAGCGTTTGTGATAATTCCACCACCGAAGGGAGGAAAAGGTGGATGAAGTTGGGTATGCAAGTCCTTCAATTTCAAAGTAAACTTCACTAAATGTATTATTATACGGTGCAGGCATCCACTAAGGAAGGATTTTTGGAAACTCCACCCCTAACAGGGTAAAATAAGGGATGAAAGTTTGTATGCAAGTCCGTCATTTTTGAAGTTAGGATCTTCAAATTTTGTGTTTAGGCTGACGATTGAAAATTAATGTATAGTTATCTCAGCGTTTGTGATTATTCCACCACCAAAGGGAGGAAAAGGAGGATGAAGTTGTGTATGCATGTCCTTCAATTTCAAAGTAAACTTCACTAAATTTAATATTATACGGTGTAGGTATTCAGTAAGGAAGGATTTTTGGAAATTCCACCCCTAATTGGGTAAAATAAGGGATGAAAGTTTGTATGCAAGTCCGTCAGTTTTGAAGTTAGGATCTTCAAATTTTGTGTTTAGGTTGACGATTGAAAATTAATGTATAGTTATCTCAGCGTTTGTGATTATTCCACCACCGAAGGGAGGAAAAAGGGGATGAAGTTGTGTATGCAAGTCTTTCAATTTCAAAGTAAACTTCACTAAATTTAATATTATATAGTGTAGGTATTCAGTAAGGAAGGATTTTGAAAATTCCACTCCTAGGGGGGTAAAATGTAAAAGGGGATGAAAGTTTGGATGAAAGTTCGTCAGTTTTGAAGTTAGGATCTTCAAATTTTGTATTTAGGCTAACGATTGAAAATTAATTTATACATGTTTCAGCTTTTTTGACAATTCCACCCCTGACAGGGTGAAAAGGTATGGGATGGAAAAAAAAGCCAAACATAGTCAGATTGTCCAAAAAATATATAAAAAATGTAACCTTGCTGAGTTTCTTGCCGGATTCTTCTCAGTTGAAGGTCGAGTTCCGAACCGGTGGTAACTTCAGTAAATGTGACTTTCATAAGTGCCCTTCTGGGGCCTAAATTGAATAAATGGCTTTGACTTTATTGTATGTAAGTCATTCAGTTTCAAAGTAAACGTCACTTAATATATTATTACACAGTGTAGGCAACCACTAAGGATTTTTGGATATTCCATCCTTAAGGGGGTAAAATAGGGGATGCAAGTTTATATGAAAGTCCATTAGTTTCGAAGTTACGACCTTCAAATTTTGTGTTTAGGTTGACGATTGAAAATTAATTTATATGTGCCTCAACGTTTTTGATAATTCCGATCCCGAAAGGGTAAAAAGGGGGATGAATTTGTGTATGGAAGTACACTAAATTTATTATTTAAGCTTATGGTTATAAACTAACGCAACGAATATCGATGTTGTTGGAATTTGAACCCTTAATTGGGGATTAAATTTAGTATATGAAGTTCTTTATTCTGAGTGAATTATTGCGGCGTATTGAAATGACTCGCCTAAACAACATCAGGAAAAAGAGAGGAATCGGTATTAAAACAAAGATCCGGTTAATACCAGCATAAGTATTCCTCATTTTCATGTATGGAGTGGAAGCGTGGACTATACTGGCCCGAGAAAGAAAAAGGATTGATGCATTCGAGATGTGGTGCTGGAGACGGATGTTGGAAATACCTTGGACCGCTAAACGCAACAATGCATCAATCCTATCGCAGCTCCAAATTAAAACACGATTGTCCACCATATGCCACCAACGTATATTTTCGTATTTCGGCCACATGGTGCGCAAAGGCGATGAAAGTTTGGACATCTGATCATAGTTGGGAACACGGAAGGAAAACGACTACGTGGTCGTTCACCAACAAGATGGTCCGATCAAGTAAAAGACTCATCGTCCTCCAAGTTTTACAGAAACCAGAAGACAGAAACCAGTGGAGGCAGATCATTCGCTCTAGAAGTAAACCCGATGTTGACCACGATCCTCAGACATGAGGGAAAGAGAGATAAGGCCTCCAAAATTGTGCTGTGGAACTAGACTACAAGTAACAGCTCTCCGCCGCAATGTTATTGAGGCCAAAATATTTACTGGATCTGCCAGAGGAGAAACAGTCTTCTTGCCGGGTATACCATTGATCCCAAATCACCTTCCGTTTGAATTTAAAAGATAACAGTTCCTAATTAAGGTCACAGGGAAAAACTCTGAAATTTGCTAGAGTTGATTTGCGGCAGGACTGTTCAGTTTTATGTGGCATCCTCGCATATGAGCTCTTAATCTACCTGAACTTTTATCAATATCACACGTAGTCGCGGACAATAGCCATGAACAAAGCTCTATAATGTTACAATGATTTATATCTAGAAAAAAGAAATAATCTACGCGGACGAAGTCGCGGGCTATAATGCTAGTGTACCTATAAATTGTAAAAGTAAAGAAAACATTAAGATACCAGGCTTGCAAATGTATTGGAGATTCTAAATAACTAACTTTTTTTTCACAAACTTGTAAGATTTTTTCTCAAGAAGTATACTCCTGGAACAAGTTTTATGAATGCGAAATCATGAATGACGACCTAGCGAAGCGGCCGCGAGTGATCAGCGGAATTTACCGACTGATAACCGACGGCTCTGATGCTATCTCTCTTTATTCGCAGTCAAACATTACGTTGGATGAAACAACAAGCTTTTAGACTATGCTCGCGTTGAAGTTGCGCCAGCCACAGAGGGCCGCCTTAAGTTTCAGTAATACTTCTAGTCACGCCGTTTACCTACGCAAGTTCTCAATAGCGCTGGCTGTATATTTTTTTTTTAATTGGAACGATTTCATAATTTAAATTTTTTTCTTGATGATTTTCTTTTGTTTTTTTTTTCACTATCGCTTCGTTCTAGAGGCTGACCCGCTATATAATTGTCCCGCGCCTTTTAATATAATTTCATTTAAAATTCATGAGAAATATATCGAAAATACCACCTACACACAGATAAACATACAGTAACACAATTTAACAACATTACACTACATTTTAATTACACAGTGCAAACGTCTTCGCATCTTGGGTAAGTGGTAGCTATAAGTTCTCAAATTTTTACATCGATTCCCGCAAGGTCAGCGCATAGGGTGAATCCTGTTCCCAGCGTGATTAACTTCCTTCAGTTATCTATCTCTTTCTAGTTACATAATATTTGGAAGACAATATGTTATCGTTTCCATTCGATGATAAATCGGATAAAGCATAATTTAGCCTACTTTCATAATGAAGCGCCACGGATATCGATCCGTAGGCGGGCCGGTATTGCGGGACCCGTGCTTAGGTGTGGCCATGTTTATAGAACACCTAATGTCAAGGTCGGTGTGTGTTTCCAAATTGATCATATTTTATCGATTGAGGAAACTATACTTAGCCTTCTCGGTATTCCATTGTTCATCGAAAACCCCATTAATGATATTGCGGCGTTTTCAGTCGATGTTATACACGAGGAGTAGCCTTATACGTCTTGATATTCAAATTCGCTATTGGATGTGTATGTAGATTGAAACTTGTGTTTAGTTTATATGTAGAACCTCGTAGTACTTTATTAAAACTGGCAACGCATTCCAGCTGTTTGGACGGTAAAGATCTATCATAAAAAGCTGTCATGTGAGGGTGTTTTCAAATGTTTTCAATGTGATTCTCAAAGACCTAAGTTTTTTTTTTTTTTTTTTTTTTTTTCTTTAAACAGTAAAAAAAAAAAAAAAAAAAAAAAAAAAAAAGACCTAAGTGACTGGATTCCTCCAGTCTATCAAAATGTTCCTGAAAATATCGCGGAGAGGAAGGACTTAAGAGTGACAAGAAGAGGATTCTAATCTTCTCCTGGGACAAAAAAAATAAAGGCATACTCCAGGTTTTATTCTATCTATACACCAAGATTCATTTCAAATCCGTCCAACCATTACGTCTTGGTGCGATAAGATGTTTGGAAAATATTTAGGTTAGGTGACTTTAAATTCTAAGAGCAATTTAGTACTACCACTACGAACAATTTAAAAATACCCAAAGTTAAGTAAATACAAAGGGGTTCCTTAGAAAAACAGTTTAGTAGACATGTCGCCGCAGAAATGCCACCAGAATTAATTATATCCGTGCCGCTAGAAAACGCTCTGCATTTCCTTTGTGGTCAACATTGCCAAGTGGACTCTTGTTGGATTGTTTATCAGCGCGACGAAATGTTTCGGAGATAAATAAAGAGAAATAAAAAATGTTTATTTAGCTACTGTTTTCAAATGCTCTTTCTATAACTATTCCCCAGGTTGTTAAAGGGAACTGATTCCATCAGTACCTTGATTTTGTGGAAGGAAATTGTAACCTGAAATTCATACTACTTTAGAATCACAAGCGGTACTGACATGAAATGCCGCGTAGTCGTCAGATCGAATCCTATAATAAGATTGAAGCTTTCGGTGAAGGATATCGTGAGGAATCCATACCGTTATGAAGTACTTTCGGGTGCTTTCCAGCTTCGGGCTAATTACTTACCGCAGTGAGACTGTGGTCAAATGCACGTCAAATCTATGTAAAAATACTGGAACAATCATAATCAGTAATTCAGAATATTCTCTTACACACAGAGTTGAGAATACACTTCATATGAACACAGCCAAGAGTAGTATTTAGTCTTCTCAGAATGTATGAATGTTAAATTCACATTCTGCAGTAACGCTCAGCAATTCATAGTTATACTGGAACATAATTCTTGGAACATCTGGAGATCGGAAGTGAAATTAATTCACCTAACTCGAAGTAGCGAGTTGAGTTATCGCTTATTCAAATTATATACGACTGCACTGAGCATCTGAATTGTCATGCATATTGCGGATTATAGTGCGGAAAAATAAACAGGGTTTTGAGAATCCAAAAGAAGGAATGGTTCATTCGTAGAAACTTTTTGTCAATATCATTAGTCTATTTGTATACACGGCTATACATCAAGCTATTACGGAAATCCTTTACAATGCGAAATCAGCTTATATTGGAAATGTATAGCTTGATGTGTAGCCGTGTATACATTGGCTACTCCTTAAGAGCGTCACTTTTTTGTCAATACCATCCGTATATAAATAATATCCGTACATAAAAATAGTAGAATTGGTATCAATAGAGACAATAGGTACTGCAGCCGCACTGGCAAATATTGCGCAATATCTTCACAGATGTTAACCTAGTTTTAATACCAATCCAGAACGTTTACTCTCAAGTATGTTCTAGCTGTTAATACAAGGTGACTGTTTTATTGGTGTCACTTATCTATCTTGTTGAGATAGATAAGTGTAAGAGTTTGTTTTGCTGTCTTTCAAAACTTAATTACTCGTATCTTCAGTGATGTAGCCAAAATTGAGTTTAGCTACTTGCGGGAAGCGTTATGAGCCCTAAGGCTGTATGGCGTCAATTTGAAAGTACTTTTCGATTAAATTAAGGGTAGGACTGTATTCAGAAATCGTTAGGCACACTAGTATCGCAGTTCAATAAGCAAATACCTAAGGTTATTTGGATAGATGGATTCCACGCACCTGATTCTCCTCCTGGGTGCTGGATTGCCTTTGTCGCCTATGGCTACAAGCCACAGGGCGTCTAGAACTAAACACTTAGCACTAGTTTTATAAGCACAATATTGTCAGTAATTATATATTTTAGTCCACGTACTCGCGGTAAATTATGGTGCAAGTAGATGACACTGAGATGCGTCCTTCAGCGACTTGACCTCAACACTAGCCTAGAGGTCGGCAGGTTTATCGAAGCTTGGTGACAACGTGGTGGATAGGGAAATATGGTGGGGGGTGAGAGGGAAAGCATTGCTCATTAAGCCTGTTTTACTATATGTGCGAAAGTGACAGACTATTTAAAGAAAAATGCGATCAGACGCATGAATACCATATATGGCGCTAACATTCAGAGATCGTATAATTCATAACCTTTATATCCGAAATATTATTTTAATCCTTCATCACGGCAAATATATTCAACGTACTGAAAAATATTTTACAAAAACAAATGAATAGCCATTCACAATTTGAATCCCGAATTCATATTTCAGCATGGAGTGGCTCTTTAATAGCAATTTACTCACTCCAATACTTCTAGCTCCCAAAATACTTAAATCCCTTTGAAAATTCAGTAACGCCCTTCAGCGCCTAATATCTCATCGTTATGCGAAAGTAAAAGACAATTGAATGTAATTGAATTGCGAAAGACATCGGTATTGCTCTGAGATTGTGTCCCATCTTGTTTGAATCTTAGATTAAAACAAAAAAAAACAGAAGATACGGTACCCAGTCATAGCGTAGGGCAGCCAAACTACGCGGCTGCGTCTTACTCTCCATCTTATACTGTTAGAACGCGATTAGGAACGTACCACCCGACGATCCCGAGTCCTGACGTATGATTTTCTTGATCTTCAATCCTGCACCTTATCTAGTATTTTATTTAGTACAAACTTACAGGCATTCGTAAGATGATTATGTATAAATATACCATATAATTGGTCTACAAGTAAATAGTTTGGAGAAAATATCTATTTAAGTGTTAGTTTAGTGGTCTAGTTTTCTATATAATCATCTTCGGCCGTATACTTTATCTGTCCTTGTTGGTTTTTATCTAAGTTTTCAGTATTGATCGAAAGTAATCACTGAGAACTTATCTGAATTACCGTGCCTATTCATCTAGACAGCTAGCTTATTTTATTTAAATATTGTCTAACTTCGAAGTTCAGTCAGTAAAATATGGTGGTATTTCTGCGTTCCAGCTACCACCCACAAATCCTTGTGCCATCAGTGAGGCCTGCTTAATCTCCAGTGCATAGTACTTCGACATAAAAATCTAGGGATTGCAAAAAATAACGAAGGATTACAGTGTTGTATTCGGATTCGCAGCATAATTCGCTTTTTCTTCTTTATGACAGTTGAAATTCGAGTTACATTTGGCTACGAGACCAATCATAATTCAGCATTTTTTCTTTAATCTTTCCCTTATTGGACCACAGATTATTTTTAAAAGTAATTAAAACAATAAAAATAATCGCAAAAGGACTAACACACTTCATCGATCACAGTCCAAGCGGGTTTTAAGTATCCATCCCTGTCTTGTCTGCTGTCACATATAGCACTGTCTCGCTCTGACAGGGGTGGCCCGTGACTAATTGACTGTTTTTAGGGTCACCCTGTGTGATGAAATCTCGTAACCTTTGGACGGATTTGATTGGAATGACTCCCATTAATTTCGTTTGTAATTAATTCATTGTGGTTTATTCCATGTGAATGAAGTGACTGAGTTTTATTCTAATGTGTTAATTCGGAAAAATTAAAAATAAATATTGTTGAAAATAATACCTACTCTTTCTATTTTCAGGTACGTTTTGCATATTTCAAGAGCGTTCGTGACTTCTGTGGGTATGAATATGTTATGTATAGTTAATAATTTATTTTCTTACTAAGTACTTTATCCTAATTAAGCTTAGGTATTCATGATATACGAAGAATAACGGATCGGCGTGATGTTTTGCAATGAAATAGTTTATGTGGTAGTAGTGTAGGAATAGGAGACTAACATTATGTTACCTTAAGTGGTAAAGTAGCTAGAACGGAAGCTAGTAAATATATAATTACACGTATCTATCTATTTAAATATAAAAATATAATTATATAGGTACATTTTCATTCATCATCATACCTATAATAAAATCTAGAATTGAAAACTGTTTTACAAAAAATCTAAAAAGTAATCAAATCCTGAACTGATGACAATAGGACCAAACGGGACGTGTACCCTTTCAAACAAAAAAAAAAAATTAATAAATGACGGAGTTATGATGTAACAAACAAAAAAAAATTTAAGTCGGTTCAAAATTGTTATAATTTCCAAACATAAACTAATAAAAAATAGTAACAACAATGACTATTATACAACTAAAGATTACGGCTCAAATAAATAAAGTCCTAAATATTTAATAAGCGAGACGGTATTACATAGAATATAGATAAGCCAGTTCGACGAAAGTTAATCCCCAGAGTTGCAAGTATCGGCAACTGTACCGGTTTAGTGCAAAGAGCTAGCGATGAGCTGTATACGAGCTGTATAGCTAAATTATTCAGCTTTATTTAAGTACAGCTTGGTTTCATCACCGTTACATATAAAAACCTCATTACATACAAGGAGGTTTTATTGGATGTATCTACTTGGTTATGTAGGGGGATTTAGCGCAGTTTGTCGCTATAGCAGTATTTTTTTCTTTTATCTTGTCGTTACGCAATCTGATTGAGGTTTTTCAGAAATGTTTTTGAATTCAAGATTCTGAAATGTTTCTATAAAGAAGTTATTTGAAAAGTAAATTTTACTGCTGTCAACATCCAATACTTTTCCTTACAACACATTTATGTAAAACTTTACCAAATCCTTACACAATGAAACCGTCCTTCGCTCGTCACTGGTTCCACAAAACCACCCTTCTTTAATTCCAATTCATTCGCTAATTCAGCGAAATCCCGATCCTTGGGATTATTGGCGTTTTGACAAGTTGCTTCAGGCATTCGGGTTGGAATACTGAACTGTCACGGATTTATACGGTCGCCGCTCCATTTACTGTACTCAATGTATACTTTTAGGTAGTTACACTATGTCTGGGTGTGTCTCTACTTTGAACCGTTTGAGGATTGGAATCTATAATAAAAGGTCTGCTTTCTTTAATATGTCTGATGTTTCTCATCAATCTGTCAGTAATACCGTAGTTTGTAGGAGGAGAGACTATCGTGGAGAGCTCAGATTTATATAGCCATCATAATAATAAATAAAACACCTTGCCACCATTATAAAGTCAGGAAATGCTGACGAGGGTAGGTGAACCTTTGCCGCTCGCATGATGAACGAACAGATAGAATTTATTTCTTAGGCTTACTGTACACAATGACGTCATAAGCGAGTAGACGCGCCGTAGCGCGTAGTGGCACTCGACGTAGGTGGAAACACCGTAGACGGAACGCGACGTAACCGGAACAACTCATCCTTATCATGAGAAACTACGATGATATTTTCATTATACTAAGATTTACCTATACTAAGTTTAATTTTCACTTTAGTTAGTTACAGACGGCGTGATATAAAGAGTATAGATTTTTCTTAAAACTTGGTTGTGGAAACTTGGTCCTAAGTTTACTATACTCATCAAATTTTTAATGAGTTTACTGATTGTAGGAACGTAAAAGTAAGCAAATTGAATTCATTAGTAAGTTAGCAAGCGTGTTTAGTAAGTTGGATTATTCAGGGATCTGTGTTACCTTAATTATCAAGATCTAAAACTTAATGGATAACATCCTCCAACTAATAGACCCTGCCTAGATCAAATATTAAGATAATAATGTAAAATTACCTAGTCAAACAGTAATCAGCCCCGGGATAATGAAGAAAATTTCCATGATTTCGGGATTTTATCCAAGTTTTAACAAATTACTATAGGTACATTATATACCTAGTAATTCTAAGTAAATTTCAAACTGTGTTCAAAACTTGTATTAGAAATCAAATCAAACTTGTCTGTAACAGTTTCTTGAGCTTTAGATAATCTGGGCTTTGCTGTATTGAATTTAAATACTTTAGACGAGTTTTAAAGAACAATGGGACAGGTTATATGGAACGCGTCCCCAGAACGTAGCACTATAAGCTATGATGGAGATTGTTGGCCACATCGAGGGCATCATTTCATTGTATGACACCAAGGCTGGATTCCATGGGAAAAAAAAGATATTCACGGTTAAAGCAAACGAAATACTGTTTAACTTTGTTACCGTCCCGCAGTATTATACAAACTTTTCTTGTTTTAAATCATTAGATATGCTAATCCAGAGTGTAATCTATGTATGTGCTAAGTTTCACCCACATCTGATTAGCCATTTTGGCGTAATTTAAAAATAAATATCGACAAAATCTTAAGCATTTATTACTTACTACATTACTAGGGTCAAGATCATATATTATTATTATTATTCTTTCTTTTTTACTTGGCACAACAAACAAGTAAACTTACATATTACCTACCTACTATATGGCATTTTGTTACATTGCTGTTTAATGTTTATTAATTGAAAAGTTAGGCTGAACTGGACTGATATCAATAAAAATTGGCACACGCAGTAGCATAGAGCCTAGAGATGGACACGCAATACTTTTTTCTCAGGAACACAGGTGAAGCCACAACGCACAGCTAGTACTTTAATATTATAAACATGAAAGTGGGTTTCTTTGTTTGTTATATTTTCACAGCTAAGATACTGGATGGATATCGATAAAAAAAATGCAGAAAGGTAGCATGGAACTTGGAGATGGAACTATAATACTTTTTTCACAGGAACATGGATGAAACCGCGATGCACAGCTATTACTTTAATATGGTCAATGCGTCTGTTTGTAAAGATTTCACAGGTATGTTATTGGACCGATATCGATAAAATATCAGCAGCAAGATAGCATGGACCCTGGAGATAGCCATACATTTATTTTTCACCTGAAAACGCGATTGGGATCGCTGGTATTGAGTATTCTGTGCCGCAGGGCAAAGCTAATAATAACAAAAATCAATCATTACTAAAGGAACATTTTTGTAACTTCAAATGTGAATATCTTTTTTCTCCCATGGAATTCAGACTTGCTGTCATAGAATAAAATAATGTGCTCGACGAGACCTACAATTACCACTATAGCTCATCGTGCTACAGTCTGGGGACGTTTTTACCCATTATCCTTTAACTTAGATACTTTTGAATGACAATGATTGAACAGTCGGGACAATGGTGCCGATTCTGTTGTAAATCGCACTAAACTAATTTTAGTCACATCTCATCTCTTTCTTACGAACATGATTGAAAAAGGATAGAACATATTTTAAGTTGTCAAATTAATCTTTGCCGTCTTATTTTGCGTGTATTTAGGCGTGACCGCGATAGATGGCGACTAAATTTATATTGAAAACAAGCATTGGACTAATTTGACAGGACTAAATTTCTTACATCCTTTTCTTATGTTCTTTGTTGGAAAGAGACATAGTGAGATTAAAATTAGTTTAGTTGTGAACAACAGAATCAGGGCCATTACTTATAACATACTAAGCAAAATAGTGAGAACTTCGTAACTAACGCGAGTGAATATTACAGGGATCGTAAACCTTTACCCCCTTATTTATAATAAACGTTGATTAGCTAAAATTCCAAAGTCTTTATCTGACAGGTGACATTTGGTGATCGAAAGAGTAAGACGGGGCACACTATTACACTGATTTAGTTAAAAAGCAATTATGAATAAGGGGGTTAGACTTAAATCTTTTTGAATATTCTAAAATTCACGTTCTGTTTGAAACCAATTTATCGGACGGAATGTCGGCTATGTCAGGGGTCGTCAACTAGGTCTCAATAATTTGCGGCCTCTGGTTAGGCTGATATTTGTGGTATGCAATATCGGTAGGCATATTCAAAATATATCGGTCATTGGTATTCGATGCCTGTATTGGCTGCGCAGAGGCAGTTTTTATGTATTTATTCTGAAGAGGAATTTTGAAATTGTCTATAGTTGTTTAATAGATGTTGGTGCAGTTATTTTCACCTGCTGGCTCATCTAAGGTCCGATAGGTCAAGATACATGTACATATAATACTTTTGAATAACTTAAAATGGGAACAAAAATGGTACCTTTCGGCTGGCTAGAGAATATTATAAGAATTTGAACATAACCCCAGTATAAATACAGTCTAATTTGCAACTACTGTCCCTCCGTCTTACGCATTTTGGATCAGGGTCACGTGACATCTAACGCGAGTTTAACATTTTTTACCCTTCCCAAAAAGTGCACAACGCCGCTAAAGAAGTTTTCACTTAAAAAAAACTAGATGCTATTCGTCGGATTAAAGAAAGAAATCACGCTAGCGCCTCTAGCTTTTTTACCTTGCAGTGTGGTTAATACATTACATAAGGCGTAAAAAAATCATTTGTAATTCCATTATGATCCGTAAAATCGAAAGTATTGAGTTCATTATCCGTAACGCAATTATCATCGATTATAATTAAACAGAATGCCAACCAACATCAAATTATTTTTGTAGTTAGAGCTAACATTTACCGTCGGTGTCGATTTACTTAGCGATCGATACAATTCTTGTATATCATTGTAAATTGTATACATATACAGGATGAGTATGGAGAAATCCATTGACACTGAGTTTTTTTTTGTAAAAAGTCTGTACGGAAATGAGTAAATATTAAATATGTTAGTTTCGGAAGTATGCTTTTTCAAATATTTATTAAATATCTAGGTTATATTCTTAACTAATTACTTTTATAAAAAGCTATACCCGTATATTGCATTCTCTCACATTTTTAACCGACTTCAATAAAAAGAGGAGGTTCTATGTTCGACGCCTATGTTTTTACCCGACTGACCCGGAAGGAGGGTTATGTTTTTCGAGTGTATGTATGTCTATTTCTTTGGCACGCCTCTGCAGCCTAAACGGCTTGATGGATTTAAACATAATAATATGAGGTGTCGTTAGATTCGTCTTAACTGTGGGAGTGTCATATGGTATATTATTTTTATATGGCGTCTACTAATAAAAAAAGAGAGGGCAACTGCAATACCTTATAAAATTCAAGTTATATTCAAAATTCTATATATTAAAGAGCTTGTTTTTCTCTTTTCAGTTATTTTTTTGTTTTACGCAGTCGGGTTTTTTTATTCATGTTTTTTTACGCATCATTTGTATAGTATATACAAAGATTTATCTGAGTTTCAGATATCACGTATCATCATGATTTATTTAAAATAAGAGGCAAAACGTGAAACAAATTAAAAACAATTCTCACGCATAGTTTTACGGTTCAAATCAACAATTTATAGGATATTTCGGGTTGCAGACGCCTGTAAAATTCACATTAAACATTCACTAGCTGTGCCTTTGTGTCACATAAAACTGAAAACGTATTCCTTATGTTGACAACCCTAGCACACGTCCCCTCAGGGCTGCCACATTAGAATTATTATACGGATTTATATGCCTCATAGCGGTATTTACAGTGATATGTGGAGGTTGTTTCTGCTTAGTTTTTAGTCATAATAATACTTTAATTACTTGTCTTTCGAGTTGATTTAAGGCTAGCTAAATTTTAGCTAAAGTTTTTTTAGTTGTGGAGACCCCGTTTTGACTAGTGGGTGTCTCTTCTTGTCGCACTATGTTTTCCCTTTGACACATTGATGTTATTACTGTCAAAATGTGCCTATTAGATCTTGCCGATTTTTATGATCGTTTATTTTGCCATTGGAATTTTCCTAGTTAGGTGTATATACCTAAGAAAATTCCACTTACACTTACACTTACTTACAGCAGTAATTAGGAATAATATTGCCTTTGTTACTTCATTGATTAAAATGTCTTTTTTATACTACTTAGGTAGCAAACGTATACGGCCCGCCTGATGGTAAGCGGTTACAGCAGCCTGTGGACGCTTGCATCACCAGGGGTGTTACTCGCGCATTGCCGACCCTGCAGAAATCTCTTCACACCCTTTTTGAAGAACCCCATGCTGTACTCCATTGGGAAAACCACGGCGGGGGAGCTCATTACACAATCTAAGCGTCCGCGGAAGCAATTCTTCAGAATACTATCCGTTGTAAAAGCGGTAGAACACACATAAGGAGGCAAAGTCTCTCCTCAGACTGAGGGTCTCTAAACCGCTTGTGAGCTCGGGATCGTCGACAATTCTAGCAGCACGTCGCTGAACCGAGTCTAAAGGCCCAAGCTGGTATCCGGGTGCTCCCACCCATAGATGACAGCAGTACTCCATATGAGGCAGCTACCATCAACGACGGCTTTAATGCATCTGCTGGACAGAAAGCTGGCATTGCAAACTGTCTACATGTTAAGCTTTAAAAGTAATAAACCAAAGGGTCTCTCGTCGTATGTTGTGTTGTGCCTCCCTTGTTCGATTGATAACCAACTACCAACCCACTTTATCTTCAGTACAAGAGACATAGCCCCACTAAGACACAAGCCTGCGTGTTCACCGCTAAGAATACTCCATTTGCTGTAGCTCCACAATTCCAGAACACGTCCTTGAACATCAGTAAAAGCATTGGGATCCTTGGCGTCAACATTTCTAGCGACATTTTGTTCCGTAGTCACTTAGAAGACAAGGTTACATCCAAAAAGCTCGGAGTGCTCAACAAAGCGAAGCAGTACGTCACATCGGGGCAAAGGCTGCAACTTGATAAGTCGCAAGTCCGGCCTCATATGGAGTACTGCTGTCATCTATGGGTGGGAGCACCCGGATACCAGCTTGGGCCTTTAGACTCGGTTCAGCGACGTGCCGTCAGAATCGTTGACGATCCCGAGCTCACAAGCGGTTTAGATCCCCTCAGTCTAAGGAGAGACTTTGCCTCCTTATGTGTGTTCTACCGCTTGTACAACGGAGAGTGTTCTAAGGAATTGTTCGACTTGATGCCTACGGCTACCTTCCACCATCGCAACTCTCGCCATCGACGGGGAGTCCATCCTCACACACTGAAACCAGAATTGTTTCGAACTGTGCGGGCTAAAAAGAGTTTTCTTCCGCGGACGCTTGGACTGTGGAATGAGCTCCCCGCCGTGGTTTTCCCAATGGAGTACAGCAAGGGGTTCTTCAAAAAGGGTGTGAAGAGATTTCTGCAGGGTCGGCAACGCGCAAGTGATACCCCTGGTGTTGCAAGCGTCCATAGGCTACGGTAACCGCTTAACATCAGGCGGGCCGGAACATGCTTGTTTGCCACTTAGTGGTATAAAAAAAAAAAATATGCCCAGGATTGATTGACGGGCCAGCTGGTGCGGTTGGTTACCACCTATCGCACCGCAGGGCCCGCAGGTCGTGGGTTCGATTCCCACACAGGACATGCATTTGTTTGCATGAACATGTGTGTATGTCCTGAGTCTGGGTGTACTTAGTATGTATTTACAAACAAAAAGTAGTATATGTATTATATCAGTTATTTGGTTTCCATAGTACAAGCTCTGCTTAGTTTAGGATCAGATGGCCGTGTGTGAGGAATGTCCCAGGTTATTTATTTGTACCTATTTGTTTTCAAACTTGTAGAGCTCTATTCACACCTTTTTGAAGAACCCCATAGTTTGCAGTTGGGGGATAACGATTCCACATAATTGGTACGCAATAGCAACGTCAACGACAACAGTTTTTTAAGATATTTGAGATTAGAAAGACTTCAAATTATAATAAGTCACAGGTTATTATAACAAGATTGTATAATTGTAATAATCTGTCGATAAGTATGGTAATGTCAAGGACACATGAATATCTGTTGACAGGTGGCGAATTAGAAAGTGACTGATTCTGGTTATGTATATGATACAATATTTACATACAAATTAATAATTGATGCAGTTTCATTAATAAATGGTCGAGAAACTTATTATTTAGTTTACGCTATAGTCTGTTTATATACCTACATGCCGTTCATTCCAAATTGGCGGCTGTGAAATTATCTAGTTCCACTGCAAAGCCAAACTTCACAGCCGCAACTTACGCGTAATATGTGCCGCAAACTTAGTTAGACGCCTTTTATAACTTGGGGCTATGTCAGGTGTAGACGTTGCAATCTCGATGATTATATAGAATTCCCGTGTCGATTCAGTTATTGGTAATTTTTCAAAATAATTCCATATAATAACCGAACCTGGTCACAAAATTTCACAACAATCGGTTGAGAAATGCGACCTGTGGGGAACAGCCGGACATCCGGACATCTGGCATACAAAAGCATTTTTGCCTATGTTGAAACGGAGCTGATTCAATCTTTCTCGCGATTCTGAATTCTCGCGCATTTACTAACTACGCTTATAAAACTACAAATCTGCGCGTGACTTGCATCAATCCATGTCCTACGTCCATCTTTTAACTATCCATGTCCAACAATTGTGTTTATTTAATGTGTAATGAATAAATTAATTAAAAGATGACATAAACACCAGCGTAGGTACGCCGTGGTGCGGATACAGAGTAAAGCTTATTTATGCTATAAATGCAGATGATTCCTAACGTGCCATGAATATTAATGTTGCCAGTTACCGGTAATGTGTGTTTTAATCCTTACGATTACATTTTTATTGAATAAATAAATCTCATAAATGACACCCTTTTTTGCACTCTGTGAAATATTGAGGTATCAGTGGGCTTATGTTTGCATAAAATGATTTATAGCCCCACAAGATAATCTGGCCCGGAGAGAGAGTCGCTGTTATCGCATTTGGTGGAGCAAACAACCAATATACTTTCTGGCTCCTGAAACACAGTTTTACCTACTAGTTAGGTACGCCCATAAATGAATTATTATTTGAACGTACCTACTGTTTATATTCTCTTTGACCAATGGAGATTTCGGAATGTCGTCGTTAGTTCCTCTTTTGACCACCGGGTCAGATAAGTTTATAGGACTATATTCTTCAATGATACATAGCTCACTAGCTTTATTGTGGTCTTATGAAATATTCCTTATTGTATACATACACCATATATAAAATAAACGATCTCTTCCAGGCTACCTTTACCATGATAGCCTATAATTAAAACAGCACTTAGCTTTAAGTATTGTTTGTAACCATTGTATTTTTTGTTTGGTGTATGTTTTGTTGGCTATCCTTATAAATAAATAAATACCTTTGCGTAACAGGAAATATTTTATTAAAAAAAAACGCATTTAGAACATTTATATGCTTAGTTGTGAGATCCATCCCCTCTTATTGTGTCCTTATAATATTAAGCCACCGCTACATGTAGGTAATTATAACACAGTATCTGACTATCCACCTGAATTAATATCACATACGTATAATACGAATCGTAACATCTTTTTAAGCGACCATAAATGGAATTCTTGCAAATAAGCATTCATATTCATTCTCTACTCCCATTACTACATTACCCGTTGGTTCTTGCGAGGGACGCGCGTCCTATTATAACAATTGATGTCATTCTTATATTTTTAACCACGAGCCAAGGTATATTAATACTATCACCAGCAGAAGAACCCTCTTGCGGTAAAATATGTCAATACCCAATAACGTTTTGATTGCATGTAGTGAGTATTTCAGAAAAAATCTGTAGAACATAATCTGTAACAGTGCGCATGATAGTAAAAGTGATTTGTGCGATTGTCCTCTATGGAAAAAATCTGCGAAATGTCGGTTTGCTGTTCGGAAATCGACGTGGAATATGTATAGTATGCTATGGGGCTTAAACACGCTCGGTAATCTATGTTCAGTAGTGGATTATTCCGGCCTTTTATGTTCAGAGATTATTTCAGGTCCATCTTAGTTGAAGGTAGTCTTCAAGAAGGAAATCTTCAGCTTTGATTGTAATTTTTATGCTTTTCTCATTATAATCAAACTTTACTCTTGTAAGAATATAAATAAATTCGTTAGTGCCGTTTTCGAGTTCTCAAAAAATACACACACACACACATATCTATAAAATATTGCTTTCCGTTGACACTTCCAAGATCCGCGTGGGCAGGATAAAAATAGAAATAAATTGTTATTTTTAACCGACTTCAAAAAAAGGAGGAGGTTCTCAATTCGAATGTTTTTTTTTTTAATGATTGTTACCTCATAACTCCGTCATTTATTAACCGATTTGGAAAATTCTTTTTTTATTTGAAAGAGTACACGTTCCGTTTGGTCTCATTGTCATCAGATCAGGATTTGATTACTTCTTAGTGTACTTTGAAGTCGGTTTAAGTTTTTTGTAAAACAGTCCAATTATTTAACCGCAAGTCAAGGTGTACTATAGATAGGATATTGAAGTCAATATGATACGGCATTAGTTGCGTACATGGTTGTAATGTAATTGTCAAGTGTAAGTGTTATTTTTATCGGTTCTCGTGCCACACGAACGGATAGTCTGGTATTAATTTTCAACGATAAATATTTGACAGAGTGCTGCATAATTGAAACACAATGGTAAATTATAGTTATAAAATGCAGTTACGCGGTTATTCAGTTGAAACACGCACGCTTTTTTAGAGGAGTGTATTACAAAACAGACTTTACTATTAATTATCAGTCATAACGTATTTGATGAGAGACAGCTTTCATCAAAAACGTTGTGACTGCAGTTTGATTATTATAATAATAATAAGGCTATTATTATAGCCTAATGGCAAATGCTCAAGTACCAATTTCTTTCTTTCTCTATTTAAAATGATAGAAGAAAAGAAAAGGTAAAAGATAGAAGTAATAATATAACATTGTGTGCAATAGTGTAAATTTACCTATTATGACATATATCTATAATTAATTTCATGCTTAATTTAATATTCCACCTAAATCTTATATATATATATATATATATATATATATATTTGAACATACACACTTACACACCCACACATACACACACACACACACACACACGCACACATACACACAAGTTAATAAAATGTTAAAAAAAAAAGTTAAGTGTAAAACATTCTGGAAGGGACCAGTCCCCACAACACAGGGAATCCTACTGTGGAGACTGGAGACCGCATCTATTTGTAAAATTATTTTGAAACTAATAAATATTATTATTATTATTAATGAAGCTCATGCCAAACCAAAATAAAAAGTTCTATTCATTGTTCAACAATTTATCGGAGTTTTATTATTCAGTGAATATCCCTCTCCCATTCCCTACAAATATCTTATCTTTCTATTTGAGTTAACATACTCCATGCAGGAACATAATTATCTTCGGAACATGCATACGAGTGAGGCAATCCACAAACCAATCTGAATATGGAAGTTGAGACTGTCGGCATCAGTGGAACGTAACGCATATCATCATCATCAGCCTATAATGTCCCACTGCTGAGCACAGGCCTCCTTTCACAAATCAGGGTGAAAGGGCAATACTCCACCACGCGTGCCCACTGCGGATCGGTGGAGGTAGGCTTGTGGTCAACCTACTGTTGGAGTTTTCAAGCCGCTTAGAAGGCCTCCAACTAGCTGCAAATCACAATTAAGTGATAACCGGGACCAACGGCTTTACGTGCCTTCCGAAGCAAGGAAACGCTCGATTTTTAATACCACTAGGCGGTCACCCATCCAGGTACCGACCACGACGGTGATAGCTTAACTTGCCGATCTATTAAGAACGGCTTATCATGCCACGCCACGAGCGCTACATACATACATGTGAATAAACATAGGTTTCAGAAGGGGAAAGGTTGGTAACGAACGCGTGAGTAATGGCCCGTGTGTTGTAAGCATTCATTGGGCTACCATAACCGCTTGCCATCAGGCGGGCCGTATGCTTGTCTTTAGAAAAAGGAGTAGGTTCTTAATTCGGTTGTATTTATTCATAATAAAGTTATCAAACGTTGATTAGCTAAAAATCCGCAGTCTTTATCTGACACTTAACATTTGGTGATCGAAAGAGTGAGACGGGGCACACTATTACACTGATTTAGTTAAAAAGCGATTATGAATAAGGAGGTAAGTGTTTAGCATGGACCGCAGAGCTTCTAATAATGATTCTAAACTATGCCTCACATGTCATTAAGCCATTCGAAGAACTATAACAAATTAACATTCAGGAAAAGGATTGCGGTCGTTCGCACAGTTTATTGTGCGTCCAAGCCACGTCACAGAACCACGACTCCAACGCACGCTTGCATAGGGTAACCATTGCGAAATATTAAACTAAAAAGCTGGGTTATCTAAAAAAAAGTACAGATTATTTTAGTGATAAATAAAGTTGAAAATACCATCGAAAATTGATAATTGGCAAATTTTTTATGTTCTGGAAATTTTTCTCCTTGTATATAATGTTGACATAAAAATTCCGTATGGAAAGTAAAATAACCTGATCTGTCCGAACAACCTCAGACGTATGGTTACCCTATCCTCGCATAACATCGCACCGCGGCCCCGCCTGTACAGATAGCATTACCTACATTTAATTGCGTAGGCAGCCGTCACAAGCAACTGCGTGCCAGTAACTTGAATTTAAGGGCCTTCATTTATTCATAGGTGCCGGGGTCGGTTCACGCTTCGTCTAATACGATTTATTTGTGAAGACCCCATGCATGTTTGATGAATATTACATCGAGAGTAGACGTCATGCCAAACGAGCTTTCATATCACTGGCTGTTGAGATAATGTCACCTTGGAGCTGCGTTCTGACAATGAGCGGAAGGCGTGCAAAAAAATAAATAAACCGAAAAATAAAATAGTCAATGCATGAACGACACGAAACATGACCTCAAACTTATTTAAAATAGATTAAATGTCTCTATGGTTGTGTACTAAGGTTCAATGTTCCAATTCGAAAATGACAATGTGTTCGTTAAAATGAATCTTTGACATGTTCATGAAAAGACTGGGCTGGACTGGAAGTGAGAAAGAACTAGCTCAACTAGAAATCTTTTTTTATTATGTATTGGCCTGTGTTTGACACCAAATTCATCATGTTATACCTTGGCTTGCGGTTAAAAATATAACAATGACATCAAAATTGTTATAATAGGACGCACGTGCCTCGCGAGAACTAACGGGCGAAGATGGTAAACACTCAAAGCCTAGAAGGAACTGGGTTTCAGGTGCTGAGCGAAAGATTTTCAATTTGATGGTGGTAGCCTGGTACTACAAACTACCCTACCATCGTTCTATGGTTGCCTCGCGATGTTTTCCTTCACCGAAAGCTCAAGCTCCTTGTAGGATTCGAACCCGAAGCGTTAGAATCTGTTTTTTTTACATCAAATATTTCAATTTCAATATGTCTTGCCTAATGTAATACTGCTACAACTGAAATTCAAATTCTACGTGCTTCAGCATAACGTTATTTTAATAATAGAATATTTAATAATCGCATTATGTTATTTGATTTCACATTGCGGAAATGTATTGTTGTAAATAGAAATTCACAATGCTTAAATGTACAAACTCACTGTTATACTCTGTTTAACATTTATGTAAGCTTTTGAGAAATCAATAGATTTATTTATACGATGGTTATGAGCTGGACTCCCACAAGAAAACCTCGTGATAAAACTATAGCTTGGTAGTTGAGGGTACTTTGTAGTAGGTACCCACATGGCTAGCTACTATCCTCATGTAGACAATCTGTCACCAAATACTCACCAGTGTATTCCAACAGCTGCGTTTCTGAGAGTCGGTTCCCAGTACTGTGCTGAGATTGTGTTATCCGCTGTCCGCTCGCGGTTCAACCATCACTTTACAATGTTGAATTCTTTACAATATACGAACGTCTTTGTTTGCCATTTTCTTAGCTTTGAGTAATATTTCCTAAAGGTATTATTTTGTTTCTATTTTGCGCGTAAAAGAGAATTTCGCAATGCTGTTACGTATTCCCATTTCTACTGTTTTAACATTTCGAGAAACTATTTAATATTGGAGTAGGCTGAACTATTTTGGGCGCTTTGCTTTGTTTGGTTCTTATTGGAATTCCACTCTTCTTAGCACTTAGTAACTTAACCTCTTCTCAGCAAATGCAACCTTCCGAACCGGTATTAGAGTATAAGAGTCAGACTTTTCATAAGTGCCTGCGAAGGTCTATTTGAATAAATGATTTTGAATTGAATTGAATTGACCTAGCGATGTGATTTCGCTGAACTCGACTTTGATATACTTTTACCTACCTTCTTGTACGATGGTGGCAGGAAGGTCTGAAAATACCACTTACTTTTACTTATACACTTTTTATCAAAATATGATTTATATATATTAAAGAAATAAATGATACTTAATTACACCGGGCACAGGATTCACCCTGTGGCCGTTGATTTGCGCTAATCGATGGAAAATTGAGGACTGGTCATCGTTCACTATGTCAGCACCGCTCCATCGAGCAACGGCCCGGCACCGCCTGAACTCAGTCCAAACAGTAGCTGCCAGCGCGCCGCCTGCGTGGTGTAAATTGTGTTCCTGTATGTTTATCTGTGTGTAGGTGGTGTTTGGCAATATAGTTGTCATGAATTTATATAAAATTATATTAAAAAGGGCGGGATAATTTTCTAGCTGGTCAGGCTCAAGAACGAAGCGAAAAAAGAGACACAAAAATAAAACAAAAGATATAGAAAAAATATGAATGTTAAATCGTTCCAATGATAAAAAATAAAATTAAACAGCCAGCGCCATCTATTCAGAACTTACATGAACGGCCCGACTAGTACTGATCAATATTTAGATCTGAAACATGGCCCACTAATAAATCTACTTGCTTGTTGTTTATCGATATACAACACATTATTTCTTCTACAATTTGTCTAGATTTATTTGCCTTATGAATATTAATGTCCGCCCCTTCATAAAGGTCACTTTCAAATCTCTTAGCACTTTGTTATTCCCGAGTGGGAGTGGGAGTAACGACGGAGCGGTATTAATGAACTCTCAACGATAGTTGTTGCTCCGGAATAAATTAAAATAAATACCATTCCGTTGAGCATTGTGAAAATGGCTATTTTCAACATAATACGCCGCGTAATATTCTAGAGAGATAAACCTTCTCGTCGGGTAATAACAGATATCGTTTATTTTGTGTACTTACTATTGGAATATTGTGTGATTAAAATTAAGATACTCCCCTATTAAGCTGGCTAATCGAACAGTGCAAATGTGCAAACAAAACGTATTCCACCATCGATTTAGACTTTTCTACTATCTATCCTTCATCTAAGTATTCTACAGTAGAGTAATAACCATACAGAATGTTTTTTTCATGTGAGCATGGATGGACAAATCCTAAAGTATGATGATTATGATGAAGCCATTAATCACTGAGAAACAATTGTTTGTAAACACTGTTTCGGAAACAAAATCTACGTGTTTATGAAACAAATTAATATGTTTCTGAAACTGTTGCGGTGTTGAGATGTATACGGCCAAGACCCCGAAACATTGTATCTGTAAACATCTACGTGTTGTTCCAGAAAATTTGTATCTCAAACATGTTTTTCATGAAAACATGGCTTAAAAACTAAAACAGTATACTTGGATTTTCGAAAAGTAAATTATCCGAACCGAAACCGATCGCGTTGATTTTGATCTCACTCATGAACTTCAAAACAGTGTCATAAAAAATCCTGCGTCGTTATTGTTTGGTTAATTTCGTGTAGGTATTATGTGAAAATATTATTTCATAATTTTGATTTAATTTCTTCTTGAAGTAGTTTTTTTAATGACATTTTAGTGATTGTAATGGCTACTGCAATTTGCGCTTTAAGAAACAAAGCATTAATCTAGCAGATGACAAAATAAACTGAGAAGATTACTACAGTTGCTTCCACAAATCTCGTTTTTAATTAAACGGACATTAATAATAACAAAATAATAATTTTCCATGCTTCGCTGGGTCTAATTAGCTTCGTCTGTGCTGCTGTTACCTCCCATAATTCACACTGTCTCCATTCTGAAGGCAGAACTCGGATTTATAACTTGCTTCAAGTTTATGTTTTCATATTTTGGATATTTTATTATGCCACGTAAGATTTGCTGTGATTTTATGACAATATCAGTGACGATGTTTTGGGATATAAAATTTCTATTCAGAATACATATACAGGTTGTTGTTTTGGTCAGCGACAAGCGACTCAGGGTCGATAATACAAATGACACTGGTGCTAAAAAAAATATAAAAAAAATACTTTATTTTTTTTTAATAAAAAAAATTAAAAAATTAAAATTTTGAAAATCATGTAATAAGCTAAAGTGTAGACATAATACTCAACGGGAGTACGAGGGAGTAAAGGGGTGGGGCGATGGTGGCTTGTACCTAGCTCTAGTCTGTGCACGTGCCTAGTAACCATACTTTGCGGTAATTTTATTTCAAATTGAATAAGGTATTTCTCAACATATTTACAGTATTTAATGGAACTAAGTCCATTTTTGGGGAATATATATTTTGTACTACCGCTCCTGGGTCGCTTGTCGCCGACCAAAACAACAACCTGTATATTATGCTCATTTTATTTCGAAACTTAAGTGCATCTATCTGTTTATATCCAATACTTGCTCTTCTGAAATCAAAAATGTTTTTGTTTTTGTGTAATTTTGTTATACGTCGCACTCGCAATATCTCTAAACGGATTTGGATAAAACTTAGCATATAATATAGATCATACTTTGGATAAAAATATAGGCAAATTCAAATTCAAATTCAAAAAGCATTTATTCAATTTAGGCCCTGATAAGGCACATATGAACGTTAACAAATGGCTCTACACCGGTTCCAAATACAACTTGAACTGAGAAGACTCCGGCAAGAAACTCAGCAAGTGTTTTTTTTTTAATATGTAAATAGAAGTATTACAATTACAAAATATATATAACAATAGCCTGCGAAGCGAACAATTCATTCAAATGCATTCTTGTCATCTACAAAATCAGAAACTTTATAGTACCCTTTCGTGCATAACTTCTGTTTAACTATCTTTTTGAATCTATGTATAGGTAGCTCTTGGATTTCTTTGGGTACTTTATTATAGAAACGTATACATTGCCCCTTGAAAGAGTTAAGGACTTTGCTGAGCCGAGTTAAAGGTACAGCAAGTTTGTGCTTATTTCTAGTGTTCAAACTATGAGTGTCACTATTCTTAGGAAAGTTATTTAAGTTTTTCCTCACATGAATAAGATTTTCATATATGTACTGTGACGACACTGTCATTATATTAATAGATTTAAACTTGTCTCTCAAAGAATCTCTAGGCCTTATTTTATATATTGCGCGGACAGCCTTCTTCTGCAGTATAAAAATTCTATTGATTTCGGCACCACTACCCCAGAGGAGGATACCGTAAGACATCAAACTGTGAAAGTAACTGAAATAAACTAATTTTGCCGTAGATTCGTCAGTGAGAGCGCGAATTTTTCTCACTGCATAAGCTGCAGAACTAAGTCTATCCACCAATTTACAAATGTGAGGGCTCCATTGTAACTTATTATCTAAAGTGATATCTAAAAATACAGTTGTTTCAACAAGATCCAGTTTTTCGCCTTTAATTACAATATTTGTGTCCGAATGTCTCACATTGGGTAGACTGAATCTGATACATTTTGTTTTTTTCTCATTTAGCAATAAATTATTAATAGTAAACCAATCAACGACTTCAGAAAGAGCATTGTTCACATCGTCAGAATTAAAATCATGTCTATTCACTTTGTAAAGAAGTGAAGTGTCATCAGCAAACAATACTATCTCATGTTTTTTTTCTACAAGATATGGTAAGTTGTTGATGTAAATGAGAAATAGAAAAGGTCCAAGGATAGAACCTTGTGGTACACCCATAGTTACTGATGACCCAGGGGATACTTTACCATTAACTTCAATCTTTTGAATTCTGTAACATAAGTAAGAAATCAAAAGATCAAGTGCAGTGTCTCTAACGCCGTAGTGATGTAATTTGCTGATCAGTATTTTATGATGGACGCAATCAAAAGCCTTGGATAAGTCACAAAAAACACCGAGGGTGTCTCGTGAATTTTCCCAGGCGTCAAAAATATGTTGAATAAGCTCAACAGCAGCATCGGTTGTTGAGCGACCCCTAGTGAAACCAAATTGTTTACTGTGAAGCAGTCTATTACTATTGAAATGTACCATCAATTGATTAAGTATAATTTTCTCGAATACTTTACTGAATGACGGTAGTATGGAAATTGGTCTAAAATTTGTGGGGTCGGATGTACTACCGGATTTAAATAAAGGCACTACTTTACCATGTCTACTGTTTGTGTCGGGAAAAGGTTAGACACCGGAAGCTTGCAATTATAACCTTGGACCATAGAGTGAGCATATTAACAGAGTGATAGCGTTAACAACACTGCCTTGTGCAAAGCGTGAACAGTTTGCATATAGATGCATTCATAGATATATCGTACACTAGTTGATTTATTGTCAGAAAAATATCGATATGAGTTCGTAAAAGTATCGATAAGAACAAAAAATTTACATTAATTATGTATTTAGTTGTTCAAACTATGAACGCGCTCGTTACAAGACAGCGTTGCACAAAGGGTCGTGCTTACGGCACATACAGTCAATCGCTCTAATAATTTTCTATCTCTATGCCTTGGCCCATTTATGAAATAAAAGCATCGATCTTCACAAAAATTTATACTATCAATTATATAATCGTCTGACACATCTTGGTACTTAACCTCGCACAGATAATAACGCTGACCCGCAACATTGCATGCTCAATATCACGCAAATTAACTATAATTCCAAGCTCCCATTTTTCCCCTCCGCCATATAATATTCCCCACATGTGACATACCCCTCGTACTTGGCAGGAGTCCAACATGAAATTAGGGTCAGCCATAGGGTAAAAAATCTCTGCCAATTCCCAGACCGATGTGTTTTGGCCGAGATAAGCATGCAATAACTCTTGACTAGTTACAGTTGAACACATTAAGGGTGGCCCGATAAGTATCAAGGTTTATCATTGCTTTGTATATTGGCAATTTCTGATCAGATATAAGGAGAAGAAATAATGTAACATTTGATTATTATTACTACGTATAGGGAAGCTATCATAAGCAAAGCTATTGGCCCTGATTCTGTTGTTCACAACTAAACTAATTTTAATCTCACTATGTCTCTTTCTAACAAAGAACATAAGAAAAGGATGTAAGAAATTTAGTCTCTTTAGGCACCAATGTCTAATTTTTTTAGAGTCAACTAAAGTTCTCTTTAGCGCTAAAATAATAATTAGTCGTCTCAGCAAACAGTAGAAACACGTAGCGCTATCAAATCGCTTTTAGGAGTATTTTTCTCGCAAACACCGTAATTTTCATGGCGTTTACGCGTTTCGATCATCGTTCTTCAAAACGAGTGTGGCCGGATTGAAGTGAGGCCACTTTAACGGAACATAGTTGTGATGTGTGGCGTCTTCTCTATACGGTGTAATAATAGCTCAATGATTTTTTACTGCAATTTGACACACTTATGATCTGATTGATCAGTTGACTCTCTAAATATCCTAACTAATATATTATATGCGAAAGTGAGTTTGTTTGTTTGTTACGCCTGCACGCCTCAACTACTCAACGGATTTTCATGAAATTTGGCATGCAGATAGCCTATGGTATAGAGAAGGACATAGGCTACCTTTATCCCGGGAACGCGGGTTAAACCGCAGGGAACAGCTAGTATTTTATATTTGCAGTACAGGATCATGTAATATGTGTATATGAGTATATGCGAGGCTTTTGATGCAGGTAAGTAAATCCGAATCATAATTCATAAGACAATACCTATAGCTCACAATATATACAATCTTCAGGCGAGGCGGTACGACACTACTGCACCGACTGACTGATAACCTCTGACCGTTTGTAGACGCCCTATATGTGCTCATGTCAAAGTCAACTCGATACCGCTACATACTCATACGATTAACTGAGTACCAGTGTTAGCTACTTAGACTTATTATGAATAAAAATTACTAGTGGCTTGTAGCGGCAAGAGCGCTTGCCGTGAGGCGTCCACTATTTTATCTAGTCATTGTAAAATTTACTTTAAAGCATACGATTTAAAGGCCTCACTTACATGACAAGGTAGATGCCGAGGCGTTGCTGCGATGGAGCGGTGCTGACATAGTGCGCGACGACCTTTATGATTTTCAAATTGAGAAAATATTCAAATCTATATTGCTTTTATTTTTTACTTTTAGTAGTATAAAAAAGATTACAATCTCCACATGGTAAGCGATCGCGAGGGATGCGCGTCCTTTGATAACAATGTCATTGTTATTTTTTTAAACGCGATGCGAACATGAGGTACAATTTTTTCTAAGGTAATAAGAATGGCTAAGATTGGTTTAAACAAAAGCAATATATAACTAAACCTATAGAACCATTAGAACAACGTAGTAACTTTGTGACAATATGGAGAAAGTGTTCTATAATAACTTTTGCCTGTGTCGATGCGTGAAATGTTCAGCAATCTAGATCTCTGTAATAAAACTTAGATTATATTAAAATAATATTTACAACAATAGAAGTTAAGTGGCATTTTCTTAACTGCTTTCCATGGATCCGTGTTTATTTTCCCATTCCAATATTTTGTTCTAGTATTTTTCCTGCAATCAATCTTTAGTTACGTCGACTGTTAGTTACTGGCAATTTATAAGTTGAGCGATAACCCGGGACATTCAAAAATAGCTTCAATATATTGTATTAGAACCATAAAGAATATGAGAAATGTTTCCGTTGATTCAAATCAGAATTGAAGTAAACGAGGGCGCGTATATCAACATATTGGCCCTGATTCTGTTGTTCACAACTAAACTAATTTTGTTGTCACTATGTCTCTTTCTAACAAAGAACATAAGAAAAGGATGTAAGAAATGTAGTCCTGTCAAATTAGTCCAATGCTTGTTTTCAATATAATTTTAGTCGCCATCTATCGCGGTTATGCCTAAATACACGCAAAATAAGACGGCAAAGATTAATTTGACAACTTAAAATATGTTCTATAAAAATAAAATGTTTTTCTTTCTTTCTTTCTTTCTTTCTTTCTATCCTTTTTCAATCATGTTCGTAAGAAAGAGATGAGATGTGACTAAAATTAGTTTAGTGCGAGTTAGAACAGAATTGGCACCATTGCATCCCATCTTTTAGGCGCCGATCCCACAGAGAGCGTTCTAGAGTTCTGCTTTCAGAGTTCTGTTTCGTGTTCACTGTAATCTATACGGTGCATTTAAAAGTAAAAAAAAGACAGAAGATAAAATATCGATGAAAAAAGTGTATGAGGTGTGACCGGTAGCGAATATTGCAGAACTCTAGACTTCTTACGTGGTGTGCACAATAGTGAATGCGGAACTCTGAACGCAGAACTCTAGAACCCTGTCTGCGGGATCGGCGCCTTATTATTTACAAAAAAAAATGAAATCTTTTCTTCATCTCTAATCACCAAGCCTTAGGAAAATTAGAAAATTCTCCCAACTTTGGAGTTTTCCAATACAGAAAATTCTAATAATATTTATTTATCTGTGGAACCATAACACTATTAGCAGAGCCTGTAGCAAAACAGATTCTCCTCTTAACCTCGACCTTTCATGTCCTACGCCTTATAAAATGAGGCTACATTTTTTTTTTTTTTTTTTTTTTTTTTATACCACTAAGGTGGCAAACAAGCATACGGCCTGCCTGATGGTAAGCAGTTACCGTAGCCTATGGACGCTTGCAACACCAGGGGTATCACTCGCGCGTTGCCGACCCTGAAGAAACCTCTTCACACCCTTTTTGAAGAACCCCATGCTGTACTCCATTGGGAAAACCACGGCAGGGAGCTCATTCCACAGTCCGAGCGTCCGCGGAAGAAAACTCCTTTTAGCCCGCACAGTTCGAAACAATTCTGGTTTCAATGTGTGTGGATGGACTCCCTGTCGATGGCGAGAGTTGCGATGGTGAAAGGTAGCCGTGGGCATCATGTCGAATAATTCCTTAGAACACTCTCCGTTGTACAAGCGGTAGAACACACATAACGAGGCAAAGTCTCTCCTCAGACTGAGTGGCTCTAAACCGCTTGTGAGCTCGGGATCGTCAACAATTCTGATGGCACGTCGCTGAACCGAGTCTAAAGGCCCAAGCTGGTACTCAGGAGCTCCCGCCCATAGATGACAGCAGTACTCCATATGAGGCCGGACCTGCGACTTATAAAGTTGCAGCCTTTGCCCCGATGTGAAGTACTGCCTCGCTCTGTTGAGCACTCCAAGCTTTTTGGATGCCAGCTTAACCTTTTCCTCCAAATGACTTCGGAACATAACGTCGCTGGAGATGTCGACGCCAAGGATCCCGATGCTTTGACTGATGTTCAAGGAAGTGTTCTGGAATTATACACATATTTATTCGGACTGTCGTAATCCCGCAGATGTTGTAGTCTGCAAAGACGTACGACCCTGGGACGCTAAGGGTCACCGCTCACTGTAACAGCACGGCTACGTCTCGGCATTTACCTTGCCATGCAAGTGAGGCCTTTAAATCGTATGCGTTAAAGTAAGTTTTACAATGACTAGCTAAATAGTTGACGCCTCGCGGCAAGCGTGCTTGCCGCTACAAGCCACTAGTCCTGCTGACCACACGCTTCCAGCGAGCGGTCCGCTTCCTTGCTGCGTGACGCTAGCAAGCGGTATCTTGCCAAAGCCGCGCCACCAATTTCACCGGCACCGCGCCGCCCGCGAGCTGTAACCTCGCAGGCGGCGCGCTGGCAGTTAGTGGTTGGGTTGAGTTGAGGCGATGCCGGGCCGTTGCTGCGATGGAGCGGTGCTGACATAGTGAGCGATGACCCTAAATGTTATGGCTGTTCATTTACTCAGCTGCACAATTCTAAATGAGATTAGGTTCTGTTCCAACCTGGGGGTCATACACGATGCATTTTTTCTCTCTGTCAGAACACTGTCAACCAAGAACAAATGACAAAGAACTCATATCGTCATTTTCACTGACAGCATGGTATAATTATATCTCTTGGATCATCATGACTGACAGTAAATCACTAGCGTACGTAAGTGTACGATATATTCTATGAATGCTACTTATATGCAAATTTTTTCTGTAATGTTGTTAACGCTCTCTATCAATATTCTTACTCTATCATTACCTAAATGAAAATACGAAATTATAAAAGCATATACCTACATGTGTTACAGTCATAAAAACACAGCGCGGCACATGTTCTTAACGTATCTTATACCACGCTAGTTTCATTCACAGATTGTGCGAACGCGCGAATATTTATTACAGCGGATTTCATTATGTTTATATGTTATATAATAAACTCGTATATTACCAGTCGTGTCTCGCGTGTTCTTCTAAATTAGATAAGTTTCATTCAGTAACAGTGTTAATACATCTGTGTTTATTATGTGCGTAATACGTGAAGCGCTCGTGGTGTAGCATGATTAGCCGTTCTTATTATGATTCTTGTTTTTTTTAAATCGATCTAGTTTTGGAGGAGAAAACCGGGGATTATGAAATGGCGATTTCGTAAACTAGTCCATTGAAATGTTACATTTTTTTGGACTTAGCGTTTATTAATTAATAAAAATATCGCATTATCAATAATTAAAAATATTATCGTAAAAAAAATGAAAAGCTAAAAAAATTATGGCAAATCATTAATATTTAAATCTATAGTTTTGAATAGGTACTGAAGAATAGTATTCCTTTCGCAGCGCTGTAAAACGTTAACTAATGTATATAATTTATTAGTTGACGATTCCAACAGTAGGTTGACCACTAGCCTACCTCCACCGATCCGCAGTGGACACGCGTGGCGGAGTATTGGCCATTCCCTTTCACCCTCATTTGTGAAAGGAGGCCTGTGTTCAGCTGTGGGACATTATAGGCTGATGATGATGATGATGAATACGTGAAAGTGTATGGACATACACTATAGAAACTCGTGTCATAAGTGACAGAGTTTTCAGACGGAAAGGTATTCCCTTTTGGGCACCGATCAATATTTTAAATACAATTAAATTCGAATGTATTTCTCAAAAAAGCATTGTCAAAAAATAAGTTTATTTTGTTAAATCCTCTTATTCTAAATCCATTCCAAATGGTTTTTTCATATCAAAGTGATATATATCCTATTGCGAAAAACCAAACGTTTTAGATATTTCTCGGTAAAAAATATACTCGACACGAATAGTGGAAACGAGACCGAAAGTTTATTTCTTTTTATGGCCAGAGGCTACATTTGTGTTCGCGGATTGTAGATACGAGAACGAATATCTATGTGATGTTGGCATATCTATACTATTTCAATCAATTATATTTTTTGATGTTTCATAGAGTAGGAACTAAGTCGAAATATGGAAACATCTGTGTGTCTTGGAAATTATAGACGTACCTACTAGCTACTATTTGACGGGCCAGTTGGCGCAGTTGGTTAAGGTTCGCCTTACGCGCCGCAGGTCGTGGGTTCGATTCCCACACAGGACATGCATTTGTGTGCATGAACATGTCTGTATGTCCTGAGTCTGGGTGTAATTATGTATATTAAGTATGTATTTACAAACAAAAAAGTAGTATATGTATTATATCAGTTATCTGGTTTCCATATTACAAGCTCTGCTTAGTTTGGGATCAGATGACCGTGTGTGAGGAATGTCCCAGGATATTTATTTATTTATTACTAGCGGACCCGGCGAACTTCGTTTCGCCTAGAAGTCGAATGTCAAATCATCGTCAATAGTCACAAAACCGACCAAGAGAGAGTCGGAGAGTTCTGAACAAAATTTCGTCAATCAAGTACATATAATTGTCAAGAGTGCTGCTACCTAGAGACATCGTTTTATTTTTCCTGTAAAGTTTACGTAAACGTCTATCAGATGTGTTGTCACAGATTACCACAGATTCTTTTGTTTTAAATTGAATGACGTTGACATTCGTTACGCGCGTTTTTTAAAATATGCAAAATTAAATGTATATTATTCAATCTTTCTGAGAGATTTTCTTAATATTTGTTTCCGTAAGAACCTTGTACAGAGTATTAGAAAACTACAAAAAAAAAAAAACCCAAATCGGTCAAGCCGTTTTCATGTTATGTCGTGACAACGGAAAACGGGTTTCATTTTTATATATATAGATTTATTTACTATACATAATGCAGCTTTATAAATAAGTTAGTACTACATTTACATGATACGAGATTCTTAAAAATTTTATTCGAAAGAATGTTTTGCGGTGTGTCTGGCAGTTGCACTTGAGAACATTGCCTTCTAAGCTTTATATGAGTCAGCAACACATTGGGAATTCCCCCAGTGCTAGTGTCCATTGGCGACGGTAGGCTCTTTGCATCAGGTGGACTGCTTGTCAGCTATCTCATATAATTACTTAATTACTTATTAATTACTTAATTAATTTTGAGAGAGGTAGAGCATAGCGTAATATTCGCTCAAAGAGCAGCTCGACTGGGGAAGTACCTCCACCTTACAGAATACCGCAGCCAAATACCTTTATGTTCTGTAAAGCTGTGTTCCTGCGCGTGAGTAAGGTCGCCAGAGCTCATAGGGGAGGGGGGAAAGGTCGGTAACGCGTGAGCGATGCTTCGTGTGTTGCAAGCGTCCATATGGCTACGGTAACCGCTTACCATCAGGCGGGACGTATGCTTGTTTACCGACTTAGTTGTATAAAAAAAAAAAAAAAAAATTACTCGGATTACAGAACTTTATTTAACAAAAAACTATTTTTTTTATAAACTTGTAAATACCAAGTATTGCTTTTCAATTTGTATTTGCTTTTTTGGTCCCACTCCCGTGTTCCGCGCGCTCCATCTTTGTTTGTAATCTGAGAATAATTATATAAATTAGTTTTGAGGTGCCGATCTCACATCAATCGGTCTAGAGTTCTGTGATCAGAGTTCTACGTGCCTTCTTCTTGAGCGCCGCTATCGCTGTGTGCAATAATCAATAGTTTTGAGGTCGGCGCCTCTCTTTTTTTTTTCTTTTTGTTGCAAAATGCTTTTGCTTTCCTAATGTGGCATGTCCCTTAGGGGGACGCCAACAGATAGGTAGGTAGGGTTCGATTAAATGAAACAATGGAAATTAGTCCAATGAAACATTTAATTGCCTAAAATTCTGTGGCCGCCTCACGTCCAGATTTCACAGGGGGTACAGTTTTTAACAGGGGGAACACTGGCCTGAACTAAGGTAGAAGTAGCAGCTTCAGTTTTCGCTTCGGTCTGGTCCAGCTCCCAGGATGTCAGCGGGAGTAGGTAGTCCAGGCAGGCAGTACAGGAGGTAGGTCCCTCAGCGTTCCACAGCTAGTTATCAAGCTGCATAGGTAGATGCAAGGTAGGCGTAAATGTAGACGTAAATCCTGGAAGGCCAGAAACAAAAGGCTAAAGCGTTTGCTGCGCAACTGTGTAGGTAGGTTTGAATCTAGGTTACAGTGTCCCTGACAAACAATAAAAAGGAAGCAGCGCTAGCATGGATAGGAAAGATAGAAAGCTAGAACACCTTACAATGGAGAATCAGATAGATAATACATGGGAACTTACCCTAGCGGGATTCCACGTGATATTAAACTAGATACAAAATTCGAAGCAAGTGACGCAGCCGTCACCTGTGAAGTCTCAAAGCGCACTGGCCGTGGAGAATTCTCGAACTGAACGACTGGGCGTTGGCCGCCGCGCCGGCGCAGCTCGCAAACCCGTTAGATTTGTTAGGGATGCGTAGGTGCGGGAACCATCATCATTAATACGTACTTGTAGATTCCGTACAATAATATTTATTAAGTATTTAGATTTTTAGGTTTTATTAGTTTAATAGGTTATATTTAATTATGTTTTAGAATAAGTTGTAAATATTATTTTAATTTAAGTGTAATTAAGTTTTATTAAAGGTTTTCTAACTATACTTATATTTATTTATGTAACTTGCAAGTGCAACGTTACAGTACCCCGCCAAAAAACGAAGGATTTTGCATACTAGACTGCAAAATCCGACTACTACCTATTATTTCATACTAAACTTATCATTACTCACAGACTACATTCTATACTTCACGCATCATACCATCTTCTTTCATAACATCATCAAATCTTACTATTAATGACTTGAGATCCTTACAAACAGAGTATAATTAGTAAATTTTAAGTTATACTCAAACAATAAGTTAGGTGTACTAAAATACTTATGTTTCTTTAGTACACTACAGTTTAGGTAATAGTTTTAATCTAATTTTAAGGCTAGTATATAGGTTTTATTTTATTCTTTATAGTTAATAAGTTTCATATCTTTGATATGCCAGGAACCTAGTAGTTTTCCAGACATATCTGCTAATTCATAGACCAGAGGAGACTTTTTATCAATGATTTTACATTTTATGAATTTAGGAGCTAATTTTTTATTAAAATACTTGTCTTTATCACTTTGATAAAAAGTCCTTTTCCAGATAACGTCACCAATATTAAATTCAGCAGGTCTTCTGCGTAAATTATATTGTTGACAATTCCTACTATGAGCCTGTAGTAGTAGTGATTGTACTTTATTAAAGATACTAGAAAGCACACCAATATTCTCAGCGTAGGAATCTCGAGGTTGAAAGATGACGTCGTTATCGTTCTCAGTATCGATATAATGTGAACCACAAGTAACTAATTCACGCCCGTACACTAGAAAGGAAGGAGTGTAGCCTGTTACCTCGTTTACAGAACTATTCACAGCGAATTGGATTTTTGGTACAAGTTGATCCCAAATACGTTGATCGTTAGAAATAAATGTGGAGATAGCAGTCATAACAGTCTTATTGTAGCGTTCAACTGTATTAACATGAGGTGAATACTTAGGAGTGAAGTGTAATTTAGGTACTTTATATTTTTCAAACATCTGTTTTAACGTAGCACTTATAAATTGTTTACCGTTATCAAGTATCACAGTAGAAGGAATGCCATGTATTAGAAATACTTGTTCTTCTAAGATCTTAGTAACAATTTCTGCAGTCGCGCGCTTGATTGGAAATAATAAGCAATACTTACTAAAACAACAAGTCACGACTAAGATGTAGCAGTTTAGTTTTCTAGTAGGCGGTAGAGGTCCTACTAAATCTATGCTTATAGTTTGAAAAGGTCTCGAACAGTGTTTGGGCCGACCCATTTCACCTAAGGCAGCGTGGTTTTGGTGTTTATGTGATATACAGGTATCACAGGATGTTACAGCTGTTACTACGTTAGCGTGCATACCAGGCCAGTAGTACCTAAGACTGATGCGCTTATAAGTTTTAAAAATACCAAAATGACCAGCGGTTGGTTCAGAATGGTTTTCAGATATAATTTTTGTTCTATATTCTGCAGGAACAACTTCTTTCCACTCGAACTCTTTATTTAGAGGATGATGAGTTTTCATGAAGCGAAATAAACGATTATTCTTGACTAAGTAGTTTGGAAAAGAGGTAGGAGAATTTTGAGAACCATTGTATATGTTTAGATACCATTGATCATTTGTAGTTAATGTAGTGTTTAGATTATTATCAATGGCTGAAATTTGGCAAACGCGAGACAAAGCATCCGGTATAATATTATCAACACCTCGACGGTGTTTCATTTCAAAGTTAAATGCAGATAGACGAACACCCCATCTAGCTAAGCGTCCAGTAGGGTTATTTAGATTAAGAAACCACTTGAGTGCTGAATGGTCTGTATAGACAGTAAACTTAGTACCATTATCGAGATAGCATCTCCAGTGTTCCAAAGCCACCAAGACAGCAAGAGCCTCTCTCTCAGTGATGCTATAGTTTTTCTCTGGACCTGTCAAGGTTCTACTAGTGTAGGCGATAGGATGTTCAACTCCGTCAATAGTCTGCGTTAGTAATCCTCCAACACCATAGTCACTAGCGTCAGTGTGTACTTCGAACGGTAGGTCAAAGTTAGGGCATGATAGGATTGGGGCAGATACAAGAAGTTCTTTGAGTTTAGTGAAAGACTCCTCAGCTTCAGTAGTCCAAAGAAAAGGATTAGATTTTTTATTAGTAGAAGTTAGCTTATTCAAAGGACCAGCAATAGAGCTAAATTTAGGGACAAATTTACGGTACCAAGAAGCAATTCCTAGAAATCTTTTTACTTCTTTTTTATTTGTAGGAGTAGGGTAATTTAAAATGGTGTCAATTTTATTAGGATCGACGTGAAGACCTTTAGAATCAACAACATAGCCTAGATATTTAAGTTCCGTACGGAAAAATACGGATTTTTCGTAGTTAATAGTCAGATTAGCCATTGTTAGTTTCTTAATTACTTTTAAAAGCAGGGAAATGTGATTTTCGAATTGAGCCGAGCATATGACGATATCATCGATGTATACAAAGACTGAGTTTTCAAATTCAGGCCCATAGAAAAGAGTATCAACAAGTCTTTGTTGAGTAGCGGGAGAATTTGTCAATCCGAAGGGCATAGTCACAAATCTAAAGGTGCCACGATGAGGAATATAGAATGCAGTTTTATTCCGATCATTCTCAGAAATAGGCACTTGCCAGTAGGCCTTAGATAGGTCTATGCTACTTAGGTATTTAGCATTTTTTAGGTTATCTAGAATTTCTGAAATATAAGGTAATTTATATGCGTCTTTTTTCGTAACAGAATTTAGCTTACGACTGTCTAGACAGAATCTGAGCTTGCCATCCTTCTTAGGAGTTAATAATACAGGTGAAGACCATGGACTCTCACATTCCTCAACGACACCCAGCGACAGCATCTCGTCTAGTTGTTCAGATAAGATACGTTGTTTTTCAGGCGAAACGCGATAGTATCTTTGCCGAATAGGTAAGGCATCGCCAGTATCAATAGTATGTGATACTAAGTTAGTTCTACCTAAACCACGTTTTTCAGTTGAGATATTTTTAAACTGTTCTATAATGTTATCAGCAGTAACTCGCTGACATTCAGTTAGTTCATTATAGGACTGTAGTATACTTTTAGCATCAGTTACAGTAGTCACATCACCATCATAACTAGTAGCATCGTGCAGAGATATAGAATTTGAAAATTTAGGAAATAGATTAAATTTTGTCCAAAAATCAATGCCTAGAATTAAATTTGATTTAACAGTCGGAACAACGTATGCTTTTAGTAAGTGAAATTGGTTTTCAAAAGTAACTGGAAGATTAATGTATCCTATAGAAACCATACTTTGTCCACCAGCAGCAGTAAAAGTTCTCACAACATCGTTATTAATGACTGTATGACCTAGTGAAATTAAATTTAGATGAGCATTATTACCTAGAATAGTTACTGTAGAACCAGAATCGAGTAAACCGCAGAGGTTTTTGTCGCCTACTTGGATAGCCGCGTAAGGACGAACATCATCAATAGGTTTTTTATCGAAGATTGTTGTAATGAAATAACTAGAAAAGAAAATTTTAATAGTTGAAAGCCAGGCTTTCCAATCCTTTTCATCAAAATTTTTAGTTTTAGTAGAATCAGTAGTTTTAGTTAAGTTTTTTACCTCATTTATATTACAGCAATCTTCAGTAGCTAGTTTTTTTGAATTAGATTGAGATTTACATTTAGGACATTCAGGGTAAGTGACATTCATTGTTCCACATTTAAAGCAAATGGGGAACCTATCAGCTTTACATTGCTTCAAAGAGTGTTCAGAGTTACGGCAGCGAGGGCAGAAAACATTTTTAGTATTAGAATTAGAAGAAGCAATAGCAGCTACACCTGAATAATTATTATTATTTGTTGGTTGATTTTTATAGTTATATTTCTTGTTGTAAAAATTACTATTAGATTTATTAGAATTGTAACTATTGTATCTATTTTGATTATATGTATTAGATCTGCTAGTACTAGGTTCAGACGTTTTTGAAAATGCTAGATCAGGAGCTAACGTATCAGTAGACACTCTAGGAGGTTCTTTAAATTGAGAAGTCAAAGACTGAATTTTTTCAAAGTTCTTACAAATGGTTCTTAAATTATCGATAGAATTGATAGTTGAAGAATTAGAAGCTAGTACGCTAGAGTAACACGGTCTAATATTGTGCATTAAGATGTCTAATTTCTCTTGTTCAGAAATCTTTTTAGTTAGCCTGGAAAATAATTCAGACATTTTAGCAAAATATATAGTAATATTTTCAGAATCACCCTGTGTTCTGTTTCGTATCTCAGACAATAGCCGGTAGTCGAAATCAAAATGACTAAAATCCTCAATCAGTAAAGAAATTAACTCATCCCAAGTAGTAACACTGTCTTTAATACTACGAAACCAATGTAACGCATCGTCCGTGAATATTTCCGTAGCATAGTTCATTAATTTAGAAGGCGATATGTTTCTAGCAGTACTACACTCGTTCACTCTCTGGACAAATGCATGTACACACGTTTTGCCGTTAAATTTTATTTTTTGTATATCATTTAAATGCGAGCGGTCACAATGTATCGTTACGTTTTGTACAGAGTCTAGCGACGACGATGTCTGTTCAACGTCTACAACAGGCTCACAGCTAGGAATCGGATTAGCCGATTTATTAATAGTAAAAATTTTATTAATCAAGTTCGTAACATTTTTCGACAAAGCCCTCACTCTTTCTAAATGTTTAGAGTCCGTGCAATCTATTCTTTTTAGACGGTGATATAGATGATTACCCAACGCTCTAGTGCGTTCAAAGAGATTTGAATCGTACTTCTCCTCTAACGATTTAACTCGCGATGTAAATTCACTTAAGGAAGTGCTAACGCCAGAAATATCAATATCCGGATCGATTCCAGATTCACAAATATCAGAAGTAGGTATAAGCGGTGTTAATTTATTTATTTGTTTACGTAATCCAAGTACGGTTGATGCAGGTTCCTCGCCTCTAATGAGTACTTCGTAGGTTAATTCGTTTTTGTTTAGCAAAAAGAATTTAATAGTATGAGTTCCCATGATTAACTAGACGATTTACTTAAGTAGTTAATGAATATAATGAGAAATGAATGATTGGTGTTCTTTACAAGATGAGAAAATAAGCTTATCTACGATTAGGTGATGGTCAAAGCAAATAAAATTAAAATTGAAATGTTTTTTTTTTTTTTTTTTTTTGAATGAATGAAAATGAAATGAAAACGAAAAGATGAAAGAAACGAAAAGGTATGAAATGAATGAATTTAGGTATGCGAACTGTTACGTATAACAAACAATAGATTTAATTTTACAATTTAGTTTTAGCATATATTAATTATTATCAGTAGGTAGGTACTAATAATAACGGTTTAGAATATTCAAATAGTTACTATATAACAAAATTACTCAATCATTAACACAATTAGTAGGAAGATACTAATACGTAGCAGTTAACAATGATAGGTAATGAAAAATGAGAAAAGAAAAAATCAGGGTAAGCGGTCACATAAAAAAATAAAATAAGATAGTACGTACCAGTTCGCTATTCTGCAATGTCACCTTCACGTTCACAGTACAATATGTAGGTAGATAGATGATTGTACTAGCTGCTGACTTCTGGAATAATCTAGACGTGAATAGGCCACTAGAAACACACGTAAAGAGCGCCACTGTGGCAAGTCCCTTAGGGGGACGCCAACAGATAGGTAGGTAGGGTTCGATTAAATGAAACAATGGAAATTAGTCCAATGAAACATTTAATTGCCTAAAATTCTGTGGCCGCCTCACGTCCAGATTTCACAGGGGGTACAGTTTTTAACAGGGGGAACACTGGCCTGAACTAAGGTAGAAGTAGCAGCTTCAGTTTTCGCTTCGGTCTGGTCCAGCTCCCAGGATGTCAGCGGGAGTAGGTAGTCCAGGCAGGCAGTACAGGAGGTAGGTCCCTCAGCGTTCCACAGCTAGTTATCAAGCTGCATAGGTAGATGCAAGGTAGGCGTAAATGTAGACGTAAATCCTGGAAGGCCAGAAACAAAAGGCTAAAGCGTTTGCTGCGCAACTGTGTAGGTAGGTTTGAATCTAGGTTACAGTGTCCCTGACAAACAATAAAAAGGAAGCAGCGCTAGCATGGATAGGAAAGATAGAAAGCTAGAACACCTTACAATGGAGAATCAGATAGATAATACATGGGAACTTACCCTAGCGGGATTCCACGTGATATTAAACTAGATACAAAATTCGAAGCAAGTGACGCAGCCGTCACCTGTGAAGTCTCAAAGCGCACTGGCCGTGGAGAATTCTCGAACTGAACGACTGGGCGTTGGCCGCCGCGCCGGCGCAGCTCGCAAACCCGTTAGATTTGTTAGGGATGCGTAGGTGCGGGAACCATCATCATTAATACGTACTTGTAGATTCCGTACAATAATATTTATTAAGTATTTAGATTTTTAGGTTTTATTAGTTTAATAGGTTATATTTAATTATGTTTTAGAATAAGTTGTAAATATTATTTTAATTTAAGTGTAATTAAGTTTTATTAAAGGTTTTCTAACTATACTTATATTTATTTATGTAACTTGCAAGTGCAACGTTACAATACCATATATGAATAACTATACTATCAATGGATACATATAATACTCAAGTAGGTATATTAACAATATATAATATACTACGCCAAGTGTTGACGGGAACGGGAAGGGAGTATTATACATATTTATTTCCATTTGTTTTTGCTCCGACTGTTTCAATAGAAAACGGAAATGCTCTCTATTCTCGCGAAATGTTGCGACGTCATTTCCTCAAAACAATGGGACTGAAATTATTTTAGTACGTTAGTACTATTAGTTATTATGTGCTGTTTTAATTAAATTAAATTTTAGCTTCTTCGTAGATAAAGGCATAGATTTTTTTTGTTCGAAAGCAATCTTTGTTGGACGTAGGTACTTATCGTTTTCGGAGTTCTTTAGGTAACTCTTCAGTTTTTAAATTAACAATATACAATGATATTCTAGTGTATAACATACATAATCTGTATATTATATATATTTTGGACCACTGAACGGATATTGGTAAAACTAGGCATATAGATTATACGGATGGTACGTGGGTAAAAAAAATATCTAATTATTCCGTCGGTTAGATTATGAGCAAATATTGGATACGTATTTTGATCTTTACCAAATCATTAAAATTGACAAAGATAAATAACGCGTAAATTCGGGAGTGGGCCTCGTGAAGATGTTACGTTAGAATAAAAACGACAACACACGATATCTTCGTATTATATTTTTTTGTTTAATTGACAAAATAAAAAATACGTGTCTAATATTTTTTGATAATCTAAATGACGGACTAAATAGAATAAATAGAAAATAATGTTCACTAAAATGTCCGTGAAATTCTATAATAAATTCTAATTTTAATATAATTTCGGTTTTGTCTTAAAATTCTACACGAATTTCCGTTTCCGAGTAAAACATCAATAATTCTCCGTTTTGCCCTTTATTTACAGAACCCTAAACAGTAACAACACAACACCTGCCAATATTATTAATAGCACTCAAAGCACATACTACGTCAGATAAAGTAGATTTTTAACAATGAAATTCGCTTATACAATTAATTAATACGTTCTATACGGTATGGCGCACTACGTGTTAAAAGCCTGCGCATGTTGCTTGCATTAATCATGCATCGTGGCTGGGCCACCTGGGTCTCGCATCACCCCACGCCTTACCCCGATAATATACGCTTTTGGGGTTCCGTTCTCAATTCGGGATGTGTTCTTCTTTATTATACTGATTAAGTTGTACCTATTTTTATAAGTACCTATTTGGAAAAAAAAGCTGTAATATTAAAAGATCTTCCACAAAAAAAAACTTTGCTGAGTTTCTTGCCGGAGTCTTCTCAGTTTAAGTGTATTCCGAACCGGTGGTAAATTCAACTGTATGTACCAATTTAACGTTCATAAGTGCCATACTAGGGCCTAAACTGAATAAATGACTTTTTGATTTTGATTTAATATCGATTGTTCAGCATCTGTTTTGAACTAGATTACTTAAAAGTAAGTGTACTGCAAACTAAGCAGAGCTTGTGATGGAAACCAGATAAGTGAAATGTAAAAAAATCTTTTTTACATACTTAACTACAAACAGACATGTTCTTTCGTCCTGCAGGGGTATTTTAAAACGTCGGAATCGATATCGGAAACGGGTTCCAAAAATTCCGAGGCGAATTTCAGCAATTGCTATTTTAATTTCCGAAAACTTTTCGATGAATCGAATTGATATTTCCATAAAGAAACATCAAAAATATTCGAATTCGGAAATTAAAAAAGCAATTGCGGAATATCGCGTCGGTAGTTTTTGAATCCGTTTCCGATATCGAATCCGAGCGTTTTAAAATAGCCCAGCTGGATGGGACTCGAATCAAGCTTATGGCGAATATATCTAACGCAAGCCTTTTTAAATGTATATGTGTTTAAATTAATTTTTTAGTTATAATATATTTTTTTTTATAATTTTTTTAGTTATAATAAATGTTTTTTCTTTCTTTCTTTCTTTCTTATATTTTAGTGCGATTTGACGATACTCAGCAGATAAGTACGGAACTCTCAACATTGTATCTATGTCACACTTAACGTTTTTTTATTTATACGGACCCTTTGTATAGTCGCCGTAAAGATGTTTACGCTTCCAAACCCTTTATCGTTGTGTGTTTACGCCCCGCCTGTTTATTTACGCGCGCATACCTTCTTTATGAATTTTATTGTGCCATCAAATAAAAAAGAAAAATGTGGGCTGGGAGAAATGATGGGATATTTTTATTGCGAGATGTCTCCACAATTTTAAGGAAGCTGAGCTGAGCATGTGTAAAATCTTCTGAGATTTGAATCATGCCATTGTACCGTAGGAACCAAAACTTCCGTGGCCAATAATTACAAAATGTATTGACTTCTGTGATCTATTTTTTTTACGTGAGGAAATCCTAATATGTTACCCTACCGCCCCGGGGGTAGCAGATGTACTATTAAATATTCTGTGGTAGTGGCCAGGTTACACCGGACTTGTACTGTAGTCGAAATATGTTGCTTGACCGTTTCGCTACTACAAGAATATATTGTATTACAGAAAGGTAATTAACAGTGAATAAATATTTCACCTTACTCCCATGTGACGGTAGCGAAACGGCCATGCCACATATTTTGACTATGGTGTGTAGAGTTTGTGATGTTAGGGCTTGTAGAGTTATAAGCTTGGCTCTACATGAGACCTGATAACTTTTTGACAATGCGAGCCATATGGTCTCGTCTTGGTAACATTTTACATGAATATTTTTTTGGGTGGGATTAATATAATTATAAAATTTTCTCAATCGTGATCTTTGCGCAGTACCAAAGAAGTCGTGTACTTTTATGATACCCACGTTGTATTTTGATAGAAGTCTGGATGTTTTTGTAAATGTTTGCCATTGTCGAAAGCTGACAATACAAACTCTGCGCTCTACGTAACAAATATGTACAAAATACCAAACAATATCCTGGCGTAAGTTCTAGCAGCTCATCCTTATACCAACTTCAACCATTCCATGAAACTGCACCGCACATTTCCTCAACGCATTAACTTATATTCAAATGTAACATAGTGGAAGACAAATATCGGTATGGCAAACAGAAAACTTATACCTTACTTCAGCTTAGCGGGATATAACTTATGTATGGAGTTGTCGGATTGTTCAAATAATGTTTGCTTTATGTGTTATGTTGGTTACCGTTCCGGATTTTGCGTACGTGTGTATATTTTAGTTGTGTGTGATTTTAACTATTCTATTTAATTTTAACTAGCTGTCGCGCGCGGTTTCACCCGCGTTCCCGGGATATACAGGTTGTTTTTTTGGTCAGCGACAAGCGACCCAGGATCGGTAGTACAAAAAATACATTTTCCAAAAATGGACTTAATTCCATTATATACTCTGTAAATGCGTTGAGAAATACCTTATTCAATTTGAAATAAAATTACCGCAAAGTATGGTTACTAGGCACGTGCACTGACTAGAGCTAGGCGCAAGCCGCCATTGCCCCACCCCGTTACTCCCTCGCACTCCCGTTGAGTATTACGTCTATATTTTAGCTTATTACATGATTTTCAAATTAATATTATTTTTATTTTTGTTATTATAAAAAAATAAGTATATTTTTATATTTTTTTAGCACCAGTATCAGTTGTATTATAGACCCTGATCGCTCGTCGCTGACCAAAACAACAACCTGTATATGTATATCTACATACTATAGGCTATCTGCATGCCAAATTTCATGATAATCCGTTGAGTAGTTGATGCGTGAAGGCGTAACAAACAAACAAACAAACTCACTTTCACATTTATAATAGAAGGAAGGATTAGTTGGGATTTCATTGGCATTTAATTTCTGTTTTTTTTTTTATTTAGTATTCAACGATATCGGTAAACATGCAAATACAGCCCGCCTGATGGTAAGCGGTTACCGTAGTCATATGGACGCTTGCAACACACGAGGCATCAATCACGCGTTACGACCCTTCCCACCTTCCCAAGTTCGGGCGACCTTACTCACGCGCAGGAACACAACATTGTTATTTGGCTGTGATATTCTGTCAGGTGGAGGTACTTCCCCAGTCGAGCTGCTCTTTGAGCGAAATAGCGCTATACTCTACCTTTGGTCATTTGTGGTGTTGTTCTATGATTGGAGATAACCATATACCTATTCATATCAAAAGTGAACTTATTACCAAAAAGCCGAAAATACACAGTGCCAGTAATGTAATCAATTCGGGTCTTTAGCTTACTCGGTCCGCTCCTCGTTCGGTACGCGGGTCCAATCTTCCCAGTATTTTTTTGCAGTGGACGTATCGGTTCACTGTCAAAACTTTTAAAAAACGATAGATTCCTAGTTCAAAAATTATCAGCCGGATACTGAAACCTTAGAATAAGGATATGCGTAGAACTTATATCTGTCTCGATAATTTAGACTACTCCATAAGATAGAAAAGGAAAGAGATATAGTTGCGTGTTTCTGTTTATACCGCCCCATTCACAATTTTGGAGCATCTTAAATACATGCCCCATAATCCCATACAATCGAACTGTCAAATGTTGACATAAAGTCACACTTACTTGTTGTTTTTTTTATTTTTGTGTTTTTCAGTAGGTATTTACTCGTAAAATTAGTTTTTTCTCAACTAGACCACTAAATATGTAGATTATATAGAAATAATCCTTTTTATTGAACTTTATCTAAACGATATTTCACATAATATCCTAGACAAAATATTAAAAGTACACTGAAAAAAATTATCTACAAAACTAGTTATGTAAGTTAACGTTTTGTTGTCGGGAAACTAACTTTAGTTGTCGGGAAACTAACTTTAGTTACATTTAATCAAATAATTTAAAATAAACTAAGTTTAAAAAACTAGTTTTGTTACTGGTAAGTTTAGGTTATTGGTCGTCAAATTTACCGGCGTGAAGTTAGCGGCCAAAAGTTAGCAGCCAATATAATCCGACCAAATTAAGAAGAATCCAATAAAATGCTTTATTTACCCTATTTACCATGGAAAATTGTTTAAAATATAAGGAAATGATAAAAATATTTGAAAAAAGGCCTCACAGGCGTGAAAATGTCCTAAATAGACATGAATTCAGAATTAACTAAATACCAAAGTATTTAATAATTTAATCGGTTTCAAGGGTTCAAAGCAAAGAAAATTTTACAAATTACAAAAGACCATATAAAACCTTTGTACTGAATTGAGTTTGAATGATCTCATGAAAGTTTCAGAGCCATAACTCGAACAAAAACAAACGTAATGCCATAATTATACGTTTTCGTTTCTTAAGAATGAGTATAAGACATGAAAAAAGTCATGGTGTCACTCTAGAAATTAATTTATTTTAAAGATATATTAGTATACTAAGTAAATAATAGCATTCTATGTACTTACCGAGGGGATACAAAGGTTTGTTAGCCATCGGCGAAAATAATATCGACAAAAATATCTACATTGAATTTGATGGTAGATTAAACTCTCAAGTCTTGTCGGTGTCACTTCAAATATGTATTTAAAGGATAGGTACATAAGTCTTCTAAGTAAATAATATCATTCTATGTACTTGCTGAGAGGATATGATAGGTTTGTGTATCAATAGCGAAAAATTTATCGATTAAAATCTTCCTTTGAATTAATGGTAGTTGAACCTCTCAAAACTTGCCGGTGTCACTCCAAATATGTATTTAAATTAAAGGTACATAAGTCTTCTAAGTAAATAATATCATTCTATGTACTTGCCGAGAGGATATGATAGGTTTATGAGTCACCGTCGAAAATAATAAAGACAAAAATCTTTCATTTGAATTTGATGGTAGATTAACCCCTCACGTCTTGTCGGTGTCACTCCAATATGTATTTAAATAATAGGTACATAAGTCTTCTAAGTAAATATTATCATTCTATGCACTTGCCGAGGGGATATAATAGGTTTGTGAGTCAATATCGTAAAGTTTATCGATTAAAATCTTCCTTTGAATTAATGGTAGCTTAACCTCTCAAGACTTGCCGGTGTCACTCCAAATATGTATTTAAATTAAAGGTACATAAGTCTTCTAAGTAAATAATATCATTTTATGTACTTGCCGAGAGGACATGATAGGTTTGTGAGTCAGCGGTGAATATAATAGAGACAAAAATCTTTCATTTGAATTTGATGGTAGATTAACATATCAAGTCTTGCCGGTGTCACTCCAAATATGTATTAAAATTATAGATACATAAGTTTGCTAATTAAATAACATCATTCTATTTACTTGCCGAGGGGATATGATAGGTTTGTGAGTCAGCAGCGTAAATTTTATCGATAAAAATCGTTCCTTTGACTTTGATGGTAGATTAACATCTCAAGTTTTGCCGGTGTCACTCCAAATATGTATTAAAATTATAGGTATATAAGTCTTCTAAGTAAATAATATCATTCTATGTACTTGCCGAGAGGAAATGATAGGTTTGTAAGTCAGCGGCGAAAATAATAGACGCAAAAATCTTTCATTTGATATTGATGGTAGATTAACAACTCAAGTCTTGCCGGTGTCACTCCAAATATATATTTAAATTATAGGTACATAAGTCTTCTAAGTAAATAATATCATTCTATGTACTTGCCGAGAGGAAATGATAGGTTTGTGAGTCAGCGGCGAAAATAATAGAGACAAAAATCTTTCATTTGAATTTGATGGTAGATTAACATGTCAAGTCTTGCCGGTGTCACTCCAAATATGTATTTAAATTATAGGTACATATGTCTTCTAAGTAAATAATATCATTCTATGTACTTGCCGAGGGGATATGATAGGTTTGTGAGTCAGCAGCGTAAATTTTATCGATAAAAATCTTTCCTTTGAATTTGATGGTAGATTAACATCTCAAGTCTTGCCGGTGTCACTCCAAATATGTATTAAAATTATAGGTATATAAGTCTTCTAAGTAAATAACATCATTCTATGTACAGTCGCGGTCTAAAAATGTTTACCACCTTGCGGTCTATAATCGCTTGCACATTTCTGTTTCATAAGGTTGACCGGAAATAAAATGACTTTTGATAGGCGTGAATTGTAATTAACATGAAAAATAATTCAAAGAGGTGTTATACCTAGTAAGAATTGAGTTCTCTTGATATAGCACCAAATATAGTTCGCAATAAAAAACTGCCCTTTGCTGCAGGAATAAACTTGCCATTACTTTATTACCTTTGTATTTTCATTGAGATTTTTATTTAATTACAAACGCTCAACAAATGTCGCAATATAATTTAAAAAAATATTATAGGAATCTCTCTGCGGGATCGGCGCCTTATTAGATGAGTTTACATAATCAAAAAGTCATTGACAGCCTTTTTGCAATGTTCGATACTTAAAAACATTTCACAATTTAAAAATGTAATATGTTTGTTGATATGACTTATTAGGCCTTATTGCGCGCGGTATGAGATGGAATCGAGTTTGAAAAGTGATAAACATTTTCAGTCCCCGACTGTACTTGCCGAGAGGAAATGATAGGTTTGTAAGTCAGCGGCGAAAATAATAGAGGCAAAAATCTTTCATTTGATATTGATGGTAGATTAACAACTCAAGTCTTGCCGGTGTCACTCCAAATATATATTTAAATTATAGGTACATAAGTCTTCTAAGTAAATAATATCATTCTATATACTTGCCGAGAGGAGATGATAGGTTTGTGAGTCAGCGGCGAAAATAATAGAGACAAAAATCTTTCATTTGAATTTGATGGTAGATTAACATGTCAAGTCTTGCCGGTGTCACTCCAAATATGTATTTAAATTATAGGTACATATGTCTTCTAAGTAAATAATATCATTCTATGTACTTGCCGAGGGGATATGATAGGTTCGTGAGTCAGCAGCGTAAATTTTATCGATAAAAATCTTTCCTTTGACTTTGATGGTTGATTAACATCTCAAGTCTTGCCGGTGTCACTCCAAATATGTATTAAAATTATAGGTATATAAGTCTTCTAAGTAAATAATATCATTCTATGTACTTGCAGAGAGGATATGATAGGTTTGTGAGTCAGCGGCGAAAATAATAGAGACAAAAATCTTTCATTTGAATTTGATGGTAGATTAACATGTCAAGTCTTGCCGGTGTCACTCCAAATATGTATTTAAATTATAGGTACATAAGTCTTCTAAGTAAATAATATCATTTTATGCACTTGCCGAGGGGATATAATAGGTTTGTGAGTCAATATCGTAAAGTTTATCGATTAAAATCTTCCTTTAAATTAATGGTAGCTTAACCTCTCAAGACTTGCCGGTGTCACTCCAAATATGTATTTAAATTAAAGGTACATAAGTATTCTAAGTAAATAATATCATGTTATGTACTTGCCGAGAGGACATAATAGGTTTGTGAGTCAGCGGTGAATATAATAGAGACAAAAATCTTTCATTTGAATTTGATGGTAGATTAACATGTCAAGTCTTGCCGGTGTCACTCCAAATATGTATTAAAATTATAGATACATAAGTTTGCTAATTAAATAACATCATTCTATGTACTTGCCGAGGGGATATGATAGGTTTGTGAGTCAGCAGCGTAAATTTTATCGATAAAAATCTTTCCTTTGACTTTGATGGTAGATTAACATCTCAAGTTTTGCCGGTGTCACTCCAAATATGTATTAAAATTATAGGTATATAAGTCTTCTAAGTAAATAACATCATTCTATGTACTTGCCGAGAGGAAATGATAGGTTTGTAAGTCAGCGGCGAAAATAATAGAGGCAAAAATCTTTCATTTGATATTGATGGTAGATTAACAACTCAAGTCTTGCCGGTGTCACTCCAAATATATATTTAAATTATAGGTATATAAGTCTTCTTAGTAAATAATATCATTCTATGTACTTGCCGAGAGGAGATGATAGGTTCGTGAGTCAGCGGCGAAAATAATAGAGACAAAAATCTTTCATTTGAATTTGATGGTAGATTAACATGTCAAGTCTTGCCGGTGTCACTCCAAATATGTATTTAAATTATAGGTACATATGTCTTCTAAGTAAATAATATCATTCTATGTACTTGCCGAGGGGATATGATAGGTTTGTGAGTCAGCAGCGTAAATTTTATCGATAAAAATCTTTCCTTTGACTTTGATGGTTGATTAACATCTCAAGTCTTGCCGGTGTCACTCCAAATATGTATTAAAATTATAGGTATATAAGTCTTCTAAGTAAATAACATCATTCTATGTACTTGCCGAGAGGAAATGATAGGTTTGTAAGTCAGCGGCGAAAATAATAGAGGCAAAAATCTTTCATTTGATATTGATGGTAGATTAACAACTCAAGTCTTGCCGGTGTCACTCCAAATATATATTTAAATTATAGGTACATAAGTCTTCTAAGTAAATAATATCATTCTATATACTTGCCGAGAGGAGATGATAGGTTTGTGAGTCAGCGGCGAAAATAATAGAGACAAAAATCTTTCATTTGAATTTGATGGTAGATTAACATGTCAAGTCTTGCCGGTGTCACTCCAAATATGTATTTAAATTATAGGTACATAAGTCTTCTAAGTAAATAATATCATTTTATGCACTTGCCGAGGGGATATAATAGGTTTGTGAGTCAATATCGTAAAGTTTATCGATTAAAATCTTCCTTTAAATTAATGGTAGCTTAACCTCTCAAGACTTGCCGGTGTCACTCCAAATATGTATTTAAATTAAAGGTACATAAGTATTCTAAGTAAATAATATCATGTTATGTACTTGCCGAGAGGACATGATAGGTTTGTGAGTCAGCGGTGAATATAATAGAGACAAAAATCTTTCATTTGAATTTGATGGTAGATTAACATGTCAAGTCTTGCCGGTGTCACTCCAAATATGTATTAAAATTATAGATACATAAGTTTGCTAATTAAATAACATCATTCTATGTACTTGCCGAGGGGAAATGATAGGTTTGTGAGTCAGCAGCGTAAATTTTATCGATAAAAATCTTTCCTTTGACTTTGATGGTAGATTAACATCTCAAGTTTTGCCGGTGTCACTCCAAATATGTATTAAAATTATAGGTATATAAGTCTTCTAAGTAAATAACATCATTCTATGTACTTGCCGAGAGGATATGATAGGTTTGTGAGTCAGCGGTGAATATAATAGAGACAAAAATCTTTCCTTTGACTTTGATGGTAGAATAACATGTCAAGTCTTGCCGGTGTCACTCCAAATATGTATTTAAATTATAGGTACATAAGTCTTCTAAGTAAATAATATCATTCTATGTACTTGCCGAGAGGATATGGTAGGTTTGTGAGTCACCGTCGAAAATAATAAAGACAAAAATCTTTCATTTGAATTTGATGGTAGATTAACCCCTCACGTCTTGTCGGTGTCACTCCAATATGTATTTAAATAATAGGTACATAAGTCTTCTAAGTAAATAAAATCATTCTATGCACTTGCCGAGGGGATATAATAGGTTTGTGAGTCAATATCGTAAAGTTTATCGATTAAAATCTTCCTTTGAATTAATGGTAGCTTAACCTCTCAAGACTTGCCGGTGTCACTCCAAATATGTATTTAAATTAATGGTACATAAGTCTTCTAAGTAAATAATATCATTCTATGTACTTGCCGAGAGGAAATGATAGGTTTGTGAGTCAGCGGCGAAAATAATAGAGACAAAAATCTTTCATTTGAATTTGATGGTAGATTAACATGTCAAGTCTTGCCGGTGTCACTCCAAATATGTATTTAAATTATAGGTTCATATGTCTTCTAAGTAAATAATATCATTCTATGTACTTGCCGAGGGGATATGATAGGTTTGTGAGTCAGCAGCGTAAATTTTATCGATAAAAATCTTTCCTTTGACTTTGATGGTTGATTAACATCTCAAGTCTTGCCGGTGTCACTCCAAATATGTATTAAAATTATAGGTACACAAGTCTTCTAAGTAAATAACATCATTCTATGTACTTGCCGAGAGGATATGATAGGTTTGTGAGTCAGCGGCGAAAATAAAAGAGGCAAAAATCTTTCATTTGATATTGGTGGTAGATTAACAACTCAAGTCTTGCCGGTGTCACTCCAAATATATATTTAAATTATAGGTACATAAGTCTTCTAAGTAAATAATATCATTCTATGCACTTGCCGAGGGGATATAATAGGTTTGTGAGTCAATATCTTAAAGTTTATCGATTAAAATCTTCCTTTGAATTAATGGTAGCTTAACCTCTCAAGAATTGCCGGTGTCACTCCAAATATGTATGTAAATTAAAGGTACATAAGTCTTCTAAGTAAATAACATCATTCTATGTACTTGCCGAGAGGATATGATAGGTTTGTGAGTCAGCGGCGAAAATAATAGAGACAAAAATCTTTCATTTGAATTTGATGGTAGATTAACATGTCAAGTCTTGCCGGTGTCACTCCAAATATGTATTAAAATTATAGATACATAAGTTTGCTAAGTAAATAATATCATTTTATGTACTTGCCGAGGGGATATGATAGGTTTGTGTGTCAGCAGCGTAAATTTTAGCGATAAAAATCTTTCCTTTGATTTTGATGGTAGATTAACATCTCAAGTCTTGCCGGTGTCACTCTAAATATGTATTAAAATTATAGGTACATAAGTCTTCTAAGTAAATAACATCATTCTATGTACTTGCCGAGAGGATGTGATAGGTTTGTAAGTCAGCGGCGAAAATAATAGAGGCAATAATCTTTCATTTGATTTTGATGGTAGATTAACATCTCAAGTCTTGCCGGTGTCGCTCCAAATATATATTTAAATTATAGGTACATAAGTCTTCTAAGTAAATAATATCATTCTATGTACTTGCCGAGAGGATATGATAGGTTTGTGAGTCAGCGGCGAAAATAATAGAGACAAAAATCTTTCATTTGAATTTGATGGTAGATTAACATGTCAAGTCTTGCCGGTGTCACTCCAAATATATATTAAAATTATAGATACATAAGTTTGCTAAGTAAATAATATCATTCTATGTACTTGCCGAGGGGATATGATAGGTTTGTGTGTCAGCAGCGTAAATTTTAGCGATAAAAATCTTTCCTTTGACTTTGATGGTAGATTAACATCTCAAGTCTTGCCGGTGTCACTCTAAATATGTATTTAAATTATAGGTACATAAGTCTTCTAAGTAAATAACATCATTCTATGTACTTGCCGAGAGGATGTGATAGGTTTGTAAGTCAGCGGCGAAAATAATAGAGGCAATAATCTTTCATTTGATTTTGATGGTAGATTAACATCTCAAGTCTTGCCGGTGTCGCTCCAAATATATATTTAAATTATAGGTACATAAGTCTTCTAAGTAAATAATATCATTCTATGTACTTGCCGAGAGGATTTGATAGGTTTGTGAGTCAGCGGCGAAAATAATAGAGACAAAAATCTTTCATTTGAATTTGATGGTAGATTAACATGTCAAGTCTTGCCGGTGTCACTCCAAATATATATTTAAATTATAGGTATATAAGTCTTCTAAGTAAATAATATCATTCTATGTACTTGCCGAGAGGATATGATAGGTTTGTGAGTCAGCGGCGAAAATAATAGAGACAAAAATCTTTCATTTGAATTTGATGGTAGATTAACATGTCAAGTTTTGCCGGTGTCACTCCAAATATGTATTACAATTATAGGTATATATGTCTTCTAAGTAAATAATATCATTCTATGTACTTGCCGAGGGGATATGATAGGTTTGTGAGTCAGCAGCGTAAATTTTATCGATAAAAATCTTTCCTTTGACTTTGATGGTTGATTAACATCTCAAGTCTTACCGGTGTCACTCCAAATATGTATTAAAATTATAGGTACACAAGTTTTCTAAGTAAATAACATCATTCTATGTACTTGCCGAGAGGATATGATAGGTTTGTGAGTCAGCGGCTAAAATAATAGAGACAAAAATCTTTCATTTGAATTTGATGGTAGATTAACAAGTCAAGTCTTGCCGGTGTCACTCCAAATATGTATTTAAATTATAGGTACATAAGTCTTCTAAGTAAATAATATCATTCTATGCACTTGCCGAGGGGATATAATAGGTTTGTGAGTCAATATCGTAAAGTTTATCGATTAAAATCTTCCTTTGAATTAATGGTAGCTTAACCTCTCAAGACTTGCCGGTGTCACTCCAAATATGTATGTAAATTAAAGGTACATAAGTCTTCTAAGTAAATAATATCATTCTATGTACTTGCCGAGAGGATATGATAGGTTTGTGAGTCAGCGGCGAAAATAATAGAGACAAAAATCTTTCATTTGAATAAGATGGTAGATTAACATTTCAAGTTTTGCCGGTGTCACTCCAAATATGTATTTAAATTATAGGTACATAGGTCTTCTAAGTAAATAATATCATTCTATGCACTTGCCGAGGGGATATAATAGGTTTGTGAGTCAATATCGTAAAGTTTATCGATTAAAATCTTCCTTTGAATTAATGGTAGCTTAACCTCTCAAGACTTGCCGGTGTCACTCCAAAGATGTATTTAAATTAAAGGTACATAAGTCTTCTAAGTAAATAATATCATTCTATGAACTTGCCGAGAGGATATGATAGGTTTGTGAGTCAGCGGTGAATATAATAGAGACAAAAATCTTTCCTTTGACTTTGATGGTAGAATAACATGTCAAGTCTTGCCGGTGTCACTCCAAATATGTATTTAAATTATAGGTACATAAGTCTTCTAAGTAAATAATATCATTCTATGTACTTGCCGAGAGGATATGGTAGGTTTGTGAGTCACCGTCGAAAATAATAAAGACAAAAATCTTTCATTTGAATTTGATGGTAGATTAACCCCTCACGTCTTGTCGGTGTCACTCCAATATGTATTTAAATAATAGGTACATAAGTCTTCTAAGTAAATAAAATCATTCTATGCACTTGCCGAGGGGATATAATAGGTTTGTGAGTCAATATCGTAAAGTTTATCGATTAAAATCTTCCTTTGAATTAATGGTAGCTTAACCTCTCAAGACTTGCCGGTGTCACTCCAAATATGTATTTAAATTAATGGTACATAAGTCTTCTAAGTAAATAATATCATTCTATGTACTTGCCGAGAGGACATGATAGGTTTGTGAGTCAGCGGTGAATATAACAGAGACAAAAATCTTTCATTTGAATTTGATGGTAGATTAACATGTCAAGTCTTGCCGGTGTCACTCCAAATATGTATTAAAATTATAGATACATAAGTTTGCTAATTAAATAACATCATTCTATGTACTTGCCGAGGGGATATGATAGGTTTGTGAGTCAGCAGCGTAAATTTTATCGATAAAAATCTTTCCTTTGACTTTGATGGTAGATTAACATCTCAAGTTTTGCCGGTGTCACTCCAAATATGTATTAAAATTATAGGTATATAAGTCTTCTAAGTAAATAACATCATTCTATGTACTTGCCGAGAGGAAATGATAGGTTTGTAAGTCAGCGGCGAAAATAATAGAGGCAAAAATCTTTCATTTGATATTGATGGTAGATTAACAACTCAAGTTTTGCCGGTGTCACTCCAAATATATATTTAAATTATAGGTATATAAGTCTTCTAAGTAAATAATATCATTCTATGTACTTGCCGAGAGGAGATGATAGGTTTGTGAGTCAGCGGCGAAAATAATAGAGACAAAAATCTTTCATTTGAATTTGATGGTAGATTAACATGTCAAGTCTTACCGGTGTCACTCCAAATATGTATTTAAATTATAGGTACATATGTCTTCTAAGTAAATAATATCATTCTATGTACTTGCCGAGGGGATATGATAGGTTTGTGAGTCAGCAGCGTAAATTTTATCGATAAAAATCTTTCCTTTGACTTTGATGGTTGATTAACAACTCAAGTTTTGCCGGTGTCACTCCAAATATATATTAAAATTATAGGTACACAAGTCTTCTAAGTAAATAACATCATTCTATGTACTTGCCGAGAGGATATGATAGGTTTGTGAGTCAGCGGCGAAAATAATAGAGACAAAAATCTTTCATTTGAATTTGATGGTAGATTAACATGTCAAGTCTTGCCGGTGTCACTCCAAATATGTATTTAAATTATAGGTACATAAGTCTTCTAAGTAAATAATATCATTCTATGCACTTGCCGAGGGGATATAATAGGTTTGTGAGTCAATATCGTAAAGTTTATCGATTAAAATCTTCCTTTGAATTAATGGTAGCTTAACCTCTCAAGACTTGCCGGTGTCACTCCAAATATGTATTTAAATTAAAGGTACATAAGTCTTCTAAGTAAATAATATCATTCTATGTACTTGCCGAGAGGATATGATAGGTTTGTGAGTCAGCGGTGAATATAATAGAGACAAAAATCTTTCCTTTGACTTTGATGGTAAAATAACATGTCAAGTCTTGCCGGTGTCACTCCAAATATGTATTTAAAATATAGGTACACAAGTCTTCTAAGTAAATAACATCATTTTATGTACTTGCCGAGAGGATATGATAGGTTTGTAAGTCAGCGGCGAAAATAATAGAGGCAAAAATCTTTCATTTGATATTGATGGTAGATTAACAACTCAAGTCTTGCCGGTGTCACTCCAAATATATATTTAAATTATAGATACATAAGTCTTCTAAGTAAATAATATCATTCTATGTACTTGCCGAGAGGATATGATAGGTTTGTGAGTCAGCGGCGAAAATAATAGAGACAAAAATCTTTCATTTGAATTTGATGGTAGATTAACATGTCAAGTCTTTCCGGTATCACTCCAAATATGTATTAAAATTATAGATACATAAGTTTGCTCAGTAAATAATATCATTCTATGTACTTGCCGAGAGGATATGATAGGTTTGTGAGTCACCGTCGAAAATAATAAAGACAAAAATCTTTCATTTGAATTTGATGGTAGATTAACCCCCCACGTCTTGTCGGTGTCACTCCAATATGTATTTAAATAATAGGTACATAAGTCTTCTAAGTAAATAATATCATTCTATGCACTTGCCGAGGGGATATTATAGGTTTGTGAGTCAATATCGTAAAGTTTATCGATTAAAATCTTCCTTTGAATTAATGGTAGCTTAACCTCTCAAGACTTGCCGGTGTCACTCCAAGTATGTATTTAAATTATAGGTATGTAAGTTTGCTAAGTAAATAATATCATTCTATGTACTTGCCAAGGAGATATGAGAGGTTTGTGAGTCAGCAGCGTAAATTTTATCGATAAAAATCTTTCCTTTGACTTTGATGGGAGATTAACATCTCAAGCCTTGCCGGTGTCACTCCAAGTATATATTAAAATTATAGGTACATAAGTCTTCTAAGTTAATAACATCATTCTATGTACTTGCCGAGAGGATATGATAGGTTTGTGAGTCAGTAGCATAAATTATATCAATAAAAATCTCTACATTAATATTGATGGTTGATTAACCTCTCAAGTATTGTCGGTGTCACTCCAAATATGTATTTAAACTATAGGTAAATAAGTCTTCTAAGTAAATAATATCATTCTATGTACTTGCCAAGGGGATATGAGAGGTTTGTGAGTCAGTGGCGAAAATAATAGAGACAAAAATCTTTCATTTGAATTTGATGGTAGATTAACATCTCAAGTCGTGCCGGTGTCACTCCAATTATGTATTTAAATTATAGGTACATAAGTTTTCTAAGTAAATAATATCATTCTATGTACTTGCCGAGAGGATATGATAGGTTTGTGAGTCAGCGGCGAAAATAATAGAGACAAAAATCTTTCATTTGAATTTGATGGTAGATTAACATGTCAAGTCTTGCCGGTGTCACTCCAAATATATATTAAAATTATAGATACATAAGTTTGCTAAGTAAATAATATCATTCTATGTACTTGCCGAGGGGATATGATAGGTTTGTGTGTCAGCAGCGTAAATTTTAGCGATAAAAATCTTTCCTTTGACTTTGATGGTAGATTAACATCTCAAGTCTTGCCGGTGTCACTCTAAATATGTATTTAAATTATAGGTACATAAGTCTTCTAAGTAAATAACATCATTCTATGTACTTGCCGAGAGGATGTGATAGGTTTGTAAGTCAGCGGCGAAAATAATAGAGGCAATAATCTTTCATTTGATTTTGATGGTAGATTAACATCTCAAGTCTTGCCGGTGTCGCTCCAAATATATATTTAAATTATAGGTACATAAGTCTTCTAAGTAAATAATATCATTCTATGTACTTGCCGAGAGGAAATGATAGGTTTGTGAGTCAGCGGCGAAAATAATAGAGACAAAAATCTTTCATTTGAATTTGATGGTAGATTTACATCTAAGTCTTGCCGGTGTCACTCCAAATATGTATTAAAATTATAGATACATAAGTTTGCTAAGTAAATAATATCATTCTATGTACTTGCCGAGGGGATATGATAGGTTTGTGAGTCAGCAGTGTAAATTTTATCGATAAAAATCTTTCCTTTGATTTTGATGGTAGATTAACAACTCAAGTCTTGCCGGTGTCACTCCAAATATGTATTAAAATTATAGGTACATAAGTCTTCTAAGTAAATAATATCATTCTATGTACTTGCCGAGAGGATATGATAGGTTTGTGAGTCAGCGGCGAAAATAATAGAGACAAAAATCTTTCATTTGAATTTGATGGTAGATTAACATGTCAAGTCTTGCCGGTGTCACTCCAAATATGTATTAAAATTATAGATACATAAGTTTGCTAAGTAAATAATATCATTCTATGTACTTGCCGAGAGGATATGATAGGTTTGTGAGTCAGCGGCGAAAATAATAGAGACAAAAATCTTTCATTTGAATTTGATGGTAGATTTACATCTAAGTCTTGCCGGTGTCACTCCAAATATGTATTAAAATTATAGATATATAAATTTGCTAAGTAAATAATATCATTCTATGTACTTGCCGAGGGGATATGATAGGTTTATGAGTCAGCAGCGTAAATTGTATCGATAAAAATCTTTCCTTTGATTTTGATGGTAGATTAACATCTCAAGTCTTGCCGGTGTCACTCCAAGTATATATTAAAATTATAGGTACATAAGTCTTCTATGTTAATAACATCATTCTATGTACTTGCCGAGAGGATATGATAGGTTTGTGAGTCAGCAGCGTAAATTTTAGCGATAAAAATCTTTCCTTTGATTTTGATGGTAGATTAACATCTCAAGTCTTGCCGGTGTCACTCTAAATATGTAATTAAATTATAGGTACATAAGTCTTATAAGTAAATAACATCATTCTATGTACTTGCCGAGAGGATGTGATAGGTTTGTAATTTATCGGCGAAAATAATAGAGGCAATAATCTTTCATTTGATTTTGATGGTAGATTAACATCTCAAGTCTTGCCGGTGTCGCTCCAAATATATATTTTAATTATAGGTACATAAGTCGACACGTACTAAAAGACTAAAGTGCAGTGATATACACTCAATCAGCTTCTAGCTGCATGTGTATCAAAAATAAATAAATAAGTCTTCTAAGTAAATAATATCATTCTATGTACTTGCCGAGAGGATATGATAGGTTTGTGAGTCAGCGGCGAAAATAATAGAGACAAAAATCTTTCATTTGGATTTGATGGTAGATTAACATGTCAAGTCTTGCCGGTGTCACTCCAAATATGTATTAAAATTATAGATACATAAGTTTTCTAAGTAAATAATATCATTCTATGTACTTGCTGAGAGGATATGATAGGTTTGTGAGTCAGCGGCGAAAATAATAGAGACAAAAATCTTTCATTTGAATTTGATGGTAGATTAACATGTCAAGTTTTGCCGGTGTCACTCCAAATATGTATTAAAATTATAGATACATAAGTTTGCTCAGTAAATAATATCATTCTATGTACTTGCCGAGAGGATATGATAGGTTTGTGAGTCAGCGGCGAAAATAATAGAGACAAAAATCTTTCATTTGAATTTGATGGTAGATTAACATCTCAAGTCTTGCCGGTGTCACTCCAAATATGTATTAAAATTATAGATACATAAGTTTTCTAAGTAAATAATATCATTCTATGTACTCTCCGAGAGGATATGATAGGTTTGTGAGTCAGCGGCGAAAAAAATAAAGACAACAATCTTTCATTTGATTTTGATGGTAGATTAACATGTCAAGTCTTGCCGGTGTCACTCCAAATATGTATTAAAATTATAGATACATAAGTTTGCTCAGTAAATAATATCATTCTATGTACTTGCCGAGAGGATATGATAGGTTTGTGAGTCAGCGGCGAAAATAATAGAGACAAAAATCTTTCATTTGAATTTGATGGTAGATTAACATGTCAAGTTTTGCCGGTGTCACTCCAAATATGTATTTAAATTATAGGTTCATATGTCTTCTAAGTAAATAATATCATTCTATGTACTTGCCGAGGGGATATGATAGGTTTGTGAGTCAGCAGCGTAAATTTTATCGATAAAAATCTTTCCTTTGACTTTGATGGTTGATTAACATCTCAAGTCTTGCCGGTGTCACTCCAAATATGTATTAAAATTATAGGTACACAAGTCTTCTAAGTAAATAACATCATTCTATGTACTTGCCGAGAGGATATGATAGGTTTGTAAGTCAGCGGCGAAAATAATAGAGGCAAAAATCTTTCATTTGATATTGATGGTAGATTAACAACTCAAGTCTTGCCGGTGTCACTCCAAATATATATTTCAATTATAGGTACATAAGTCTTCTAAGTAAATAATATCATTCTATGTACTTGCCGAGAGGATATGATAGGTTTGTGAGTCAGCAGCCTAAATTTTATCGATAAAAATCTTTCCTTTGACTTTGATGGTAGATTAACATCTCAAGTCTTGCCGGTATCACTCCAAGTATATATTAAAATTATAGGTGCATAAGTCTTCTAAGTTAATAACATCATTCTATGTACTTGCCGAGAGGATATGATAGGTTTGTAAGTCAGCGGCGAAAATAATAGAGGCAAAAATCTTTCATTTGATATTGATGGTAGATTAACAACTCAAGTCTTGCCGGTGTCACTCGAAATATATATTTAAATTATAGGTACATAAGTCTTCTAAGTTAATAATATCATTCTATGTACTTGCCGAGAGGATATGATAGGTTTGTGAGTCAGCGGCGAAAATAATAGAGACAAAAATCTTTCATTTGAATTTGATGGTAGATTAACATGTCAAGTCTTGCCGGTGTCACTCCAAATATGTATTAAAATTATAGATACATAAGTTTGCTCAGTAAATAATATCATTCTATGTACTTGCCGAGAGGATATGATAGGTTTGTGAGTCAGCGGCGAAAATAATAGAGACAAAAATCTTTCATTTGAATTTGATGGTAGATTAACATGTCAAGTCTTGCCGGTGTCACTCCAAATATGTATTTAAATTATAGGTACATAAGTTTGCTCAGTAAATTATATAATTATATATACTTGCCGAGGGGATATGATAGGTTTGTGAGGCAGCAGCGTAAATTTTAGCGATAAAAATCTTTCCTTTGATTTTGATGGTAGATTAACATCTCAAGTCTTGCCGGTGTCACTCTAAATATGTAATTAAATTATAGGTACATAAGTCTTATAAGTAAATAACATCATTCTATGTACTTGCCGAGAGGATGTGATAGGTTTGTAAGTCAGCGGCGAAAATAATAGAGGCAATAATCTTTCATTTGATTTTGATGGTAGATTAACATCTCAAGTCTTGCTGGTGTCGCTCCAAATATATATTTAAATTATAGGTACATAAGTCGACAAGTACTAAAAGACTAAAGTGCAGTGATATACACTCAATCAGCTTCTAGCTGCATGTGTATCATAAATAAATAAATAAATAAATAAGTCTTCTAAGTAAATAATATCATTCTATGTACTTGCCGAGAGGATATGATAGGTTTGTGAGTCAGCGGCGAAAATAATAGAGACAAAAATCTTTCATTTGGATTTGATGGTAGATTAACATGTCAAGTCTTGCCGGTGTCACTCCAAATATGTATTAAAATTATAGATTCATAAGTTTTCTAAGTAAATAATATCATTCTATGTACTTGCCGAGAGGATATGATAGGTTTGTGAGTCAGCGGCGAAAATAATAGAGACAAAAATCTTTCATTTGACTTTGATGGTAGATTAACCTATCAAGACTAGCCCGTATCACTCCAGATAAATTTTTAAATTATAGATACATAATTATTTATTAATTATTTTAAGTTCCTATGTATTAGTATGATTTAATTATGACAATTCAAAATCAAAATCAAATCAAAGCCAAAAAAATAACGAACAATTCGGTTCCTTGGCAAAAATTTATTAAAAAGCAAACAAAATAACGCATTTGTTAGAATCGCTAATATTTTTGACGCGAACATTCGAGTTAAACAAAAGAACGTGTGCAGCTACATTTCTTATCAATTTCGGCAAATTAGAAAGCGTTTTAAATTTTTTATTTTATTACTTGTCAGTTCGATGTCGAATTTATCGTGTTTTATAGTTGCTCTTGTTTACTTCGACTGTCGTCTAAGTAATTACATCAAACAAAAGAATGCATTTCTTAGAATCGGTAATATTAATGATGCGGACATTTGATTAAACAAAAGAATGTGCACAGCTGCAGTTCTTATCAATTTCGGCAAATTAAAAAGCGTTTTCAAACTAACTGAAATATAATGTTTATTGCAATGCAAGTGTTGACGTTTTTTTTTTTATTAATGCACATGTTATGGGGTAGAATCATACATAAGTAAGTATAAGGGGCCCTTTCATTCATTCATACTTTGGTTCGTTATGTTTTTTAGTCGTTAGTCGTGAATTACATTAAAAAAAAAAAAATTACTTGTCAGTTCGATGTCGAAGTTATCGTGTTTTATAGTTGCTCTTGTTTACTTCGACTGTCGTCTAAGTAATTACATCAAACAAAAGAATGCATTTCTTAGAATCGATAATGTTTATGATGCGGACATTTGATTTAAACAAAAGAATGTGCGCAGCTGCAGTTCTTATCAATTTCGGCAAATTAAAAAGCGTTTTCAAACTAACTGAAATATAATGTTTATTGCAATACAAGTGTTGACGTTATTTTTTTTATTAATGCACATGTGATGGAGTAGATTCATTCATAAGTAAGTATAAGGGGCACATTGATTCATTCATACTTTGTTACGTTATGTTTTTTTAGTCGTTAGTCATGAATTACATGACAATATTTGATTTTCTAACGATGTTCGAAGTTATCGTGTTTTGTAGTTGCTCTTGTTTACCTCAATTGTCGCCTAAGTAATCACATCAAACAAAACAACGCATTTCTTAGAATCGGTAATATTTATGATGCGGACAGTCGAGTTAAACAAAAGAACGTGCGCAGCTGCAATTCTTATCAATTTCGAAAAATATGAAAGCGTTTTCAAACTAACTGAAACATAATGTATATTGCAATACAAGTGTTGATGTTATTTTTTTTATCTGGTCATCGCGTCTGACGAGTTAATTAACATGTGATTTAAACCATATGTCTGTAAAAAACTTACTTTCTTATGTTAATCATGTTTAAAATTTGTAAGTATCATAATTCTGTTATTTTTTTTTTTTAATATTAGATTTTTGTTTTCTCTTTTGTTTACGTTTTTTTTGTTTTGGTTTTAATTGTTGCTTGAATTTATTTGTAATTTAATTATTTTTGTGTTTTTCCATAGTCTTATTTATGTATGTCTGTCTAGTTTAAAGTTATTAATATTGTTTAAATATTATAAATGTTTGCATGCTGTGTTTACCTTTATGTGATTGTGCATTTAGTATTAATTTAAGTTATGGTTTGTTATAGTTCAAATTAATGTAACAATCGTTGGTAAGGCTAATAAATAAAATAAAATAAGAATAAAATGTGATGGGGTAGATTCATACATAAGTAAGTATAAGGGGCACATTCATTCATTCATACTTTGGTAAGTTATGTTTTTTAATCGTTAGTCGTGAATTACATGAAAAATTTATTTTATTACTTGTTAGTTCGATGTCGAAGTTATCGTGTTTTATAGTTGCTCTTGTTTACTTCGACTGTCGTCCAAGTAATTACATCAAACAAATTAACGCATTTCTTAGAATCCGTAATATTTATGATGCGTACAGTCGAGCAAAACAGCATATGTGCGAGTGAGATAGAGAGCACAGAACTGAGCGTGACAGCATCTGAATATATATTAACGTGATTATGACTACAGAATTCATTCGCATTGCGGTCTTTGACAGTAAAAGACTCGGGGTTTGGTTCTTTTGTAGGAAGTGACTTATTGAAAGCTTCTTCCTCTCCAAAGGTAAATTAATTAAGCTTAAGTTGTTTATATTCCTATTTTTTACTACATTTTGTGTTTATATTTAATATCTTAAAATATTCTTATATTTATTGTTCTCATTTCAGGTAGAACAGTTAAGAATCAGTTTTTTTAGTTAAGTAGGAAATTGGTAATTTTTTATTTATTTTACTTTTATTCTTTCATTATTAGATGATTGTTATTACTGCCTTATTTATCAAAATTTTAGTTTAATTGTACTAAATTGTCTCACATATATGTGTTATTTATAAAAAAGTTATACCTTAGTAATATTATCATTTTTTCCTTTAAAACATTAAGGATTCAACACTTTTTCTTATTTCTCAGCTCAAAACTTCCCCTTCCTCAGTGACGGGTCATGTTGGTTGAGTGCTTGAGCATTATATGAAGTGCCTACTCTTATCTCTCAAAAGGTATATTGTTAGCTTAGGTAATTCTTATTTGTTTTTAATTTGATGTGTTTTTAGTGCCTTATTTATAACAATTTATTTTATTTGTACATATTATCTCACTTATTATTTAGTCCTTACTACATTGAGGATTCAATACTTCTTATTTCTCAGTTCAAAACTTCGCCTTCCCCAGTGACGGGTAGTGTTGGTTTGGTTGGTTCTCGAGCATGCAATCAAGTACCTACTCCTATATCACAAAAGGTATATCGTAAGCTTAAGTAAATTATATTTGTTTATTTTTTGTGTTTTTATTGCGTTATCTATCAAAATTTTAATTTAATTGTACATATTATCATCTAACGTATAATTGTGTTATATATAGGAAAGTTATACGTAATATTATAATTTTATCCTTAATACATTTAGGATTCAATATTTCTTATTACTCAGCTGAAAACATCCCCTTCCCCAGTGACGGGTCGTTTGGTTGAGTTGGTGCTTGAGGATTCAATAAAGTACCTACTCTTATATCACAAAAGGTATATTGTAAGCTTGAGTAATTTATTTTTGTTTATTTTATGTGTTTTATTGCCTTATTTATCAAAATTTTATTTTAATTGTACATAATCATCAAACGTATATTTGTGTTATTTATAGGAAAGTTATAAGTAATATTATTATTTTTCCCTTAATACGTTGAAGATTTAATACTTCTTATTACTCAGCTCAAAACTTCCCCTTCCTCAGTGACTGCTCGTGTTGGTTGGGTTGATGCTTGAGCATTATATCAAGTAACTACTCATATCCTACAAAAGGTATATTGTAAACTTAAGTAATTTTAATTTGTTTTTTATATTCTGTGTATTTATTGCTTTATTTATCGATATTTTAATTTAATTGTACATAATCTCACTTACTTACTATTTTATCTCACTTACTATTTTATCCTTAATACATTGAGGATTCAATACTTCTTATTAATCAGCTAAAAACTTCCCCTTCACCAGTGACGGGTCGTGTTGGTTGGGTTGGTGCTTGAGCATTTTATCGAGTACTCTAATCTCACAAAAGGTATATTGTAAACTTAAGTAATTTATGTTTGTTTATTTTATTTTTTGTGTTTTTATCTTATAAATCAAAATTTTATTTAATTGCACATAATCATCTCACGTTTAATTTTGTTATTTATAGAAAAGTTATAAGTAATGTTATTATTTTATCCTTTCACGCATTGAGGATTCAATAAGTCTTCTAATTAATCAGCTCAAAACTTTCCCTTCCTCAATGACGTATCGTGTCGGTTGGGTTGGTGCTTGAGCATTTTATCGAGTACTTTTTCTCACAAAAGGTATTACAATATACATTAAATATTAATATATAGCTTAAGGAAATATATTTATTTTTTGTTGTGTTTTTATTGCCTTATTAATCAAAATCTTATTGAATTGTGCAAATAATCACACGTTTCTTGTTATTTATAGGAAAGTTATAAATAATGTTATTATTTTGTCCTTTAATACATTGAAGACTCAATACTTCTTCTTATTACTCAGCCCAAACTTACCCTTCCCCAGTGATGGGTCATGTTTGTTGAGTTGGTGCTTGAGCATTATATCGAGTACTTTTATATCATAAAAGGTTTATTGTAGGTTTAAGAAATTTATATGTTTTATTTTTTATGTTTATTGCCTTATTTATCAAAACATATTTTAATTGTACAATTACATATATATAATTGTGTTATTTATCGGAAAGTTATAAGTAATGTTATTATTTTGTCCTTTAACACATTGAGGATTCAATACGTTTTCTTATTAATCAGGTCAAAATTTCCCCTTCCTCAGTGACGGGTCGTGTTGGTTGGGTTGGTGCTTGAGCATTTTATCGAGTATTCTTATCTCACAAAAGGTATTATAATATACAGTATATATAGGCATAACAGCTTAGGAAATTTATATTTTTTGTGTTATTGCCTTTTTAATAAAAAAATTATTTAAGTGTGTATATCCTCTTAAGTTTAATTATTTTATTTTATATTATAGGAAAGTTATAAGTACTGTTATTATTTTGTTGTTTAATATATTGAGAACTCAATACTTCTTATTACTCAGCTTAAACTTCCCCTTTCCCAGTGACAGGTCGTATTGGTTCGGTCGGTAATTGAGCATTTCAATAATCAATCATTTATAACAATATGTATACATTAGATATTTAAAATTCTATACATGAAACCTGTAATATGGTGTAGCAATTTAATATAATATTATTATCCTAGAAGGGATAATAATAATATGATAAAATTGAATTTATTATTATTAAATTTAAAATTAATAAGTTTATTAACAAAATAACACCATCTTTTGTATTTTTGTTTATAAGATATATATTTAAAATAATATTTATTTTTGCGTGTTATTGCGATTTTTTTGAAGGTAGTTTTGCTTTGAACGAAAAAATAGAAGAAACTATTTTTTATAAAGGAAAACTGATTAAAAAATATTATCCACATGTTTTAAGAACCCTTATTAGCAACCATGTAAATAATACTTGTTTGATTGTTTTCAAATATATAAAATATAATAAAGCTAGCGTTGTATTAAATGGAGTGTGTAAGCATAAAAAATGTAAAAAATTTAGGATTATTTTAAAAAATCACATTGTTTCAGTGTATAGCACTAGCAAAAACTTTTCTCACAAAGGTTTATTAACGCTCCCTGTCAGAGGTATAGAGCGAACTATTTTTAAGGGTCAACTTATCGATAAAAAGGCATTCGTTTACAAATGTAGACAACTCGTCAATATTGATGAAGATAACATGAAGACCACAAAGAACTTGAAGGGGGTCAAATCAGACGTGACCCTTAGAAAAATACGTTCAGAGGCATTAGCGAACAACGATCGATCAAAAAATGATTTGGTAGATTTATATTTATATTTTAAAGACCATCGAAATTTTGTACAAGAAATAAGTATCCCCTTATGTATAAAATTGTTTAGCATAGAACAATTTTCCGTTCTAAAGAAGATCGGCTCCGTTTTAATGCATTTTGATGCAACCGGAAGTATAGTTAGAAGTTTAAAATTTGATAAACTAGATAAGTTATCTTGCAAAAGAATTTTGTATTATGTTGCGGTCATAAAACTGCCATCGGGGCGGGTGTTCCCAATATTTTCCATGATTTCAGAAAATCATGACGCCAATAGCATTTTCAAACTTTTAAATGATTTTAGAATTTTTTGCGAAATCAATGGCCACTGGCCTATCGTAGAAGGTGTGGTTACTGATTTTTCTTTTGCAAACATTCACGCACTATGTAAATCTTTTAATCGGTGCACTCTTATACAATATTTAACATACTGTTATGATGCACTATGTTCATCAAGTAATGACTGTAATTTATTTTTCAGCAAAAACAAACTAACCCATATTTACCTGTGCTGTGCACATTTTGTCAAAATGATGACGGTTGATATTGACAAAAATGCAAAAGTAGGGAAAAATGCAAATGTTCTGAAAGATCTGTTGGCCAACATGATAAATTTAAATTCATTAGAAAAAATCGATGTTTTATGTGTTTGTATAGGGAAGTTTTGAGCTGAGTAATAAGAAGTATTAAATCTTCAACGTATTAAGGGAAAAATAATAATATTACTTATAACTTTCCTATAAATAACACAAATATACGTTTGATGATTATGTACAATTAAAATAAAATTTTGATAAATAAGGCAATAAAACACATAAAATAAACAAAAATAAATTACTCAAGCTTACAATATACCTTTTGTGATATAAGAGTAGGTACTTTATTGAATCCTCAAGCACCAACTCAACCAAACGACCCGTCACTGGGGAAGGGGATGTTTTCAGCTGAGTAATAAGAAATATTGAATCCTAAATGTATTAAGGATAAAATTATAATATTACGTATAACTTTCCTATATACCGGGTGTTGCTCTGCATTTGTGCCATATTTTAGGAGGTTGATTTTTTACTTGTATAGAACACTATTCAATTATAAAATCATGCTCGTAAAATAACATATTTTTTTTAAAGCTTTGTAAAAATAAGAATCCCCCCGTGTGAAAAATCAACATCAATGTTTTAATAAAATGACCCCGTGTAGTGCAACGACCGCTGCGCCGCGCCACCGCGCGTTTGTTTGCGCATCAGTTCGCGCACCGTATCGCACTCTCTCTCTCACACCAACCGCGCACCGCCCGCGCCGAAGCAAGCCAGTTATCTGCCCTCCGATTCCGCGCACGCACGCGTAGTGACACGCGGACGCGTCCGATAATTTTCAAGCCGCGCGCGCGACTCCCAAATTCATAATGCATCGGTATTCAAATGTGGAATTAGTGGAAATGATTCGTCTGTACGCCATCAGCGGGAATACCTTACGTCGGGCTGTGGATTTGTTTGTGGACATGTTTCCAAATAGTCCAGTTCCGACCCGGGCCGTAATGCTCGCTGCCATACAACGGCTGAGAGACTTCGGCAGTTTAGTGTCCCTCGCCATGCTCAAGCTCGCGGGACTGTAGGACTCCCCGTAGATTTACAAGAGCAAATCTTCGAGTACTTCTTCGAGACCTACTTCGAGAGAACCGCGTGCCAGTACGCGAGATGCTGGTCGATATTTGGAGTTCACCACACAACAGTCTGGCGGCTGCTGAAAAGGGAACAACAGCATCCCTTTCATTTTCAAAGAGTACAAGACCTAAACCCCCCAGACAATGCAGCTCGGGTAGAGTTCTGTAACTGGCTGCTCGAAAACCGCGAGGTTAATGTTTTGTGTTTTGTAAGTTGTAAATTAATTTCCTTATTATAAAAATTTGGTAGAATTATTGGCGCAATTCTTTTCGATCGCTTCCTAACTTACTTAGTAGGTACTTAGTAAATAAAACATAATGCTTACGTAAGTATTTTTGACGGTCCATAATGCGGCAAAGGAAGTTCAATATGGAATCATTTTATTTTCATAATTTTTCGTACCTAGTTAGTATTTAACTTGTACCTACTTACAATAAAATAAGGTAGAAAGTAGAGAACGGTACAACAGATACCTACAAAACATACCTACGCACCGAGGTCAGTGACAAGCACAAGCCGCGGTCGCTGTGGCAGCGCGGCGCGGCAGCGGCTCGCAGACCTATTCTGTGCACTCGTGAAGTCTTATTCTGATCGGACGTTAATCACAAATCATCAATAATCGTTTACTTATCAAGCCCAGAATTTATTACCTATTTTATTATAACTAAATAAATCATTTACTATTGGTTCTATAAATATGGCACGAATGCAGAGCAACACCCTGTATAACACAATTATACGTTAGATGATAATATGTACAATTAAATTAAAATTTTGATAGATAACGCAATAAAAACACAAAAAATAAACAAATATAATTTACTTAAGCTTACGATATACCTTTTGTGATATAGGAGTAGGTACTTGATTGCATGCTCGAGAACCAACCAAACCAACACTACCCGTCACTGGGGAAGGCGAAGTTTTGAACTGAGAAATAAGAAGTATTGAATCCTCAATGTAGTAAGGACTAAATAATAAGTGAGATAATATGTACAAATAAAATAAATTGTTATAAATAAGGCACTAAAAACACATCAAATTAAAAACAAATAAGAATTACCTAAGCTAACAATATACCTTTTGAGAGATAAGAGTAGGCACTTCATATAATGCTCAAGCACTCAACCAACATGACCCGTCACTGAGGAAGGGGAAGTTTTGAGCTGAGAAATAAGAAAAAGTGTTGAATCCTTAATGTTTTAAAGGAAAAAATGATAATATTACTAAGGTATAACTTTTTTATAAATAACACATATATGTGAGACAATTTAGTACAATTAAACTAAAATTTTGATAAATAAGGCAGTAATAACAATCATCTAATAATGAAAGAATAAAAGTAAAATAAATAAAAAATTACCAATTTCCTACTTAACTAAAAAAACTGATTCTTAACTGTTCTACCTGAAATGAGAACAATAAATATAAGAATATTTTAAGATATTAAATATAAACACAAAATGTAGTAAAAAATAGGAATATAAACAACTTAAGCTTAATTAATTTACCTTTGGAGAGGAAGAAGCTTTCAATAAGTCACTTCCTACAAAAGAACCAAACCCCGAGTCTTTTACTGTCAAAGACCGCAATGCGAATGAATTCTGTAGTCATAATCACGTTAATATATATTCAGATGCTGTCACGCTCAGTTCTGTGCTCTCTATCTCACTCGCACATATGCTGTTTTGCTCGACTGTACGCATCATAAATATTACGGATTCTAAGAAATGCGTTAATTTGTTTGATGTAATTACTTGGACGACAGTCGAAGTAAACAAGAGCAACTATAAAACACGATAACTTCGACATCGAACTAACAAGTAATAAAATAAATTTTTCATGTAATTCACGACTAACGATTAAAAAACATAACTTACCAAAGTATGAATGAATGAATGTGCCCCTTATACTTACTTATGTATGAATCTACCCCATCACATTTTATTCTTATTTTATTTTATTTATTAGCCTTACCAACGATTGTTACATTAATTTGAACTATAACAAACCATAACTTAAATTAATACTAAATGCACAATCACATAAAGGTAAACACAGCATGCAAACATTTATAATATTTAAACAATATTAATAACTTTAAACTAGACAGACATACATAAATAAGACTATGGAAAAACACAAAAATAATTAAATTACAAATAAATTCAAGCAACAATTAAAACCAAAACAAAAAAAACGTAAACAAAAGAGAAAACAAAAATCTAATATTAAAAAAAAAAAATAACAGAATTATGATACTTACAAATTTTAAACATGATTAACATAAGAAAGTAAGTTTTTTACAGACATATGGTTTAAATCACATGTTAATTAACTCGTCAGACGCGATGACCAGATAAAAAAAATAACATCAACACTTGTATTGCAATATACATTATGTTTCAGTTAGTTTGAAAACGCTTTCATATTTTTCGAAATTGATAAGAATTGCAGCTGCGCACGTTCTTTTGTTTAACTCGACTGTCCGCATCATAAATATTACCGATTCTAAGAAATGCGTTGTTTTGTTTGATGTGATTACTTAGGCGACAATTGAGGTAAACAAGAGCAACTACAAAACACGATAACTTCGAACATCGTTAGAAAATCAAATATTGTCATGTAATTCATGACTAACGACTAAAAAAACATAACGTAACAAAGTATGAATGAATCAATGTGCCCCTTATACTTACTTATGAATGAATCTACTCCATCACATGTGCATTAATAAAAAAAATAACGTCAACACTTGTATTGCAATAAACATTATATTTCAGTTAGTTTGAAAACGCTTTTTAATTTGCCGAAATTGATAAGAACTGCAGCTGCGCACATTCTTTTGTTTAAATCAAATGTCCGCATCATAAACATTATCGATTCTAAGAAATGCATTCTTTTGTTTGATGTAATTACTTAGACGACAGTCGAAGTAAACAAGAGCAACTATAAAACACGATAACTTCGACATCGAACTGACAAGTAATTTTTTTTTTTTTAATGTAATTCACGACTAACGACTAAAAAACATAACGAACCAAAGTATGAATGAATGAAAGGGCCCCTTATACTTACTTATGTATGATTCTACCCCATAACATGTGCATTAATAAAAAAAAAAACGTCAACACTTGCATTGCAATAAACATTATATTTCAGTTAGTTTGAAAACGCTTTTTAATTTGCCGAAATTGATAAGAACTGCAGCTGTGCACATTCTTTTGTTTAATCAAATGTCCGCATCATTAATATTACCGATTCTAAGAAATGCATTCTTTTGTTTGATGTAATTACTTAGACGACAGTCGAAGTAAACAAGAGCAACTATAAAACACGATAAATTCGACATCGAACTGACAAGTAATAAAATAAAAAATTTAAAACGCTTTCTAATTTGCCGAAATTGATAAGAAATGTAGCTGCACACGTTCTTTTGTTTAACTCGAATGTTCGCGTCAAAAATATTAGCGATTCTAACAAATGCGTTATTTTGTTTGCTTTTTAATAAATTTTTGCCAAGGAACCGAATTGTTCGTTATTTTTTTGGCTTTGATTTGATTTTGATTTTGAATTGTCATAATTAAATCATACTAATACATAGGAACTTAAAATAATTAATAAATAATTATGTATCTATAATTTAAAAATTTATCTGGAGTGATACGGGCTAGTCTTGATAGGTTAATCTACCATCAAAGTCAAATGAAAGATTTTTGTCTCTATTATTTTCGCCGCTGACTCACAAACCTATCATATCCTCTCGGCAAGTACATAGAATGATATTATTTACTTAGAAAACTTATGAATCTATAATTTTAATACATATTTGGAGTGACACCGGCAAGACTTGACATGTTAATCTACCATCAAATCCAAATGAAAGATTTTTGTCTCTATTATTTTCGCCGCTGACTCACAAACCTATCATATCCTCTCGGCAAGTACATAGAATGATATTATTTACTTAGAAGACTTATTTATTTATTTATTTATTTATGATACACATGCAGCTAGAAGCTGATTGAGTGTATATCACTGCACTTTAGTCTTTTAGTACTTGTCGACTTATGTACCTATAATTTAAATATATATTTGGAGCGACACCAGCAAGACTTGAGATGTTAATCTACCATCAAAATCAAATGAAAGATTATTGCCTCTATTATTTTCGCCGCTGACTCACAAACCTATCATATCCTCTCGGCAAGTACATAGAATGATATTATTTACTTAGAAGACTTATTTATTTATTTTTGATACACATGCAGCTAGAAGCTGATTGAGTGTATATCACTGCACTTTAGTCTTTTAGTACGTGTCGACTTATGTACCTATAATTAAAATATATATTTGGAGCGACACCGGCAAGACTTGAGATGTTAATCTACCATCAAAATCAAATGAAAGATTATTGCCTCTATTATTTTCGCCGATAAATTACAAACCTATCACATCCTCTCGGCAAGTACATAGAATGATGTTATTTACTTATAAGACTTATGTACCTATAATTTAATTACATATTTAGAGTGACACCGGCAAGACTTGAGATGTTAATCTACCATCAAAATCAAAGGAAAGATTTTTATCGCTAAAATTTACGCTGCTGACTCACAAACCTATCATATCCTCTCGGCAAGTACATAGAATGATGTTATTAACATAGAAGACTTATGTACCTATAATTTTAATATATACTTGGAGTGACACCGGCAAGACTTGAGATGTTAATCTACCATCAAAATCAAAGGAAAGATTTTTATCGATACAATTTACGCTGCTGACTCATAAACCTATCATATCCCCTCGGCAAGTACATAGAATGATATTATTTACTTAGCAAATTTATATATCTATAATTTTAATACATATTTGGAGTGACACCGGCAAGACTTAGATGTAAATCTACCATCAAATTCAAATGAAAGATTTTTGTCTCTATTATTTTCGCCGCTGACTCACAAACCTATCATATCCTCTCGGCAAGTACATAGAATGATATTATTTACTTAGCAAACTTATGTATCTATAATTTTAATACATATTTGGAGTGACACCGGCAAGACTTGACATGTTAATCTACCATCAAATTCAAATGAAAGATTTTTGTCTCTATTATTTTCGCCGCTGACTCACAAACCTATCATATCCTCTCGGCAAGTACATAGAATGATATTATTTACTTAGAAGACTTATGTACCTATAATTTTAATACATATTTGGAGTGACACCGGCAAGACTTGAGTTGTTAATCTACCATCAAAATCAAAGGAAAGATTTTTATCGATAAAATTTACACTGCTGACTCACAAACCTATCATATCCCCTCGGCAAGTACATAGAATGATATTATTTACTTAGCAAACTTATGTATCTATAATTTTAATACATATTTGGAGTGACACCGGCAAGACTTAGATGTAAATCTACCATCAAATTCAAATGAAAGATTTTTGTCTCTATTATTTTCGCCGCTGACTCACAAACCTATCATTTCCTCTCGGCAAGTACATAGAATGATATTATTTACTTAGAAGACTTATGTACCTATAATTTAAATATATATTTGGAGCGACACCGGCAAGACTTGAGATGTTAATCTACCATCAAAATCAAATGAAAGATTATTGCCTCTATTATTTTCGCCGCTGACTTACAAACCTATCACATCCTCTCGGCAAGTACATAGAATGATGTTATTTACTTAGAAGACTTATGTACCTATAATTTAAATACATATTTAGAGTGACACCGGCAAGACTTGAGATGTTAATCTACCATCAAAGTCAAAGGAAAGATTTTTATCGCTAAAATTTACGCTGCTGACACACAAACCTATCATATCCCCTCGGCAAGTACATAGAATGATATTATTTACTTAGCAAACTTATGTATCTATAATTTTAATATATATTTGGAGTGACACCGGCAAGACTTGACATGTTAATCTACCATCAAATTCAAATGAAAGATTTTTGTCTCTATTATTTTCGCCGCTGACTCACAAACCTATCATATCCTCTCGGCAAGTACATAGAATGATATTATTTACTTAGAAAACTTATGTACCTATAATTTAAATACATAATTGGAGTGACACCGGCACGACTTGAGATGTTAATCTACCATCAAATTCAAATGAAAGATTTTTGTCTCTATTATTTTCGCCACTGACTCACAAACCTCTCATATCCCCTTGGCAAGTACATAGAATGATATTATTTACTTAGAAGACTTATTTACCTATAGTTTAAATACATATTTGGAGTGACACCGACAATACTTGAGAGGTTAATCAACCATCAATATTAATGTAGAGATTTTTATTGATATAATTTATGCTACTGACTCACAAACCTATCATATCCTCTCGGCAAGTACATAGAATGATGTTATTAACTTAGAAGACTTATGTACCTATAATTTTAATATATACTTGGAGTGACACCGGCAAGGCTTGAGATGTTAATCTCCCATCAAAGTCAAAGGAAAGATTTTTATCGATAAAATTTACGCTGCTGACTCACAAACCTCTCATATCTCCTTGGCAAGTACATAGAATGATATTATTTACTTAGCAAACTTACATACCTATAATTTAAATACATACTTGGAGTGACACCGGCAAGTCTTGAGAGGTTAAGCTACCATTAATTCAAAGGAAGATTTTAATCGATAAACTTTACGATATTGACTCACAAACCTATAATATCCCCTCGGCAAGTGCATAGAATGATATTATTTACTTAGAAGACTTATGTACCTATTATTTAAATACATATTGGAGTGACACCGACAAGACGTGGGGGGTTAATCTACCATCAAATTCAAATGAAAGATTTTTGTCTTTATTATTTTCGACGGTGACTCACAAACCTATCATATCCTCTCGGCAAGTACATAGAATGATATTATTTACTGAGCAAACTTATGTATCTATAATTTTAATACATATTTGGAGTGATACCGACAAGACTTGACATGTTAATCTACCATCAAATTCAAATGAAAGATTTTTGTCTCTATTATTTTCGCCGCTGACTCACAAACCTATCATATCCTCTCGGCAAGTACATAGAATGATATTATTTACTTAGAAGACTTATGTATCTATAATTTAAATATATATTTGGAGTGACACCGGCAAGACTTGAGTTGTTAATCTACCATCAATATCAAATGAAAGATTTTTGCCTCTATTATTTTCGCCGCTGACTTACAAACCTATCATATCCTCTCGGCAAGTACATAAAATGATGTTATTTACTTAGAAGACTTGTGTACCTATATTTTAAATACATATTTGGAGTGACACCGGCAAGACTTGACATGTTATTCTACCATCAAAGTCAAAGGAAAGATTTTTGTCTCTATTATATTCACCGCTGACTCACAAACCTATCATATCCTCTCGGCAAGTACATAGAATGATATTATTTACTTAGAAGACTTATGTACCTTTAATTTAAATACATATTTGGAGTGACACCGGCAAGTCTTGAGAGGTTAAGCTACCATTAATTCAAAGGAAGATTTTAATCGATAAACTTTACGATATTGACTCACAAACCTATTATATCCCCTCGGCAAGTGCATAGAATGATATTATTTACTTAGAAGACTTATGTACCTATAATTTAAATACATATTTGGAGTGACACCGGCAAGACTTGACATGTTAATCTACCATCAAATTCAAATGAAAGATTTTTGTCTCTATTATTTTCGCCGCTGACTCACAAACCTATCATATCCTCTCGGCAAGTACATAGAATGATGTTATTTACTTAGAAGACTTGTGTACCTATAATTTTAATATATATTTGGAGTGACACCGGCAAAACTTGAGATGTTAATCAACCATCAAAGTCAAAGGAAAGATTTTTATCGATAAAATTTACGCTGCTGACTCACAAACCTATCATATCCCCTCGGCAAGTACATAGAATGATATTATTTACTTAGAAGACATATGTACCTATAATTTAAATACATATTTGGAGTGACACCGGTAAGACTTGACATGTTAATCTACCATCAAATTCAAATGAAAGATTTTTGTCTCTATTATTTTCGCCGCTGACTCACAAACCTATCATCTCCTCTCGGCAAGTACATAGAATGATATTATTTACTTAGAAGACTTATATACCTATAATTTAAATATATATTTGGAGTGACACCGGCAAAACTTGAGTTGTTAATCTACCATCAATATCAAATGAAAGATTTTTGCCTCTATTATTTTCGCCGCTGACTTACAAACCTATCATTTCCTCTCGGCAAGTACATAGAATGATGTTATTTACTTAGAAGACTTATATACCTATAATTTTAATACATATTTGGAGTGACACCGGCAAAACTTGAGATGTTAATCTACCATCAAAGTCAAAGGAAAGATTTTTATCGATAAAATTTACGCTGCTGACTCACAAACCTATCATATCCCCTCGGCAAGTACATAGAATGATGTTATTTAATTAGCAAACTTATGTATCTATAATTTTAATACATATTTGGAGTGACACCGGCAAGACTTGACATGTTAATCTACCATCAAATTCAAATGAAAGATTTTTGTCTCTGTTATATTCACCGCTGACTCACAAACCTATCATGTCCTCTCGGCAAGTACATAGAATGATATTATTTACTTAGAAGACTTATTTACCATTAATTTAAATACATATTTGGAGTGACACCGGCAAGTCTTGAGAGGTTAAGCTACCATTAATTCAAAGGAAGATTTTAATCGATAAACTTTACGATATTGACTCACAAACCTATTATATCCCCTCGGCAAGTGCATAGAATGATTTTATTTACTTAGAAGACTTATGTACCTATTATTTAAATACATATTGGAGTGACACCGACAAGACGTGAGGGGTTAATCTACCATCAAATTCAAATGAAAGATTTTTGTCTTTATTATTTTCGACGGTGACTCACAAACCTACCATATCCTCTCGGCAAGTACATAGAATGATATTATTTACTTAGAAGACTTATGTACCTATAATTTAAATACATATTTGGAGTGACACCGGCAAGACTTGACATGTTATTCTACCATCAAAGTCAAAGGAAAGATTTTTGTCTCTATTATATTCACCGCTGACTCACAAACCTATCATATCCTCTCGGCAAGTTCATAGAATGATATTATTTACTTAGAAGACTTATGTACCTTTAATTTAAATACATCTTTGGAGTGACACCGGCAAGTCTTGAGAGGTTAAGCTACCATTAATTCAAAGGAAGATTTTAATCGATAAACTTTACGATATTGACTCACAAACCTATTATATCCCCTCGGCAAGTGCATAGAATGATATTATTTACTTAGAAGACCTATGTACCTATAATTTAAATACATATTTGGAGTGACACCGGCAAAACTTGAAATGTTAATCTACCATCTTATTCAAATGAAAGATTTTTGTCTCTATTATTTTCGCCGCTGACTCACAAACCTATCATATCCTCTCGGCAAGTACATAGAATGATATTATTTACTTAGAAGACTTATGTACCTTTAATTTACATACATATTTGGAGTGACACCGGCAAGTCTTGAGAGGTTAAGCTACCATTAATTCAAAGGAAGATTTTAATCGATAAACTTTACGATATTGACTCACAAACCTATTATATCCCCTCGGCAAGTGCATAGAATGATATTATTTACTTAGAAGACTTATGTACCTATAATTTAAATATATATTTGGAGTGACACCGGCAAGACTTGAGTTGTTAATCTACCACCAATATCAAATGAAAGATTTTTGTCTCTATTATTTTAGCCGCTGACTCACAAACCTATCATATCCTCTCGGCAAGTACATAGAATGATGTTATTTACTTAGAAAACTTGTGTACCTATAATTTTAATACATATTTGGAGTGACACCGGTAATACTTGAGATGTTAATCAACCATCAAAGTCAAAGGAAAGATTTTTATCGATAAAATTTACGCTGCTGACTCACAAACCTATCATATCCCCTCGGCAAGTACATAGAATGATATTATTTACTTAGAAGACATATATACCTATAATTGTAATACATATTTGGAGTGACACCGGCAAGACTTGACATGTTAATCTACCATCAAATTCAAATGAAAGATTTTTGTCTCTATTATTTTCGCCGCTGACTCACAAACCTATCATATCCTCTCGGCAAGTACATAGAATGATATTATTTACTTAGAAGACTTATATACCTATAATTTAAATATATATTTGGAGTGACACCGGCAAGACTTGACATGTTAATCTACCATCAAATTCAAATGAAAGATTTTTGTCTCTATTATTTTCGCCGCTGACTCACAAACCTATCATATCCTCTCGGCAAGTACATAGAATGATATTATTTACTTAGAAGACTTATGTACCTATAATTTAAATATATATTTGGAGCGACACCGGCAAGACTTGAGATGTTAATCTACCATCAAAATCAAATGAAAGATTATTGCCTCTATTATTTTCGCCGCTGACTTACAAACCTATCACATCCTCTCGGCAAGTACATAGAATGATGTTATTTACTTAGAAGACTTATGTACCTATAATTTAAATACATATTTAGAGTGACACCGGCAAGACTTGAGATGTTAATCTACCATCAAAGTCAAAGGAAAGATTTTTATCGCTAAAATTTACGCTGCTGACACACAAACCTATCATATCCCCTCGGCAAGTACATAGAATGATATTATTTACTTAGCAAACTTATGTATCTATAATTTTAATATATATTTGGAGTGACACCGGCAAGACTTGACATGTTAATCTACCATCAAATTCAAATGAAAGATTTTTGTCTCTATTATTTTCGCCGCTGACTCACAAACCTATCATATCCTCTCGGCAAGTACATAGAATGATATTATTTACTTAGAAGACTTATGTACCTATAATTTAAATATATATTTGGAGCGACACCGGCAAGACTTGAGATGTTAATCTACCATCAAAATCAAATGAAAGATTATTGCCTCTATTATTTTCGCCGCTGACTTACAAACCTATCACATCCTCTCGGCAAGTACATAGAATGATGTTATTTACTTAGAAGACTTATGTACCTATAATTTTAATACATATTTAGAGTGACACCGGCAAGACTTGAGATGTTAATCTACCATCAAAATCAAAGGAAAGATTTTTATCGCTAAAATTTACGCTGCTGACACACAAACCTATCATATCCCCTCGGCAAGTACATAAAATGATATTATTTACTTAGCAAACTTATGTATCTATAATTTTAATACATATTTGGAGTGACACCGGCAAGACTTGACATGTTAATCTACCATCAAATTCAAATGAAAGATTTTTGTCTCTATTATTTTCGCCGCTGACTCACAAACCTATCATATCCTCTCGGCAAGTACATAGAATGATGTTATTTACTTAGAAGACTTATGTACCTTTAATTTACATACATATTTGGAGTGACACCGGCAATTCTTGAGAGGTTAAGCTACCATTAATTCAAAGGAAGATTTTAATCGATAAACTTTAAGATATTGACTCACAAACCTATTATATCCCCTCGGCAAGTGCATAGAATGATATTATTTACTTAGAAGACTTATGTACCTATAATTTAAATATATATTTGGAGTGACACCGGCAAGACTTGAGTTGTTAATCTACCACCAATATCAAATGAAAGATTTTTGCCTCTTTTATTTTCGCCGCTGACTCACAAACCTATCATATCCTCTCGGCAAGTACATAGAATGATGTTATTTACTTAGAAGACTTGTGTACCTATAATTTTAATACATATTTGGAGTGACACCGGCAAGACTTGAGATGTTAATCAACCATCAAAGTCAAAGGAAAGATTTTTATCGATAAAATTTACGCTGCTGACTCACAAACCTATCATATCCCCTCGGCAAGTACATAGAATGATATTATTTACTTAGAAGACATATGTATCTATAATTTTAATACATATTTGGAGTGACACCGGCAAGACTTGACATGTTAATCTACCATCAAATTCAAATGAAAGATTTTTGTCTCTATTATATTCACCGCTGACTCACAAACCTATTATGTCCTCTCGGCAAGTACATAACATGATATTATTTACTTAGAATACTTATGTACCTTTAATTTAAATACATATTTGGAGTGACACCGGCAAGTCTTGAGAGGTTAAGCTACCATTAATTTAAAGGAAGATTTTAATCGATAAACTTTACGATATTGACTCACAAACCTATTATATCCCCTCGGCAAGTGCATAGAATGATTTTATTTACTTAGAAGACTTATGTACCTATTATTTAAATACATATTGGAGTGACACCGACAAGACGTGAGGGGTTAATCTACCATCAAATTCAAATGAAAGATTTTTGTCTTTATTATTTTCGACGGTGACTCACAAACCTACCATATCCTCTCGGCAAGTACATAGAATGATATTATTTACTTAGAAGACTTATGTACCTATAATTTAAATACATATTTGGAGTGACACCGGCAAGACTTGACATGTTATTCTACCATCAAAGTCAAAGGAAAGATTTTTGTCTCTATTATATTCACCGCTGACTCACAAACCTATCATATCCTCTCGGCAAGTACATAGAATGATGTTATTTACTTAGAAGACTTATATACCTATAATTTTAATACATATTTGGAGTGACACCGGCAAAACTTGAGATGTTAATCTACCATCAAAGTCAAAGGAAAGATTTTTATCGATAAAATTTACGCTGCTGACTCACAAACCTATCATTTCCCCTCGGCAAGTACATAGAATGATGTTATTTAATTAGCAAACTTATGTATCTATAATTTTAATACATATTTGGAGTGACACCGGCAAGACTTGACATGTTAATCTACCATCAAATTCAAATGAAAGATTTTTGTCTCTATTATATTCACCGCTGACTCACAAACCTATCATGTCCTCTCGGCAAGTACATAACATGATATTATTTACTTAGAATACTTATGTACCTTTAATTTAAATACATATTTGGAGTGACACCGGCAAGTCTTGAGAGGTTAAGCTACCATTAATTTAAAGGAAGATTTTAATCGATAAACTTTACGATATTGACTCACAAACCTATTATATCCCCTCGGCAAGTGCATAAAATGATATTATTTACTTAGAAGACTTATGTACCTATAATTTAAATACATATTTGGAGTGACACCGGCAAGACTTGACATGTTAATCTACCATCAAATTCAAATGAAAGATTTTTGTCTCTATTATTTTCGCCGCTGACTCACAAACCTATCATCTCCTCTCGGCAAGTATATAGAATGATATTATTTACTTAGAAGACTTATGTACCTATAATTTAAATATATATTTGGAGTGACACCGGCAAGACTTGAGTTGTTAATCTACCATCAATATCAAATGAAAGATTTTTGCCTCTATTATTTTCGCCGCTGACTTACAAACCTATCATTTCCTCTCGGCAAGTACATAGAATGATGTTATTTACTTAGAAGACTTATATACCTATAATTTTAATACATATTTGGAGTGACACCGGCAAGACTTGAGATGTTAATCAACCATCAAAGTCAAAGGAAAGATTTTTATCGATAAAATTTACGCTGCTGACTCACAAACCTATCATATCCCCTCGGCAAGTACATAGAATGATATTATTTACTTAGAAGACATATGTACCTATAATTTAAATACATATTTGGAGTGACACCGGCAAGACTTGACATGTTAATCTACCATCAAATTCAAATGAAAGATTTTTGTCTCTATTATTTTCGCCGCTGACTCACGAACCTATCATCTCCTCTCGGCAAGTACATAGAATGATATTATTTACTAAGAAGACTTATATACCTATAATTTAAATATATATTTGGAGTGACACCGGCAAGACTTGAGTTGTTAATCTACCATCAATATCAAATGAAAGATTTTTGCCTCTATTATTTTCGCCGCTGACTTACAAACCTATCATTTCCTCTCGGCAAGTACATAGAATGATGTTATTTACTTAGAAGACTTATATACCTATAATTTTAATACATATTTGGAGTGACACCGGCAAAACTTGAGATGTTAATCTACCATCAAAGTCAAAGGAAAGATTTTTATCGATAAAATTTACGCTGCTGACTCACAAACCTATCATATCCCCTCGGCAAGTACATAGAATGATGTTATTTAATTAGCAAACTTATGTATCTATAATTTTAATACATATTTGGAGTGACACCGGCAAGACTTGACATGTTAATCTACCATCAAATTCAAATGAAAGATTTTTGTCTCTATTATATTCACCGCTGACTCACAAACCTATTATGTCCTCTCGGCAAGTACATAACATGATATTATTTACTTAGAATACTTATGTACCTTTAATTTAAATACATATTTGGAGTGACACCGGCAAGTCTTGAGAGGTTAAGCTACCATTAATTTAAAGGAAGATTTTAATCGATAAACTTTACGATATTGACTCACAAACCTATTATATCCCCTCGGCAAGTGCATAAAATGATATTATTTACTTAGAAGACTTATGTACCTATAATTTAAATACATATTTGGAGTGACACCGGCAAGACTTGACATGTTAATCTACCATCAAATTCAAATGAAAGATTTTTGTCTCTATTATTTTCGCCGCTGACTCACAAACCTATCATATCCTCTCTGCAAGTACATAGAATGATATTATTTACTTAGAAGACTTATATACCTATAATTTTAATACATATTTGGAGTGACACCGGCAAGACTTGAGATGTTAATCAACCATCAAAGTCAAAGGAAAGATTTTTATCGATAAAATTTACGCTGCTGACTCACGAACCTATCATATCCCCTCGGCAAGTACATAGAATGATATTATTTACTTAGAAGACATATGTACCTATAATTTAAATACATATTTGGAGTGACACCGGCAAGACTTGACATGTTAATCTACCATCAAATTCAAATGAAAGATTTTTGTCTCTATTATTTTCGCCGCTGACTCACAAACCTATCATCTCCTCTCGGCAAGTATATAGAATGATATTATTTACTTAGAAGACTTATGTACCTATAATTTAAATATATATTTGGAGTGACACCGGCAAGACTTGAGTTGTTAATCTACCATCAATATCAAATGAAAGATTTTTGCCTCTATTATTTTCGCCGCTGACTTACAAACCTATCATTTCCTCTCGGCAAGTACATAGAATGATGTTATTTACTTAGAAGACTTATATACCTATAATTTTAATACATATTTGGAGTGACACCGGCAAGACTTGAGATGTTAATCTACCATCAAATTCAAAGGAAAGATTTTTATCGATAAAATTTACGCTGCTGACTCACAAACCTATCATATCCCCTCGGCAAGTACATAGAATGATATTATTTACTTAGAAGACATATGTACCTATAATTTAAATACATATTTGGAGTGACACCGGCAAGACTTGACATGTTAATCTACCATCAAATTCAAATGAAAGATTTTTGTCTCTATTATTTTCGCCGCTGACTCACAAACCTATCATTTCCTCTCGGCAAGTACATAGAATGATATTATTTACTTAGAAGACTTATGTACCTATAATTTAAATATATATTTGGAGTGACACCGGCAAGACTTGAGTTGTTAATCTACCATCAATATCAAATGAAAGATTTTTGCGTCTATTATTTTCGCCGCTGACTTACAAACCTATCATTTCCTCTCGGCAAGTACATAGAATGATATTATTTACTTAGAAGACTTATATACCTATAATTTTAATACATATTTGGAGTGACACCGGCAAAACTTGAGATGTTAATCTACCATCAAAGTCAAAGGAACGATTTTTATCGATAAAATTTACGCTGCTGACTCACAAACCTATCATATCCCCTCGGCAAGTAAATAGAATGATGTTATTTAATTAGCAAACTTATGTATCTATAATTTTAATACATATTTGGAGTGACACCGGCAAGACTTGATATGTTAATCTACCATCAAATTCAAATGAAAGATTTTTGTCTCTATTATATTCACCGCTGACTCACAAACCTATCATGTCCTCTCGGCAAGTACATAAAATGATATTATTTACTTAGAAGACTTATGTACCTTTAATTTAAATACATATTTGGAGTGACACCGGCAAGTCTTGAGAGGTTAAGCTACCATTAATTCAAAGGAAGATTTTAATCGATAAACTTTACGATATTGACTCACAAACCTATTATATCCCCTCGGCAAGTGCATAGAATGATAATATTTACTTAGAAGACTTATGTACCTATTATTTAAATACATATTGGAGTGACACCGACAAGACGTGAGGGGTTAATCTACCATCAAATTCAAATGAAAGATTTTTGTCTTTATTATTTTCGACGGTGACTCATAAACCTATCATATCCTCTCGGCAAGTACATAGAATGATATTATTTACTTAGAAGACTTATGTACCTTTAATTTAAATACATATTTGGAGTGACACCGGCAAGTTTTGAGAGGTTCAACTACCATTAATTCAAAGGAAGATTTTAATCGATAAATTTTTCGCTATTGATACACAAACCTATCATATCCTCTCAGCAAGTACATAGAATGATATTATTTACTTAGAAGACTTATGTACCTATCCTTTAAATACATATTTGAAGTGACACCGACAAGACTTGAGAGTTTAATCTACCATCAAATTCAATGTAGATATTTTTGTCGATATTATTTTCGCCGATGGCTAACAAACCTTTGTATCCCCTCGGTAAGTACATAGAATGCTATTATTTACTTAGTATACTAATATATCTTTAAAATAAATTAATTTCTAGAGTGACACCATGACTTTTTTCATGTCTTATACTCATTCTTAAGAAACGAAAACGTATAATTATGGCATTACGTTTGTTTTTGTTCGAGTTATGGCTCTGAAACTTTCATGAGATCATTCAAACTCAATTCAGTACAAAGGTTTTATATGGTCTTTTGTAATTTGTAAAATTTTCTTTGCTTTGAACCCTTGAAACCGATTAAATTATTAAATACTTTGGTATTTAGTTAATTCTGAATTCATGTCTATTTAGGACATTTTCACGCCTGTGAGGCCTTTTTTCAAATATTTTTATCATTTCCTTATATTTTAAACAATTTTCCATGGTAAATAGGGTAAATAAAGCATTTTATTGGATTCTTCTTAATTTGGTCGGATTATATTGGCTGCTAACTTTTGGCCGCTAACTTCACGCCGGTGTCAAATTTTATGTTACTGTTAAATAAAATTTTGTAGTCACTTGTAGTACATTTTTTTCAGTGTACACAGAAATGAAATGCAAACACATTGCTTCGAGCGTATTTGATAGCCTAACAAAATACAAATAGCATCTGGATTCAGATGATGTATACTTTACAATGCATATAGGTACAGTCAACATCAAAAGTAGATGGTGACTATCACACTAGAAGAAAGACAGTATTTTATCGTGATACAAATGGCTGAAACGTATCTCATACCTACGCACCTCGAATGGTTGATATACCTCGGTACACGCTACGACACGACTGTACGTAGCTTCTGCTGTGACAATCAGACGGGCTGCGAGATGCTTCCGCGCCGTTGCTTGTTTGCCTGTAGAGCGGGCGTAGGTAAATATCTCAAGGACACTGCTGAGATAATGCTATTCCTCTTACTTCTACTGTGCTATGGTGCTCTTCCATAATAAACTGTTGACATTATCTTGACAGTTTATATGAAAACTGTAAATTGCGTAAAGTGCTTTCTACTTTTGGTGCTGACTGTACTATACTCGCATATTTCACTCATATGCTCCTTGCATAAAATATACATGTTGTTTGTTATGTATTCCTTTGATTTGTATCAGCTATCTGCACCTGAGAATTTTCTTTGCGGTTGTTACTCGTATGTACTATAATTACTCGAAGAAAGATTAAGAACAGTTTAAAAAATGCAGTGATGTCACTGTGTTTGCTAATTATTTATGCAATAGGATATATAACGATGTTTTACTCCTGTTCATATTTTACCAAAAAATAGTAGAACCGGGACTCATGGGCGGCAGTTTCAGGGGGCGCCAAAATCATAATTTTTGAAAACCAACCAACCTGCGTACCTTGTTTTATAGACTTTGATTTTAAATGGTCTAGTTGGTTTCTGAACTCATTTTTTTACCAATTATCTCTAACGCCACTTCATCATGTTTCTGTCCGTTCTTCTTCTTCTACGAAAAAATCGTAGACCCGGGGTTGGTAGAATCACGATAATACAAATTCTATAACACCAAATTATAAAAGTTAAAAATATTAAAATCAAAAAATTTTAGGTGTGTGGGTAGGCTTAGTATGTGAAAACCTTGAAAAACTAAAGTTAAATTAATTTTCCTGCCTACTATTAGACATCAATATAACAAATTGCACCAAAAAACCGTAGCACATGGGATCGTCAGCTTAGTAAACATGTCACGGCCATCACGGGGTTGGAGATTGATTTACGTAGCCACCCCTCCCATAACCGTCCGGCTATACATACTCGGACATAAAACGGAACGTTGTCATAAAATATATAAAACACATCTGTATCGAGTGTCGGTGCTTCAGATCTTGCCTTTTTGTCCTTGCATTTTGTTGGCTTTCCCTTTTGACCTTTCGAATATACGTACTTTAACTAAGAATTTAAACAAATGTGAAATGTGATTAATTGTATATTTTTTTTATTTTCAGGTAATTACAACCACTTTTGAAAGTTGAAAGGCAGACTTAAAAGTAATGAGTAAGTAGTTTATCTGCTTTTTGTGCGATTGGTCGAGGTGAGATGTTTTATCCATTTTGCATTCTGCGAGATTTTAACGCGCTCGATAATTGCTGCTCATAAAAAAAGCCAAACATACTCAGATTGTCCAAAAAATATTTAAACAATGTAAACTTGCTGAGTTTCTCGCCGGATTCTTCTCAGTTGAAGGCCGAGTTCCGAACCGGTGTTAACTTTAGTAAATATGACCTTCATAAGTGCCCTTCTGGGGCCTAAATTGAATAAATGGCTTTGACTTTGACTCGAATTTGTATGGCATTAGACTAGCGCCTACCGGCAATTGGCGGCGCCTGATCCTGCGCCATAAGCCCACTGGCAATTCCTATTTGTTTTTTTGGTATTTATGATAGCATTATAATGGTAAAATTTATCCAACTTGTTATATTTTTTCGACTGACCCCTTGTCATGTTCTATATTAATAAACAAAGATAAGCAAGTTTTTTCTGAGAAATTTTACAATTGTTTTAATAAACCAGCCGATAATAAAAGTTATTGTTATCAACGGAACCTCTTATATTTTGGTTTATAAATGTACTAGCCGTCCCCCGCGGTCTCTCCCGCATTCCCGAGGGATCGTATGTTTTGCCGGGTTAAAAAGTATTCTATATTTCATCTAAACCGGTCAGTAGTTTTTGCTTGAAAGAGTAACAAATATCTTCTCAAAACATAAATCATATCTTCATATCCTCATATACTAATCATATTATACATTTATAATATTAGTAGATGCCCGGCGCGACTTATTTTCCATAGTTTTCCATGGTTTCCTAGTTTCCTACCCTATGCCCTACTCTACCCTACCGCGCTAAGGTTGCATTAGAAAAGTTTATATAGAGTCGTTAAGTTTTCTTAAATTTTGTAATTTTCTGCGCAAGATTCTTAATTTTTTCCGAAAACTAAAACAAAAGACGGATGAAATCGGTAAAGTCGTTCCCAAGTTATGGCGTGACCAAGGGAAATAGGGATTCGTTTTTATTATATACAGATACAGATAATAGGATAGTACGATTTGGAAGTTTAAAAACCCTCTATTTTTTTCTGACCTTCACCGGGCCGCGCACGACAATTCACGAAAGAAGTTTAATCCCAATCAGATGAAAGGACAAATGTACCGATATCTCATAGCAAAACGAAGAGTTACCTCATAATCTATAAGTAGAAATAAATTGAAACGAGATAGATAAGAACTCTATACGTCTAGGTGGAACCCGTGGAACCATTGCTGAAGGCATCCGTAAACCCTCCTCTCATATAATTAAAATAGCTTCACCAACGCATAGTTTGGGAAACCCCAAAATTGAGTTTCATGACCAATCACCATCGAATGTTTCGAATTCGAATGTTTGGCATTCAAGTGGCACATGTGGATAACAACGATATCCCTCGTTCAGATACATAAGGATTGTTTTATCCGGAAATTCGATTATCTATATCCCAAAGCAATAGTTTAGATTTGGGCCCGTGACTAACTTTGGATCCAAATCCGATGCCTTTCGATAATGGATATATTATACTTGAAGTTTTGTTGAGGATTGAAGTTACTATTTCAAAATGTCTGACAATGTTAATCTATGCCGTCAGAATTTGCACCAGAAATCAATATAACATCGACACATTAATTTACCAACTTACCTTCTTTTATTTCTGGTAGAAAAAAATTAAAAAAAAAAAACAATATGTCTTTTTTATACGGAATTTATTTTTGCATTACCATTTCCACAGTTCTTCCAATCACAATTTACACTGCCAAAAGGATTTGCTCAAACAAAGGACAGAGCACACATCTGAATAGCACTAGCTGTAAAATAGTGTTGTGCTCCAGAAAGTGGATCGTAAAAACGCAATTCCCAACACGTCAGATGGATTGATTTACGATACGACCCCGTCAAGTGGATCCTGGGAAGTTACACAAAAGGGTATCTTTGAAGGGCGGACCTTTGTTTAGTAAATAAGATATCTCTGGGAATGCCGCGGTTGGAGTAAATACTTCATTATAACCGCGAAAAAGGAAAAAGAGAAAATGGGGCATATAAATTGTAACGCAAGAATTGGTCTTCATGCCAGCAGATAACTCCTTATCAGTCAGATTGATATCAGCTTTATTATGATCACTGATTGGAATACTGAGCTTGAGTTTCCAAATAGAAATCTGGTGGAACATTTTGTAGAATTTGGTACAAATTTGGTTTGCTGGGTAATCCACATGAGACCTTTTATCAATACCCTGCCTAACTTGGCTGTCAGCACTGGAATTCTCTGGGCTTTTTAAGCGTACCAGATGAGTCAAAGAATGACTTTTATGACCGATATAGAACATGTTTAGTCCTCAAGTTTGACAGATTCAATGAAGTTCCGTATGTAGTAGAGACCCAGTTCCCTTATCCTTATAAACGACCTTTGTCTAAGTTTAAAAAAGTTTGTCGACTCATTCAAACGTCCTCCTCAACCGAAATTGAAGTCCTGAAGATATTTTAATATAGCCACAATAACTTCAATAAGAGAAGCAATATCGCAAAGATTCAATATTTGTAGTTATCGGTATTGGGAATACCGAGAACTATGCCCACTGTTTGTATTGTGGAGTAGTTAGAACTATTGTTTTACTAGCAGTCCCCCGTGGATTTTCAAGGAATTTGGTGTATTTAGGTCCTGGAATAGTAAACATAACTTTTCATTCAGGAATTCGGAGAAAAGCTTGTATGAATGCACTGAAAAAAAAGTACTACAAAACTAGTTATGTAAGTTGACGTTTTGCTGTCGGAAAAATAACTTTAGTTACATTTAATCAAATAATTTAGTAATGAACCAAAACTAGTTTTGTTACTGGTAAGTTTTAGTTCGCAAGTCACTCTGTTTAGGTTATTGGTCGTAAAATATTGTGTTACTAAATTTTTTTTTTCGGTGTGTTTATTACTTAATCACGCACGAATGTTTGAACGGATTTGAATACAATTTCCCACACGTAGAGATCATACCTACATAAAAAATTGGATACTTTTTATCCCGGAAAATTGTTACATACCTCGGGAATGCGGGTAAATCCCTAGAGGGTAAATTAGTATCCATTTATCATAACATAACACATTTTTACACACCCCCAAACTTATGCGTAGTATATTATTAACTCTGCCCAAACTAAGCTAAATTCTTTATCTAACCTAACCTAACCTAACTTGCAACTGCAACTTGACCGTCGCTATAATCAGTATATTATCAGAAACTGACTATATTGATATTGTCAGTAGTCAGTAGCACTATGCTGAGCTGTATGTCCTATTTGAAGTCACAGACTTACTGCTGTAGTTTAAATATGGTTTTGTTTTTACTTTTAATGTGTTCGTCAAATAAATATATTTTCTGTTTATTCTTTCTTTATACTCTACCCCCTTATTCATAATAAACTTATCAAACGTTAATTAGCTAAAATTCCGAAGTCTTTATCTGACAGGTGACATTTGGTGATCTGAAAAGTGAGACGGGGCACACTATTACACTGATTTAGTTAAAAAGCGATTATGAATAAGGGGGTTAATCTTTATATTAGCGCTCCTTCGTGGGTGCACTCGCGTTCCTGGAATATAAAATAGCCAATAGCACTCGGGGATAATGTAGCTTTCTATTAGTGAAAGAATTTTCATAATGGGATCAGTAGTTCCTGAAATTACCTCCTTCAATTTTACCTCTTAGAAAAATATTGTAAATACATAGACATCCAAAAACCAGCTGTACTACAACACGTACGAAAGCCGCGACATGTTTCGTGATATTAAACCATTGGACATTTCCAAAGACATCAAGGAATATCACAAGCCATCGAATCTCGTTCAAGAACTCGTCAGCCGGCACGTGATTGATTCAGACCAGATGTGTTGTCATCTGTGGCATGGTTATTGGTTCTGTTTCTTTTATTTCACCATGTTATGACTTTGAAGACAATTTTGATACGTTAAGATCAGAATCAAAGACTTTTGACGTAAATAATTAAATATAGCAATGAAATAGAAAATTATTCTAATGTATCAATGGAATAAAATGTTAATATTTGGAAGAAAATTTGTGTGTTTGACCACAATCTTACCATGGTGATGATGTGTCCGAAGGTGGTAAGCACACAAAGCCTAGAAGGAACTGACTCTCAAGTGCAGCTGTCGGAACGCACAGATTGGTGTTTGGTGACAGATTCTCATCTTGCGGGTGGTAGCCAGCCAGGAGGTACTACAAAGTACCTACTCTACTACCGTGCTATGGTTTCCTTACGATGTTTTCCTTTAACGAAAGCTCAAGCTCATTGTAAGATTCAAACCCGAGACCTTAGTCTCGGTATTCGATGTCACTACCACTGAACCATCATCACCTTAAATATAGTTAAAATATGTAAGAGTTTCAATATTAATCGTGTTACGTTTCTGTTTTTCAGTAAAACGAACCTTTAGAGAATATAGGTACGCCAATGAGTTATTAAAGAATTAGTATGTCTAAAATATTGGAGCAAAAGTACTGATCTTGTAGAATTCTTATTCATATTTATTACAAAAAGCTCCTTTGCACTTAAGACCGCATCCTGTAAAACACATAACCCAACAAAAATATAAAATGTAAAGTGCGAAACTAGAAACTAACTGCACGCTGGGAATTCGCGCGCGGAAGAGAATTTCACATTTATTCCTAGTTACTAACGCCAACTACGAGTTGTGAAAAGGTGTAGAATAATTTCAACATACGTGGTGATTGTACACAGGGGTGCTATAACTATCAAAGTGGCTTTATTGTGATTCACATTTACGGTTGAGAGTACTTGCACTCGGACAAAATGCAATTGCATTGAGAAAATTCTCTGTTAATGTATTGGTCGTTGGTTTCAAAATGTTATTGACGCTTTTGTGCTGATTACGATGATGTTGTGATTTGTCAAACACCATATGAGTGTTATTTGTAAACAAATTGTGCTACCTAACGAGCAAACTGTTTATCTGATATTTATCTTTGTAAGATGGCTGGTTGAGAATATTTCACAAATAAGCTGTAAATTCAATTTTTAACTGACTTTAAAAAAGGAGCATGTTATGTTCGACGCGTATGTATTTTACAAGCTTTTATTTAGTTTCACCTGTTCCGTTGTCTGTAATGATATTTTGTGACAATGCAATATTATGATGACGTGGAGCTGATCTGATGATGGAGCTGGAAGGTGGGCATAGGAACTCCGTACTAAAACTACATTATCCTATCGAGTTTGGACTCGTTTGATTCGTCTTGATGAGTACTTTGTCGCGAGTACAGTCAACAAAAAGAACAGTCACTCAAAAAAAAGCTTGTTTTAAAAATGACATTCTTAACAATGAACTTGTTTTCTCTACTGTCGCCGCGTCGAAAACGCACTTTTGGATATGGAGTAGTAAGGGATCGTGTCAGTTTTTTTTCGCCTGATGGTAAGCAGTTACCGTAGCCTATGGACGCTTGCAACACCAGGGGCATCACTCGCGCGTTGCCAACTCTGAAGAAATCTCTTCACACCCTTTTTGAAGAACCCCATGCTGTACTCCATTGGGAAAACCACGGCGGGGAGCTCATTCCACAATCTGAGCGTCCGCGGAAGAAAACTCCTTTGAGCCCGCACAGTTCGAAACAATTCTGGTTTCAATATGTGAGGATGGACTCCCCGTCGATGGCGACAGTTGCGATGGTGGAAAGTAGCTGTGGGCATCAAGTCGAACAATTCTTTAGAACACTCTCCGTTATCCAAGCGGTTATAGAATGAAATCTTTAGTTATAATAGCAGACTGTTTATATCACTATAATTTTAGTGATGGATGACATAAGATACTCGTAAATACTGATACTTAACGAGTTAATTTCCTGTAGTAATCTCAAGTAGAGTAGTTCTTGAGATATATCTATGAGATAAGAACAGTAACTAATACTTGAGGTTGTAGTCATAATAACAAATATTGTTGATTTTCTCATATTATACTTTGATATCGGTTTACGTATCACAAAAACAAAGAAAAACATCTATTTGTAGCTTTTTTAAATAATCGCGAATTATTTGATCGAGGCAATTGATAACGTGCTGAGAGCTTTCGCCCTTGGGCCTAGATATTTGGATTTATTTTGTGGATTTGATAGATTTTGTAGAGTTAATTGCTTACCCTCATCAGTTAGACAATTTAAATATCTGGTACCTTGCCATTGATCGGCAGTAGCCTCGAAGTAATTTTCCATATAAGGATTGTATTTACCAAGTCTTATAACACTTTTCAGACACTTTTATTGATCTCAAACGTGTGTACCAAAATGTGTTGTACTTTGGATACCAGGATACCAGATAACCGATATATCATATATTTGACTCGTAACTATTATACATTTATATATAAAATTCACTGCACGTGTGTATGTCACTGAATTCCTCCTAAAAGGCTAGACCAATTTGAATGATTTTTTTTGGATGCGTTTGGGTGGTTCTTGGATTGTTTAGATTTACAAATCAGCCCGGCACATGGCGCTGCAGTCGATAATATAACCTAGATACCGACTGCAGCGCCATCTGCCGGACTGATTTTTTGCATTCAAATCGGTCCAGCCGCTTAGGAGGAGTTTAGTGACAAACACACGTACAGTTGAATTTTTTGTATGCGTTTGGGTGACGCCTTGGTTGATTTAATAGGGCAGAGTAGGGTAGCACCAAGCGAACGAAGTCGCGCCGGGCAGCTAGTACTTTTATAGATATAAAGAAGCTTTATTCTCTTTGATAAGCTTTTTATTAACTTGCAATGTATGTATGTTCGCGTCAAATCTTGCAAGTCGAATTTCACCTACTTCCAGTGGTCGCATTGACTTGATATTTGGTGTACATTAGTATATTGGAAGTCAATGCAAGAGTTAACAAAAAGTACAGTCAACAAAAAAAACATTTCTAACAAAAACGTATTTACATTTTAACCTGATGGTAACTCAGTGGAATTGACGTACGACGACAGTTTCGGTACAGTGGTTCAGTCTCCATGACAACGGTCTCTAAACTAACTGAGAAAAGAGAAGACACCTCAAGAAGAATATGGGAGAGAAAACATTTACGTATTCTCGTTTAATGAATAAAATGCATTCTTTATAAAATGTAACTGCAATTTAAAGTTCTCATTGCTATAAGTTGCTGTATTCTAGAGCTCTATCGTATGTTACATGTCGCTAAATCTCATGTGCACTGCAAGTAACTAAGTTGTCCGTTGCAGAGACGTCTTCTGAAATATGTAGCTATATACGTGTTTTATTTTTTCTTTAGTATTGTAGTGGACTCTTGTCTAATGACATACTTTTTGCTAACTGATTTTTGTATTTGACACATCGTACTTCTGCATTAAGCTTAAAGTCACTCAGCGAGCTATGGAACGTGCTATGCTCGGAATTTCTCTACGTGACAGGGTCCGTAATGAGGACATTCGTAGGAGAACGAAAACAACGGACATAGCTCGTAGAGTTAGTAAGCTGAAGTGGCAATGGGCAGGCCACATCGCTCGAAGAGCCGATAATCGATGGGGAAGAAAGGTTCTCGAGTGGCGACCACGTATTGGAAAGCGCCGAGCGGGACGACCTCCCACCAGGTGGAGCGACGACCTGGTCAGAGTCGCTGGGCGCCGCTGGATGCAAGCGGCACAGAACCGTTCGAAGTGGAAATCAATGGGGGAGGCCTATGTTCAGCAGTGGACATCCATGGGCTGATATGATGATGATGACTTCTGCATTGAAGCTATCTCGCTTGAACTCGCCGTGAGAGGTTCTAGCACGGAACAAAAAAAACAATGGAAGTGCGAAGTAGGCGTGACCCGTGTCGCCACAATTAAGCGTTGTTACGCTTAATCAACGCATATTTGATCCCAGTCGTATCTTAAAACTACGTCTAGTCGGTAGTCTCGTCACATTCCTTGTTTTCCGTAAATATGTCTTACTGTTCAATTTTGGAGTGCAAGTCTGTTTTTTTTGGTCCGTGGGTTCTAGTGTAGAGTGAGGTCTCTATAAATGTCAAATCTACTGAACGTTTACTGTTTGCGAGCTTTTCCCCGCGGATTTTCACTAATTTATTCGTTTTTATTTTTAAATTAAATGGGCTTGCGTTTGGCCCCTGACCCGCCCATAAGGGACGAAGACGAAGCCTAAGATGGGGACACGCTTACCCAGAAGGAACCTATTCACTCTGGCCTTGAAAGTACCTAGGTTGTATGAGTCAGGAAACACAGACACCGGAAGCAAATTCCACTCCCTTGCTGTCTGCATTATAAATGAGGATGCAAAACGCTGTCCGTATTTTCGGTATGTCAACAACGTACGGGTGAAGCATTTCCCGGCGTAAAGATTGTGCCATTCCTGATGATTATGGTAGACATACCAGAGAATCGCTACCAACCACTGTTTTAGGTTAGTTTTGTCTTTCGGAACCGTTTGTCCGTTGTCGTTGTCCTTTTTTCGGAACAAAACGGACACTGAGGCACGATCAATATTTTATTTATTTGTTATCAATTTATTGGCCCTGCCGCGATTTTTTTTTTTCAACGACACCTAAAAAACCTTACTCCCTAGTAGCGCCAATAGGTCGCCATAGAAATTATAGCCCTCTTTGGTCCCTTTGTAAATCCGAGTACGGGTGCTGTTACGAAAAACATTATGTAATCATTTCAACTTCCAAGTCGCAATGGTTGTATTGTTTTCACTTTATATGTTTTTTATAGCATCTGAAAATGTCACTTCTTTGTATTTTTATCTTTAGAAAATTATTGTCAGTGGATCATATCATTAGCGGTAGTTCTATGTTTGTAGGTTAAGATTATTTACAGCTGGAAGTTTTTTTTTATTGAGACCACACAATAAAAAAAACAACTTTCATTACATTTTGTTTAATTTAATTAAAAGTGTGTTATCTTATTATAAGCTATTCATACTAAATCATTTCAATTTATCGTTAATTAATTTATGTGGTCTTAGGAGGTTATCGTTCTGTCAGATATCAGATTTCTTGAGTATGATTCCACTAACCTATAGACATGTTGGGAGGTCCTAAGCTAATTTATTTCTTTTCTTTCAAATATACATGAAATATAGGTATTATCTGTGAATATATTGAGTCGTTTCATTATGGAACCAAGGCTGAAATTGCGAAAAAAGATATTTCATACGTTTTGATCGAGAAAGTTTTAATATTTATCAAAATCGAAGTTTGGTCTTTACCGTATGAAGCTGTTGCAATCATTTCTCATTCATCATTCACTTAGTATATAATTCATTATTAGGTAGGTAATGGCCCTGATTCTGTTGTTCACAACTAAACTAATTTTAATGTCACTATGTCTCTTTCTAACAAAGAACATAAGAAAAGGATGTAAGAAATTTAGTCCTGTCAAATTAGTCCAATGCTTGTTTTCAATATAAATTTAGTCGCCATCTATCGTGATTACGCCTAAATGCACGCAAAATAAGACGGCAAAGATTACTTTAACAACTTAAAATATGTTCTATCCTTTTTCAATAATGTTCGTAAGAAAGAGATGAGATGTGACTAAAATTAGTTTAGTGCGATTTACAACAGAATCGGCACCAATATCTTTTTTATATATAAAATTCGAAGTATTCCCATTTGCGCACCGATTTTTTGAGCACCGATCGTATTCCCTTTTCAGCACCGATTGATAATTTGGATCGGTGCTCAAATGGGAACAAAAAATAAATACGAAATCATTCCCTTTTGAGCACCGAAGGTTTTGCAGCTTCTAGTGTTGTGGTGTTTAATAAAACGGATCGATAAAAATTAACAGTTTTATTATAAAAAGTAAAAAGTATTATGGTTAGAGCATCCATATTTAGAGCATCAAAACTTTGAACTTTGAGAACTTTGAGCATCAAAGCTTTAAGTACTGATCAATATGTTAGGTTGGTTGTCAATTGCTAAACAAAATATATTAACTGTTGTTGATGTTACCTAGTAATAATAATAAATTAATAATTTTATTTCCAAATAAGTTATTTTAGGTTATATATTTTTGGAATCTCCTTTTAAGCAAAGATTAGCTTGTGTTAGAAAACCTAGGTACTGACTAATTATGACACATAATGTACTCTCCATTTTACTTATATTAAATCTCTCTCTAAATACCTCCAAAAATGTTAACTTATGAAAAAATGGTACCAGGATAGCATAAGCTCGAAGGAGCTCTCTCCAAAAAAAATGTTTCAAAAAAAACCTGGTACTATATTTTCATAAGTAATAATAAGTATAATTTTTTTGGAAAGAATGTATAATATATGTTGTTTTGTACTAGGGAGAGCTCCTTTAAGCTTCTGTTATACTGGTAATATTTAAAACTGAGGTGTTTAAATAAAATATATCGATAAAAAATTTGTTTTATTTTACAGAATGTTATAATTTGGTATTAATCTGAAATTTAATTATTATACAGATGAATATTCATTATTTATAAAAATTTCCTCAATTCGAACAAAACGCAAACAATACATGTCACTATACGTATTTTATTATTATGAAGAGCTTAGGTAAGACCTGTGATGGTTTTAGAGCATCAGCTAATATTTTAAATTGTACCAGTATAACAGAAAGTTGAAGGAGCTCTCAGTAGTAAAAAAAAACAACATATATATCCCTTAAACTTATGAAAAAAGAGAGAGCTCCTTCGAGCTTATGTTATACTGGTACAATTTAAAATATTAGCTGATGCTCTAGAATCGGTGTTCTAATGGGAATATTCAATAAAATAACGTAAGTACTAAGTCTTGGTACACTTTTTACTTTTTATAATAAAACTGTTGATTTTTTATCGATACGTTTTATTAAACACCACAACACTAGAAGCTACAAATCCATCGGTGCTCAAAAGGGAATGATTTTGTATTTAATTTTTGTTCCCATTTGAGCACCGAACCAAAATATGAATCGGTGCTGAAAAGGGAATAGGATCGGTGCTCAAAAAATCGGTGCGCAAATGGGAATACTTCTAAAATTCTACTGCACGTGTGTATGTCACTGAATTCCTCCTCCGCAGATGGCGCTGCAGTCGGTATCTAGGTTATATTATCGACTGCAGCGCCATCTGCCGGGCTGATTTGTGAATCTAAACCAACCAGAGCGCCACCCAAACGCATACAAAAAAATCCATTCAAATCGGTCCACCCGTTTAGGAGGAGTTCAGTGACAAACACACATACAGTAGAATTACCTCCCTGGATGGTTTAGATAGGGTTTATATAAAATACTTTCTGGTTGTATACATCTAATGGGCTATCTTCACATCATTTGGAATAAATGTTAAAAGGCATTCAATTCTTTATCCCTGTTCTTGGAACCTGTCCTTGTTACAAACAAGACTGATGTGGTTGATAATGTTGTGGAATTTCTTAAAATATTAGTAAAACAAAAGTATGGTCGTTATTTTGTTTTGTCTTCATGTTATCTTGTCCGTCGACCGACTCTTATTATCGCTACAAGTCAAACCTTGTATTTTCAGTTAATTTTAGTTTATCCTGTTTGACAAGGCATTTAAGATAAACTAAAAACAAAATATATTTATTTCTGTTTTTATGATGTGATTTTGTTTTTTGTAGGCCTGTGTTTTAACCACAATCTCACCATGGTAAGTATGGCCGAAGGTGATAAGCACACAAAGCCTAAAAGGTAACTGGCTCTCAAGTGCAGCTATCGAAGCACACCAGTAGGTGCTTGTCAAAAGAAATTTTCTTCACCACGCCCGAAAAAATATTATTTTGAATTATTTTCAGTTTTAAACATGCATGTTTAGGCTATAAACAAATATAGTATCTATTTGTTTCTATTGCCTATTATAAGCTGTTGATACTAACTACTATTAATCAACCACAAACATAGATTCGGGGATCGCATGATATAGTTTAGTGTAATGTGATTAAACTATGGCTTAGGTACCTAAATAACTCATCTATTTTTGTATACCATATAGTATATTGTCTACTAACGCTTAAAATGTTAATAATGAAAGCTTATGAAAACAAAGTTGTCGATAACGCTTTAAGTTTACTGAATTCTAAATAACTTTATGTTGTGTTCCTGCGCGTGATGAAGGTCGCCAGAGCTCATTGGGGATGGGGTTCGAGTTGCTAGCGTCGTGTCTTGCAAGCGTCCATATGGCTAGGTAACCGCTTACCATCAGGCAGGCCGTAAGCTTGTTTACTGACTTTTGAATAATCATATTCAGCGCAAGGATGTTCACTGCTGAATAGGCCTCTCTTATTGAACGATTTTTGGGCCTTACATCCAGCGGCTCCCAGCGACTCTGACTATGCCGTCGGTTTACCTGGTTGGAGGTCGTCCCGCTCGATTCTTTCCAGTACGCGGTCACGGCGGTTTTCGACTCTTCGAGCGATGTGGCCTGCCCAATACCGCTTCAAGTTACTAACTCTTAGAATGTCCTCGTTTCGCAACCTGTCAAGTCGAGAAATTCCGAGCATAGCTCGTTCCATAGCACAGAGTGACAAAGATCATTGTCACTCTGTGCTTCCAGAATACCTTAGTATGTATGTCTCGCAATGAGTGGGACGTGTAACCAGAAATGATATAGGGAGCAGAGACTTACCCGTCTCACTCTTTCGATCACCAAATGTCACGTGTCAGATAAAGACTTCAGAATATTAGCTAATCAACGTTTGAGTACTTTATTATGAATAAGGGGTTAGTATATTTAGGTACCTATACAACATGTCTACGTGAGTTAATAATAATTGTTATCATTATTCTTACATTATATAAAAATATAATTAATAAAAATTGCGATATGAGTGTTTTTTATTCGCAGTGGAATGAATAGTTTAATATATTAATTAATAAAAGCAATATCGGGTGTTTGGTGTTTAATAACAGCGATACGCTATCGGTATTATATTGAAATACTGTGTTTTATGACGAGGCCTTGATTCATAATGAAGTAAACACTTGTATCGTAAACCGGGCGATAAAGAGATGAAGATTTTGTGGAATAATTAAGTATTTTATTTATTAATGAAAGATATAATTGCAGCGATAATATCGCCTTATAAAAAAATATCGTAGTTATGTTATGTTTTTTTCAAAAAGGTAGTAAAATTTGTCAAATTTCGAAGAATAAGTTTATATCATAGAAGCGTAAGCTTTGATTCGAGATTGAAATAATTACATTTAAAAGCTACGGTGTAAGAGATAAGATATAATTTTCAACTAGCTGAACCCTAGCGGTTTCCCTCGCTCCCTCGGTTACGGTTTGAATTTTTTTGTGCGGATCCCTCTTTCTTTTTCAAAAATAAAAGTAGCCTAATTTACTCCTTAAAACAACAGCTATCTGGCAGTGAAGGTCCTGTTAAAATCGGTCCAGCCGTTTCGGAGATTAGCCCAAACAGAGACAGACAGGCATAGATTTATTGTTAAAAACCTTATATATTCTTCCCGTTATTTCGACATTACAAACAGAAACTTCAATTTTGTTAATTTGTATAATTTTACATATTTTTATAGTTTTCGTCGAGCCAGATTGCATCCTTTGAGAGTCTACGAAACGTCCCGAACTTGACAAAAATCTTGCTGATGACGTATAGCTTTCATGTTCTAAAGAACAAACGTATTTATTTGTATGCTTGACAAATATAAACCCTATTATCAACATTCACACATCAAAGGTCGTATAGTTTGACAAAGCGCCCGTATACCGCAACGCGCAAGTTTCACAAACAATCACACTAGTCCAAGTGATTGTGTTTCCAACTCATTAGGAAAGTTGTATCTCGGCGGGTCCATGAGGCCCGTTAACCCTGCAATGATGGACGGGGGTAGTTTAGTCCCCATCCTGCTAATAGACATGCGTCTAGGGTTAGGAAAATAGTTTTTCTTTAGGCAGGTAGGTACTCGGGCTCTGACCTGAGAAATTAGGGTTATTATTTTATGAGGATCTATTAAGGTTTACAGACATTTTCGTTTAAGTTTTATTTATGGTACCTACTAATACCTATATATGTACCACATAAAGCAATGAATATATAATTAAAAAATAAATAAATACATCTAAAAAAATAAAATCGTAAAAAAAATTAAAACCACCTTCAATGAAGTTAAGATGCCACCTATCGCGCCGCAGGTCGTGGGTTCGATTCTTACACAGGACATGCATTTGTGTGCATGGACATGTCTGTATATCCTGAGTCTGGGTGTAATTATGTATATTAAGTATGTATTTACAAACAAAAAGTACAACAATAAATACGCACGCTTTTTCTAGAAGTCGTTTAATAAATCAATGCTCTATAAATGATGATCAATAAACTATTGCTCTTTCTCTTTTTTTTTTTTACAGACAATATCTTAAGCTATTATAAATGCGAAAGTTTGTGAGTTTGGATGTATGTTTGTTACCCTTTCACGCAAAAACTGCTGAACGGATTTGGATGAAAGGCACACAGATAGAATATTTACTGAATATGAACACATAAGATATTTTGTATCCCGGGAAATCATACGATCCCTCGGGAACGCGGGCGAAACAGCGCGGGACAGCTAGTAAAAAATATTTTTGTCCAATTCAATTCAATTTTTTTCTCGTAAACATAGGTAACCTACAAGGCGTACAAATGATGTATTTGATAATTAAAAATTGACGCAACTTAAAATCTATACTATATATAAAATTCAAAGTCCTGACTGACTGATATATCAACACACAGCCTAAACCGCTGGTCCTAGAGACTTGAAATTTAGAGGGTATATTCTTTGTGAAGAGTAAGGTAAAAAAGGGGATGAAAGTTTGTATGAAAATCCTTCAGTTTCGAAGTTAGGCTCTTAAAATTTTATGTTAAGGCTGAAGCTATGCTAGTAGAGATATATAAACGAACTTGCTTTCTTGAAAAACAAGTCGTAACTTTCAAATTCAGCGTTCATAGTTATTTGTAACAAAAAACACAACTTTACTGAAAAGAAAATTGAGAAACGCTAGCCAAAGAATCTCGTCATGAAACAATAAGGGTAGGGCAACAAAGGGTGTCCCTAGGGGCTGCTAAGGGCGCGTCACGTGTACTAATGTAGCTAGGATCACAAGGCAAGGTATACGTCTACCCATAGACTACAAAACTGAAGATTAACGTGTTGGTGGAATTATTCTCTGAACGAAAGACGTTTTTGTGGTGAATGTTAAATTATATTTTATGCTTTTGATATAATAATCGGTTAGATAGAATAATTTATTGTTATTAATATAATAGGTATAGATTTATGCAACGCATGTATATAAAAAAACCAATACACGGCCATAGACATATAAAAAAATCAAGATGGAGTGTCAGTTTATAAGAAACTGAAGTCGAAAATTTCCTACGTATGCGTGAGTAAAATCAATACAGTTATACCCAACTGATATGGCTTACCGATGTACCTGCGCAGAAGATACATTTTCAAACGCGGGATACCGATATTGGTCGGCAGCTGCCGCCATGTTAGCGCACGCCATGCGGAGGGGCGTGACTTGCGAGTGAAACGGAACTAACAGCTGCAGTGTATTATGAACCTTATAGTAGTGATCTAAGGTTGATTGTAAGTATTAAGCATTCATTCGTTAATCTTCGGGGCCATACTTTCTTTTCTGTGCGAACGAAGATTCACGACGCGCCTTATTAGTTGGGTAATACTGTACTGGCCCAAACAGGCACAAGTGATACTTTTTTTTTTTTTTACTTTTTATAGGCCTGTGTTTGACCGCAATCTCACCATGGTAAGTGATGATGTGGCCGAAGGTGGTAAGCACACAAAGCCTAGAAGGAACTGGCTCTCAAGTGCAGCTATCGGAACACACTGAAAGGTGCTTGGCGACAGATTTTCAACTTGAGGGTGGTAGCCAGCCAGGCGGGAACTACAAAGTACCCTACCACCGTGCTATGGTTTCCTCACGATGTTTTCCTTCACCGAAAGCTCAAGCTCATTGTAGGATTCGAACCCGGGACCTTCGTCTCGGTATCCGACGTCACTACCACTGAGCTATCATCGCCTTAAACTGACTGAACCGCCTTATACTGATCCTTATTTTCACTGTCAACGTCTGAATGCGGAATGACAACCGATTGACTTCCTATGGTGTATATGTGTGCGTGAGGCCATGTATTTAAAAGAAAGCTAACTTCCTTTTGTTGCTTCATTCGTTTACTAGGCGACACTCCGCCTTAATTTTTTTATAAGTCTATGTACCCGGCAACAAAATCATACGGTTAAAATATTTCATAGTCAACTTTTGAAATGTTTTTTATGTTTATTTTTCTCCTACAAAAAGTTTTGATAACTGAAGAAATTTAATTTTGGTACCGTAATTATATTTCATATTGACACAAAAAATAAAATGGTGTACCTATCAACGGGGTGTCTGTTATACTATTTATTAATGGAATTTAAACCGTATAATGTACTTTCCAATGCTTTAAGGCGACTTCAGGTTAGTTACAGCCTTTGCCTCCGAAGCCGTAGCACATGGTGTAGCGGCACCGTAGCGGTAAATTATGCACCATGCTCGTAGCACGTGCGTAGCACATTGTGTAACGCTGTAGTTTCCGTAGCAAAAATTGTTAGGCTACTGAGATTAGGTTGGTTGAATTTACTACGAACTTGTTTTCATTTTGGATTTGCAAATTCAGTGTAAGGTAAATGTTATTTTTAAAAGCAACTAGCTGTCCCCCGCGGTTACACCCATCTAGCGGTATGAAATATACTTTACGACCTATTCTCATAGCTACCAAATATACATAAAAAATCATAAAAATCGGTGCACTCGTTTCGGAGGAGTGTGACCACAAACACCGTGACACTAGATTTTTATATACAGGAGATGGAGATTTAAAGATGGCATATTTTTGAAACCTATGTTGGGTTAGTCTTACTGAACAACTTTTACTATGGGACAAATAGTGAATTCTCAAAAAAATTTTTACTTACAAAATGTCAACCATGCTCGATCATAATGTATGAAAGGTAGAATTTGATCTGAAATCTCCACCCAGAATAGGGTGACTGGTAATAAGTAAACGATACTTAGACACAAACATGATCATACTCATGATAACAAACAACTTTCCCAAAGAAACAAATAGGGATAAATAACTAAATTAAATAAAAGCTGATGGTATATTCTTATTCGTGTTAGGTACTAAATATTATGGGATCATGTGCTAAGTAAATTAAAAAAAATGTTTCTTTGAGAAAGTTATTTGTCATCATGAATACAATCATGTGTCTAAGTATCGTTTACTAATAACCAGTCATCCTAAATATAGATTTATTAATCGTTCTTAAAAGTGTATAGAAACAAGGAAATGAGTAATATTAAACTTCAATAACTTTCACAACATTTTTCTCAAAACCATCGTCAATAGCTGTTTTGTATCACGAAATTTTAATTTTTTACCACCCTTTCGAGTTCGAGTGATAATTACAAAGAATACCAATTAGCAGACTCCATTAAGGCATCTGTACAATGCAGCTTAATCGTAGTAATGTAAATTACAGTTTTATATGAAAGCCGGTTTGTGTACATTTTAATTCCGCAGTGCGAACGTAGGCTTTTGGCGAAACAATATGGTCAATAAAGGTAATACCTCCAAATGCCGGCGTAGCACGCCTGGCCTATTTACATTTTACCGTTAAAATGTTTATTAATTTTGTATCTTTTTTCTCTTTATTCTGATTTGATATGCAAATAAACTCTGTATTGTAAGCACGACGACGCTTCTGTACGTTTTATTACATTCTAGGAAAAGATACATTTTTATTTGTGTTTTGGTATGAATATATATATAAATATATTAATTATAAACTTAGCAACCAACCAACTTAGCTTAGAGGTGCCGATTCTATTGTAAATCGCACTAAACCAAATTTAGTCACATCATATCTCTTTCTTACGAACATTATTGAAAAAGGATAGAACATATTTTAAAGCTGTCAAATTAGTCTTGGCCGTCTTCATTTGCAGGTATTTAGACGTAACCGCGATAGATGGCGACTAAATTTATATTGAAAACAAGCATTGGACTAATTTGACAGGACTAAATTTCTTACATCCTTTTCTTATGTCCTTTGTTAGAAAGAGACATAGAGGCTAAAATTAGTTTAGTTGGGAACAACAGAATCAGCACCAATGTCTCAATTGACTGTTGATTTCAAGAAGTTTACAGAAAAAACATAGATGACACAGAAGATAGATATATAACAAAGAGAGACAGAGAAGTAAGCATTGTTTTAAAATCAGCAATCATAACAATAACTTTACTAATTTACCAGCCTATCTATCTATACTAATATAATAAAGCAAGAGAGTTTTTTGTTTGTTTGTTTAAATGGGCTAATCTGTGGAACTACCAGTCGGATTCGGAAAATTCTTTCACTAATAGGAAGCTACATTATCCCTGAGTATTATTATAGGCTACTTTTTATCCCAGGAATGCGGGTGAAGCCGCGAGGGACAGCTAGTTATATTAACTAGCAGCTTTATTATATTATAAGTATAGATAGATAGATAGATATTTGTGTGAAATCTTCCCAATTATTAATATTACGTTTTTCAGATTATATGATATTCAAACTGTCAAATTATCTCAAATCTTTACAGAAAAATGTGTATGATTTACTTAACTCTACACAAATACGTGTAAATCAGTACCCATATTTTTAATATTCAGGGGCTTCTGTATAACCTTGCAGCTAAGTTTACGGCATCTGCCTAGTATTACATTACGCTTACTCGTCTACGAGTCGAGTAGGTAATATTATATTTTAGTAAGCACTTTATTTTTTTATTTATTTTTAAACCTGTCTGATAAGAGTTAAAGATCATTTCTTATTACAAACCTTATATCTAATAGAGTAGGGGTTACCAAATGGCGGACCGCGGTCCACTTTCGGACCACCGGCCTATTTTTTGCGGACCCTAAGTAAACAGTACAATATTTAACTGAAACATAATCATGTTAGATTAAGTTACTATTATAATTTAGAGCTTAGTTGAAAGTGTAAAAAACCTCACGCAGGCGATGTAAAAAGGTAGCCTAAAAACCTCACGCAGGCGATGATGTAAAAAGGTAGCCTTAAAACCTCACGTGATTGAACGACCCCCAATTGTCTATCAAGCGAACCGCGCCAGTCATATCATTTTAGAAAATTGACCCCAAATGAAACTAATTGGTGATCCCTGCAATAGGGAATATGCACAATTTCTAAATATTTTAATTTCAGTAACTTTTAAAATAAAAAAGTTAAACTAGCAAGAATTTGGAAGAGACTTCAGGGAAACATAAGTGACGCCACCTTTACTTACCTTGATGGTACCTATAGGTATGTTTCAAACTGAAAACAACATTTATTTCCACATGTGGACTATAATGCAGTCTAAAATTTAAATTACATTTAAGGGTATGTTGTAAAGGCCATCATTAATGCATATTTATGAATGGGGGAAAAATCTCGACACACAGTCATTAGTAAGACATTACTTTGTTTGCTGTTCAATTTATAAGCGAAAGCTTTTTTCATGGTGTGATAAAACCCGTGTATAATATGATTTTAAAATTATATTTTGGTTGATGGAATATTAAATAATGACCTCATCCTACACATCGATCGATCACACGATGATTCATTCGAAGGATCCTATTGCGGATTATTAGGTTGTGTGTACGAATTTTAATCGGGAACCTTACAGTTTTTCCTTAGCGCTTTGACATGGCATTTGTCCGTTTATCTGCTTGTAACTTATGGGATTTTAGATCCATTCATTCGATTTCATTAGTTTTCACCTGCCGAAGCTAAAAGGTGGAAAAATTTATTTTAAACTTGTGATTTAAATAAGCAAGTGTTATTTCCCATAACTTGCACCATGTAACTTAGGGCGGTGGCGTAATGGGCGCGTGCGTTTGACGGGGGCACGCCCGCGCCAACTCACTTTGTTCTAAATGTATTGGATATTGTTCATTCTTTTTGTTATCAATGTTTTCCACGTAATTTGTGTTTCGTGCAACCGTATGGTTTTCTTTTTCGTGGAAAATTGTAAATAGACTTTAGATTAGATAGATTCTAGATAGCTTTCCGCCAACCGAAACGGTCTGTGACCGTATCGAAATCGCGAAAAACTATATATTGTTATTCATACAAATATTTGAAGAACGTAGAAGCAGTTTTTCTTTAATTGACAGTGCTGGGTGCAAAAAATTAAATGGAGCGCCGATCCCATGGCGAGAAGTTTAGAGTTCTGTGGTCAGTTTTATGTGCGTTATCCTTGACCACCGCGGTCACTGTGTGCAATGATCAAAAGCGCCACATAGATTACCGACATAAAAATAGGCACAAAAATTTAATCTCTGTGGTCAATGTTAACATGGCTCAATAAATAATTAATATTTAATCTCTTTGGTTTTTTTGTATGATAACCGTGATTATTTCACGTCGAAAGCTGTGGGCATCGATGTATTGTAGCAATTCATTTAACTAATGCCTGAATTGAGTCTTTATTCGACCACGCATTATTGCGCTGTGGTTAAGTGATTGTGGTCGCCACAATTTGTGGCCACGTAATACTATAGCACTACTTGAATCATGAGACTTCACTTTTGGAGAACATAGGCTACTTTTTATACTGAGAAGGCAGGTAAAACCACGGGGATAGCTAGTATTAAATATAGCTAAAGTAAAAACTATCAGATGTTGCTTTTAATCAATGTACTGTCTCAAGAATACATTAAATTGTTTTACATTATAAACGAAAATAAACCTTATAGAATCAGAATAGGATTTTTTTATAAATCGACTTAAGTATATTATCTTTGGTTACGTATTAAAAAAATACTATACATTTATACGGAAAATAATTTCGTTATCGTACTCTAACCGCATGTTTAATATTAATAATCGTTATATCCGCAAATTATGCGGATAAAATAATTGTTTCGTGCATTGCTTAATTATCCTTAAGGTAAGCTTTAAGGATAATCCCTGATAAACTGTAAATTAATATAAAATCAATTACGAACATTGATTCCCTTTTTTGTTAGAATCAAACCAACGACCACTTGGTCTATAATCGACACTCGACTAATGAAGACGCCTCTTGAACTATTTTTAAACGTAGGGCTGTCCACTATTTAAAATGCATGAAAATATTATAATTATTTATCGATATATTGTAAAATTTCTTATATATTCACTTCTATTGAGTTTGATCAGCCGGCTTTCGTAGATGTTATGTGGTGTGCTTAAATATGTCAGTTTGAAAGAAGGAGAAATAATGATATAAGTATAGTATAATATGTAGTTTATTAGTATCTTGTTTTCTATAGTACACTTTTTGTATAGTTGGAGATCAGTTGGCGTAATTGAAGAATATACCAAAATATTTATTAGTCAAACTCAAAGTCAAAGCCATTTACACTTATGAAAGTTAAAGCTACTTAAGTTACTAGTTCGTAAATCGGCCTTCAACTGAGAAAAATAGGCAAGAAACTCAGTAAGGCAAAAAATATTTTTATAAATATTTTTTTGGGTAATCTGACTATATTAGCTATTTTTTGTAAAGTATATGTTTGTGTTTTACAAAGAAAAATACACGAACATAAAACACATTTAAACAAAAACAACTATAAACACAAATATTTATTCACATCCATCCATTTGAACTAACTAAACAACAACTTTGCAATAATTTTAACAGTCTGTACAACAGCGTTATTCTCTGAAATTTGTTTGACACCTTTAATAACAATTCTCGAAATTATATAGTTAAGTTGTGTCTGTAAGCAATATTGTAACTTAATAACAATGACACGTTAAATATTTGTCAACCCTAATAAGGACCCGTATACACTTCACGCTTCTAACGTAGCAAACCAAGTAACCTAGATCACGTATCGTTTACCGATGGGACGAAGGCGTTGCGTCGGTTCTACGCTCTAGGCGACCAACACGTCGATGAACCATTTTTATCGAGCTTCCACTCCGCCGAGCGGGATAAGCGAGATCGTACGAGTGTATAGGTACAGCACAGGTGGTTAGGGTTGCCTACACTTATTTTTATATGCATATTATGCGTTTCACTGTTGACAGAGTGGTTGTATTTCTTAAGATGCTATGATTTATCGAGCATTCTTCTAATTGCTGACGTCTTGGTGTAATTATTGATAGAATTGTCTATTGCAGCCTTGATTCTAATTGGTCTGTGGAATAAATCTTGATTAAGAATTTTAAACAGTTGTAAAAATTACAGTACAGTAATACCCAACTAATATGGCTTGCCAATGTACCTGCGCAGAAAATACATTTTCAAAGCGCGGGAAACGCTATTGGTCGGCAGCTGCCGCCATGTTAGCGCGCGCCGTGCGGAGGGGCGTGACTTGCGAGTGAGACGGAACTAACAGCTGCAGTGTATTATGAACCTTATAGTAGTGATCTAAGGTTGATTGTATGTTTTAAGCATTCTTTCGTTAATATTCGGGGCCATACTTTCTTTTCTGTGCGAACGAAGATTCACGATGCGCCTTATCAGTTGGGTACTACTGTACTAGCTTTTTTATTAACTATTTTTTTTACCTTGCTACGATTACCAACTGTAAGAAAATATATATCTAGATATTATATTATATCATATGCCTATTACTAGGTATTTAGTTATGAATACAAACATAACCAAATACCCAAGGACTAGAATTAGTAAGACCATTTGTCGACCGACTGTCTTCCCAGAATACGTTATTCGAATAACCAACTAGAAGGCACTACATTCTAATCTAAAACACATTCAAGACATCGACTCCATTCAAATTCAATTTCAAATCAAACACTAAATATTGAAATTTGTTCGACAGGGCCAACCCTAAATCCCTTACCCTACGAATTTCACTTGAATTATAGCCGCGAACAGGGGCGTATTTTAGGGAAATTCGACTATTATTTACCAGTTCGGTTTGTCATACAGTACCGTGGTAGTGCGTACCTCACCGATACGGAATACGGTTTATTTTACGGTGTATAACCGGCTTTAGACGTAGACCTGCAAGTTTAGTGGTGTATGAAGGCATTATGTTCTCAATTTACACGGTGTCTTATCTTTACGTAAGGGAGATGTTTTGAATTTGTGTGGGTGTTATGAGATATATGGTTAGAATCTATTAACTAATGATATGAAATTGAATAATGGTTCGATATTTGAATACTGATTATCGCAAAAAAAAAAATTTTTCATCGTCTTTCTGAATGTCAACGTCTTATGGGCTTATATCTAAAAAAACAGTCTCTCAAAGAGTGTGTAATGTAGTGTTTTACATTGATATTAAATTTTCTGTTGTTTATATGGAGCTAGCATGCGGTGGTCCTTTTAAAATATCACCTGAATTACACAATATTTGGTAGATTCACCTGATTTAAGGCGCTGCATTCTTTAGCTGCCGATACGCGACCTGTCGTCGACGCGTATCGGCGTATGAGCGTCGTATCGCGAATCCGCGGAACGCAATATCGGCGGAACTCACGAGCAAGGACGTGACAAGCGTGCCAACCTGCCGCGTAAATAAGTTTATGAAACCGATATAACACTAAATTGGGTTGCTTTGATAAGATACGACCGAGTTCAGATCAAGAAATCGGGGTGGGATCTTTATGTGTGGCTATTTTTAGTTTTTAGTAGTTTTTAGTTGTTCATACACACAAATGTTAGTCCTAAGTGGGAATCGAACTCACGACCAGTGGCATGTGTAGTGGTATGTGTACTACGTGATAAAAGCTCAGAGAAAGTCATTCAATTGTAGTCAATAAATAAACCTGAAAAAGATTCACAAGTTTTAATTTACTTTATTAAAGTAAATCGGTCGTATTCATTAACACGTTTCAATTAGTGGACATCATCGAGAATCGGTTAAATTGGAACCTCATCGGCCGAATTAAAGTGCCCTTAACGAGATCTATTAAAGCGACATTCATTCGACAAATCGATATCCGAGTGTTTATTCCGATTACTGGGAGTACTATTCGATTCGTATCGAATAAAACCGTTAATCTGCATTATATTATCGATGTACCGAAATCAATTAAACTTTATTTATTTGTTATTTATTATTGTTATACTAGTTTAATCTTATTTATGTTTATAATAATATCAATATGTTTGATGACTAAAGACCCGCTCGGCTTTGCACGGGTAGCAGAGTAGTTTTTTCCGCGCCATATGATTTCTTTCGACATCTTCAACAATCATTGTCATATTTCAGCCAAATTAAACAAAACCTTAATTAATTATACACCTAAACCTTCGTCGAGAATCACTCCGTACATTGGTGAAAACCGTATGAAAATCCGCTGTCGTTTTTGAGATTAAAGCGGTTAGACAGACAGAGGCGGCGGGCGAAAATTGTTTTACAATGTGTAAGGATAGTAAACATCGACTTTTTTTACTGCTAGTTCAAAAAGCAGTCAGACGGTTCACCATCGACGGTAATTTTATATGAAACAAGAGATAAAGTCCAAACCGCTGAATTAAATTAATCGATTGAACACTACATTGTTCCCGTAAAGCAACTTTTTCACAGTTCTGTGTTAACCTCAACGCACCCCAATGCCCACCCCAAACTGAAATTACTCCCAAAATCGATCAATGCACCCCACATTAACGGAATAATACGTACGCACATCACGCTATTGGTTTCCAGGAAAATACCTATAACGTAACCATCGATGTAAAAAAATCTAGATTCGCAATCGATTAATAAATAGTGTACAAATAAGACACGCGTGTGTTTTGACAACAATCTAACTGTGATAAGTATAAGGTGATGTGGACGAAGGTGGAAAGCATGCAAAGCCGAAAATAAAACACTCAAAGGTCTACAAGTTCTAAAGGACTGTAAAAATGCAAATGCCGAGGTAGTTACTGGTAGAAGTGCTTGGTGGTGGTGGCTTCCACCCTCAAGTGGTCAGGTGAGTATAATATGATAATATATTATTGAAATATAAATTACGTATTTTTATTTTTTTATGTATTTAGAATAATAAAATGTTTTTTAAAATTATTTCAGACATTCTAACTATTTGACATTATTAATTTCAGATTGTATTGTTAGTTTGAATGTATTTTTTATTAATTTTAGCTATATCTAGTATAATGTATATCAATGAGTAAACGCTATCGCAGTGTAGAGTTCGTTAACCGGGAATCGAATCCCGGGGGTGTAGTCCCGCCCTAACTGTACCTGTGAGTACAAACGTGATAGGAATGTAAAACTCCCGGGAAATTGAGGTATAGACTATAAGGAATGTTTCCGGAACAGTATTATTAGTACATTCATCACCAATTTAGACGTAGAATGTAAAGAATTTAGTTTATACACAGAAGAAAATAATTTAGAAAATAGACATACAGAAAAACCTTTTTGTACAAATTTTCAAGGGCAAAAAATATAGTCATACGTAATTCTCATCTACCATTATTTACGCAGCGCACGCAAATGATGTTTTTATTATTCAAATATCGACTAAACTTATCAAAAATGTACATAAACCTTTCTCGTGAATCAGTCTATCTATTGGTGAAAATTGTATGAAAACCTTCATAGTCGTTTCTGAGATTAGCCTATAGAGACGGTCAGGGTGACAGAAAAACGCATGGACTATTGATAATGTACATGTATCTGTGACAAATCAATTCAAATTGACTCGGAAAGCAAATATAGCGTACAAAGAAATATCTATCTAAAAGACTAGACACTATTAGAACTAAAATGGTTGCAGATAAAATTAACATTAACCTCAAATCGAGTCATCTGAGTTACTCTAGAAATAAAATTGAATGGGGCTTCTGTTTATTTCTTTTTGGTAGTCTACTGTTGGTTTTCTAGATGTTAGAACTGACGGTTAGGTTTATTTTTTTTATGTTAAATGGGCTTGCGTTTGACCTTCGCCTGACCCCATGAGGAGTTATGACGAGGCCGAGGATGTAGCACGCTTACCCAGAAAAAGCCTATTCACTCTGGCCTTGAATAAATCTAGGTTATAGGTTGGTTTAAAACACAATATTATTAAGAGAACAGACGTTATAGCTTGTTTAAGTTCATTGGAACTTTTAGTCAGGAACTACTACTGATAGCGTGGAGACTTAAAATCTAAGTTCTGTACAAAGCTGCGTTTGGTCATTTGTCAATATTTTATAAATTAGAGAAAAATCTTTTTAAGACCGAAAAAAAATAATTAAATTATCGTTTGGTCGGCTTTATAAAAGGCCTAAATTGAAAAAAAAACGATTATTGTTTTTTTTTAAATCGGGGCAATTTTGCCCTTACTGGGGACAGCGGGTCATAAAGCCTAAAAGCGGGACTTATGGTGTGTATCCCCGTGGCGTGTGTAAGGCACAAAAAAGCGCGGGGAACCCGGTTTAAATAAAACTGATGTGCCCCCCCCCCCCCTGGGCCAGAAGCTGGGTACGCCCATGGTAGTTAAGTTAAATAATTGGAATTTTATTGCGATGGAAGAGTGGAGTCTCCTAATACAGGCATTGCATGCTTACAAGGAGGCTCCAACCACTATCTAAATTATGTACATAATCTATGTGTCGAAAATAAATTATTATATCATTATATGTATTATATCATAAATGTTCACTAAGATTTTTCATGATAACTTAAATAACAATTTTTGATCATAATCGTCAGTCTTCTTATGGATAACAAACTGGCTGCTTGCCATAAAAAAGCTCTTGCGAGAATTTTCACCAATTAAGCCACTTATACACCTGCGCTTTTTATTTGGAAACTGCAGTTTCTGCAGCTGACGGCTCCGGAAACTCCGAAATGGAGCCATGTGTGAATGCGTCCTTCCTGCCCGCGCCGAGTGCCGCCACTTCCAAATGAGTTACCTTCTGTTACCCGCGTTTTGTTTACACATACTGGTTGTAACTTGTTTAATTTTTTGCACTTTGTTTTGTAGTAACATTTAAATTTTGAAGAAAATACGTCTGTTATACAGGTAAGCTTGCAGCGCCACCTGTCGCTTTCAGTTGTAAATTGAAACCAATGAACATTAACATTTTTCAATTTAAGACTTTTCCAGCTATCGGTACCAAAGCTACAAAAAAACACTATCATATATAAAAGTTTTGACAGTGGACCGAAACGTCCACTGCAAAAAAAGACGGGGTAGATTCGGCCCACGGATCGAACGAGGAACGGACCGAATAAACTAAACACCCATGTATGATAACCTGGATCGATAGAAGGTAAATATTGTCAGAAAAAGTTGGTACATTTGTAGCCTGAAATATTTTAAATTAAGCAACGGAGTGTAAAAATACTTCAAAGACTTTATTCTCTATTTAGTGAGTGACTATCAAAGATGAGTCGTCTTCAAATATGGTTTTGCGGAAATGATGAACTTCAAAGAGTTTAAGAAAATGCATCCATCTCGATTGATCACGAGACATCCGTTGTTGATGTTGATTCCATTAATTAATTTGAGTAATTAGTTGATACAAACGGTAGTCCAATGTGTATTTAGGATATTCATGGTATATCGTAGTTTAGTAAGTTTACCCATTACCAACAAAAACTTATTTGATGATATCAAACCGAATGTGTTATTTGTCTTTTGTTTATTTATGTATACAAGTTGTCATCCGCATTTCCGGAATAAAAAGTAGCTTCCATACCATAGTCTGCGTGTAAAATTTCATTGCTATCGGTTCAGAGGTTAAGTCGTTAAAAGGTAACTAACAGACAGAGTTACTTCCGCATTTATATTGATTCAAGGTCCTTATTATAGGACCTTGAAGCTTTAAATATTTGGAAAAATCCCACAGTGAGCGGTCTAGAGTTCTGCGTTCCCCGTTCACTGTAATCTATGCGGCGCTTTTGATCATTGCACACAGCGACCGCGGCGACGCACGAGAGAACTCAGCACAACTCTAGACAGCTCGCTGTGGGTTCGGCGCCTCAGGTCTCGTATCATATCGCATATTCGTTTGAATAAAGAATGAGTATTCAGAGGGAGTTCCCTCTGACAATCAAACAGGGAATAAGCACAATAAGCCTCCAAAAGTCCCTAAGGTCAATACCAAAAGCATTATTCATTCATGCCTTCAAAGAATTACAGCAGGCGTTATATTCCCTGTTCACTCATTACAAATGTGCTCTTTCCCATCTGTTAGACCAAATGGCTGTTAAAGAAACATTACTAAAGCTTTATGGCGCTATAAAGAATTAAATAATACACTCCTTGCATCATAGTGGATGCTGGATCCTCGAAAACCTTAAACGACTTCCTTACACCATCGTTTCTTTCATTAGGGCCAGGGTTGCCACTAAATGATGCCACAGTTTATAGCTGATATGAAGCAGTAAGCAAATTAACTTAAAACAAGTGGTAAGTACAGTGGTAGAGTCACAAAGCCTAATCTAAATTTTATTCCAAACTATTCTGCAATACTAATAATTAATTTGGGATTATCTCTCTATGGTGCACCTTATATTTTATTATTTACCGAAGTGGCATCTGACATCTGTGGTGGTTTGGAAGCGGTATAAAATTTACTTGAAATATTTTGGTCACCATTTAAGTTTTGCAAACATAGTTCGACTACTGACTTAACTGAATTTTACTGTGTGCTTACTTGCTGTTTATCCGTTTTATGGCAACGATAGCTGGTCCGGACATTTAACGCGACCAGGTGTGAAGAACTTTGGGGTTTCTTTGGGCGGTTACAATTTCGAGATGTTGAAAGGTCTACTTAAACTGGATCTGTAGGATCTGTTGACACTCTTTAAGACTCTATTATAACACAACGTGCATTACTGATGCTTATGTTGATGAGAGTATAACAATATTATGTAACTTTAAATGTAATATAGGTATATTGTATTTTGTTATATTAATGACTTTTGTTTTATAATCTCTTATTTCTGTAATAAATCAATAAATAAATCAATCAATTTAATCAATAAATAATAAATATCTTGCTCTTTAAAGTAACTTTAAGAGTTCTCGGAAGGAATAACAAATTAATCTTTTTATTACTCCAATTTTGACACTATCAAAATAAAAAAAAATACAAATAAATAGGATTTTCTTTTAATTATTGTAAATATTTAGTAGTTGTTTTAGTTTTTAAAAAGATACAGAATTATATATATGTTTTAAATAAAAAAATAAAAAAAAAATACTAAAATGTCTTTTATACGGTTTACGCCCTGATAAGACACTTATGAATTTTATACAGTTGACTTAGCCAGATGGATGCAAGTGCAGACAGAAGCTACAACAACCATATATTCTTGTCTTCCATGTAAATGTAATATCAAAATCCAGCTACTTTTATATGGTATATTTTTCCCAATTATTTTTTCAAATCAAACACAACCCTACGTAACTAATTAACTTCTCGTTTAATTGAACTGGCACCAATGAAAGTAACTCACAAACAATACCATTGTCCGAAGCGAGATGTTCCATTACAGTAGCTGCATTCGAACCATCGTCGTATCTGTGCGACCGATCGTTGCGAATGTAATCACAGATGCGGTTGACCGTCCATCGACGCTGGCATCTGGCTATCGTCTGGTGCTGTACTGTGGATCAGCCTAGCACACTCGAGCATGGGCCACTCGTTTATCTATTCGATTGGAACAAAACCTTTTGCCTTACTATAAATGCGAATACTCGGGATGGGACGTTCGAATTTCAAAATTTCTTTTTTTTTCTTTTTTAAAGTAACGCCAGTTTGATCTTTGAAATCATTTCTTGACAGCATATCGTAGTTGAGAAATGTTATTGTATATTTGCGAAATAGGTATTATATACTTTTTTAATTAAATTTGAAAGTGCCTTATCTGGTTTTACAGTACACCCTTACTAGTAATATTATGTATTGTATATGCTAATATATAAATTCAGTATCTGTCGCCAAGCACCTTTCGGTGTGTTCCGATAGCTGCACTTGAGAGTCAGTTCTTTCTAGGCTTTGTGTACTTACCACCTTCGGACGCATCATCACTTACCATGGTGAGATTGCGGTCAAACCCAGGGAAAAAAAATTTAATACCTCCATAATTTTTACCCGAACATTGAAACATCTAATACAAATACTTATCAGTGTCTTTCTGTCTGTTTCAGGTAATTATACAAAAAATCACAAATTAATGTAACTTGGTAAGCGAGTTTTCCTTTTACGGAGATTTGTAAAGAAAATATTTGACTTCACAAAGAAAATCGTTTCGTTTTGAGGGAAATGATTACATTTAAATACAACCATAAACAAGTGTGAAACATTTCCGCATTGTGAACCTTAATGTCCGTAAATATAAGGTTTAATGAAACATACGATGCGAAATAAAACAAAGTTGTACAACGTTTTAAAGATTCCTTTCCCATGGAGGTTGATACACTGTCAAGCCAGAAGTCGATGGGTTCGCTTTTCATTCAGTACGAACATTTGTGTACAGTAGTACCCAACTAATATGGCGCGTCGTAAATCTTCGTTCGTACAGAAAAGAAAGTATGGCCCCGAAGATTATCGAAAGAATGCTTAAAACTTACAATCAACCTTATATAAGGTACATAATACACTGCAGCTGTTAGTTCCGTCTCACCCACAAGTCATCCCCCTCCGCACGGCGCGCGCTAACATGGCGGCAGCTGCCGACCAATAGCGTTTCCCGCTCTTTGAAAATGTATCTTCTGCGCAGGTACATCGGTAAGCCATATTAGTTGGGTATTACTGTACAAAAATATGTTCGTTCGTTCATAGTCAGGGTTAGAAAATATGCATTTATTGGATTAGAACCTGTGAAAGTTTTCAACTGCTATCAGTAAATATAAGTCTAGACGCTGACTATATTTATCTAAGTTTGTTGTCGAAATTTTGCAGCCCTTTGTAACCTTTACATTTCAATTCTCAGTCACAATTTAGATATTCTGCTGTCAGTCTCAAATACGTATTCATTGTTTGGACTAGACTGACTGATTCTTTTGTTATTGATTGAAAACATTTATGCCCGGTTTCTATAAACAAAAACGAATCGTTTTGCTTACCAATGGTAGATTTTTTAATTGCCAAAAGCACTGTGATAGCTACTTCCATATGGGAGAGTCTGCTATGCAAAGCTTTGAGGTCTTTGCTTCATTATTAGTAAAGATATAAGAGGCTATATGTTTTTATTGAATTTTTTATACCACTAAGGTGGCAAACAAGCATACGGCCCGCTTGATGGTAAGCAGTTACCATAGCCTATGGACGCCTGCAACAACAGGGGTATCACTCGCGCGGCTCGCGCGTTGCCGACCCTAAAATATGTATAAGAGTCTTAATTTTAACCGACAACGGTCCGTAAATTATAGGAATCGGCCACCGAATGCGCCGAACGAAACGAATTTAAGAATTTGTATAGGAAATCTTCTCCAGATTCGGACGATTTGACGCGGGCGAGTGTGCGAGCTTTCATAAGATTTCATACACAGAATACTAAAATTCGTTTCGTTCGAGGCGTTCGGGGCGTTCGGCTCGGATAAGTGTGCGTTCACCTTAAATAACAGCCTATGAATGCCCAAAACAGTTGAGCATTATTGATGACAGCTTTGACGCATATAAATGAAAAATTACAGAAAAACAGCTCTCAGAATAAACAGCTTACTGAAAAAGAAAACACTCTTTTATTTTGTCATAAGTTTCAGAACGCCTGAATAGAACCATTCTCAACGACACTTCTTAATTTTTTCACTTTTATTCTTTGTTCCATCTGCGAAACAAAATGAACCGTATCGATAAGTGTTAAGGGCTATAATAGGAGAAGTGTTACATTGAGTCGAATTTCCATTTGAACGAAGCAGCTTTGGCACCATGGACGAGATATATGGCTTTGAAAAGGCGAGAATTGACACAATATTGTACTTTAAGAACGGGGCGTAGTCTCCCGTAAATATGTTACGCTTTAAAGCAAAATTCTAAATGTCCATAAAATAGGGGTTGCTTGTTGTCTGTGTAATTTTCATGCAAAGAAAATCCCATATTTTACGAGGTGGCTCCTTTTATCAAGTTTTATCGCCGCCTTAGTTACTACCGTCGTGGAAGCGATAAGCTGCTTTATTTTCTTAATGTACTCTTGATATCACAATATTTTCTTATGAAAAAAAAACCTTTTTTCGCTTGCTAAGTTTTCAAGATACATGGAATATTTTGAAGAATTATAATATGCTATAGTGAATAAGCTTTCAGATCATTTATTTTTCATCACACTTGCTCGTAAAGTGGCATTTATTGCATTAGTACTTTTTACTTTACATTATTTATCACTTTTATGATAGGTATAATCCCGATTATGTTAAGATTGTACCTCAATGTAATTGATATGTGTGTAGATGAAGCATTCCTAATTTAAACGGGTAAACAGATTGACAGCGCATCGCTGTCAAAAAAAAAGGGACAATCAAGTGTGCTGAAAAACGTCGTATGACACGCGTGTGCATTGATTATTACGCTCTCTTATCGCGTTCGCCTACGCTATCGCTTAATATCGCCTCGCCTGTAATTACCAACTTTGCACACATGTATCATAATGTACTATTAAAATTAAGTAAATATAACTCGCACACGTCAATGATTGTTGTCATGACCCGATAACAAATTTGTCGTGACCCAAATAAGCAGTTTTATGGGTCGTTTAAACCAAGCGTACCACGACAAGGATTGCGAACGAGCCACTCGCTGGCAGTCAAGAATTATCGTGTGAATTCAGCTTTAAATTTTATACACGTTGTGTATTTTCGCTACTGACGTACACGTTTAATGATTTATGTGAATTGTATGACTGAAATTAAACGTGTGAGTAATGGATACGTTAAAGAATAAACAGTCATAAACTAGTAAGAATAAACAACGTAACCAAGATGGTAATGGGATCGCGTGTGTAAAACTGTTAATAACGTCTAACATCGTGTCTGTAGTAAAACTACATACATTTATTTTGTATACGATATAAAATGTACAGCGCACTTTGTTGGTCGTAACTTATTTCACACATAACCACAGACAACGGTGCACCACAAAAAATAAAATTATAGATTTATTTCAACCCATTCACATTTCAGTGCGAGGGGTAATGACAGCTTGAAACCATTGTACTAAAGAGGCACGTCGCGTTGCTATCTGGTTTCCAGTATTTGGTATCAAAGCTGCCACCGGACGCGGGTATAAATCACTGAAGGCCGTTTTAATGGACCCCTGTCCGTACGAATTAATGATGGTGGGCCGAGACCACTGGTGCACGACCTTCGTTTTGTCAAGGATCGTTCGTTAAAAATTTTGCTGCGTTTTCATTAATTTTGGTGTTTCGAAATAAATTTTACAACAGTGTAAAGAAATTCATTAAACGACACGATTGTGAAAGGTTCTAAAGAGGCGGTTTGGTCCAGAACTCATAATCATGAATTTGCTACTGTTCTAGCCTAGCAGACGTTGCCCAGAGTTTCGAACTAGTTCACTTAGGTGAGCTCAATGCCGTTGATCAGAAAGAAAGAAAGATAATACATTATTTGACGAACAAATTAAGGTAAAACAAAACAATATTTGAAATCATACAGCTCAGCATAGTCTGACTATTGTCTGTCAGCAGTGCTGATTTTTCAGCGGACGACAGAAGCGCACGTAGGTACTGCTTTACAAACTCCTCTGCTATTATGTATAACAATTATCTTATGTGCGTGGAAAACGATTGTCATCGAACGAAGAAGTAATAGAAACCGTGGAAACGAATTTTAAGTCTTCCGGATTCTCATTTCAGGGATGGAATCCATAAATTAGAAGATCACTGGAATAAATGTATTGAAGTTCAAGGAGATTATATTGAATAATAAAATGAATTTCAATCAATAAAACCGTGTTTTTCGTATCGAACGACTACACTTATTGAACATTTTCCGCACTTCAGTGCATATAATGTTACACAAACAAATAATAACATAATTAGTATCAAATTAAGTGTTGAAACGTGATAATCTACAATTGCTTACCATTTCTGTTTAAAATCTTGTTTACTCGGTGCCTGTTTATTGTTAATGGTTCTTGGAGCACCTACACTTTACGACGAACTTTTGACGATGGTTTCTACTTCCTATATGATCACTATAGAGAGTTTAATATAGCTTATGTAAAGTAATGCGTTATGAAGAAATCAATGAACACATTTATAATTTTAATTAAGGATAAGCGTTAACTCATTTCAGCCCGCTAAATACGTGACTAACTTTCGTGCGGGCTGTATGAAATGAACCACATCAGGCTTTGCAAGTTCTGATCGTCCTTAGAAATCTAACTACAAGTGTCTTGAAACTAGAGACTGAAAGTGAATTAATGAAAGTGCTCCAATATCAATTCAAGAACAAATTCGATTAATTTCTAACAACTTTCAACCTTAACTTCACTCTCCTCTATCCAGTATTTGCATCATCAATATTTAACGGACAGTTTGCAAAGCTAATTGTATATCTTCGCTTTAAGATAGGGTTCGTAATAAACTGATTACACGAAGTACCATAAAAGCTTTACTTAAATAATAAATAAATATTGATAAAAATTAGGCCTAAAATTAAGTGTTTAGAAGACTTTGTTGCAAAACTTGATGAATCGAAATCTTCTAGTATTACTTCCACAATACTATCGGTATCTTCGATTGGTCTGAAACATTATAAATGATTTGTAAAAATTCGAATATCATCGATACATTTTTAAAGAGCCCCATAAAGTTCACATGCATGTATACTTACTCGTTATCAGAATCAGCATTATCATCAGTATCAGCATTATCATCACTGTCATTATTGTCATCATCATTGTCAGTATTGTCATCATCATCATCAGCATTATCAGCATTGTCATTAATGTTATCAATATCAGCATTGTCATTAATGTTATCATTATCAGCATTCTCGGAATTATCAGCATTATCATTATTGTCATAATTATCACCAGAGGAATAGTAAAGAGAACTTATTGCATCGATGATGTAATCAGTCACTAGTTCTTTTACATCTTCAGCAAAAATGAAATCGTCATGTAAAAAGGTTTCTCTTACTATTTTACGTGCCCTTGCATTTGGTATATCATCAACCATAGCGAGCACGTCTCTTTCATCTAATAAATTATCATTTACCGTGTAATGCATGGTTACATTAACGTTTATTAAACTCAAATCGTAATCAGGTGATGCCAAGGAACCATAAACCATTAAATTCTGTATAAATCCATAATGCCATCTTCTGAACCTTAAATCTCTGATATTTTGACCAAAGTGCGCAATTTGTTTCATAGAAGCACCAGCTGCTATGCTAGTCGCTCCATCATCATCTCCCTGAAAATGATGATTCACATTCTTACTCCTTTTAAACTTGTCATCGAATTTTGTACTTATAATATGTAATTAACGTACCAAACTATCGCCAACACCGATAAGAGTACATAAAAAATCAAGATCTGAGTTTCCTTCGCACAGATCTGCAATGGGACCAATATTAGTATCTACAGAACTTGGTGGATGCAATTCCACAAAACCTGCCAAGAGAGCTATATTCTGAAATATAACAAGACCATACAGTTTAATTTAGGGTTTAGACAGAAATATTATTTATATAAGGATCAAATCATCTTACGAGTAAATCCAACACAGCACAAAATCATCACTTACATAAATTATATCGGTTAATCTGGCTGCCTGCATCAATTCAGCATTAGGGAAGTATTGCATGTACCCCACTCCAGCTAACAGATGAGCTGATGCAAATTTCTCATTATATTCAGTTCTCATAGAATTCAGAACCAAAAAAGCTGTACCTCCTTGAGAATGACCAATAAAATGTAAGTTCTTCTTCCCAGTATGCTCTAGAACGTAATCGACCATCACTGCGATGTCATACATGCCTATTTGCTCGAAAGAGAAATCAAAGAACTCCATCCTCTCAGTCGGATCATCAGGGTTTAGTGTGACGTGATACCGTGAATTCCTGTTGCCTCGTGCGTTTCCTAACCACACGTCAAAACCGGCATCCGCTAAGTTGTAGGCTGTAAAATCACCAAAGTATTGTAATACATCTAGATAAATCCAGAATATTCTTGTTTCAATGTTCTCTCTCTTACTTAACCTTCAGATCTGATTGATAAACGTGGTATACGTTTATCAATCAGATAAGTAAAGCAAGTTGTTTAATAATAAACGTTTTTTTTCTCTTATAGTGATATGATTATCGTTATTATTATGATGGGTATTTATTATACATTCATAATCAAATTATGGTATCGCAAATTGTAAAAGGCATTTATTTTTTTACAATCGTACAAAGTGCAGACTAATTTAGTGCAAAGGAACTGAATTCTCTTCCGCGATCTATAATTAGATTATTATAACTAATAAAATACGGCAGTCTTTTAAAAATCTATTAGCAAAAAATGCTCTAGCGTATTATATTTAGCATTTTATAGTTTATCAAAACTATTTTAGTATAAATTATGAACTTCTTCATATTAACTCATCTTAACATTAAAACTAACTTCGTGAGGTTCGTCAATGGTTAGCATATAATTGTCCAAATTACAAAAGAGATCCAGACATGGCACTAAACTTTTTAAAGTCATCCACAAGATTGCACTTACACTAAACACTGATTATCTTATAGCAGAAGTTTAACTGAATCCTTCCTTACCAATACTGTAATTAGCTCCAAGGACTAAAAAGGAATTAGAAGCAGCGAGAAGTCCATGCATCAAAAATACTACCGGTCTGTCTGTGGGAGATTCAGAACTGCCTCTTTTGTGTGGTATTCTATGCATCCCCAGGACATATCCATCATGTGTGATCGCTTGGTGAGCTTCAGCATTATATCCTTCAGCAATTATGCTTTCTACCTGAAAATATTACAAAACAACCATTTTTTATATTGTATCACAAATTTCTTTCGTTGCCATTTTCTAAACCTTAAGTATTATTTTCAGATAAAATCACTCTCTAAAATTCTCTTAACATATTATCATTTTGCCAAACGTATGGGAGATTTTATGTTTTAATTGTATCTTTAACTGACTTAAAATCAACAAAAATGCAAATTCCAGTTAAATGATACGTACAGTTTCATAAATAGAAAACACCCTCTCTTCACCGATATTTGGTATAACCAAACAACACAAAATAACACTTGCGAACAAAACTCTTCCAAGCATCTTGTTGCTGTTTAAATGAACTGCGTGCGTCTGACTTTACACTTATACGACTATTTATAAACAAGCCCTTATCGCATGTACTTATTGAACTCCCACCAACTGTTTTTATAGATGGCTTACTGGTTCTGATATTGGAATCCTAATCCTAACTAATATTATTAATGAGAATAAGAGTTTGTTTGTTACCTTATTTGCCGACACAGACTACTTTTTATCTCTGCGTGATAGACAATTGACAAAAAATTCTTCCACCTTCATTGGTGAACAGCCTCCACTACCTCCACGTGTACACTCAGGTTGCATTAATAGTGGACCTAATCTTTTCTTCACTATCACATGTTATTCCGCTTAGAACAAAATTACTGGCTAAGAACCACATATCGCAGCCAGATTCTTTAGATTAAATTTGAATGAATGCGTGTCATCAATAAAGAAAACATATTCGGCGAAGTGCAATGTTACATGCACTCAATTATGTAAAGGCTAAAAATAAACTATACCAACCTCACCAAATGCATCACATAATTAGCGCTGAAATTCCTGATTCTAATTTAGATAAGGAACTGCACGAAATATAGATTTGTATAATAAGATTTACGTTCCCTACGGTGCATTAAATCCATTCAAACATCACTATAATGAAAGATGGAAAATGCGCGAAGTTATCTCCGAACGTCAATCCAAAATAGTGGAATTCGAAAGTGGGACATAATTAAACTAAAGACCCGGATTCAGTACAAAACTCATATAAGACATTTCGCATACGCTACAAGGGATACACGCGAAAATGACATAATATATATTTATAATTTGCGAAATAGTGATGTTATAGTGGAATCAATTAATGGCATTGTTATGTTATATGGGGTAAGCGGATAACACCGCGGGGCACAGCTTGTATATTAATATCAACGATCATAAAAATTTTATTTATGATGTTAATGATGTTATCTTGTCAAAATTGCTATTTTATTTATGAATCATGTATCTTTGTTTTTATGACATATTGATACAGGTCATGTCAGTTCAAATGTATTCACTTATTTATTGTATAATTGATTTTGAACTTTAATTTTTATCTAGGGACTGGCTAACACAACGCCGTTAGATTCGATTCACACAATGAGGTTAAAAATCATAAGCCCGACTACAAAGACAATTTAAATGTAATGCACTAAAAAGACCGAAACAAGATTAAAATAAACTATAAACAAAGTAAACTCTACTTCGGTTTAACAGACTATATTATGAGCTGAAAGCCTAAGTTATGAGGGGTTCCTAGCTGCGAGGAATTTGAAAAATAGGTATTTGAAGAAACTATTGCCGTCGCGTTATGCCGCTATGCTATTGCGCTATGTGTGATATCTGAAGCTCAGACCGATTTATTCACAAAAAAATTGAGGAAATCGACGTTTCGTTTTCCCCATTTTCCTCCTCGAAAGCTGAGCCGATTCATTGATTTTTTACATAAAAATATTAAGTAAGGGTTTATCTAGGTCCCTATTACTTTCTTTTATGTTAAAATCTTTTCGAATTTGTTTGGTAGTCCTTTTAATCACGGCGGAAAAATAGGGCATTTATTGTAATTTTTGGAGGGCCATAATTAACAGGGACGTTTCCAAAGCAGAACATGATTATATGAAAAAAAAAATGATGACTCTAGAGGCATTATTCAGGAAGAAAACAGGGGAATACATTTGTATTGAATAATCGCAGCCCGACTCCCGTCTTAAATACCCGCAATAAGTTTAGTAGCAAGAGCGGAACCTATAAATTTTCTTTCGGTTTATAATTTGCAATTGGGTCCCGCCTACTTCCTTGGCAGGTTAAAATAGCAGTCAGTTTTCTTAAGTCCCAATCGATAGGGCTAATCGTAAGGATCAAATATCGCTAAGATACTTAATCTTGTAAATTGAATAATCTTGACATCTAACGAGGACATAGTGAAGTAATAGGTGGAACTCACGAGGCCCAGCATGCTCAACGTTCGATAGGTTTACCAATCGGTTTTTTGCACACTGCTCAGAAATTATTCAACCTGCACCGTCCCCGAACCACAAGACGCCGAACAAATTTACAGTAGTACTGTAGTACCCAACTGATATGGCTTACCGATGTACCTGTGCAGAATATACATTTTCAAAGCGTGGGAAACGCTATTGGTCGGTAGCTGCCGCCATGTTAGCGCGCGCCGTGCCGAGGGACGTGACTTGCGAGTGACACGGAACCAACAGCTGCAGTGTATTATGAACCTTATAGAAGATATGATCAGATATGATCTAAGGTTGATTGTAAGTTTTAAGCATTTTTTCGTTAATCTTCGGGGCCATACTTTCTTTTCTGTGTGAACGAAGATTCACGACACGCCATATCAGTTGGGTAATACTGTGCCCGTATCGTTTCTTTTTTCTTAACAAATCTATTTATTAGGTCTCGCTAAAAGGTCAAATAAAGGTAGGTTAATACAGCTCTAGGCTTAATTAGTTACATTATTCACGCTCCCACTCCTTAGAGTGTTCCTTCGTAACGCGTTAATGCTCTTAACTTTATATGTAAACGTACGACATTTGCAGAAACATCATCATAGTCTTGGCTAACGTCTCCTGCACGCGTTTTGGTAATGAGACTTGGAATTATGTCAATATTACTTGTCTTGAAGTAATAGTTATGTTTGGAGCTCATCCGTCATGAGTAATGGCGACTTAGACTTCGTTGTTTGTCATTATTAGTCAATATTGACCCTGATTCTGTTGTGCACAACTAAACTAATTTAATGTCACTATTTCTCTTTCTAATAAAGAACATAAGAAAAGGATGTAAGAAATTTAGTCCTGTCAAATTAGTCCAATGCTTGTTTTCAATATAAATTTAGTCGCCATCAATCGCGGTCACGCCTAAATACACGCAAAATAAGACGGCAAAGATTAATTTGACAACTTAAAATATGTTCTATCCTTTTTCAATAATGTTCGTAAGAAAGAGATGAGATGTGACTAAAATTAGTTTAGTGCGATTTACAACAGAATCGGCACCATTGTTGGTTTAGATTAAGTACTTGAGAGTTTTATATGGATGAAAATATATTTGTATTCTACTCAATGAGAAAGAAAAAGTATTTCTTTCGGCTCCTTAAATACCTTTGCTCGCGGTTACAATAGTTATTTATGCAACTGTTGTATAAGAAGGGGTTGTGCGAATGTGTATAATGTGGATAATAGTATCACATGAGGGTTTTAATAACTAATTATTTACAGTTGCATACAAGACTTTATCTACACCCATGATCATTTTTGTAAACAACAAAGTAATTTTCTGCAATTCTAATATCGAATCAAAATGGCGGGGTACGACGTGAATTCGAATAATCTCTAAGTTTTTTTTTATTACGGCGCTGTGGTTGTGAAACGCGCCTGCATGAATATGTTCTTTTTTTGAAATTCATAAGAATACCACGGAGAATGTGGCTGTTTGCTGAGTAAGGAATGGAGCGAAAAAGCAAAAAAAAAAAAATTTGTTTAATGAAATTCAGTACAACATTATACACTGTTTTGGATGATATAATGTTCACTATGACAACCAGTGTTTTAATGTTGGCTATAAGCTAATTGTTTCAGGAACTTGATTAGAGGATTTATAGCATGGGTGTAGATAAAAATAACAATGACATTAATTATTATAATAGCACGCGCATCGCATCCCTTGTTCTCATAACGGGGTCATGTTTGATGGAGAGAGTAATTGTTTCTTTATATGGGGCGTTCATGTCGTGACGTCAGAATACATACCGCCTGAGTAATTCGTACGAGTAAGCTGGTCGAGTTTACTCGTACTGTTACTAAGGCGGTCGTTTCAACGCATAACAATGACGACACGCGATTTATAAACAATGCACCCGAAATATTTATACAGAATTTCGGAGAGAACATCACAGAGCGATATCTTGCGCCAAATATATGCCCAACTTAACCCTTTAATTGAAAACTGAAAGATAATTCAAATCGAAAATTCTGAAAGACGTGACGCGTCAAAATGAATTATAACTTTTAACGACACGAAGAACTTTGACTCGAGAACACGAAACAAATAAAGTTGGCGCCAAACATAATGAGCTAAGTTCTATACCTTCGGACAAGCGGTTATAAAGGATTTTGGCTTACAATTTTACAGTGCGATTAACCAAGTTTGTGATTCCGTTTGAGATTCACTTAATAAAATCGACAGTTTGTATTATATTAAAACTGACACTATATAATGAAATGAAATAATTTTGTCATTGTAGGTAATAGGCACAGACACTTATGATTAGTCAAGACTCCAATGCACGATTCGGCAGGTTCCTATCTCTATCAATATTAAAGAAAGAAGTCATCGTCAGTTCTACTAGTTATTTTAGTTCAACGTAGAGTCCAAATAAGGGTACTTACATACACATATCTGTCAGGTATATAAGGTCACGTACAAACTACCGCAGTACTCAGCACGCCCCGTCCTGATTTAACAAAAAGCAACGATTGCTGACTTCAATTGTTTTCAAGGATTTTCAAATTCAGCTTCAAGATGAATTTTCTTATTTCTTATATAATAGCTCAATTTGAGATAAGTGAAATGAAAGTGTTTCAAAAGTTGATTATTGAAAAGTAATTTACCATCTCAACTAACAAATTAACAAAGTTTTCTTGTTACCTAGTAATACAACTTTTTAATAAACAAGTGAATTTCATTGGAACTATATTCGAGCATGCCAAATCACAATCCCTGGAGACCGAAATTAATTAAATAAATTAAAGTTTCTAATAATTAATTATAAAACTTTTGACAGGTGGATTAGTTTACCGGTCGTCATGGCCGAAGCGCTAATCCACGGCTTACCCGCTCCTGGCAGGTGAGTTCCTGTATCGGGGATTACACTTAAATAATTAAGGAGCAGTGTGGTTATGCCATCTATTGTGTAGTTATGTAGGTAGTAGTATTATTTGCGCAGTAAATCACCAGTCTTGTAAGACTAATCTTTATGTTTTGGCAAAAAAATCTCACACGAGGCTCCATAGCTCTCCATAGCCAAGTGTTTGTTCAATGAGAAAATCAATAAACTTTATTATTTATTATTTATTTATTTATAGCTACGTAGACTGTATCGACATGCTGTCACCTCGACTGCTTAACAAATGATACTTCTAGTGTTATAAATTACCCTGTGTGATATACTTGCGAGATTGCATATTGAACAAATTGCAGTTGTGCAAGGATAAATGAAGACGGACAATTTGTGGGAGAGACTGGTGAAAGAGATGTTTTGCGCGTAAGAATGGCGGCCTTCACCTAGGAGGTGCATAACGTAAACTGATTTAAAAGCATCAAGGAGTCATTTTTTTTTAGTAGGCCAACCAGAGTTAAAGTTTTTTTATAATGTTGTTCTTCTTCTTATTAAAAAAAGATTCTAAATGTACACTGTGTGCTCCTCTCAATGTTATATCTTCGAAATTTAAATATTTCTAGGTTTTTACTAAATGATGGGTACCTAATCCGATACGACGAATACTAATACCTAATACGATCCGGTACCTAATACGATATGTACCTAATCTACAATGGTGTATGTACACTAAACCCATAGATTGATCTCTGTGACTAAACCACTAAATAATTAAGGAACCGTGGTTTTATGACATCAATTGTGTAGTTAAACATACTAACGCTGCACGATCAAAATTTATGAAAAGTTTTATTTTTCTAGATTTCAGAGGTGATCCCATAGTAAAAGTTGATCATAATGATTTCTACATTAACCCCTGAGAATTTGGGTAGAGGTTGCAATGTAACCCTGTATAGGGCCTACTCATAAAACGCTATTTACCATCAGGTGGGCCATATGCTGGTTTGCTACTTAGTAGTATATAAAATAAGTTTCAGTGGAAAATACTTCGCTATTCAGATAACCAGGTAAAGAGCACTTTCAACCCTAAAAGTCATTAAGAAAATAAATTGTATTATGACAATTGTAGTTGTATGATTATTGATATGAATTGAATTGCTATTATTAATAGTTGAAGCCGTTCGCTTCTGATAACTTTGCAATGTGGACCTTAATTCTGGCAGAGATAGGCTTTATATTGATGTAATTTACTTTATGCCATTTATATTATGTTGTAAAAACGGCGACACGGCTACTTACAGTGGATAGTTATTATATAATATTGAAATTAACTATTAGCATTAAATGATAGTGACTCATAAATTAAATATTCACAAAAATGTTGGCAGATCAATGAAGTATCCAATTAAATTAGAGCAATCGAAATTGTATAATGGGCCGTTAAAATTAATGACATGCCGACTAGTTTTGTACGAGAACGTATTTTAGCAACTATACTTGTTTTTAAATATAAATAAAAAATACACTTCACCGTTGCTTTGCGAGCAGTGGAAAATATGTAAAAGTAGGTACCTATAACCTCAGAGTATATAAATACTACGTACAACTATAACTGTATTAAATTATTTGAAAATAATTAAAGTATTTTTTATTTAATGTTTAAATTTTGATAATTATTAGCATCGAAAGTTTATGAATACGGCACAGAGGGCTCCACGGCTGAGCCAGCGTAAACTTGGTATATATTCTCCATCAGTAGATTTTTTGGTGTAAAGTGTACCTAGACATTGATTCTCAACTGAGTCCTACCTCTTAGAAAATAACTTGGGAGAATAGTTATTATTATGAAATAAGTATCAAGATTATATTTTCACAGCTTAATAAAAATGACAAAGCAAAAATTTTAAGAGCGCCTGCGTAATCGCATTGGCAATAAACATTATCGGAACGAATTGCTCGAAACATTACTTTAATGCTGATTTCGCTAATGGCCGTTTCAGAATACGATACAAATCATATTAGAAGTACTCTTCACACGTCCCTATTACGATAAAATAAATTGCTTTGCAAGATAATTCATGTGTCGACAACAAGTCGTAAGAGATTTCGCCAACTTCAAAGATTTAAGAAAATTGATATTTTCATGAATTTGGCAACATTTATACCAAAACCTACAAATTGATTCATACATTATACTTGGGGTCGTATTATCTAAAGTTAACAGGCAGCAATTCTGATGATGACCATCGGGTTAGCAGTATCCCCCTAGGTTTAAGGTAGGTACCTACATAACGCGAGATCGTAAATAACATCTATCAATATTTTGCTTGTTACGATAAGCTGATTCTATTCTTCGCCAGATTTTGAGTTTTCGTAAATAAGCCACAAAACCGATATCTCGGTCGTAAAAAATGTCAGGTGCTTGGCCTTGATAAGGGATAAGAATCTGCGTGCTTTATTTACGCCATATTATTGTGTTGACTGAAAATACTAGCACGGTAAAAAAATTCAAAAAGAAATCCTTTACAGATTTATGGTGGTAAGCTGAATAGTTAGATTTTCCAGATCGAGAAAAAATCAAGGAGTCAGGGTTTAAAGTAGGAAAATGTGAATCCATAATCAAGAAAATGCAATTTGTCCGTCTATACAGATCAGATACAAAACTCAGCAAAGCAGATTCGCTGGATATAAACTATAATCTAAATTTCACATTCAGAATATTGCACATAACATTTGAAATCTAACAGCAGATTTATTAGACAGCACAGATCTTAAATTTCCCATATGCAAGCATTCCAGTTGGTGAAATTGATGATGTCCCAGACTCCAGACTAGCTGATGCAGCCCGTAATAAATGTTCTGTCAGTCCCTGGCACTAATGCATGCTAACATCGTTGATGGATCGTCGCAGGACGATGGAAGGATGCTTTTGGAATATTTTGATGTTGAAACAGATGTTACTTATGCTATCTTTGGATTATACATCACAATTATTTTGGTGTTTTTGACGCAGGTGTTACGGTAGTTAGAAAGAAAATAGATTTATTTGGGACAACACACAACATTACATTAATGACAGTACAAAAAAATAAAATAACAGAACAAACAATAAAAAACTACACAATAATGTAATGTTGCGTGATGCCAGAAATAGGTCTCGACTCAGCAATGTGCTTAGGTTATTAAAAAAAAACTAACTCTCGCGCTGGTATTCAGTCGAGGCCCACGTCCATGACATCATGAACATAGTGACACAGTACCAAACCAATTGCCTTAAAATAAAATTAACAATTTAAAATATAAAGAAGTCGATGGCTTATTCCCGTTTGTCTACGTTCCCGTTTGTCTACGTTCCCGTTTGTCAACGGTACATATACATTGGTTATGTTTATATATATTACGACCTGAGCACACGTTAAAGTACAGTTAGAGTAAAAAGTTGTGTGCCGAATTTATTTAATATTATTTTTAGTTTGTATATTTTAAAACTACCATATTAATGACTAAGCACTACATAGAATACATGTAACCTATCTATTTAATTGATGTTTTTTAATTTCTATTATTCAATATTTTTTTTGTGATACGTTTATTTTTAATTTTGGTAGTTTAATTGTTGTATTATATTTGTTGATTTTGCAATGTTTCGTTAAAATAACTTCTATTTTATATTTTATTTACCTATTATTCTGTTGCTTTTTTGTGTTGTGTAGTTGAACTATATACCTACGTTATATTTAGTGTACCAAATTATTTAATTGCACTTGTTAATTTTACTTTGTTAAGTTGTAATTTTGAATTTTCGACTTTATTGTTTTTTTTACTTTTTTTATTTTTATTTTTGTATAGTCACAATTAGATAAAAACATTACGAATGAATAAACAACGTTTACCCATTGTATATTATAGTAACGTATGTTGTTGATTTTGCTTTGCATAGGTTAAATAATTACTAGTCATAATATATTATTATTATATTTTTACATAATACATAAAAACTACACTATAACAATCTTAAATATGTACTTATTTAATTTCAAACCAATATTTACATTCCTTTAAAATTAGACAACATACTGACTGTACTTGGTGCACGCGATACACCGCTATAGGTAAGTATATGTACCGTTGACAAATTGGAACGTAGACAAACGGGAATAAGCCAAGTCGATAACCTATATTTTTTTTATGACTAGACATGCTCTTAAACTTAGGCTATTGGACATAGTTATCATATCGATGCCTAAGACTAATAATATCATTACTGTCTAACCACTATTAAATTGTAGTCAAATGCAAGCCAATAAAATTGAAAAGATTCCATGAAGAGCTTCTTTGAAAAGCTTTTTGATAGCTGTAATTGGAAGACTCAATTTTGTTTCAAAGCCATTTTATTGGTATGTTATAAAATGAAGGAAATCTTCCAGTTTTTAACAACGACTCGTATCTTAGTAAAGCTACATTTCAGCCGTATTTACAATGAAAGAAGTAAAACTTCTTTAAGCTGTGGTGGAGTTAAAACTTTTCAATATACAAAACTCTAACTTTAAAAAAGAAAAAGAAAGTCTCATGCCACGGAAATGTCACAACAAACCGACTGGCAATCAAAAGCGAACGAAAACATGACTATATTCATAGAAGACTCCGAAGAAATACCATGTTCCCATTGTGCTCAACTGAGGAGGATATTTCTACTCATTGGCGTATCGGCTATCATGCCAATGATAGTATTTGCAGCGATCCTTCTAATTATTGCTGCTGAGAAACTGGACGATCATGTAGAAGAAGCTACATCCTTGATCGTGGAATTCGTTTTTGGGATCCTATATGTGCAGCTCTTTGTAGCCACATCAGTACTGATCTTAAGCCTTATTAAAAGACGTCATCCGTTACTTAAGTATCACTACTGGTACTTCTTCTTCCACGTCATTATAATGGGGATGTTCTTATGTTCTTCAATCTTTATGACTGCTGTGAATGAGTCTTACGCCATGTCTGGATTGGTGGTCTCTGGTGGTGCAATCTATTTATACGTTTTATATCATTTCTTGCAAAGCAACCAGAGCACTTGGACTGTTATGAGGAGAGGTTATTGATGTATATTCTCTGTGATATCAATAAAATGTAGCTTGTTTTAGTTTTTACTTTTTTTTTATACGATGAAGTAACAAGCGTACGGTCCGCCTGGTGACAAGCGGTCACCATAACCATATAGACGTTTGTAACACATGACTCTAATGACATCTGGCATCCTTACTCACACGCAGGAATACAACAAAAACTTATTTGGCTGCGGTATTCTGTAAGGTGGAGGTATTTCCCCAGTCGAGCTGCTATTAGAGCGAATAGCCTCTACCTGTCATAAAATATGCCGCTATAATAATTTAGACGCAGTGAACTGTTGCAGTTGATGCTGAACCAAAATTGGTAACTACAGTATAAAAGATGCAGCTGACGGAGTACAGTGGTGGGCAATTTATCGATAAATAAATTAGTTCGCCAAAAATGAAGCAAAAGTCCAAATAGTGAAGACCGTCCTGAAAAACGGATCATATTAGAATTCCGGTTTCTATTGTGATACAATCATAAGACAAATAGTCGGAAGCAAATTGACACAATTGTACGAAAAATCCCCCAAGGAAGTAGGTATATTTGCATATTAATGATCTTATTAAAATTTCCGTGTCTCATCGCCTTAATGAAGTTAATTCAGGCGTTTGCAAGCGTCCCTTTTGGAGACAGTATGAGCACGAACACTCTTAATCGGATATATAGCGTACCCTCACATAACTTTATGAATTTGCATAAACTTAACGGTATTAACTATTTAGTCTGCCTTTTACGAGACAACAGACGAGTTTCCTCACTTAAGGCGGCCCTCTGTGGCCGGCACAACTTAAACGCAAGCATAGTCTAAAAGCTTGTTGTTTCATCCAACGTAATGTTTGACTGCGAAAAAAGAGAGACCGCATCAGAGCCGTCGGTTATCAATCGGTAAATTCCGCTGATCACTCGCGGCCGCTTTGCTAGGTCATCATTCATGATTTCGCATATCATAAAACTAGTTCCAGGCGTGTACCTCTTGTGAAAAAATCTTACAAGTTTGTCAAAAAAAGTTAGTTATTTAGAATCTCCAATACATTTGCAAGCCTGGTATCTAAATGTTTTCTTTACTTTTAAAATGTATAGGTACATTAGATATGGCCAAAGTTCAGGTAAAATTTGAACAAAAACGGGGGCTTTTACTGAATTTGTTTCACACTTTTTTTAAATTTCGCCTAGATACACGCTAGATATAGTGCACAAGATACTAATTTGTTGAAAACATCTAACGAAAAATGTTTAACAACGCCATAATAAGTACAGAGGTTTTGTATGAAAAGTATGGCATCTTGAGTGCTCTTAAAGAATACTAACTGCGAACGTATAAAAAAACTTATTGGAATAAAAAGTCGAGTGTAAACTCCTAGGAAGTGTTTGTGCAAAGAACAAATTGGGGTAACTTTATAACCTTTTCTCATCAAATTATGTTGTGCAAGGGGTTTCCGCGATGTTATACAGAATTTCTTACATCATTTGGCTCTTGAACGCTGGAGTATGAATGACGTCAGGGATCTATGCATAAGAGATGCTTGTTTGTTAAAAGTTTAAAGTGTGAAAGAATTTAACTTTTAACATGCTCTCTATTCTTTGATGTAAGTTTTTCAGAGTTGGAGGAAAGAAAATTGAGTATTCTTCTTGAGCGCTTGTTCACTTCTTTAATCTTTTTTAACTTTTGTACGGTAACTGAACTTAAGTACGTACTTTCTTTGTTTTTCAATAACCCTTATTTGCTGTTAATGCATAAATACCATGTTGTTTAGTATTTTATTAAAAACTAGCTGCCCGGCGCAACTTCGTTCGCGTGGTGCTACCCTACCCTGTGGTGCTACCCTACCCTGTGGTGCTACCCTACCCTGTGGTGCTACCCTACCCTGTGGTGCTACCCTACCCTACCCTACATCGACTGCAGTGCCATCTGCCGGGCTGATTTGTGAATCTAAACCATCCAGGGCGCCACCCAAACGCATACAAAAAAATTCATTCAAATCGGTCCAGTCGTTTAGGAGGAGTTCAGTGACAAACACACGTGCAGAAGAATTTTATATATAAAGATAAAGAGTGAAGAAAACCATGAATTCGAAAGAATTTATCAATAACGACACAAAAATAAGGACGGAGGGATCAACCCGTGACGTCAGAATACATGCCGCTGTAAATTTATTCGCAGTGAGCTTGACTATCTCAATGTATACAATGACGTCACGCGGAAAAAATATAACAGGCCAAATACAAGTTAAGTATATGTGCAAAAAAAAACACGTACATTATTAGGGTTGTCAAACACCAGAAGCGAGATTTTCCGAACGAAACAAATTGCTTGGTAAGTAGTGACGCGATTTTAACATAATCTGATCTCATGCCCATACATCATCAAGTAAGTGCTCGCACTGACATGTCGTGTCACTCTTTACTTTATGAACCATCTATCAGAATCCGGGGTAATGGACTTATGTACCATATTGGTTAACTTTAAGGACTGTTACAAGATAAGAGTAAACGTTAGGCTTGAAATGATTTAGAAGTGTGTATTGTTAGAATCCTTATATCATCCCAGGTGATATATGGACGTTTTAAAATGCCACTTCGCTTCTTGTTTATATGCGCTCTATGCAACAGGCATTAAAAATAAAAATAGTAGCAATTCGTAGTTTACGTGTAATATCATATTTTTACTGCGGGAGTTTAAAACTTATTTTAAGTGCCTCAAGTTATTATTACCAAGGGCCAATTAAATGTTTTTTTTCTTGTAAGTACGCCTGATGGTAAACAGTTACCGTAGCCTATGGACTCTTGCAACAACTCGCACATTGCCGACCCTGCAAAAATCTCTTCACACCCTTTGTCATTTCAACTTCTCCAAAAATCCCCATATTTTATGATTTTATTCTTTAAATGACGAAGAAGATATACTTGATAATCATAAAAGTAACGATGACAATACATTCGTAAGTAATTTCCATTCGCAACGTAAATACTAAAATAGTCGATCTTTTGATTCATAAATAAATTCACAGCACATATTTAATTGCGCTTAACAACTCAATGAGCCTTTTGTCGTATAAAATAAGATTATTTTTACAATGGACTGAAAATCAACTATAATGAATATTCATGGGACGCACCGATATGGACTATTCGGGACAGTGCAATAATTGTGTTAACGAGCTATAGTAACCTTGTTAAAGCGGCCGAGCTGTGTTGGCGATAATTTACGAACGTTTTGTACGCACGTACAATGTTCAGCCGTATTGAAAAAAAAATCGACCCATATTCATTTTTGCTTCGTGTGCAATAAAATTTTATATGGAGGTAGCGGAGCGTGCAATATGACCTCTTTATTGATCAAAGGGGAAAAGGTGTGCAATTGTAACCACATATTGTAGCTAAATACGATATAAAAGCTCTTCTTAGCACTACCTAACGTCTGGAATTAATTTTATAGCTTTATATTTTTTTTTGCTGCATGCGTCCTTCCTCATTTTACAGCTAAGCAATTTTGGACCGTAAGTTAACATTGCATTGATTAATATCTGTATCATTAATTGTAACTACGCTAATCAATTTGCACTCATCTGACACTGAGTTCTAATCTCCTTTTTGTTAGAGGCGGCTGTTGACGTTTCTGTGTAGCTAACCATTAATTACTCGTTCAATGTACATCAGGAAGGCCTTCAGGCGAAGTCCAGCAGTAGACTAATGAATACAATAACCAGATAAAGGCTATGTGACGACAACCTTTGGTGAAAACGCCACCGTGACCTGCATGCTAAATATACTGAAAGTTATTCGACAGAATCTTCGTTCTTTAGTCGTTTCCCTTGACTTGCGGTTAAAAAATAACAATAGATTTTTATTGTTTTCCTTGCCCGTGCGGATCGTCAAACAGTCAAAGGAATAAAACGTACAGTTTGATTTCAGAAAAAATACCAATAATTCGTATATTGTAAATATTAATTTCGTATTTATATATATAATAGTCGTCTATTTAGTATGGCATCAAAAACCTGGGAAAAATATGCAGTTACATACAATCATCATCATCATCATCAGCCTATAATGTCCCACTGCTGGGAACAAGCCTCCTTTCACAAATGAGGGTGAAAGAGAATGGGCAATACTCCACCACGCGTGCCCACTGCGGATTGGTGGAGGTAGGCTAGTGGTCAACCTACTGTTGGAATTTTTCAAGACGCCTAGGAGGCATCCAGCTAGCTTAACGACTATTACAATTAAGTGATAACCGGGACTAACGGCTTTACGTGCCTTCCGAAGCACGGAATTTACATACAATAACATCGTTTAACTCTATCTACAGATGAAACAGACTATTGTTTTGCAACCTCAAAGTTGAAAGATTATGCCCATATAGTCTACGGTCACTGCTTACCATCAGGCGGGTCATTAGCTTGCTTATAGTGGTATAAAAAAACCTTTACAGTTACAAAAATGCCGTACGAGATTAATAACGCATGTCAAGTTGAATCAAAGCCTCATAAGTTAAATGGTCTCACTTCACTAAAATGAACAATACCCCACCTACGTATGACGTATACGGATATTTATTTATATGAATTGATTTTATATATTCCGCCTTCTTGTTGAATTATCCTACATCTATTCACCGCTAAGTTCAGTTTCTGAAGCGAGCGTTTTCGCATTGAAGCACTTGCAAAACACTAGTTTAGAACTCCTACGAGCTAAGTCAAACGTTACTCAGAAAAGCTAGTGCAATGTGCAAAGCTCTCAAAGAATGAACTAGTTCCAAACCGTTAGATAGTTATGGAATTACAGAATTATTTGTAATGAGAAATGTTAGAATCATCTTTATAAGCTACAAACTTTGTGGTGATGCGAGAGCGGTTATGTGGACTGTATTTTGCGGGTGCCCAAAGTGTAAGGCAGGGCTGGCTGGCACTTCCTAGGTGGACCGGAACAAATACCTAACTTATTCCTCAAATGCAGTAAGGAGAAAACATAGGAGAGAGCGAGAAAGGACTTACCCCAAACAAGACGGCACACAGTTGTACCAAGACACACCGTAAATCGCTTTACGAATTGGTTAGTTCACCCGCTTACAATAAGGATTTTGCCGCTAGTCTATTAGAAAATCGGATTCAATGGAAATTGTAGATAATGCACTGCGTGCTTTACATATCTTTTTTTTTTTCAATGTCTAAATTAATCTCCCTCGGCCTGTGCAAAATATTTACCGAAGTTTCATTGCAAATGGATAAACATATTATATAGATGAACTAAGGAGGCTTTCAGAGATTTATTGGTACTTTATAACGTCTACCTAACTTGGAGTCAGGCCCATCGCTGTTGGCTCAACTTTTCGGCGCCTAGCTTCCAAAATTTCAGTCCGGCACGTTTTACCGAAACTACAAAAACAATTCGAACCCATCCAATTGGGCTTTGGCACTAAGGGAGGGTGCGAGGCCGCTTTTCATGGTCTACGTACCTGCTTAGCCAATGACCAGTGTGAGGTGGTTCTCAAAATTGATGTCAAAAACGCTTTTAATTCGGTGAATAGGGACACCCGGCTTTCGGAAGTCAAAAATCATGTTCCAGAAATTTATAATTACCTACTGAACTGTTATGCAGAAAATTCAAAATTAATGTACAAAAACCACGAACTTTCTTCGGAAGTTGGTTGTCAGCAGGGTGATCCCCTCGGGCCAGCCATTTTTAGTTTAGCCATTAATCCCATTACTCAAAATTTACATTCAAAATTTAATGTGTGGTACTTAGATGATGGGACTCTAGGAGGAGATGCTAATACAGTACTCGCAGACCTTTTAGAGATAAAAACTAATTTTAATACTATCGGTTTCGAATAAAATTTTGACAAATGCGAACTTTACCTAAATTGTGACCATTACTACCCTGATATAATTCAAAAGTTTAACGCACTTGCTCCAAACATAAAAATAGTAAACAAAGAGACCCTAAACCTCCTAGGGTCACCAATATTTGAAGAGGCCATCCCCGATATCATCACACATACTATCTCCAAATTCCAAAATAACGCCGACCGCTTACTTGAGATTAATTCGCACTCTGCAATAACAATTTTAAAATTCTGCCTTTTTGTCCCTAAATTTACTTACCTGCTCCGCTGCTGCCCTTTCTGGAAGCACCAAAACTTATTATTACCGATTGATCTTATCATTAAATCTTCTTTGGAATCCATACTTAATATACAGCTAAGCGAGCATTCTTGGGCCCAGGCATCTCTTCCCATCAGATATGGTGGGCTAGGGATGCGCAAAATTTCCAGTGTCGCCTTACCGGCGTTTCTATCGTCAGTCCACGGCACGTCGACTCTTGTAGGTAAAATCCTGAGGACCTTCCCTTTAAACTACAAGATCGCGAGTCTGGATGATGCTAGGAGCGCCTGGCAGATGGCTTGCCCGGGTCAAGATCTTCCCACAAATTTAAATATTCAACGGAGCTGGGACGACGCCATTTCAAACATTCTTTTTAAAAAATTACTCAATTCCAGTTCCGGCCATGCGCGTGCACGCCTATTGGCAGCTGCCGAGCGTGAAGCGGGCCAATGGCTACACGCGTACCCTACGCCTACCACCGGGACCTATTTAGAACCATACACCCTAAGGCTCGCCGTAAGCCTGAGATTGGGTGCTATGGTTTGTACTCCACACAAGTGCCCCTGTGGCACATATGTCGACGAGCTGGGACACCACGGGCTATCATGCCATCTGAGCGCAGGCCGCCTCTCCAGGCATGCCGCCATAAATGATATCATCCGCCGTGCTCTTGCCACCGTCGATGCGCCGGCGATACTCGAACCAAACGGCGTCTCGAGGGACGATGGCAAGAGACCGGATGGGATGACCCTGGTTCCGTGGAAGATGGGACGAGTCCTGGTGTGGGACGCGACATGCGTAGACACGCTGGCGCCGTCACATCTACCACGGACCACCATCAAGGCAGGCGGGGCGGCAGAGGCGGCTGAATCGCGCAAAATTTCCAAATACCAGGGTCTTGGCACCCAATACCATTTTGTGCCGTTCGGTGTCGAGACCCTCGGTCCGTGGGGTCCCAATGCCCGGCTACTATTTAAGGAGCTTTCAAAACGGCTCGTCGACTCCACCGGAGACCAAAGGGCTGGCAGCTTCCTCGCCCAGCGTATTAGTATCGCTATTCAGCGAGGAAATGCTGCCAGCATCTTTGGGACAATGCCACGGGGGCCCTTTTTAGTAGTTATTTAAATAGTTTAGAGATAGTTATTATTAATTTAGTTTTTAGTTAATTTTAATTTTATATAGATCATTATAGTTTATTTGTATATATAGACACTTATGTTAATTTAAAAACAACTATCACAAACTGAATAAAATTTTAATTTTTAACCTAACTTGCAAGTAGTATTATCGGTACAAAAAGGTAAGGTTTTTAGTTTATAAATGCCTAATATGCGCTTGTTTTTACCAAATTATGTCCAAGCAAGGCCTATTAAGGTGGAAGCTACTAAAGTGCAGAGAAGCAACTCAGCAACGTTAATTATTTGATTTATGCCATATAAAGTTAATCTAACTCTACAAGTAGGTATATAGCTGCTATATCGCCACTACATGGCCAATTACGTGGTTGGCTGCAATTCGAGGACGATACATCGGGTCCTACACGGCCGGGAGCCTGAATAGCGAATACTGACACTTGATTGCTATTCGAAACTTAATTCGTTCGTGGCCGTTGCGGGCCCACATTCGATTGGAAAGCGTCGAGTGTTTGCTGGACTACTGCAGCTATTTTATGAGCACGTTCAATTATATTTTATGGTGCATAAAATTTTGTGGGGTTTTGGATGTTCTTTTTGTTTGTTGTGATTATATTAGGTATAGCTGAATTGAAAAAAGTAAAGCTGAATTGGTAAACATTTCTATACAGATAAATTAAAAAAATACGCATCGATTGGACCAAATTATATTTTTATACCTTTTGCGGTCGAGACCATGGGACCGTGTGGGTCCGAAGCTCACCGTTTTGCTCGCACTTTATCATCAAAATTGATCGAGGCCTCCGGGAACCAGCGAGCTTTTTCTGCCAACGCATCAGCTTGGCTATCCAAAGAGGAAAGGCTTATTCCCGTTTGTCTACGTTCCCGTTTGTCAACGGTACATATACATTGGTTATGTTTGTATATATTACCTACCTTCGCACACGTTAAAGTACGGTTAGAGTAAAAAGTTGTGTGCCGAATGTATTTAATATTATTTTTAGTTTGTATATTTTAAAACTACCATATTAATGACTAAGAACTACATAGAATACATGTAACCTATCTAGTTGACGATATATTTTTCAAACACAGGTAAAATATTCAACAAATATGAACATGGTCTGTGTGACATAAAGTTTTTTTTGAAGCGAGTATCTTCTCTTTGCCGGCTATTTAATTGATGTTTTTTTTAATTTCTATTATTCAGTAATTTTTTTGTGATACGTTTATTTTTAATTTTAGTAGTTTAATTGTTGTATTATATTTGTTGACTTTTCAATGTTTCGTTAAAATAACTTCTATTTTATATTTTATTTACCTATTATTCCTTTGCTTTTTTGTGTTGTATAGTTGAATTATATACCTACGTCATATTTAGTGTACCAAATTATTGCACTTGTTGATTTTACTTTGTTAAGTTGTAATTTTTAATTTTCGACTTTATTGTTTTTTTACTTTTTTTATTTTTGTATAGTCACAATTAGATAAAAACATTACGAATGAATAAGCAACGTTTACCAATTGTATATTATAGTAACGTATGTTGTTGATTTTGCTTTGCATAGCTTAATTAATTACTAGTCATAATATATTATATTTTTACACAATACATAAAAACTACACCATAAAAATCTTAAATATGTACTTATTTAATTTCAAACTAATATTTACATTCCTTTAAAATTAGACTTAACATACTGACTGTACTTGGTGCACGCAATACACCGCTATAGGTAAGTATATGTACCGTTGACAAACGGGAACGTAGACAAACGGGAATAAGCCCGAGGAAACGCGGCCAGCCTTCAGAGGAAATTTTCTATAAGTAATAATGTTATAACTGTAATAAGCAACTTCTATAATACTTCCATGAGTAGAACCTCAAAGGCAACCAAAGGTATAAATTGATACAAGAACGAATCAATTTCATAGCAACTAGCATACCTCCTTGTGGCTCGAACTTTATCTTAGTGGCAACCATAATAGCGCATAAGGTTATATTATGGTCATATAAAGTACCAAAGATAGTGCACATATTAGACATGCTACTCACGCATCTCAAATGACCGTAACAAGTGGCAACGTAGGCGAGTTTCAGCCTCAGTATCACCAATTAACTTGCCGCGTCGTAAAAACGTGTGTAGACTTCCTTACGCTATGTGACATTCTATTCAATGATAGTCAATATTATGGTATGTAATGTCGTCTTTATAGAAGAGGATTTTATCGCTCACTTATAGGTTTAAGCGGACTGTTTTGATAAGTGCGCGTTCATGATCTAATCTAAAGGAATTAGCATTTGTCTGTGTAGAAAGAATGGAAAAAATATATTATTTATTGCTTACAATTTATACCTAGACACCAACAGACCTTTTATAATGTTTAAAGATAAGAATAAAGCTTACAAGCAAAGCGTGACATAGCGTTATAAAGTCGCCTGAGGGCCAACCACAAGCTCTTAAAACATTACACACTTATTATAAGCTTATTTGACTTTTGTCCCTCTTTGACATCCGGGCGGCGTCAAAACAGGACATAAGACAAATAAGGTTATTTTAACCTTGTTTTAAGAGCTTGTGATACTGAACTCACTGCCGACTTTGCTGTACAAAAAAAACTAATCTCACGTACAATCTTCCCATATATGACAACCATGCTTAATCAATTTGCGAAGACACTATGCCTACAAGTGGATGTAATAAGTAAGAAAATTGTCTCAAGCCATCACTTCCCGGCACCTGACGAGATTGGCTGATAGAAATCAATTTACTTTCACGGGCGCTACCACCCCTTGCCAATTTAACTTCGATTAAGCCGCAAGTAACGTCCAAAGTGAAAAAAACTACTGCTCCTCGAAGGTTCCTTATAAATTGTGTTTGCGATAGGCGTTCGCTAAGTTTGTTGTACTTTTTTAGTTACAAAAGTTTCGTAGATCGATACTTGTCCGAATTTTAATAGCGATGGCAGAATATTCTTATTGGTTTCTAGGCATCACAGAGAATAGAAAAAAAAAGAAAAGATAATTGAAAACTGTTTTACAAAAAACTTAAACCGACTTCAAAGTACACTAAAAAGTAATCAAATCCTGACCCGATGACAATGGGACCAAACGGAAAGTGTACTCTTCCAAACAATAAAAGAATTTTCCAAATCGGTTAATAAATTAAGGAGGTAACAAACACAAAAAAAATACAGCCGAATTGAGAACGTCCTCCTTTTTTTTAAGTCTGTTGAAAATGAGACAACTTGCTACATCCTCTCGTAACTCTTTATAGGTGACTATATGGAGACTCCCAAGCCTATACATTTAAAAAAATAAGCTTTACAATTTTTGGAAACAATTATCCTAACACAAGGGGAAAAGATATGACTGAGAAAAGAAAACTAATGAGGTGTCACTTGGACTTTGCGTGAAGGTTACACACCGCAGTTAACTTTTGAGGAGCAACACTGTGAGTTACCTAATGTTACCGTGTTGCAAAGTGTTGCTCCTTGTGGATGCCCCTTTACATAACCGCATTCGTTCGTTACTCATTTTTCTCTTTGGTTCCCATCCCAAATATGCGAAGCTTTGCTTGTAAAACCAAAGTCAAATATAAAAACCATCCACGTATATTTATTTCATTTGTATATTTTTTTATTCAATGAGTGTATTTATATTTTAATGCCTTAAGCTTGAACCGTCTTATTTTACTCTTACATCAAAGAAACCCTAATTCTTTTGATGTCAATCTCTTTCAGGAAAAAGCAAAGTATGTCCGAGTTTTTTGCCGGTAAAAGGAAAAATCACCATTTTTGTATTGAAATCTGTTCGTAATCAAGTTAAAGTCAATCAGATTGTTGGGTTAACTGTGCAAGAACAAGTAAATAGTAATATAGAATTCCAAACGATCTCTTGCTTGACTTTGTTGTTTGCTAAATTATAGATGAATGGATCAAGCAATGATCTTATACTTAAATAATAATAAGAAATTCGGTACAAGATGGTTTGATTACTTAGTCGCTTTGTTTTTTTATACCGCTAAGATGAAAAAAAACATGCGGCGTTTTGGCGAGCGGTTACCGTAGCCACACCAGCACTAGACAAGATGGTTGTCGACAATTGTTATCGTTAGTAAACGATCAACCTTTGTATGGGATTGACATAAGAGATTGTTAAAAATCACGTGATTTTTCGATTTGAAATGTCAATCCCATACAAAGTTTTTTTTTTTTTAACAAGGATACAAATGTTTTTGTTCTAAGGATACATGTATAGAAAAATATTAATCAAAATACATTTGCATCTAGTGGGCAGTAACACCTAAACTAGGTAGAACCTGTATTATAGGTGTAATTGCTCTTATTGCTCTTCCATCTGTTATGGCTCAAGGAAATGATTGTACATAACTTGGTATGATAATATTATTACTTAACATATTAGCTATTTTAGAAAAAAAAAAATGTATAATTCCTATAATTTATATAATTAATAATAATAATAATAATTTATTTTTAATGATTTAAACAAATTAATATTTTTTTATACAATTCCTTTAATTTATATTTAATGATTTATACTATTCTTATATAATGTATGATTATACCTAAATAATGTATGATTATTACATGTATATTATTTCACTATTTTTATTCATTGTATGTAAGCCGTCACGTAGTGTTGTGGTTGATCGTTTACTAACGATAACGTTTCATAACGATGACGATTAATCGTCATCGTTATGAAACAAGATTGTTGTTGACATTTGTCAACAACCTTGACAACAACTACCATCTTGTTTACTGGCCCAGGAGTATCACTCGCGCGTTGCCACCGCTGGAAAAATAATATATTCGATACAGCGAGGTATCCAAAGTGTTATTTTCTGGCTGTTATACAACTAATGCTTTTATGCGAGCCGATGTCTCTTGGTCTAACTAAAACTAACTTGCAGAATGATCATTAAGATAAGGCAGGTTTCTTATACTAGAATTTCAAAAGATAATCTTTGTACGAATGTAGTCCATAAAATTGGATTGCCGAATTAGGTGTAGTGTGTAGTCATGTGTAACCTTTAAATAGCGTGACTTAAGATAAATAAATGCATTCACAACGGAGCACTCGTGGTTTCAATACGTTCCCGGTTCCCACAGTACATGGCGACCCTGCCAGTCGGCGCACTGTAGCCATGCGCCCGCGTTCGCGCCCGCGTGTCTCGCGATAACATAACATTTGAAGAATAATTTTACCATCGTTAAAATGAAGAAATCAACAAAATCATAAGAAGACATTATCAGAAGATTTTAAGAAATAATTATGAAGATAAATAAGAAGCTAAAATTAATAAATTGAGAAAAAAATAATTATAAATAAACCATTATGAAGAAAGAAGAACATTACCTAACTATGAAGAAAAAAACAACAATATATACATATACCTATCAAGAATGAAGACACAAAATGCTATAATAATTAGAAGAAAGAAGAATTGAAGGAGCGGTGTCCAGGGTTTTCCCGGCCCACGGAGTCCAGGGTATAGCCCGGCCCAATCATCATGGTTTGCAGAGCAATCAACCTTCGTGCCTTCATGCCTTCGTGCCTCACCTTCGTGTCTACGTCTACCACATCGTCGTTTGCGCCTAGGAGCTGGGACACACGACGTGCATCCGGAAAACATCAAAAGAAAATGTAATCTTTAAAATTAGTAAGTGGCTCTTATTGATTTATTTTAACAAACGATAGGTCATTGGGTTATTAGTAGTATAATTACAGAAATATTCTATTTTAAATGAGCAGAATTGTAACTTTATTTTAATACGTCTAAAAATAAACAATGATAGAGTACCTAGTTAATTTTAAGAAAAGTTTTGTCAGTATTTTTTTTTCTTTCTGTCACTTAATGAATTTAGTTTAACGGATAAATAGTGAACATTTTTTTTATGGATAGGCTTAATCTAATATATGAAGCCCTAAAGAGCATATGTGAAAATATAAGAAAATTAGGACCTAAGAGGAGAAAGGAATGCATAGGCGTTAATAAATTCGAGAATGCCGAAGCATTATACAATGAATATAAGCAAATTTTAGGAGAATTTAATAACGAAAGTATATATAATGCAGAGTTATCGGGTTATTTATCGGGTTATACCTTAGAACTTGTTTGTAAAAGTATCGAGGATACTTACGAGAAAATTTTACGATATAAGGGTTTAAATAGAATCAAAATGGAGACTTTTGATTTAAAAACAGCTAGTTCATTAATTCCCATGATGGATGGTAAAGAGGATACTACTGAACGGATCATAGACGGTGTTGAGATGTATAATAGATGTTTAAAATCGGACGATAATAGGCAATTACTGATTTCTTTTGTTTTAAAAATGAGATTAACAAAAACAGCAAAACTAAAATTAAAAACAGAATATACAAGTGTACAACTTATGATTGATGATATGAGACAATTTTTACTTACAAAAAAATCGGCAAATTCTTTATTGTCTCAGATAAACAACATGTCACAAAATAGCATGACAATTGTAGAGTATGGTAGTAAGCTGGAGGAGCTTTTTATGGAACTTACTATAGCACAAGCCGATGGGAACCAAAAGGCAAGTGCAATTCTAAGCCCCATCAATGAAAAGATGGTACTAAAAAGATTTGCTGATGGTCTTAGGAATAGGCGGGTGAGTACCATTATATCAGCTAGGAACTACACCGAGCTTAAGGACGCCGTGCGTGCAGCCCAAGATGAGGAGCTGTCACGCCCTGGATTTTCAGAACAAGGTGCAGTAAATACATATTTACGAGGTACAAATAAAAACATATTTTATAGGAACTCTAGGTACAGTCGAGGTCGCAGTAATTTCCATCGTGGTCAGCCACAGCAGCAACACAGAGGCAATCAGCATCATGCTCATTATATACCAGCTTCTCGTGGTTATGGGTACAACAACCGCGGAAGAACATACCACGCTGACAACCGTGGTTATACGAGACCGAATAGAGGTAACTTTAGAAATAATAGAGTTTCATTTAATAGAGGAGGTCAACGTAACGAAGAAGAAAATGTGCATTTAAATCAGTTTTTTCGAGTCTAACTATGTTTTCACATGCGAAGGTTTGGATTACATTTATTTATATTTTGGAGATCGAAGGTGTACGTTTTTAATAGATACAGGCGCATCATTATCAATAATTCGGAGTGAGATAGTTGAAAGACACGTTAAATTATTTCAAGATAGTACAGTCATAAACGGAATAGGTGGAAAAGTTCAAGCTAAATGCTTCGCATATATTCCATTACAGTCTGAAAACGGTGAAGGATTTCACCACAAGTTATATTTATTTGATACCATACCTTGCGCTGCTGACGGTATTATCGGTTTAGACTTTCTTAGAACTTATAATGCAAACATAAACTTACCGACCAACCAACTTACATTACAATGTAATCATAAAGTTTATAAATTAAATATACATACACGAAATAATTCCTACGTAGATTCAAAAGATTATGTAACTATACCAGCAAGGAGTGAATCAATTCATTACATAGATATAAATAAAAACATATTTAAAGACTGTGTGGTGTATACGAAACAATTAGATGAGCATATTTTTATGGCAGGAAGTATTGTAAAGCCAAATAGAGGTAAAATTCCATTAAAAATATTAAATACCAGTGAAAAGTCGGTCAGAATTTCAAAGAATAATTTAGTTCAACAACATGATTTTGATTATTTAGAGAATTATAATATATGTTCATTCAATGAATCTCAAAAAAAGGTAGAACGCGTTAAAAAATTATTACCAGAGTTAAAATTATCGCATTTAAATTCAAACGACAGGAAAGAAATAGAGATTATTTGTGCAAAGTATGCCGACATATTTTTTTTAGATGGCGATAAGCTTGGTACAGCAAAAGTACTTGAGCAAAGTATTAGTGTGAAACCAAATACAAAACCTGTTTATATTAAACCTTATCGCCTTCCGGAGTCGATGAAGCCAGAGATTAATAGGCAAGTCAAGAGGATGTTAAGTGACGATATAATTGAGCCCACAAATAGTGAATGGAATAGTCCAATATTATTAGTACCTAAAAAATCAGATGGAACTAAAAAATGGCGTTTAGTTATAGATTATAGAAAAGTTAATGAATCCATACAAGATGATAAATTTCCATTACCAAATATTACTGAAATTTTAGATTCACTTTCAGGAAGTATATGTTTTAGTCATCTCGATTTGCATCAAGGTTTTTTCCAATGTAGTTTAAAGCCAGAGAGTAGGAACATTACTAGCTTTGCTACAGGTCAGGGACAGTTCCAAATGAAACGTTTACCGATGGGATTAAAAATAAGCCCTAGCGCTTTCTCTAGAGTCATGTCAATAGCGATGTCAGGTCTTACTTACGATAAATGCTTTATTTATTGCGATGATTTAATTGTTTTTGGGAGAAATTCGCAAATTCACAATAAAAACTTAATTGACGTATTCGAACGACTTAGGAAAATGAACCTTAAGCTCAATCCAAATAAATGCGATTTTATGAAAACACAATTGTTATATTTAGGACATGTAGTATCGGCGAACGGCGTATTGCCCGATCCCGATAAGATAATAGTATTGCAAAAATATCCGGTGCCAAAAAACGCAGATGAAGTCAGGCGATTTGTAGCTTTTTGTAATTACTATCGAAAATTTATTAAATCATTTGCAGAAATTACAATACCTTTGAACAAATTATGTCGAAAAAATGAATCATTTTTATGGACCGATGAATGTCAGAAATGTTTCGAGATTCTTAAAAGTAAATTATCTTCACCACCCATTTTGCAATACCCAGATTTTTCGAATGAAAATAATTTCATTCTACAGACTGATGCATCTGGATTCGCGATTGGTAGTGTATTATGTAATAAGGATTTAAAGCCAATAGCATACGCCAGTAGACCATTAAATAAAGCAGAATTAAATTATCCAACAATACAAAAAGAATTGTTAGCTATCGTTTGGAGTATAAAGTATTTTAGACCCTATTTGTATGGGAAAAAGTTCACTATTATGACAGATCATAAACCACTCATTTACTTGTTTGGTATGAAAGATCCGTCAACGAGACTATTGAAATTTAGGCTGCAATTGGAAGAATACGATTATGATATTATATACATTAAAGGTAGTGATAACGTAGTAGCAGATGCACTGAGTAGGGTGACAATAAGCTCAGAAGAATTAAAATCAATGAATGATAAAATAACAGCTATGGTCATAACTAGAGCACAAAGAGCAAAGATTAATCAACAAAATAGTGATATTAGGGAAAACACGAGTTCTATTAGTATACCTGTCGAACCGAGGTTAGGCCAACCGAGAGTCGCAGAGATATTAAGAAAACCAAGTGACTATGTAGAGTTAAAGTTTGTTAAAGGAAAAGATTTAAATAAGAAAAATATAACTTATGAGGAACGATGTTTTGTTTATGTTGAAAATGAATTAATTTTATACATCAATCTTAATTACATGTCGCACTTTACGCGAGTCGAATTTGCGAACATATTAAGCAATTGTTGTAAGAAAATAAATATTGAAAAGATTTGTATAATTAAAAACGAATATAATATAAAATTTATAAAAGAATTAATAGACGAAATAAAGAGTAGAGACAAGTGGTCCGGACCACAGATAAATATTCTTAGAGGAATAAAACGAGTCTTAGATAATGACGAAAAAGCGTACATACTACATGACTATCATTTACTGCCCACGAGCGGACATGCAGGTGTGAGGCGTATGATAAATAATATAAAAGGTAAATATTTTTGGCCAGGTTTAGAAAACGATGTGCGAAAGTACGTGAGCAAGTGTCAAAAGTGTCAAACCAGTAAGTATACTAAAAATACTATAGAACCGATGATCGTGACAACCACGGCGGCGAGTGCCTTCGAAAAGGTATATTTAGATTTAGTGGGTCCATTAGATAAGGATTTAGATGATAATGTTTACATATTAAGTTTGCAGTGTGAACTGAGTAAGTACGTGGAGGCGTATCCAATTAAACGAAAAGACACGGTAAGTGTTGCAAGAGCATTTGTAAATAATTTTATTCTTAGGTATGGTTTACCAAAAACCATTGCTACGGATCGAGGTACAGAGTTCATGTCAGAAACAATGACTGAAGTATGCAAATTACTACAGATTGAAAAGGTAAATTCTACATCTTATCATCATCAATCATTAGGTGCACTAGAGAATACACATAAACACCTAGCTGCATTTTTAAGAGCTCAATGTGACGGACATACTGAGACTTGGAGTCAATGGCTTCAATATTGGTGTTTCTCGTATAATACTACGGTACATACAGAAACTAGGTATACACCGTTTGAATTAGTGTTTGGTAAATCATGTAATTTACCTAACAATTTAACTAATGATATCGTAGAGCCTTTATATAACTCCGATAACTATGCATTAGAACTAAAGTATAGGATACAATTAGCAAATAGGGAAGCTAGAAATAATTTATTATTAAGGAAAATGGAAAGAAAATGTTCATATGATAGAAAGTGTAATCCTGTAGTTTATAAGAAAGGAGATTTAATATTATTAAGGAATGAAACTGGAAAAAAGTTAGATAAGTTGTTTGATGGTCCATATCCAGTATTACATGAAAATGAACCAAATGTAACTATATTAAAAAATGGTAGATCTGAAATTGTTCATAAAAATAGAACAAAGCGATATGTAACTTAGTATAGTACCTTTAATAATCCTTGTTTAGTTTAAGTGTTGTAACTTTGTTATCGGATCCGTGACACTTTGTTTCTTTTAGCTCATAAATTATGATAAGGTATAGGATTGAATAAACACTTCAAATATTGTTTTTTTAAGTTTTGATTTTTTTAAGAGACTTGTTGAAATTTAAACTTATCGATGTTTGACATTTCAGTTGATATATTAGTGTACTTGAATTTTAGTAGGAATGTTAGTAAAGAGTGTTATGATTTTGAATAGATAATCACCAAAGTTTTTTTTTTTTTAAGATAGTTGATTAAGTATAATTAGTTTTGAAATTTGTGTATCTTTTTTTTTTTTTTTATTGTTATTAGTATAAAAAAAATAAGAATGTATCTTAATTTACATTTTATTTTTTTCTTTTAGGGGGAAGATGTAGTGTGTAGTCATGTGTAACCTTTAAATAGCGTGACTTAAGATAAATAAATGCATTCACAACGGAGCACTCGTGGTTTCAATACGTTCCCGGTTCCCACAGTACATAGGTATCTCCTTATACTGAAATCCCCTTATACATAAATGTTCTGTAGTATTATCAAAGATTTATTGGATAAGAAGGTGGAATTGTGGGCGTTTTAGCACATTTTCTAGGAATAAGAGCCGAGTTTTAGAAACGTTTATCTATTTTGCGGATTTAATATTATTTATTAATAATATATTTTTTTATCTTTGATACAAATAGCATTTATGGATCACTATAGACCTATAAGAAACGCTGGAGTGACGATATCATAGCTACAACAGGAAAGGAATGGATTAAACGAACTAAAAACAGGGAAAACTGGAACAAACTGGAGGAGGCCTATATCAAATAGGAGTTCCTATCCAAGAAAATCTAACATGTGAATGGAATAAAGACAAAAAATAAAACATTATGTTAAAATACTTCAAATTGTGTAAAAATTTAAAGTGGAAATTCATAATATACATACATGTAATACTTAGGTGATGGGAAATAAAAGGCTTTATTATTATATTATTATTATTATTATAGACCTATAAACCGTTATCTTTAATCAAATATGCGTGAATACTTTTGTTTAAAAAAAATATTTGATCCCTTGGGAAAGCAGGCATAGACTCGGATGGATAGTAGTCTTGAATAAATCGAACGTTATCTTTTACGCCACATATTTTATTCATCCAACGCTGGGCCTGTCATATATTATCATGTTGCTCGGCTTGCCTGCGGTTACTCGATGTATCCGGGATAATATAGATATTTTAAAAAGAAATTATTCAAGTTTGAACAGCTAAAATATCCTTTTAGGCCCAATGATATAATACTGGGTGGAGACTTCGAGATGGCATATTTTCGAAACCTATGTTGGGTTGGTCATGCTGAACAACTTTTACTATGGGACCAATTGTTTTTTTTAACTCTTCATAGTAAATGTCAACCTTGCTCGACCATAATGTATGAAAAGTAAAAAAAAATTTTTGAGTATTCAGTGTTGGTCCCATAGTAAAAGTTGTTCAGCATGAGTAACCCAACATAGGTTTCGAAAATATGCCATCTCGAAATCTCCACCTGTTATGATATGAATAAAACAAGTAGATACCGCACTAGAGCGTGCTAATTGTTGCAGACAAATTCAGACAATTGTCTTAATTTGGCTTAGCGGCTACAGATAGCTATCTCTTTCTGTTTCATCTTCTATATTTTATTTAGTATCCGTATTATCTAATTCATTCTCTTTTTTCAATAATAAAAGACTTAGGAATAAATCGTGTTAATCGTAAATGAACCTAATAAGCTACCATTGGATGGAGGAGATTTGAACAAAATTGTAAAAGACATGGCACATGGTTTCAAAACGTTTGATGCGAACGCGGCGCGGCGGTTGAATGATTTCCCTTGCGAATTGAATTGTCATTGTCATATACCCATTGAGTCGTACAATATTTTACTTTTTAATTATAATGTTACTTGTGTCGTCGTATTTTTATGGTTGCATAGTCAAAGTATTCTTGCTAGAGCTTTGTCGCGACAGATTGAATAACACTGCCATAGCCTAACTGCACGCCAAATTTCACGATGATCCGTTGAGTAGATGAGGCGTGAAGGCGTAACAAACAAACCAACAAACTAACTTTCACATTTATAATATTAATAGACGTAGTATTTATATACTCTGAGTGAATAGTTAGGATTATATCCCATAGTGAAAAGCCGGCTTAATAGTACACGACTTCTTTGGTACTAGGCGCACAGATCGCCAAAGAGACAAATTTATAATAACCGTATAGAGCAATTATAGAGATAATGACCCTTCATTGAGCGGTGACACGTTGATTATGATTTTAAGGTGGCCCTGTGTGGCCGGCGCAACTTCAACGCAAGCATAGTGTAAAAGCTTGTTGTTTCATCCAACGTAATGTTTGACTGCGAAAAAAGTGAGACAGCATCAGAGCCGTCAGTTATCAGTCGGTAAATTCCGCTGATCACTCGCGGCCGCTTCGCTAGGTCGTCATTCATGATTTCGCATTCATGAAACTTGTTCCAGGAGTATACTTCTTGTGAAAAAATCTTACAAGTTTGTGAAAAAAAAGTTAGTTATTTAGAATCTCCAATACATTTGCAAGCCAGGTATCTAAATGTTTTCTTTACTTTTACAATTTATAGGTACATTAGTTATGGCCAAAGTTCAGGCAAAAACGCTGTTTTTCGGAGGCTTTGACTGAATTTGTTTCACACTATTTTTAAATTACGCCTACGGCTAGATATATTACAATACAAGATACTAATTTGTTCAAAACATGTAACGAAAAAATTTTAACAACGCCATAATAAGTACAGAGGTTTTGTATGAAAAGTATGACGAATAGAGTCCTCTTAATTCAATAAACTTGGAAGTAAAGATTTGGTATGAATTTTATAGTAATTAATTTTGAGCTGAAACTTTTTGTAGAGAGTCTATACCTGATGTAGTCTTCACTCTACGGATAGCTATACCCTTTCCGTAACATGTTGTATAAAATATAAAAGTGTAGTGTATACATGTTTTCATAGAGAGAAGTTTTTACCCTTAGATAATTCATGTTGGTTCACAAATATTGGTCCTATATCCAAACGTCACTATATATCATCCAGAGAAATCTAGGGTCATAATGGATGGCGATAACGCCCTAAGGTCTGTTAGGTTATAAATTGTGCTGACAGTACTCTTGATTCTTATATGTTCGGAATTCTTTAAAATAATCTAGTTTTTGAAGTTCCGGTGTTTGATAGAGAAAAAACCGGCCAAGTGCGAGTCGGACTCGCACACGGAGGGTTCCGTGTAATATTAACTCAACTTTGCTATGAATAAAAAAACGCCAAAAATATTGAATGAAAGGTAAATTGCGGTTTACGATTTAGGACGTATTAAAAAAAACTTCTTACTAGATCTCGTTCAAACCAATTTTCGGTGGAGTTTGCATGGTAATGTACATCATATATTTTTTTTTTTAGTTTTATCATTCTCTTTTTATAGAAGTTACAGGGGGGACACACTTTTTACCACTTTGGAAGTGTCTCTCGCGCTATTCAGTTTAGAAAAAAATGATATTTGAAACCTCAATATCATTTTTGAAGATCTATCCATAGACACCGCACACGTACCTATGGGTTTTTTGAGGTTCAGTTCTAAGTATGGGGAGCCCCCAAAATTTAATGTTTTTTTTTTTCTACTTTTGTGTGAAAATCTTAATGCGGTTCACAGAATACATCTACTTACCAAGTTTCAACAGTATAAGTTCTTATAGATTCAGAAAAAGGTGGCTGTGACATACGGACGGACAGACAGACAGACAGACATGACGAATCTGGGTTCCGTTTTGTGCCATTTGGCTACGGAACCCTAAAAATATGGTTAGTTTCTAACACGCTACTAGGAGGTTTCATACTTTGAGTGCTAGTCGTAGATTCGGTTCCCGCCGACTACATGTGCAGCATGTCTATTTATTCTGGTCAGTCTAATCTAAAAGAAAATGTGCTAATTTATGATATTAATTAATTTTCCAACATGAACCTTATTATTCTTATACCCAAGAGTAGTTTTCGTCTTCAGTTCTGTATCGATTGTGCAAATGCAGCATACTCGATAATAGTCACTAAAACGTACAGTTAAGTACTAGAATAGCTCGAAGTTAGTCTGGTTGACCGTCCACCGATCCCAAATGAAGTTAATGTTGCGTGCGAACGATTGAATTTAATTGCTTTCGGGTGGAATAGCAAAATTACGTCGGGTTGTCCTTCCATGGCATGTTTCAGGGGTTTTCCAGTTACATTCTGTGGCAGTGCTTTAAATTAACGAATGTATATTCCGAGCCTTTAAAAGCTTTGACTTGAAGTCGTTAAAGAGGGCAACAATGGTCTCAATTTTGTAACTAAAATAATGGAAAATTAGGCGAGTGCTGAAAAGTCTACAATGTACTATCTCATATAGCAATTTCACTAACTTTCCCGGGTGCTATGGGCTTCCTGCGTGGCGTATTTCAAAACGATTGGTTTTGCCGTTCAGTAAAGAGGTAACAAACAAACAAACTCACTTTTACATGTATAATATTACTAGTAATATCATCTTATCTCTTATTTTAATCTTTTTTATCTTCTTATTTGAAGCGCTCGTGGTGTCATGATTAGCCGTTCTTAATCGATCGGCAAAGTTAAGCTACGCCTGTCGTGGTCGGTACCTGGATGGGTGACCGCCTAGTGGTATTTCAAATCGAGCGTTTCCGTGCTTCGGAAGGCACGTAAAGCCGTTGGTCCCGGTTATCACTTAATTGTGATAGTCGTTAAGCTAGTCGGATGCCTCCTAGGCGGCTTGAAAAATTCCAACAGTAGGTTGACCACTAGCCTACCTCCACCGATCCGCAGTGGGCACGCGTGGTGGAGTAAAGCCCATTCCCTTTCACCTTCATTTATGAAAGGAGGCCTGTGCTCAGCAGTGGGACATTTATAGGCTGATTTATTTATTTTTATTTATATTTACTAAAAGTGAATCACCATTTTGTAAAAACATATCAACTAAGAATGGCGGCGCCTAAGTCCGCCAAATTTATTAATTAAATTTTGAAATGGACTGTACATAGGGTTTTAGATGTTAAATTAATAGAAACAAAAAAAAAACAAGCCTCCTGGAAGAAAGGTAAGAGGGAAGGTTGGCCTACCAGTCACATCCAGTTTTTTCTGCGCTGGTATGGCGGGCTCCTCCGAGTTCGCCGATGAGCTTGCTTTCTTCTCTTCTCTTCTTTTTCGCGGTTGGTATTAAACGCGAGTGATCACGACACGGGGTTTTTTTATAATTAAGTTGGTTTACAGCGGTTAACTAATGCTCGTGGTGCGTGCGGTACGTAGCGTCGCTAGCGCAGCCATGTTGCAAGTGACGTATGTAGTAGGTGGGATAATAGGGGTGGGACGGTCGATTAGGGAGGAGGCATTAATCTACTAAAACGATTACGTAGTAAAATAATTTACTAATTGGCGCCACCATTCCAGCCGCCCTTAAAGGGTCACCTTTAAAAGATATAACCCACATAAAAATGCGGTCTATGTATATAGAGCGGAATTACCAAAGGTATTATATGAAGCGTGTTAATATAATATAATATGTATAGCAAAAATATATATAAATTAAGATAAATATGTGTATAAAGTTACATAGCTTATATTAATTATTGATTAGGCAGAGGACAAAGTCGCACTACAGGACGAAGGTAAGTTCCCTTAGAGGTTCTAACCGTAGCCACGCGAACAGTACCGTCTTTGGAAGGATGCACCTTGTCCACAATCGCTAATGGCCAAGCCAAAGGCGGCGCGTTGTCAACTATAATCACTACGATAGTTCCTGGAGTGATAGGAACGGAAGGAGTGTTCCACTTCTCTCTAACCTGAAGGCCGTGTAAGTACTCGATCCTCCATCGCTCCCAGAACGATTGAACTAACTTGTCTAACAGCGAATGTCGTTGAAGTAAACTAATATTTTGAGTCTCTACTACAGGTGCAGGCAATGAGCTTAACGGAGCTGTATGTAAAAAATGACTCGGAGTTAAAGCCGTAGGATCCGCGGGATCTGGACTTAAAACTGTAAGCGGTCGTGAATTTAATAAGCATTCTATCTGTACGAGGACGGTATTCAACTCTTCGTACGATAGAAGCTGTTGTCCTATAACTTTAAACAAATGCGTTTTTATATTTTTAACCATGCTCTCCCAACAACCACCAAAATGTCCTGATGCTGGACAGTTAAATTTCCACTTAATGCGGTTTTCGTTAAGTACCTCCTCGAAACGAGGCCGATATACTTTCGTCAGAAACTCATACAGCTCTCGTAAGTAAGAGTTAGCACCTACGAAGTTCGTTCCATTATCAGAATGGATATACTGTACGGGACCACGACGCGAGAGAAACCGTTTTAAAGCTGCTAGGAAACACGGTGTGCTTAGATCAGTAGCTAGCTCAACGTGAACGGCACGCGTCGTGAGACATGTAAAGACACATATATAAGCCTTAAGGCTATGAGCCCCCCTGCGCCTCACTGGCACATACGGGATAGGACCAGCATAGTCGCAGCCTGTATGTGTGAAAGCCTTTGTTACCTGCCTAGTACGACAATCTGGCAAGTCAGCCATAAGAGGAAAAGTGGGTTGCGGTTTCATACGAAAACATGTATTACACTTATGAACTCGCTGTCGTACAATACGACGGGCGGACAGGATCCAGTATCTTTGCCTAAGCAGAGACATTAAATGTTCTGGCCCTGCATGTAAATATTTGAGATGATAATGATCAATGAGCAAATCGATCACGTGATCATTACGCGGTAAAATGACAGGGTGCTTGTGTGCGTAGTCGAGCTCGGAATTGGCGAGACGTCCGCCGACGCGAATCAGTCCGTTATCCAAAAACGGTCGCAATTTATTAAAAGCAGGAGAACAAGGCTTGCCATTTTGTAAGTTTATCAACTCATCAACAAAATATTTATTTTGTAGAATTTTCAGCAATTTATTTTCTGCAAATTCCAAGTCACTCGCGGTAATAGACATGGGATCACGCGGTAATTGTTTTACAAATCTGAAAATGTAAACAATTATTCGGATGAGTTTACTCCATGAAGACGTGCGTTGAGCTAATTCTAAAATCAAAGAATCAGTTGCGGGGTTTACAACCGGGTGTGCCAAGACTTTCTGTTCGGGCACTTCCGGTGGCGGGTGAAGAACGTCGTCATTAATAGGCCACTGTGATGGTTCCAAGGAAACCCATGAAGGTCCATGGAGCCACAGTGGATGCGTTAATAGTTTATGTGGTGTAATACCACGAGATAAACAGTCCGCGGGGTTTTCAATCCCAGAGACGTGGTGAAAATTATCAGCGGAAATATATTCCGTTAACTTTACGACGCGATTGGCAACGAATGTCTGCCAACGATGAGGCGAACTCTTTATCCAATAAAGTACAACCTTAGAGTCGGTAAACGCATAAGCCTTTATTGGAAAACGAGCACTGTAATTATTTAAAACTGTTCGCATAATTTTCGATAGTAATACAGCTCCGCAGAGTTCTAAACGAGCGATTGAGTGCGGTGTCGTGGGAGCTACCTTCGACTTCGCACATATTAATTGAACAGTGATTCCAGTAGCCGAACTGACGTGAAGGTAGACTACGCCTCCATAAGCCTGCTCACTCGCGTCTGAAAAGCCAACTAAAGCAACAACACAGCCGTCTCCTACCCCTAAATGGCGAGGTATTTTAAAGCCATTGAGAACTGGTAATTCCTGACAGAACTGCTTCCATGCTTTAATAATATGGAGTGGAGGTACGTCATCCCAATCAATATTCAACTGCCACAACTGTTTTATAAGTAATTTAGCATAAAGAATAGTAGGCGCTACAAAACCCATTATATCCCAGAGCCTCGCGATGGTAGACAAAATAATGCGTTTGGTACACACATCCTCAGTGTGTGGTGAAATTTTGAAATAAAAATGGTCTGTGTCTGTAGACCAGTGCAACCCTAATATTTTGTGTGATACTGATTTATCAAACTCTACCTCGGTAGGAAGTTTGTGCGATGCGGGTAAACTAGCCAAAGCCGTTTTAGAGTTGCTGTTCCACTTGACCATGTCCCACTGACCCTTCTTGAATAGGCTGACGATATATGTAGACACAGCGGCTGCCTCAGTCTCCGTCTCTACTGAAAAAGCTATGTCATCCATATATAGACAGGAAGAAACAATCTCCTTAACGCGCTGATACTCAGGAGCGGAGCCATCATCGCTGAGTAGCTGCTGAACCGTGCGCAGTGCATGGTAGGGGCTGGACTTCAATCCGAAACAAACCCTATTAAACTGATAAAGTACGAGCGGGTCTTGCGGATTAAATCTATACAAAATTCTCTGATAGCGACGATCCACCTCTCGTACTATGATCTGTAAAAACATTTGACAGCAATCTGCTGTCATAGCTACAGCGTAAAGTCTGAAATTTAAAATAATTTGGAAAAGATCACCTTGTAAATTTGGCCCACTATGAAGTACATCATTGAGTGACTGTCCAGAGCTTGTCTTACAACTAGCGTCGAGAACTATTCGCAGTTTAGTAGTTAATTTATCTTCACGAATAACTCCATGGTGAGGAATTATATAGACGGGTTGTAACGAATCAGAACTGTAGTCTGGAGGCGCGGGTGAGATATAACCTTTATTGATGTACTCAATTATAACATCATCATAAGCGGCTTTCACTTTAGGTGAAGCGAGAAATTTCTTTTCTAAACAAGTAAAGCGCTTCTTAGCAATTTCATATGAATTGCCAAGCAAAAATACATCTTTACTAAAAGGTAATGCGACAATATATCGGCCACTGGCGCTGTCGCGCTCAGTAGTCGTGCGGAAAAAATCTTCACATTCAACGTCGATTTGACGTTGAACGGGCGGGACGGAAAGCTCTTCGAGCTCCCAAAACCTTTTGATTATTGTGTCTACAGGCTCCTGCACTATAGCACAACAACAGGTTGTAGACATGTTGCGATCGGGGAACATAGGTACGGACCCCATAATGACGTAGCCCAATACCGTTTCTAACGCGGAGGGTTCTGACGAGTTGTCACGAACTACGCCGGGCAACAATAAATGCGGAAAAAGCGATGCACCAATCAGTACATCAATTTTATTAGGCATTGCAAATGTGTCATCCGCAAGCTGAAGTTTTTTCAGATGTGGAAGTGCGTTAATATCAATAGTTACGGTCGGCATACTATCAGTGATTTGATCGACTACAAAGGCAGAAACATTATAATTTATACTCAAATTAAAGCGGGAAAAAAATTGAAAATCTACAGAACCCTTAATAACTTTCTCCGATCCACCGAAACCCTTTATAATTGTATTTGGTATTGCTTGACTCCGCATACCCAAACGATCACAGCATTCACTAGTAATAAAGTGACTTTGAGAAGCGGAATCGAGCAACACACGCACGAGTTGCCTGCAACCGTTAGTATCGTACATAGCTACCTGTGCGGTAGCTAGTAGAACTGTGGTTGCACGCTTACATTGCTCGCTATCTACACGCGAGCCGCGCGACAGCGAGCGCGGAGCGATGGTCGATGTTTTACACAACGATACGTCCTTGGGTTTCCGGCCGGTGAGAGCGGGCGGTGCGGGCGGCGCGGGCGCCGAGTCTGTACAAGTGGCGGGGACGGCAGACACCGATGCAACTGGAGTGTGCACGGGCAACGCATCCCGCGATGGCTCGGTAACCGGCGCGCTGGGTAAGTCGCGGTTCGATTCTCGGTTAAAATGGAGAAGCGTATGATGCTTTAAACGGCAAACGCGACAAAAAGTACTCGAATTACAAGTCGATACTCGATGATTAATACTCAAACAATTTATGCAAGAGTTATTCTCTTTTACTACTTTATAACGTTCCTCTGGAGTCAATTTGTTAAAACTTTGACACTTATATAAGTGTGGGTGCGTTATATTACTACACATGCATTTGACATTCTTAACATTATTAGTATCGACCATATTAACATAAGATTGATAATTCGGTGGCGGGACCTTAGCCTTGCTAGGACGTGAACTTGACCGATCCATCGTCTTCTCACTGTTAACTGGAGTAGCTGGCTTGCGTTGTAATATTTTAGATTGGTTTTTTATAAATTCGACCAATTCGTCAAACGTTGGAATTTTAGAAGTATCAGCATTCGTCTCAAATGTGCGAACAGTAGCTTCATCTAATTTATTAAGTGCGATATGTAAAAATATTAAGTCTGTCAAATTATCAACTTTAAGATTTTTTAAGGAACGAACAGCAATAACAAACTTGTCCATAAATAAATCGTAGTTATTAACAGAGGCGCTAGTCAAAGATTTAAACCCAAATATCTGACTCATGAGTGAGGAAGAAAGCACACGCTTATCTTCATATCTGTCAACGAGTGCCTGATATAAAAGAGGATAGTTCTCTGCATCGGGCGTAATGCCTGCACACGCGGACTGCGCCTTACCTGTGATCTTACCTAACAGATAATATAACTTCTCAGCGTCTGTGAGCGATGGGTTATCGTGAATGGTAGATTTAAAACTTGCATAAAACAATGGCCATGAGCGAATGTCACCGTTAAAAGATACAAGTTCCATAGGCGGTAGCTTTGGCCTAGCTTTAAGCGGGGTTGAATTATTATTTACTTGAGATTGAACTTGAGATGAAACTTGAGTTATAACGCTCTTAATACGAGTGTATAACTGTTCAAATGAAACGAATGGTTTATAATCAGGTTGCGCGGTAGGATTCACCGTTAAAAATCGTAAATTATAGCTATCTAAAGTTTGTTGAAACTCAGTGCGAAGCGTATCTATATTTGAAGACTCGCTAAGAAAATGTTTCTTTGTTACTTCGTCTGTGTGTGCGCCCTGCGATAAATCATAAATATTTTGCATAGTTTCGTAAATAGCATTACGTTTTGCATATAGCATTGATAACTGTGCGTCAGCTGTTTCCTTTAGTCTCTTTTCTTTATCAGCCATGGTGATAATTATTTACTGAATTGAAAATAAAAATGCGTAAAGGAAAGAAACACGCTAAGTGAAACGAAACCACAACGAAACGCAAACACACAAGTATCGGGTGCCGGCCGGCCGGCGGGCACACCGCGCACTACGTAGTTTCACGATTACCTACACACGCGAGTAAAAAATATATGAAACAACCTTCTAATGGTTATAAGTGAGAAATAGACATAATCAATAAATTATTATAAGCTATTCTTTAAGCTATGAACTTGTTGATAATAATTAATGAACAAGTATGCTTCGGTATTTATAATACCTACCAAATTAATTGTGGCAAATGTACACGGATAAATAGTGTCGCGTGTCTTATATGTATTATATAAATATACTTATATGCGTATTGCGTTTAAACACTTGTTAGGTTAAAAAATTATACCTAACAAGGGCGGAAAATAATTAGGTTATGAAAGAGTGCACATTGCAGTAATGGCGTACGTGACTCAATATGAAAAATATATATACGTAATATTTACATATATATGGATGCGTTTTAATAACTAGTAAGGTTGAAAGGTATTCCCAACTAGGTTTTAATGCGGGATGGATAATAAAATGTATAAATAAACTACTTATTTTAAAGTATTCGTGCTCGAAGAGACCACTTAAATGGCGGCGCCTAAGTCCGCCAAATTTATTAATTAAATTTTGAAATGGACTGTACATAGGGTTTTAGATGTTAAATTAATAGAAACAAAAAAAAAACAAGCCTCCTGGAAGAAAGGTAAGAGGGAAGGTTGGCCTACCAGTCACATCCAGTTTTTTCTGCGCTGGTATGGCGGGCTCCTCCGAGTTCGCCGATGAGCTTGCTTTCTTCTCTTCTCTTCTTTTTCGCGGTTGGTATTAAACGCGAGTGATCACGACACGGGGTTTTTTTATAATTAAGTTGGTTTACAGCGGTTAACTAATGCTCGTGGTGCGTGCGGTACGTAGCGTCGCTAGCGCAGCCATGTTGCAAGTGACGTATGTAGTAGGTGGGATAATAGGGGTGGGACGGTCGATTAGGGAGGAGGCATTAAGAGGATATAGTTGAAATAAATCGTTCCTTGAAAGGCGTGGCCTAGGCGGCCGCGCGGGGGGCACTGCCCCTAGAGAACTATCAAAGTTTTAAAAAATCGCGCCACAGCAAGATACGTTCGGGCGGACTCGGGCGACGCCGGCAGAAACACGAAGGCCGAACCGCCATCGTTTAAATCACAGAGTATATTTTATTGGAGAGCAGTATAAGTTTATTTTTTTTATTAGACTTGCAATTAACGATTTTTTACCAAAAGCTATATTCATATTCTTTATTTGCATTCCACATCAATATTAAGTATAATAAAATTGGTGGTAAATTAAGTATAATAAAATTGTGGACCCTGTCGGGCACAGCATATATAACTATAATAATGAACATGAATGAAATGTACTCGTATTGACATACAAATATGAGTATATTTGTATGTCAATACGAGTTTATACAATGTATATATACTGCAGGTAACAAAAAGGGTATATGACGTTTAACCAATCAGCGCGCAAAGTGCGTTCCGACGCATTCAAGTTCAAGTATGATGCCAGTTTACAATATGACGGTTTGACAACGTTAGATTATAAACTATCGAAAATGAATAGGTTATATTGTTAGCAGTATGGTACAGTTCACACTATTTCGGGGAATTTATAATCTCGCTAGGTTGATTATAAACTAACGGTTTTCAAAAATATACGGTGACATATACACTTTTATACAGGTCGTTGTTTTGGTCAGCGACGAGCGACTCAGGGTCGATAATACAACTGATACTGGTGCTAAAAAATATATTTAAAAAATACTTTATTTTTTTATAATAAAAATTATATTTTTTTAAAAATCATGTAATAAGCTAAAATATAGACGTAATACTCAACGGGAGTGCGAGGGAGTAAAGGGGTGGGGCAATGGCGGTTTGCGCCTAGCTCTAGTCAGTGCACGTGGCTAGTGACCATACTTTGCGGTAATTTTATTTCAAATTGAATAAGGTATTTCTCAACGCATTTACAGTATTTAATGGAATTAAGTCCATTTTTGGAAAATGTATTTTTTGTACTACCGCTCCTGGGTCGCTTGTTGCTGACCAAAAAAACAACCTGTATATGTTTTTGAGTGTTTGTATATACGTCTATTTCTTTGGCACGCTCTGCAGCCTAAACAGCTTGATAGATTTAAACATAATTATGAGGTGTCGTTAGATTCGTTTTAACTGTGGGACTCGAGTTAGGGCATCGGAACCGTATTTTCCCGGTTCCAAAAAAACCGTGAATTTCCGGTTCTGAGGGTTGCAATAAGAACCGATTTTAGAATATAAAGAACCGGTTCTTTCGGTTTTTTCGGTTCTTTCATTTAATTTACCAGCAGGAAGAGATAAGGCATCATAGCAGGCCCTTAGTGTAAGCCGACACCTAAATTGAACGTATCGGTATCTATAAGTAATTTGTTATGTTAGGTATATTTTTATTTAAAGGAACTAATAAAATCTTTTTGATGATGAATAATTAAAAAGAGCAAAAGTTTATATTGAATTAATAATGGAACCTAAAGAACCGGGTACCCAGTTCTGGATTAGATCTGGAACCGAAAAACCGGTTCACAAAATATGGCCGGTTCTCGATGCCCTAACTCGAGTATATATTATTATATTATGTGGTATCTATTAATAAAAAAACGAGAGGAAGTTTTTTTCATTATTATTATAATATGGATATCAAATAGGGGAAAGTGGGGGGGATTCGTACACCGGGCAATTAGCATATAGCATTCGTGCAATGGCCATAATTCGAATACGCAACATAGTGGCGCCTTCTTATCTGTGTGTGTAATGCCCACTCACACACATAATCTAACCGCGGAGTGGCTTGCCAATGCGGCCGCCGGCTTCGATGTGACAGGATGTTACGAGTTTTCGCTTCGCGAAAGTAATTTTTGGATGCAACTTTAAACGTGTTTATCTCTATAAGTGTATTAAACTGATTCTTTGTGCTGTTTGGGTACATATTTAAGTTTATTATTTCGACATTTACTTGAAGATAATGTCAGCAGTTATTTTTATTTTCAATATATTAGTTGAATTATGGTCAATATCGAAGTTTATGTTAAATTTAAATTACTTATTAGCCTAATATTAAGGCTAGATTGTGGTATGAATAGGGAACACTAATGAAGGTGTAACCTAGGATAAATAAAAAAAAAATTAGTTGAATTTCTTGGTTGGGGTAGCTTCGTACAGGTTCGAACGGCCACCCCGTTCGTACTGTACGAATATACCTATAATGTACGTAAATTTTTGGTTAAGAAGCAAAGTACAGACACTGAAAGTGAAGATGAGACTGACATGAGTTTAAGAGAAATTTCCTGTCCTCCCATTGAAGAGATTGCTGAAGGATCTGATGTGGAGAACGAAACTCTAGTTATAATATAACTGAATTCGTGAAAGAGAAAGGCTTTATTCTAGTGAAGTTCGAGAAGAAAAAGTCTGTCAAACACTATGTTGGTCATATGATTACCAAATATAATCCTACTGAGTACAAAGTTTAATTTTTATGGTACCCCAACACATGTACGAAGCTACCCCGTGTGTGGGGGTACATACGTACGATTTTATTTTAAATCGTCATAGCTTGGCCACACTTCTTTCTATGAGCTAGTCGTCTAAGGGAATATTGTAGGCAAATATACAAGCAATCTAGCAATGCTCAAATTGTTTTCAAATAGCGTTTACTTTTTCTGCTATAGGGCTTGAAGTGGAAAGTGTACGAATCCCCCCCACTTTCCCCTAAAAGCTTGTAGTCATTTCCATATAGATATATACATATATATAATAACACGTCCCCGCCTGCAATACCTTATAAAACTCAAGAATATTCATAATTCTATAGGTTACAATGCTTGTTCTTCTCTTTTCAGTTAATTTTTCAATTGGTGTGAATGCTACCTAAATACCTAACTCCCTGATGTAATTATCCCTTTTCGGAGAGTTATATATACCTTTTTTGTTACACGTTGTATAGATTTATGAAATAAACTATTTAGGTAAAATCTGTTAGAGGTAAATGCTATACTATAAATTTTAAATATTCAATAAATTAGCTTTCACCCTGTTCCCGAAGTTATTACTTATTGAAATAAAAGCAAATACTAGTGCAATCATCAGTGTCTGTGTCGTAGATAGGTACCTTTGGATAGGATAGGAGAAAAACGAATTATGTATTTTAATTATCTTTATTTATCATCTTGGGCTGCTTTATAATTCAGTTCTGACATTAGTGTTAGATCAAGAGCAGCTGAAAATTGGTTTAATTTTACAGCTCCACAACCTGCAGCGACTACACCAGCAACTGCCATTTTATCTAAGTTGTTGGAGGTATTTCGTATCTTAAGTCTTTTTACATAGTGAGCAACATAACGTAAAAATCGATGTAAGGCCTGATGTTTATTCTGAAATAATCACATTAGTACTGAAGCCACAATGAAGCATTGACTCATGCCTAGAAATTTTCAACAGTTCGTTGAAAAAAATTGTATTTCAACAAATCTGTGACTGAACATACTGAAGTTTTCAATGTACTCTGAAACAAGGTTACAATATTCATTACAAATTTAAAACGAAGGCTAACTAGTCTATTAAAAATGGCGTTAAGTTCTATGTAAGGAGAAGTTCAAACCTCAGCAATGAGGATATAATATATGAGCTGTGAGGACTGGGGACATAATTTATTTTTCCACACTTGCTCGTAAAGTGACATTCATTGAACCGTTTTTAGTAACTGAATGCAGCTTATTACGCACTAGCTAGTGCTTTTTACTTTACATTACCGCACAGTTTTATGATAGGTATAATCCCAATTAAATAAGAAAAATTGTAAACAATTATTTTGGTAATACGTATTATTATTATTTTTTTACTTTCTTTTAAATTTCTCCTACTTACTGGTAGGGTATTTACATTTTATCGCGGGCTTTTGGCCAAAAGAAAAAAATGGGTAAAGTGTTCATGAGTGTGTGTTTGTTTGTTGTGTGATATTATTGGTCTATTGTCAAGAATTTGCGGACTATCCTACATGTGTTCAAGGTAACGGCTTTTTGTAGTTGGATGTATGTCATTTTATGGATTCCGAGTATTTTTAGCCTGGTGTGAAAAGTATGAGGTACAATACCAGTGGATGATAGTATTATGGGAACTGTTGTAACTGTGTATTATTATTATTCACTTTATTTATTTTGATTCTTAAAATATTTTTTTTATAACATTAGTATAAAATATCAAAAATCTTATAAAAAATCTAATCTAATCTAAAAATATTATAAAGAATATCTTTACAAAATCTAACAATGTTATAAAAAAACCTAATCTTAGTGTGCCGCCGGCAGCGGGGTAGGGCCCAAGCTACCGGTGCGGTGGTTAGGGCTGCAGAGAGAGGAATCTCCTGACGATGCGCGCCGTGTCCAGGAGTGCCGCCTTCTGTATCTGACCCTTGACCCAGCCATATAGCGAAAGCCTCTTAAGATGTTGGTCGAGACTCTTCGCTATGAGACCGTTCGCCGAAACAATGATCGTCGAATCAACATCCCACATGGCGGTTACCTCGTGAGCCAAGTCAAGGTACTTGCTGAGCTTGTCCTTCTCGGCCTTCACGAGATTCTCGTCATGGGGGATGGTGATGTCGACGAGCACTGCCCGGCGCTTCGATCGATCTGTCAGCACGATATGAGGCTAATAAGCCTCATATCGTGCTCTCTCATCACGGACAGTACTATTATAGATCGATCCCAATAGAGCGTGACATGACAATTTTCGAGAACTGGCGCAGGTGCGTACTTATAGGACGGTATTTCGGACTATACAAGGCCGTATCGAAGAGCAAGTTGCTGGTGAATGATTCTGGCTATATGTCCGTGCATGTACTCACCGTTAGCAAGATGAGAACAGCCGGAGATAATATGCCTGAGTGAATCTCTGGGACGGCGTCCAGGAGCGGCATGCGGCATGCTTGACAGATGTCGACCGTACCGTCCTTCAGGATATATCTTCGGTAGTTATTCGTCTTGATAACTTCATCCGCAATTGCACAGACAAAACCTTCGGTTTCCCCAAATAGGTCACCAAAGCATAGCAGCCAGTTCACTGACGCGAGCAAATCTACATCGGGCACTGTTAGGGCCCTGTAGAACCGCCCGTGTAGCTCCTTACTCTTCCATACGTCCCTGCGGTCCTCGATACTTAGCACCGTTGGTTTGCGCCAGTTCTCGTTTGCCAAGGATAATGGGGTGAGGCTCCTATCCACTGCCACCACATCGCGATGCATCCCACACTCGTTGTCAAGGAAATACTTCCTAAGACTGCACACCTCGCGGTTGTGGAGGTCCTTGGCGTTTAAATAGCCACGGCCTCCACATTTACGCGGGATGTACAATCTCTTAACAGACGAGCGTGGGTGTAGCATGCGATGAGTTGTGAGCAGAAGACGGGCCCTTCTATCCAGGGCGTCTAGCTCACTTTGAGTTCACCTTAGTATGCCAAAGGAGTATGTGAGCAGGGGCGTTGAAGGCGCGCACCTTGTTGCCACCCGATAATAGACTGTTCAGTACTTTTGTCAGGTGACAGAAGAAGCGCTCCTTCACCGCCCGCTTTATGTCCCCGTCCACAATACCCAACGACTGTGACATACCAAGGTACTTATGGGTTTCTGTTTCGGAGAGAGATCTGAGAGACATTATCTCAGAAACCTGTAAATTTTTCGAATTTACGACTTTCCCCCGCTGTACATGCATGACCGCATACTTATCTATACCAAATTCCATCTTGATGGCGCTACTAAACACTTCTGTAATCTTCAGTAGCTCCAACAAGTTCTGACGTTTTGGTGCAAACAGTTTAAGGTCATCCATACGTACAACAGGTGAGAAATGCTCTCACCACCTCTCCGAAGCCGGCAGCCTAGTCCTGAATCCTTCAGCAGAGTACTGAGCGGATTCAAAGCTAGGCAGAACCACAGATGACTCAAACTATCACCCTGGAAAATATCTCGCTGAATCCTTATAAAGTCCTGCGGGCCAGAGGTGCCATCACCACCACCTGGTTGATGAAGGACTGTGATCCACTGCCTCATACATGCGCTTAAGAAGGATCTTAAAGCTGTATCAACTTTATACAGTTCCAAGATCCTCTCCAGCCATGAGTGAGGCACCGAATCAAATGCCTTCTTGTAGTCAATCCAGGCAGCCGAGACGGCTCACCTGTCCCGCGGACCTGTTGGCAAATTGTCATGTCAATGAGGAGGAGCTCTTTGGTACCACGGGACCCAACCCTACATCCATTTTGAGAGGAGGCCAAAACGTTGTTCGAAACAATGTGCGTATTAATTTTTGTTCTCAAAATGGATGTAAGGAGCTTGTATAGTGTAGGCAAGCACGTGATGGGTCGATAGTTTTTCGCTTCCGTGGTACTATCACAAGGAGGTAACACCGGTTGTAAGGAAAGTTGGCAGGGAACCAAACTCAAGAGCTTGTTGGAATTGCGTTGCCAACCGTTCGTGTGAGCATCGAAACCACTTTATTCAAAAGTTGTGCAATCCATCCGGCCCAGGACTTTTCCAGTTCTGGGTCGTGCGGATTGCACAACTTATGTCATTGGGGCTGATGGTAATGGCCTCCATTGGTTCGATGGACTCACACTCACGTTTGACAACACTCATCCAATCACCCTCGGTGTGTTGGACAGGCATTGACCAGATACTACGCCAGTTTTTTTTTTTTTTTTTTATACCACTATGTTGGCAAACAAGCATACGGCCCGCCTGATGGTAAGCAGTTACCGTAGCCTATGGACGCTTGCAACACCAGGGGCATCACTTGCGCGTTGCCGACCCTGAAGAAATCTCTTCACGCCCTTTTTGAAGAACCCCATGCTGTACTCCATTGGGAAAACCACGGCGGGGAGCTCATTCCACAATCTGACCGTCCGCGGAAGAATGCTCCTTTGAGCCTGCACAGTTCGAAACAATTCTGGTTTCAATATGTGAGGATGGACTCCCCGTCGATGGCGAGAGTTGCGATGGTAGAAGTTAGCAGTGGGCAACAAGTCGAACAATTCTTTAGAACACTCTCCGTTGTACAAGCGGTAGAACACACATAAGGAGGCAAAGTCTCTCCTCAGACTAAGGGGCTCTAAACCGCTTGTGAGCTCGGGATCGTCAACAATTCTGATGGCACGTCGCTGAACCGAGTCTAAAGGCCCAAGCTGGTATCCAGGTGCTCCCGCCCATAGGTGACAGCAGTACTCCATATGAGGCCGGACTTGTGACTTATAAAGTTGTAGCCTTTGCCTCGATGTGAAGTACTGCCTCGCTCTGTTGAGCACTCCGAGCTTTTTGGATGCCAGCTTAACCTTGTCTTCCAAGTGACTTCGGAACAAAACGTCGCTAGAAATGTCGACGCCAAGGATCCCGATGCTTTGACTGATGTTCAAGGAGGTGTTCTGGAATTGTGGAGCCACAGACCATGGGGTTTTCTTAGCGGTGAACGCGCAGGCTTGAGTCTTGGTGGGGTTGAAATGGACTAGGTTTAGTCGACCCCAATCGGAGACACTAGTTAATGTACTCTCGATTTCAGACATCAGCCGTTCGCGGCTTTCCTCCACCTCGGAACGAGGGATATTTGCACGGCCCGTGTAATAAGCATCCCCTGTGCTGTCGTCCGCATAGCAATGAATGCCGTCAATAGGCAGCATATCATTGATATGCAGTAGGAACAGTGTTGGGGACAACACAGAGCCTTGCGGGACGCCAGCATTTATGTCCATGCTATCGGAGCAGCTACCATCGACGACGGCTCTTATGCATCTGCTGGACAGAAAGCTGGCGATCCACTTGCATAATCCCTCGGGAAGCCCGTATGCTGGTAACTTCGTAAGAAGACCCCTGTGCCAGACCCGATCGAACGCCTTCGCCACATCTAGGCTCACTGCCAAAGCCTCACCTTGGCTCTCGATGGCGAGTGACCAACGGTGCGTGAGATACACAAGGAGGTCACCAGCTGAGCGACTGTGGCGGAAGCCATATTGTCGGTCGCTCAACAACTCGTGATCCTCCAGGTATCTCAGAAGCTGCGTGTTGATCACACGCTCCATGACTTTTGAGGAAGGAGGGGCGATAGGCCTGTAATTCGTCGGGTCTGATCTGTCGCCCTTTTTGGGCACTGGGTGCACGTGGGCAGTCTTCCACGAAGACGGGACTTCTTTTTTGGTGTAGGAAAGTGCGAAAAGACGCGTCAATACTGGACACAATTCAGGAGCACACCGCTTCAGAACCACTGCCGGTATGCCGTCTGGCCCACTCGACTTATAGATGTCCAGAGAAACCAGTTCCCGCCGGACCTCCCGTTGGGTAATGCTTATCTCCGGCATGGAGCTAGCACACTGCGCGATGGTAGGCGGTGTGGCGCCCCCGTCATCCAAAGTCGAGTTCGAGGCAAAGAGAGAGCCCAAAAGGTCAGCTTTCTCCTTTGCACTATGGGCCAAGTTTCCGTCCGGCTTATGGAGTGGTGGCAAGGACGACTGGCAAAAGTTTCCTTCAGCAGCTTTGGCAAGAGACCAGAAAGCGCGACTTCCAGATGGAAGGCTAGTCAGCCTCTCACCAAACCTACCGACGAAATCGAACCTAGCCCTATATATAGCCCTAGCAGTCATTCGCTTACTGAACCTCGAGGCAGCGTTAAATTTGCGTTTCGCATCAGAGATGTTGGGGTCCTGATTAGTTCGGGCCGTGGTCCAAGCCTCATACAAAGTCTGCTTATTTTAACTTATTTAATATAATATAATATTATATTTTAATTAATCATGGCAGTAGCACTTGGCAGATGTCCATCCAACACACGTTGGTCGGTTCCCTCCCACTTTCGGTATACCTTCCTCTGGTCACTCTGGAAGAAGTGATTCTGTTGGAATCGATCCACACGCTCTCTGTAGCGGCGAATACGGCGTACCCACGCATAAACTTTTTGCTTCAAGAAGTCAATGCGCTCTGTGACACAGGCAATGTAGTATTATTATTATTAATTATGTTAAGATTGTACCTAGGGCATCGAAAACCGGCCATATTTTGAGAACCGTTTCTAGTTCTAATCCAGAACCGGGTACCCGGTTCTTTCGGTTCTTTCGGTTCCATTAATTATTCGATATAAACTTTTGTTCTTTTAATTAATTTATGATCAAAAACATTATAGGTAGTATAATAATAACAATAAAATAGTTTTCTATGTTCGAATATGTCGTAGAATGACAATCAAGCAGTGATTTCTGAATCACAGCTTTTGATTAAAATAACATAAATGTAATCAAGTCTTTTAACAAACCAGTTTTTTTATTTATATTAGATTTTTTGAAATAAAAATGTACCTAACATAACAAATTACAGTATTACCCAACTGATATGTCGCGTCGTGAACCTCGTTCGCACAGAAAAGAAAGTATGGCCCCGAAGATTAACGAAAGAATGCTTAAAACTTACAATCAACCTTAGATCTCTACTATCCTTATAGTAGAGATCTAAGGTTCATAATACACTGCAGCTGTTAGTTCCGTTTCCGTTTCTCGCAAGTCACGCCTCTCCACACGGCGCGCGCTAACATAGCGGCAGCTGCTGACCAATAGCGTTTCCCGCGCTTTGAAAATGTATCTTCGGCGCATGTACATCGGTAAGCCATATTAATTGGGTACTACTGTACTTATAGATAACGATACGTTAAATTTAGGTGGCGGCTTACACTAAGGGTCTGCTATGATGCCTTATCTCTTCCTGGTGGTAATGGATGATTTGTCGTTGAAAGAGTAGATGTTGAAATGGCTACAAGAGCTGGAAAGAGCTTGAAAATTAGCTGAACTAAAACTGAACATATGTTCTGCGATCATGAAGCAATATTGCTTCATGTCTGCGATTTTGGCAGTATTTCTATTTTCGCGTCTATTTTACTTGATGGACTTTCAGTACCAGTCTTCTACGACTTCTGGTACCTCGGTTCACAAATGCAGAACGATGTAGATTGGATGAAATGACGACAGGTCACAAAGTAAACATGTGATCCAAGGTCAAACAAATATATAGTCCGTGATGACAGGTCTTAGTCTTAATATATGGTTCAGAATGTTGGGCATTAGGTATAGAAAATGAATGAAAGACATGCAGCGGAGATGATTATGTTGAGATGGATGTATGGAGTGACAAGAATGGATATGATAAATAATGAGTACATAAGAGGAAGCTTGAAAGTAGCGGTATGGACATGTTATGAGGAGGAATGAAAGCCACGTGAGTAATAGAGTTATGAATATGGAAGTGGTTGGATACACGGGAAGTGTAAATAAGGAAGGAGTGAATGCTATTATGTCGGATAGAAAGGCAAAATGGAAGAAGCAAACATATTGCATCGATCACAAATAGCTGGGAACAGGATATGTAGATGATGAACAATAAATTACTTATAGGTATTATTAAATTTTAGGAACATAATAGGAATTTCAATGATACATAATAATTCACATAATCAATTAATAATAGTTAATAATTATACACATAATCAATTAAAAATCGTTAAATGGCTCTTCACAAGCTGCCGTTTTGCTTTATTAACATTATTTAATCGCTACAAGTAGCTTCATGCTGCGACACTAACCACCTATAGTGTGTTTTGATTGTTCTACGAAATTTACTGATCCATCCTAAACGACCTTTTAAAATTAATCGAAAGAAACCGAAAGACCCGAAATAACCGGTTCTTTATATTTAAGAACCGGTTCTTATTGCAACCCTCAGAACCGGGAGTTCCCGGTTCCGATGCCCTAATTGTACCTCAATGTAATTGATATGTGTGTAGACGAATCATTCTTAATTTAAACGGGTAAAATAGTTTGACAGAGCTTAGCTGTAAAAAAAAAACAAAAGCTGCGCGCTATATTTGTTAACGTTTTCATTGTGTGGTTGATTATTATCAAAAATGTACTCCAAGAAATACAAGTCTGTTTTTTCCTCTCAAGTGTGTTGAAAAACGTCGTATGATACGCGTGTGTATTGATCGTTACACTTTCGGCTCTGTTATTGCGTTCGCCTTAATACCGCCTCGTCTGTAATTACCAACATTCCACACATTAGGGAATGCAAACCGGTTTCACCGAAAATCGAAAACCGGTTATTAGGTATGGTTTTGAACAACAAAAAAAAACGGTTTCGATTTTTTTCGGTTTCTTTCTTTGTTTGGAAAAAGGAAGATTAGCCGCCGTTTTTTAAACTGACTCCAATGCAGTGAGGATTTTTGTGATGAATTGAAGTGTGTTGATGCGTATAGTGTTGAGCTGGTAAGAAAATAACTTATAATAATTATTTTTTTTATGATATGTATAAAAAATGTTAAAAAAATATACTACTTAGGCAGCAAACAAGCGTACGGCCCGCCTGATAGACAGTATATCATTGATATGCTGGAAGGACAGTGTACGGGATAATTCAGAGCCTTGTGGAACGCCATGCTGTCGGAGCAACTACTGTCAACGAAGACTCTTATGTATCTGCCAGACAGCAAGCTGACTGATTGGTGTTATTTTTTAACCGTCTGCACGACAACAATGACTGAGTAATGTTTTTTTTATCTAAGGAAAGTCAAAGTCAAAGCCATTTATTCAATTAAGGCCCTGGTAGGGCACTTATGAAGGTCAAAGCTACTGAAGTTACCACCAGTTCGTAAGTCGGCCTTCAACTGAGAAGAACAGGCAAGAAAACATTCGTATAATAATAATCACGTGTTTGTGTACACGCAAGTTATTGTGCTGCTACAATATGCTATGTAACATAATATTAAGTGTGAAATGATTATTATAACGTACGAAACATAATTTAATAAATGTTTAAATAAACATAATTTAATAAATGTTTCTTCATTACTGATCTAATTTTTATTTAACATTTTAGTTTTTAATTGCTATGAGATATAATGACTTTATCATTATATCTCATAGCAATTAAAAACCAAGCAAATATTATGTTTTTATGATGTCATTCAAAATAAAATCAAAAGCAACGAACCGCGTAGTCTATATAAAGAGAATTAAATAAACCATGGAAATAATAGTTTATTTAACTCTGTAGATTTATCTTTATTATCAATTTGATGAAAAAGAGATGGATGGATATTGTGAAAGATGACATGAGTAAGAAAGGAGTGAATTTTGGTATAACGGATAGAAGATACGAATGGAAAAAACATAGATATTGCGCCGACCCCAAATGATTGGGAACAGGGCAGCCAGATGATAATGTTGATGATAAACCATAGCACGGTGGTAGGGTACTTTGTAGTACCCGCCTGGCTGGCTACCACCCTCAAGTTGAAAATCTGTCGCCAAGCACCTTTCGGTGTGTTCCGATAGCTGCATTTGAGAGCCAGTTCCTTCTAGGCTATGTGTGCTTACCACCTTCGGCCGCATCATCACTTACCATGGTGAGATTGCAGTCAAACACAAGCCTATAAACAGTAAAAAAAAAAAAAAAAAATTGATGTTTATTTTATACCCACTCTATTAACTTTAACTGACAATAATTCCTATTTACGATTTTTTAATCTTTGGCACGGTTATTATCTATAATTCGAGCTATAGAAATAACGTGGAAAAAAAACGAGTGAACATTTAAATAACCGGTTAACCGGTATTAAAACCGGTTAACCGGTTTTACCTCTAAAAAAATAATAATTGTTTTATCCGGATACTAAAAACTAACGGATAATGCTAGACCTAAGTAGGTGTACAATATACATACTCACTTCCAAATTCACTTTGGAGGACTGCTGCTTATCCTAATTTTCGAAAAACAATTCATTATCTGCGACAACATCATAAGCTGCCAGCGGCGCTACCAAGGAAGTCAAAAATTATTCTGTGGGTTCTACCATGATCTTTTAACGACTGTAACTTTTTTGTGGAGATTGTTCCCTGTGAATCATAAATATTTTATTTCATTTATAGCACCTACAAATATTATTAATAAAAAGATAACACATAAAAAGAGATAGTTGTCCTAAGTACACCATAAGAAATACACTGTAAACTGTAGCCTATTTTAAATACTAATTTATAGTACCTACAAAATTTATTAATAAAACTTTTAGGCATTAAAATATGTATTTGTCCATACACCATAATAAATAATTATAATAATCAAATCATGTTATATTTGGTAATAAAATGTAATGTAAAGTAAGAGAATAATAATCCGCAAATATAATAACAAATTAGTTGTTATCATAGTTTTCATGTTCTCTCTGATCTCGGACTCGGACTCGAACTTATATATATGTTCGTATAAATCTATCCGGTACGTGAACGATAAACTAATAATGATCTAACTGCAATATATAATTGCTAAAATAATTAAATAAGTTATCGTTAGTTATGTTATTAACGATTAATAAAAAAATATTAATATGTATTGTTAATACTTACATTTTAATTTTTGTCATGTATCGAGCTTTTGGCTCTCATTTGCTCCAAATGCTGCTTTTTGTTTTTCCTTGGTCTTTATTCTATTACCCATGTCGTGAAATTATTATTAAAATCAACTTTAACACTAAACTTGACACTATAAAAATAATAAAAACAAAACTACACAACTGACTTTATATTTACAAGCACTATTGAACTAGGTTATCACACTAAACTGAAATTAATACGATATTACAAACTATAATACTATCTTTGAAGACAATAAAGAATATGCTACGAAAATATTTAATGTTTAAAACTACGAGAGCCGGCCGCAAAAACTAGCGTAGGTCCGTCGTCGACAAAGGCTTCGGCCGAATGATCCTAGCGATGCAAGAGTAGTATAATAAATACGTTCACCGTGATTTCGTATGTGCTAAAAAGAGATGTGTATAGTGCTCTGCCCGGGCAAGCCGCAGGTTTTAATAAACGACGTAAGTACCAAACCAAATATAAATTGTTTATAAAATAACCATGCAATGTATAGAAAATCTGTTCTTCACAGTATAAGAAGAATGAATTACCAATTTTTTGCATTAAATTTCACTGTAAAATTCGCCTGTTTGACGGAGTTATAGTGTAAAAGAGTTTTATCTAGAGGCTACTTTGGAATTAAACTTTATCGAGAAAATTTCTATCAAACGTGTTTTCCTTCAAGGTAACACTCAATTAAGATCTCAAAAATCATATAATAAAATCTCGGATCCCCAACCCTTGTATTAATTAAGATACAGGCACACAAAGATATATTTTTTTCTGAATATAGCACCTTAATCTACTAAAACGATTACGTAGTAAAATAATTTACTAATTGGCGCCACCAAAGAACTTAATTATAATAATGAAGTGAGTTATCACACCTAATTATACTAATATGGTGTAAATATATAATATCGAAAGATATATACTTATATGTGAATGTTTGGATAAAGACATTTAACTATTTACACAGATTTTATTTTGGATTTATTTCCTAGTTTTCGTGTACATATAATATAGCTATTGGCAAAATAAATGAAATAAATCCTCAATAGATAACTTCTTCACAAAACCCTGTAGTTAAAATAAAACGACAATACCATCGTAAACTCTTTCCTCCGTGTTTGAACGAAACCGATTTCAATTACGTCTTCATAAATCCCCAGTTCCAATTGTATTCGACATCGGAGCGGTGCATCGGAAGAGAATCGATGTATTGTAATCGATTCACCCACTCGATTTCACCGAAACCGAGCTAAGTTTGATTGTCGATTACCGCTAGTGCAATACGACGAACTTCAATCGAAACTAACAGTAGGGATTTGTTGAGTTGTTATTAGTTTTGCATTTACACTATTTTGATAGTATCTAGATTGTAAGAGAACATCACTCGTGACCATAGATTGAGAATTGTCTACTACCTACTGACTAGCGGTGAACTGTGCTGACTCTGGCCCGGTTTCAATAATTTACGGACCGGTATCGGTTAAGATTTATTAAAATTAAGACTCTTATATCTTTACTAATAATGAAGACAAGACCTCAAAGCTTTGCATAGCAGAGCCTCCCATATGGAAGTAGCTATGGCAGGCAAATTAGCTTACGAAATAATCTATATGCCCAGTTTGGCAATAAAAAATACCTACCATCGGTAAGCAAAACGATTCGTTTTTGTTTATTGAACCGGGCATCTGTGTTTTCACGGGCTGCGCCGCGCCAGGTAGGAAAGTGCACGGTGGCGCGAGCAATGTCGCCGCGATGATAGTTTATTTAGTGATGGTCACGGCGTGGAGCGTAATCACAGGCCGTTATAATACTAATTATTTCATCAAATCAAAGATATACTCTTTGTGGCACTAAATATAATTTATTTACCAATAGGAATGTTGCCTGTGTAAAAATATAATAATTCTAAGTCGTCAGTTAGATTATAAAAAAATATTGGACACGTATTTTTTGCTTTACCAAATCATTAACAATTGACTAAGATAAAGCGCGACTAAGTTCGGAGTGGGGGCTCGTGACGTCACTTGTTCCTAAAAAGTGTACTACACCGTGACGTCACGCGGAACTTCAACAAACAATATCTTCGTATTTGTTGTTTAATTGACAAAAGAAAAAATACGTGTCTAATATTTTTTGTTAATGTAAATGACGGACTAATTCGTTTTTTTCAGGAAAGTAGCCTATTGTAGAAAACTAAGATCGTGTTGATGAAGTAAATATAAATCGGAGTAACCTAACTTGTTATATCTTTTTACGATCCCGCCTTAAACATCAAATGTAATAGCGCGAGTACTTCACAAGTACTATCGATAGATTTCTGGTTTTTGACCATTTTTACGAGGTAACTTTCCACGTCGTAAAAATGTTGCCCGGCGAAAATATTGTTTGTTTCCAAACTTTTATGGTTGTGGACGATAATTGAATAAGCTCGATGTCCATTTAGTAATATTTATTTATTGTCGGTATTAAGTGTCCATTACTAAAGGTTTTTGTTGCTTGCTTAAAAACAAGCTTAAAAAGTTTTGGTCACAGATCGATCCAGTCATTGATATCAATAGAAGCATTAGGAAAGTTTCTGCTAAGGTAGTTTCTACGTTGGAAATTGACCTGATAATAAACAAACTTCTACCCAAACTAGTTTAAAACACAATTTAAGTTACTTGTTTTTAAATCTTTATTTCTTTGTGGTGTCTTTTTGTTTAATACTTTCATCTATTTGGATTTTATAAAGAGTATAACTTACCACACTTAATGGCATAGTTATCATTTCCAATTCTTCTTTACAGTATTGGAAAATCATCTTCTATAAATCCTGATATAGAATTTTAAATTACGATAAAAAATTAGCAATATGTAATAGGCTCATTTTGACAGCACATTTAAATCATTATATCAAAAGGATGCCAAAATAGTGGAACAAGAAGACAGTCTATTATCAAAACAGGCCTCTTAGATCTCAAATAAAACAATTTTAATTGCTCATGCCGTTTGAGGGCAAATTTAAGGCTGCGTATAAAGCAAAATAACAATCTTAGAATTGAAATTTACCCAAGTAAATAGTATTTAAATGAAAAAATATTTTTATATGGGTATTTTCATTATATACGCGAGGGTTCTGCCTGAGCAAAAACATAATGGAATGAAATTTCCTCGATAGAAAAAAATCACGAAGCTACCTCTAATAATAATGAATTTTCGGTTTTATTCGTTCATGGTGTATCTAATTAAGACAAAAATTCGATAAATAATATCACTAACATAAGACCTAGGGCTGCTACTAACGATTTTTTAAAATATTCTATACTTTACGAGTTATTTAGATAAGAAGCGCTTCGTTCATTCTTGTGCCGCGAAACACGCTATCTCCATCTCATCTCCACGCGAAGATTAGACATAAGTTTGTTTCATCTGACATTGCGATATTTTTCTGGCTTGGTACGCACTCTTAAGTAGCATACAAACCAGTTCCCCAACTAGGTATTCTGATTACGATTATCAAATAGCTGCAGTGATTTCCATCAAAATTCATACCTAGAAGCTATTCCTGATCACTCCTACTATAAACATAGTGTAGCATGGCGATCCAATTTAGCGAACCTCACGTCCGAACTCCTAATTGTTCCTACATATTGACGAAGGTCTATGCTTTATAACAATAGTACGTGATCGGAATATCTAATACCTGACCTGGATTGACTTTAATTGGGTTTGCAAACAAGATTCCATTACAAAAGCATTGATTCAGATTTAGCTTTAGCGCGTTATTGAAAGAGGAAATAATTTGATCTGCTTTTATTTTGGTGTATTTGAAAATTACTCTTGTTTTCGGCTTATTACTGAAAGCTATAGAATTGTACGTCTCTCGTTTCGTCTCAAGACATTTTCACGAATTAATGTTAGCGATATATCGATTCATTGGAATAATACATATGTATAAACAGCGTCAGAGACTGACAAAGGACAGCCATTAACAGAAGTTGTTCCTTAAATCATTTAGGTATAATAAGGAAATTAAATTACGAAATACAAGTGCAATAAAAGTGAAACTGCGGAGTTGATAGGCTTGCTATGGTTTCCTCACAATGACTTTCTTCGCTCGTTCGAATTTTCGATCTACACGGAATTCAGCGTCACTATCGTGGATCTATCTTTACAAGTCATTCTTACATAAGATGTACCTCATTAGCTATTAAATACATACTCTAATTGATATTCTCGTTTGTTTCAGGTATGGCTTTCAAGAGCACTGTTACATCAGAAGCAATATCTGTATCACAAAGGCGACCTATCTCGAGCTTCATCTTACAGCCAAGCCGCTCAATTATGTAGCTATTGACCAACATATTGTCTTTGAAGGTATTATCTGAGTTCTGAGAACTGTGGAAAATAATTGGTTTAGTTGAAAGTTGGCACTCCATTTATTATTAACTGCAGAAGTAGAATTAGTAGAATTTTGAAACCTAATAAGAAGATATAACTGAAATTTGGGATGCAGAGATTATGGAATGAGCTCTCCCTCATTCAAAATCCTTTAGAAGTTTATGGCAGCTTCTACGACTTGGTAGTTGATAGTTGACGGATTATTTTGTACTAGCTTCCGCCCTGCGGTTTCACCCGCGTTCCCGAGGATCTTGTGTTTTCCCGGGATAATAAGTAGCCATAGCTGTAGCTATATAGCCTTCCTCGATAAATGGGCTATCCAACACTGAAAGAATTTTTCAAATCGAACCAGTAGTTCCTGAGATTAGCGCGTTCAAACAAACAAACTCTTCAGCTTTATAATATTAGTATAGATTATTGTAAGTACTTATTCAAAATAAAAAATATTTTCCTTATTTAGGTAAAATCCGATTTTATTAATTCTTATTAATCTTATTGCTAGCTTTTTACTGCAGGACAATTCGTGCCTAAAACGCCTATTCGTATACTATTTTAAGTTGTTGTTTCAAGCAACTTAATGCAAACGTAGGTATTCGCACTTCTGACTAGTTAAGTGGACACTGGTTACATTTGGCGTCCGGTACCCTGACGTCGTTAGTGAAACGTGATCAAGTCCTCAGAGCATCCAATTGAAGCGTCAGTAATCCACAATATAGTCCACATACCTACTGCCTTTAAGTTGCAGTTGACACTGTTTAAGTAATGCAATGAACATGACTATTATTCAAAAAATTGCAAAATAAACCGTATCTTTGCTTACTGTGGTAGGATACTCAAGTTTGTACCCGCATGCTGGCCACAACACCATCATGTAAAAAAACCTGCGAAGCATCTAAGGTGCATCCAAAGTTAAGGTTAAGCTACCATCTAGGCTCTGTATACTTAGGCAGGCCACATCATCACTGACCCAGGGCTGCCGTAAGCGGGCGTGCAAAGCGTGCACCGCACACGGGCGGCACGACCAGGGGGCGGCAAAACCGAGCGACTCATACCTAATTCAAGTCATTGTACCCATGGCCGGTCGACTCCTACTCAGAGGGCGCGCATAGAATACCAACATGGGGCGCCCAGCCCGCAGCGGGCTAGCCGGCACGTGAGTCGCGCGACCAATAGGCATTTTGAGAAAACATTAATTATCCTTTTTTTGACCAAACTCAGAGTAAGTAGTCGTAGGGCGGCATAATCGGTATTGCACGCGGGCAACGAAACAGCTCGCGGCGGCCTTGCACTGACCATATAATATAGAAAAATTAATCGTTAAATTTATATTGAAACTCTAGTGTCAACAAACCCTTTAAGTTAGAGAACAGTTTCTCTAAGCAATGGAACACGAAGATATACCGTCTCAAAAGAATATTAACGTGCGAGGGCGCGTCTTAATCAACGGAATCCGATAAGAGACGAGGAACCCATTATTGAAATTGGTTCAGCTGAGACTTAACATTACATTGCTAGGGATCAGCGAGATAAGAGCGATTGTAGCTACAGGATGTTTCTACAAGAAGTTTTTATTTATATGTTTTTTTTTTATTCTAAAAAGTTTTATACATTCCTGGCAGCAATGAAAATGAAAAAAATATAGCAAGGCAATGCTAGGTTGGTACAGATCAGTGACCCAAGTGTTGTGTTGTGTGAAAAATAAATGTCCTGAGTCTCGGTAATATTAAGTATGTTTTTACAAACAAAAAGTAGTACATTTTATCAGTTATCTGGTTTCCATAGTACAAGCTCTAGAGTCCCAGGATAGATATATCAAGAACATAGTTTCTGAAGCAAGATCGACATGGTTACCTGTTATTGTTGTGCGTTTGTGTGTTAAGCCAACTGGACATTCGAGCATGTAATCGCTGGATTACGCTTTCTATAATTTTACAGCGTATGTAAAAGGTTGAATAAATCCTTTACACATGACCTAAACTTAGCTCTTTTTTTACGATTACGACCCAAAGCACTATTGACCGTACGATCAGTGCGACCCTCGCTTTGTTAAACCAATCCTAACATGTACAAAGTTAGTATAATCTCTATGTAACTTCTCCACTGCTTTTAGTGGTCCCTTAGTCGGCCAAAGCTCCTTTTTGTACGGTCCCTCGGAGTGTCTTTTAGGATTTGCTCCCTCTGGGACCCTTTTTTGTCATTTTCCACTAGGATAGGCCGAGTTTCGATTGTTTGTCGAACACTATTCAAAAGTTACGCTTTGAATATGTTAATGTTAGAGAAGTATAGATAGAGTTTATGCTGCTGTAATTAATTTTTCAACACACTTGCTCGTAAAGTGATATTTATTGCAAAATACAAGTCTGTTTTTTTCCTCGCAAGTGTGTTGAAAAACGTCGTATGACACGCGTGTGCAATGATTATTACAATCTCGGCTCCTTTATCGCGTTCGCCTGCAGTTCACGCGCTTAATGTCGCCTGGAGTGTTAATAACCAACTCTGCACACATGTATCATAATGTACTATTATGCATCCCAAACTGTTCCAAGATATGATGTGCCATTCATACAAATATTATAAGCGCCAATTCTTTCTAGAGGTCCTACAAATCCTTAGTTCCTATGGTGGAAGGATCTAATGATGTACCTACATGCCGTATTAACGTGTGAATAAACTTCTAGACTTATTCGATGTGTTGAATTACATTTACTAAAGATTTCCTCCGTGTCTTTGATGTGTTACTGAAAGTTTCACACAGCGATTGTCTTTAGACACCCATTTTAGAATGATCTCTATCAACCTTTTTCAACTTCTCCTCTTGCCTTTAGAATCTTAAGTTCAAGAGAGAGAATAGGGCTCTGTAAAAACTGGTGGAATTTAGTCGTGACCGCGGGTAAAATCTAATTATCGAGAGAAGGATGTGCTCACCACAAATATACGTTTGTTTTCACATCGTATTTAATTAAAAGTTGTTGTTATTTTTTGTTAGGGAGTTAGATCGGTTAGGGAGTGCCGCAGGACTGTTTTTGATTTTGTTTGTTTGCCCATGGGTTAACGTTAGTAAACGTTTTGTGGTGAAAGTGGAATTTAATGTTGGAATGTTTGTCTGTTGGTTCTTATAGCTAGTACTTATAGTTAGCTGGTTTTAAATTTAGTTTTTGATCTTGCTGGGTCTACAATTCGCTTTAATGTTTAAATAATGTTTACTTTTCATTTTGGTCCCGTTCGTTCACCGCCCACGTTTTTGTGATGTTTGATCAATGTTCAAGTTGTTTTAACGTAGCAACCCATGATATTAAATTTCTGATTATGTTTATGATATCTCGTGTTATAGTGAGTTTCGAATCAGGAATACAATAATATCAATTACCACGAAAAACAATTAATATACACACACATTTTGTTTTAAAAGTTAAATTTAATATTTTCCGCGAATTAATGAAGCTTTTATTTATTTAAGCTCGCCGATATAAATCCGCAATAAACAAACCGAAATATCGACGGAGGAAAATATGAGCATGATTTGGAAGTCGAGCGGAAGCGCTGTCATTAAGCAAATTTATATTTTGTGCGCTACAAAAGTGCGCTCGAGCGCTCTGAGCAAGTTGTCACTAAGTGCCATTAAGCACAAGTATTCACATTGTTGCCTCGACGCTATTAGCAATTCAACGTTTACTTTGCGTATTAACAATTGGCTTGTTTTTACATCAGCAAGTGAAATTGAATGTTAGAATGCGCCTTAAGATCTATATCTATTTAACACTCACTGATGATACACAGGTTGAGGCTGGACCTAGAGATAAAGAATTTGGAGAAAATATTCTTTTAGTAGAGAAGAAGTTGAGTAGAGAAGTATTTCCCTAGAGGGCGCGCTAAACAGACTGACAAACTTAGGCGCCGATCCCACTGACAAGAGTTCTAGAGTTCCGAGTTCTGCATTCCGCGTTGATGTAAGCTATGTGGCGCCTTTGAAAGTAAAAGAAGTGTATGATGTGCGATCAGTAGCGAATATTGCAGAACTCTAGAACTCTGGACTGCTTGCTGTGTGCACAATAGTCAACACGGAATGTAGAACTCGGAACGCGGAACTCTAGAACTCTTTCTGTGGGATCGGCGCCATAGAGTTATATAGTTATCTTCATTTTAGATTTCCCAACCCATTATCCCAAATAATTAAAGTCAAAATCAAACGATGGTCTACTCCAAATGAAATATAAGCAGACTTTTTGGCAGATGTTTCAACAGTACTGCCAAAAAGTGTGCCTCGTGTGTTGCAAGCGTCCTCATGGCTACGGTCACCGCTTACCATCAGGCGGGCCGTATGCTTGGTTACCGACTTTGTGGTATCCTAACTATCCGAATCCTAACTTAATATTATAAATGCGAAAGTAAGTTTGTTTGTTTGTTACACCTTCATGCCTCAACTACTCAACGGATTATTATGAATTTTGGCATGCAGATAACCTATGGTATGGAGAAGGACATAGGCTATTTTTTATCCCGGGAAAGCAGGTGAAACCGCGGGGGACAGCTAGTAAAAATTTATTAAAAAAAACACTACATATTTCTATGAGACGACATTTCAAGACTGCGCAAACTAATAGGCAATAGACAACACACGTAAACCTCTTAATTTAAGGTAGGCTTACATTAAGGCACTATTAAATTAACGATGCAAACGAGTTTTTAGTCCAAGCATTGTCGACCTAATGGCCTCACGTTCTTAAGAAGCCCATTAATGGACCCCAAGAGACATTCTAAATGCCCCTATACAGCCCTTTCTTAAGGTTATATAAATTTTCTAAGATAATTACACCTTGTGGAACTTTCAGCGAGTCTACGGCTAATCATAAAGTTTTGAACATGTTTTGAAGTTCTATAAACAAATTAAGATGTGATGGTCGTCTGTGTGATATTATTATGGTGGTTTAGCAACCTGTATGTGATGTATTTTTTTTTACTTTTTATAGCTCTGTGTTTGACCGCAATCTCACCATGGTAAGTGATGATGCGGCCGGAGGTGGTAAGCACACAAAGCCTAGAAGGAACTGGCTCTCAAGTGCAGCTATCGGAACACACCGAAAGGTGCTTGGCGACAGATTTTCAACTTATGAGTGGTAGCCAGCCAGGCGAGTACTACAAAGTACCCTACCACCGTGCTATGGTTTCCTCACGATGTTTTCCTTGACGGAAAGCTCAAGCTCATTGTAGGATTCGAACCCGATTCGAATTGGGAAGGTTGATGATTACGTTTCAATTTTTAAATCTGATCTTTTCTGGTTACCGCGATAAAATCTTGTAACGATCGTAAAGCGTGCCGACGTGATTTAACGTCTTTCTGGGTTCACTTCTTTAAAGCCGGCAACAATATCCAATCGCCTTACTATTGGAAATATATAGGCTAACTAATTTTGATCTTTTAACATTTTTTTTTAAAGAAAAGGATAGTTGTTGCATGGACTGAAGTGGCTCAAGGATATGATTGAAGCTAGACATCTGCGGCGAATGTAGAATGATGGAAATATCAAAGGATTTTGATCTTTCTTGCTTTACCTATAGGAAATTACGAAATTGTTTAGGGTTCCGTACCCAAATGACCAACGGGAGCCTATTACTAAGCCTCCGCTGGTGAAGCGCCACAGGTTTATACAAATAAATTTCTACATTACGAAAACAAGTAAATAATGCAGCGCCCATTCAGTGAATTCGTTCCATACAATTGCACACAATGTGCTCAGAGATGGCGTTACACGTCCTGTTAATTACCGATGATTGAGATACTTGAATGACTGTGTTGAACTGTTGTTCTCAATCACTCTTTTTGTTTTCTGTGGACCCCTCGTCGTCAGTTAGTCTGTCAGTGTCATCCAATGCCATCCAATCCATATTCAATGTAAGCTCGCATCTTAACTGAAATTGTCACTCGTACAGTATTACCCAACTAATATGGCTTACCGATGTACCTGCGCAGAAGAAACATTTTCAAAGCGCGGGAAACGCTATTGGCCGGCAGCTGCCGCCATGTTAGCGCGCGCCGTGCGGAGGGGCGTCACTTGCGAGTGAGACGGAACTAACAGCTGCAGTGTATTATAAACCTTATAGTAGTAATCTAAGGTTGATTGTAAGTTTTAAGCATTCTTTCGTTAACCTTTGGGGCCATACTTTCTTGTCTGTGCGAACGAAGATTCACGACGCGCCATATAAGTTGGGTACTACTGTACGCGCGTCATAAATACCGTTGTCGCGTGCTAATGAAAGTCAAACACACACCCGGCGGCGCCCCCAGTTAATTACTTATGTTAAACTCATTTCCAACTTGTGTTTGGCCGGAACATCGACTAAATGTTCCTTGGTTTGTTGTTTGAGAGTTATGGTATTTACATAACCCAGTTAGGAAGTGGTTGCAAAGATCCGCTGATATGGAAGCGATGATAAAATTATTGGAAGGTAAACAGATATTTTATACGGGTGGGTTACTTAATTCGATGTAACTTTGCTAACTTTTGATATACGCACTTGGGAGTATCGGTTTTGTATTACACTTTGAAGCTATTAAGGATCAATTACGAATGGTGGTTGGATACATTTATGTACCTGCCTGACTGGATACCACATAATTGGACTGTTTTACAAAAAACTCAAACCGACTTCAAAGTACCCTAAGAAGTAATCAAATCCTGATCTGATGACAATGGGACCTAACGGGAAGTATACCCTTTCAAATAAAAAAAGAATTTTCCAAATCGGTTAATAAATGACGGAGTTATGAGGTATAAACCTAAAAAAAAAAAAAAAAAAAGAACCTCCTTTTTTGAAGTCGTTAACAAGTTTAATGGGAAGAAAAGAACTTAACGGTGTGTTTCGACATCGATATGAACTACTGTACACCATAGCTCTTAAATATTTTTTCCAGTGATCGCAGAAGAGAATCTGACTCTAAATAAGAAGAAAGACAAGTAAGATAATGAAGAAAAAGAGTGCTCAAGTTTCTGCTGCCGCTGAAATTGTATCGTTATAAATTGTTTTGAAAAAGGACAATCGCAAAAGCGACGTAAGCGCAATGCTGTCCAACGATCCAATTTGTTACAACTTTGTGAATGCGAGGCACAATCACGACCTGTGCTCTACACATGTACAGTCGACGACTGAGGTAAATTAACAACTCTGTTTGTGCAGGTGCGCTGCTGCACTTGTGTTCATCAGGGTACATTTATTGGACAAAACATCGCGCTGTTTTCACTGATTAGAATATATTTTTTCGACGCTGAGTAACTAGGTATATTCGTAGATAGCTTTGATAATGAGACGCTACGTGTAAAACGAAGTGCTACGAATTTTGGTAGTTCGTAGCACATTTTTGCTCGTAGCATTCGTAGCTATTAACAATTTTTATCTGTGTATAAAACTAGAACAAATTTTGTAGTTTCAAAAATATATGGAACTTGCTTTTGCGCCCGCGACTTTATCCGCGTAGAGTAATTATTGTAACAATATAAAGCTTTGTTCTTGGTTATTACCCGCCACTACTTGTGATATTTGACAAAATTTCACGTAGATTGAGAGCTCACACGTGAGATAATTACCACTCTTAAACATCGGTATGTACTTATCAATAGATTATTATCTATAAAAAATACACACTGTAATAGTATATAACTTTACTACCTAGTATATAATAGTATATAACTATACTATTAAAGAACTTGGTAGTCAGGCAGGTCAATCTACAAATTATATACTTACAATGAAACTAGTTATATTTCTTGAGACACTTTCACCAACTCTCAATATACAACAATCTCATATTAATTAACTACTCTATTCTCTATTATTCTCCTTCAATGTATGCTCCGTGCAACACATTATTAGGTGTTTTGTTTACGAGTATCGTCACGTGTCACGCTCCGTAATCACATTGTGAATAGTTAATAATGCAACTAGACAATTTGTCAGGACATTCATCATTTGACTGACACTTCAAATAATGTTCTCTGTGGAGTGGTTAACGAAGATTTGGTGGGATTAATTTAAGAAGCGCTCGTGGTGTAGGATGATTAGCTGTTCTTAATCGATCGGCAAAGTTAAGCTACCACCGTCGTGGTCGGTACCTGGTTGGGTGATCGCCTAGTGATATTTCAAATCGAGCATTTCCGTGCTTCGGAAGGCACGTAAAGCCGTTGGTCCCGGATAGTCGTTAAGCTATTTGGATGCCTCCTAGGCGGCTTGAAAAATTCCAACAATAGGTTGACCACTAGCCTACCTCCACCGATCCGCAGTGGGCATGCGTGGTGGAGTATTGCCCATTCCCTTTCACCCTCATTTGTGTGCAGGAGGCCTGTGCTCAGCAGTGGGACATTATAGGCTGATAATGAATTTAAGATTCCAGCTATTTGCATTCGGTTTAATCAATGTTCTTTGTATGTTGTTTCTTGGTATGTGAGTATGTGATTCGGTGGTTTCGGTGGTGGTTTGTACAAATTAAAACAGTAAGATGTGATCTAGATTGAATCACCATTACTCGGATCGTAGAATGCTGTTGAAAATTTTATTTTTTCTTCTTTTTAGATTTGAATTTCAGCCTCTCACTATGGTGATACGGCGACATTCAAGTACAACCAACATTTTAGTAATTTTTAACCGCCGTTGTCAGCAAATGTAAGCACTTACGCTTCCTATGCTTACTTACGTTAACATTTGTACATATTTTTTTTAATCTGTTCAGATTTCTTTATCTACTAAATTTTGCAGAAAAATATTGCTGACGTAATCACCATCCAGAGGTCGGGGGGGCCACTCCCATGCCATAAAAAAGCAAAGACCCCCACCCCTGTTTGGTGCTTACGTAATGACCTTGAATGAAAACTAAGCAAACAAAAACTGAAGAAAGGAACTGGGTGTCAATTGCATCTGCCACAACACACCTCCACGGGTTTGGCGACAGTCTTTCAACTTGAGTGTGGTACTACAAAGTAAGGAAACTCATTCACGGTGATAGGGTATCACCGTGAATGAGTTTCCTTACTATTTTTTTTATTCACAACCATGGCATTTGAGTTTACTAGGTACTAGTGAGCTAATATCATAATATCATCGTATCTGTGCCCAACACGCATAACACCAAAGCAATCTTTTAACAATACTACAAAAAGTAAGCATGTATGTCACAAAACTGCCAACTATCTGCACGTCCGTACTATTCATTCAAATTCACTGGGGAGGTCGGCCTTGGATCACGTGAACTTTTCAGATTGGTCGCTCCGCTGGAAAGTTCATTGTGTAATGAACTCTACGGCACTCTACGGGTAGAGTTCCGGCACACACTACAAACCCATGCCCGTCCAGGCTCGCCCACTGTAATGATACAAGTGTACGTTGTCGATATTGCTTTCTGTTCAGGTGGACAGAGTTATTTTAAATGGTAGGTTTGAAAAGAATATGTAATTTATATATGTAAAGAAGTAAATATTATGTATGATGTTACTTGATTTTTGTTACGCCTTCACGCCTCAACTACTCAACGAATCATCATAAAATTTGCCAAGCAGATAGCCTCTCGTATCAAGAAGGACATAGGCTACTTTTTATCCCGGTAACGCGGGTGAAACCGCGGGGGATTATTAGTTATAAATAAAAGTTGTTATTTAAGGACGTATCCTTCTATATCGTTTTAGTTACAAAAACAATACTATTTAAAAAAATATATTGAAAATACATCCTAGAAAAATTCCTGCACGATCTTAGCTGTACCTAACCTTTTTTCTTTTATCTCGGCGGGTGCCATATCCACCTGCAGTGCGCCTCGTTGTTTTGCATACAGAATAGTGTTGCAGTATACCGCAGCTTTATACTGTTAACTTTTTAATTTCGTTCACGGTAAAAACACGTAGCAATGTAGGCTATATGGCGTTACAACTGTTATGAGCTTTAAAGGTTGTTTCCAAAAACGACCCAAACTCCGTTGTTCACGTCAAAATTGATTTGAAGTGCTCGACGAAATGTGTGCCTAAAATTTTACTGTTTCTGATCTATACGATATTGTGTATGTATAACTTTTTTTTGTTAAAGTTGGGTGATGTTTTTCATCGTGTAAACAAAGAATTACACTGATATACGTGTAGTTTTTGATTTGTGTATTGTTATTTCAACGCGAATGAATTTTGTGTAATTGGATGATCTGTTTGTCGGCAGCAAACTTTATTTACAATTTGTTTATTACAAAAAAAGAGAATATTTTATAATATTTTTAACTTACAGTTTGAAAATCAAAATTTAGATCGTAATTCGGTGCCACAAGTGTGTATAATTGTACGAAGCTAAAGCACAGAAAGAGTTATGAATATAATTATTAGAGCTGCCTTTAGTTTATAGTATTACTCAAAAAAGGATATTGCTACTAATAATTATATTCATAACTCTTTCTGTGCTTGTGTGACCCTCCCCGCGCGTATTTAAGTGTTGTCTCGAAATTTCGGGACAGGTCTCGGAAAAAATTTAGTCCTAAGGAAGTCTCCGTATCTTGTCTCTGTTCTTCGAAGTTTAGGCAAATAGGCACTACCTATTCCTATCACTGGTGATGACTGATGCATGGCAAATATAAAATTTTACCAGGAATTTAATTATTAATTTGACAATTATTATATTTAATTATTTTAAAATTATTTAATTATCAATTTGATATGAGACTTGAATGGTTTATTGAATTTGTAATGATTTATTGTTGTTACTATTTAGCATATATAATTAATCATATTTAGCATTTTTTTAAATTGTGTGCTATCCATTTGAGCTAAGTCATTATAACATTTAATTTTAATATTAGCCTCCCTGCCTATTAGGCACGGGGGCTTAGGTATTCGCAAAATTTCTAGTGTATCATTGCCAGCCTTTTTGTCTTCGGTTCATAGCACAGATAACCTAATTAAGCGTATTTTGTTTATTTCACTACCAAACGTTGAGGTATCTTGCTGGACCGAGGCCAAAATTGCTTGGCAATTGGCCTGCCCGAATGTGGAACTGCCCAAAGTCCCTTCCTCGCAGAGGCTCTGGGATGGCCCCCTCTGTGAGCTGGTACGGAATCAATTATTCGAAACGTCAACCAGCTCCGCGGATAGGGCCCGTCTCACTGCTGTTAGTGCTTGGGAATCGGGACTTTGGTTGCAGGCCCACCCATCGTCACATATGGGGACACTTTTGGACTCCAACACTTTCAGAACTGCCGTTTGTTTGCGTTTGGGCTTACCCATTTATGCATCACATCGTTGTCAGTGCGGCACTGCTGTCGACCAACTCGGTCACCACGGACTGTCATGCACCAAAAGCGCTGGCAGATTTGTCAGACACGCCAGTTTGAATGATATCATCCGCCGGGCCCTTACCAGCGCCAACGTAACAGCTATTTTAGAACCCAATGGTATGTTTCGTGACGATGGTAAGAGACCCGACGGAATGACACTTGTACCCTGGAAGTTGGGACGGCCTTTGGTATGGGATGCCACGTGTGTCGATACCTTAGCTCCGTCTCATCTTCCAGAGACAATAAATAAGGCTGGTGGCGCTGCCATGTCAGCAGAGAACCTCAAGCGGCGCAAATATAGTAATATAGATACCAGTTACATATTTGAGCCGTTTGGGGTTGAAACTCTGGGTCCGTGGGGGCCGAGCAGTCACCATCTTTTTCGCGAAATTTCTAAACGCCTGGTCGAAGCATCTCGTGACCAGAATGCTGGCATATAACTCGGTCAGAGAATCAGCATTGCCATTCAACGTGGCAATGCCGCCAGCATTCTGGGAACGTTGCCCTCTGACAACGATTTAAAATACACCTGTTTGTAATTGAGTTTTATGTAAATATATACGAATATTCTTAATTACAAAAAAAAAAAAAAAAAAAAAAAAAAAAAATTAATATTAATATTTGCACACCGAAACTCGGTAGAGTAAGCTTGGATCTACATAATTTTTACCATCACTATTTTTGTCACCATTATTCTCGCAAATAAATTAATTCCACTTCATTTCATTACTAAGAACTCTAATCCGGTCCTTTTTGGAGAACCCCATAACGTATCTAGTGCCGCTGTAAAAATATTATTGTATTCAAATCAAGAATACAAAATTATTTTCATATTCTATACCAGTCATCGATCATAGTAACCCTTCAAACTCCAGAATAGAGTCGAAATAGCAAATTCCCAAAGTTTCCAATAACTCGTCTTTAAAAGCCATACCCACGAATTCAAAGGTACGGTACCTTCCGCGTGCTCTTCGCTAAAGTTTGAGAATTCCTTTCGACTTCCTTTGAGATCGCAAATGGCCAAAGTTCTATAGTAATTAACGGTCGTATCACGTTGAACGTCGACTTAAGACCTGTCTTATGACTAATTAATCCTCAAAGACGAAAGACCATCGAATTATAATTATAATTTATTGAAGCCATTCATTATTCGGCAAATAAATTAATGATTGTCGATTTTGTTTTTCGTTAGCATGACTAATATAATATTAACTTTTTGAGGACACAGTTACTTAGAGGCTATTTATTTTGAGGCTTATATGCGGATTTGTTTATAATATGAGGAAGTTTCTACACTGAAGATATGACAAGTTTACAACCACTGACAGTTACGATTGAGCCATTTCCTAAAGTTTGCCATTTGACATCCTAACTAATATTATAAATGCGAAAGTGAGTTTGTTTGTTACGCCCTCACGCCTCAACTACTCAACGGATCATCATGAAAATTGGCATGCAGATAGCCTATGGTATGGAGAAGGACATAGGCTACTTTTTATCCCGGGAACGCGGGTGAAACCGCGGGGGAAAGCTAGTTACTTATAAGCGTGCAATAACACAGTATGTGTCCTAGTTTTATCTTTTTTGATATTAGTTTCTGTTTTGACGGGCCAGTTGGCGTGGTTAAGATTCTACCTATCAGTCTATTTTAAACGAGCGAGTGGCTTTTATTCTCTCAAAGAGCAGCTCGACTGGGGAAGTACCTCCACCTTACAGAATACCGCAGCCAAATAACTATGTTGTGTTCCTGCTTGTGAGTAAGGTCGCCAGAGCTCATTGGGGAGGGGGAAAGGTCGGTAAAGCGTGAGTGATGCCCCGTGTTTTGCAAGCGCGCATATGGCCACGGTAACCGCTTACCATTAGGCGGAACGTATGCTTGTTTACCGACTTGATTCACGCCGTAGGACATGCATTTCTGTGCATGAACATGTATGCATGTCTTGCGTCTGGGTGTAATTATGTTTTACAAACAAACAAAACAGTTATCTGGTTTCCATAGTACAAGCTCTTAGTTTGGGATCAGATAGCCCTGTATGAAGAATGATCCAGGGTATTTATTTATATAATCAGCCCCGATACTCCTTTACATTTTTCGATATTCCTCGTAGTTTTTTTAGCCATCGACGCCCACTATAAAAATTCACGGTGTATATATTTTCACGATAGTTTGTAGTAGGAAAGGGTATTGTAAACAAAAGCCAAAGTTAATGAGAGCCAATATATCTTTGGTCTCTACTTCCGCTTGTCTAAAACAGCTCTCGATATAACTTGGGTGGTAAACAAAAAGTTTGAGCGCCACTTACTTCCCAATATCAATACGTATTGAACGTCTCACGCTTGACATCCAAGTTTTCCCATTAGAAGTTTGGGAAACGTGAAAATTATTTGCTTTTCAACTCGTCGCTTCCTTATGCTTTTTATAACTAAGCACTCAATCTGACAAAGGGAGTTTGGATTTATTACAGGAACTTCAACCTTAATGGTAAGGATGTAAAAGTTGGAATTACTTTTGGTTTTTATGACGTTAATGTGTTGACGGGAGAAATGAATGTAATCATAAATTACTTATTTTATGAAATGTTAAGAGCTTTTTTTTGTTTTTGGTAACCGAATTAATTAATTTTGTACAGGTAAGCACTTTGTCGTAGAATTTCATTACTCACAACATTTTGTACTAAATATATGAAAATAAATTACAGACACATGTATGTATTTATATAACTTAAATGTTAACTGAAACCCCTGTGTTAAAACCGAGAAATATATAATACACACATACATGTACAGTAGTACCCAACTGATATGGCTTACCGAATGTAAGCCAACCTATAGGTCGGCAGCTCCCGCCATGTTAGCGCGCGCCGTACGGAGGGGCGTGACTTGCGAGTGAGACGGAACTAACAACTGCAGTATATTATGAAACTTATAGTAGTGATCTAAGGTTGATTGTAAGTTTTAAGCATTCTTTCGTTAATCTTCGGGGCCATACTTTCTTTTCTGTGCGAACGAGGATTCACGACGCGCCTTATCAGTTGGGTACTACTGTACTTACTTACTTACTTAGTTTTCATTAACTGAAGATTTTAACATTAAACCTATAGATTTACATCCAAGGAATAAGGATATAAAACCACAATGCTTTTTTTTTTCAAATAAGTACTATCTTTTTTGTTTTTTTTTTATATTCATATTTGCACCCAGCACGTTTCGTTGCTAATCCTTATAAATGACATAGTTGGCGTCACCGATAGCATGCTGACTACAAAACTACCATCAAAATAGTTACATAAGTTGGCAACATTAACTTCCGGCCCACATACACGACCCACCGCTGACCTTTATATTGGCTGCATTCCACGAGTTTTCATGTAAATTACACGAAATTATGTTGCGCAGTTACTGTATTAAAATTTTAATTACATTACGCGAACTATGTTTCGTAGAAATTAGTGCCGATTCTGTTATAAATCACACTAAACTAATTTTAGTCACTCATCTCTTACAAACATTATTGAAAAAGATTAGAACATATTTACATAAAGCTGTCAAATAAGTCTCTGCCGTCTTCATTTGCGGGTATTTAGAAGTACCCGCGATAGATATGACAAAATTTATATCCCACCAAAAAAATGTTCAAAAAATTCAAAATTCAAAATCATTTATTCAAATAGACCTTCGCAGGCACTTATGAAAAGTCTGATTTTAATACTCTAATACCGGTTCTGAAGGTTGCATTTGCTGAGAAGAGCCGGCAATAAACTCAGCAATTACTCTTTTCAAAACAAGCTTAGATTCATTACATAATATTTACATTCTAATCGCACTGACAACAATTGCGTGCCCCGGCGCGGCCGCAAAACTACAAAGTAGACTGAATCTATATTTAATAAGTAAATAAATAAATGGCAAACTTAAGCAGACCAACCCCCACAAGCAGCACCTGTTCACAAGTATGACGCGTGTGGCAGCCATCGCCCTCCTCGCCATAATGTAAAATGTAAAATGTTGCCATTACGAGACCATACGGCTCGCACTGTCAGAATATTATCAGATCTCATTTAGAGCCAAGCTTATAACTCTACACGCCCTGACTCTACAAGCCCTAACATCCCAAACTCTACGGCTTTGTCAAAATATGTCGCTTGGCCGTTTGGCTACTACAACTTGCTAGTTGTTTACCCTGTGGTTTTGCTCGCGTACTCAAGATATCTTATATTTAAAGTATTATATCTGTTAATCCAAAAGATAATCTATATGTTTTCCAAATTTGATCCCAATAAGTTGAGCCGTTTATGCGTGGTGGAGTCACAAACTTCGAAACATCCAACTGTAACAATTATAATATTACTAGTTTTTTTCCGGGATAAAAAATTTCATATGTGTTTATTTTGTACATATACTATCGAGATTAAAGTGATATGATACTATAGTAAAGTTTTAAAAAGTTTGAAACATTTAGAAAAGTAAGGCTAGGACTTTTGATACTTTACACTTTATGACGTAACTAAACTCTTGCGGTTTTAACGACTCAGTCGGGCATTAAAAACTACAAGTACTTACTGAAACGTTAATTAAGAATAAAATTTGCAATATATTTATAACTTCCCGTGCTTGAACAAAGAGAAATTCTGTCGTAAAACTTTTTTATACCGACAGTTTCGTAAAAATAATTATTTTAATTTAATTCACTGTTTTAGATTAGACTGGCCTTGGATGGAAGACAAAACATGGCTTGAAATAATCCATCACGGAGGGCCTAATGGTAATAAATATTCATGAAACACTCCGCGTTTTTTGTTCTTTTTAAAGAGGTGAATGCCTCCCTGGACTTAATGTACATTGTATCCTTGCTGACCTTGGCAGTAAAATGAATTTTTCATAGACCTGTAAGCTTTATTTCATTTCTATAGAACAAACAGTCGAAAAATTTAAAAGAAATTAACAAGTCTCTCGTTGCTGTAGTTCAGTTAATCTTGATATTCATGGTTCCAAATTAAAATTATGTGCACTAATAAAAATGTACACATTCAAAATTCAATATTACCACCATTGAGTTAGAATTAATAGAGCAACTACTAGACTACATGCCGTAAGCACGGGTGTGGCCAAAACGCCTGAAACGAAGTGCGCGTACATTATTTGAACGACTAAAATACATATAATTAATGCAAATTTCTCGTTTTGTCTCATTTTTGTTTTGTTTTATGACAAGGAGTCATTTGTTCTCGGTAAAAGTATTGATACCATTTCGACATATAATCCATATCGACAGTCTAACTGTAAGTGCTTGTTCACGTGATCGTTGTTGAAGTGTGTGTGTAAGTGCTTGTTCACGTTGAAATCGCGGGCGCGGTCACGGTCGCGGGCGCGCTACTTCCACCGCACGTGCGTTTTGTACGTGAACACTTGCATACAGTAGTACCCAACTGATAAGGCGCGTCGTGTATCTTCGTTCGCACAGAAAAGAAAGTATGGCCGAAAGAATGCTTAAAACTTACAATCAAACTTAGATCACTACTATAAGGTTCATAATATACTGCAGTTGTTAGTTCCGTCTCACTCGCAAGGCGCGCGCTAACATGGCGGCAGCTGCCGACCAATAGCGTTTCCTAAAGCTTTGAAAATGTATCTTCTGCGCAGGTACATCGGTAAGCCATATTAGTTGGGTACTACTGTACAATATGTGTTTGATATTTCGTGAACGCGCCCGCGAGCCACCGTGAACAAGCACTAAATCAACTAGCGTACGATATATCTGTGAATGCATCTATATGGAAACTGCTCACACTTCGCACAAGATAACGTTGTTAACGCTATCTCTCTATCATATTCGAACTCTATAATTACCACATTATTAGCACGCACGCACACATTCAAGTCAATCTTTTTTCAGAGAGGTAGAGCATTTATACGCTCAAAGAGCAGCTCGACTGGGGAAGTACCTCCACCTTACAGAATACCGCAGCCAAATAACTTTATGTTGTGTTAAGTTGTGTTCCTGCGCGTGAGTAAGGTCACCAGAGCTCATAGGGGGGGGAGGGTCGGTAACGCGTGAGCGATGCTTCTTGTGTTGCAAGCGTCCATATGGCTATGGTGGCCGCTTACCATCAGGCGTTGCGTATGCTTGTTTACCGACTTAGTCGTATAAAAAAGTGCAGTTTTGTCAGAAAGTTCACCGAGGCGTATTTTCTTTTATCACAAGACAAAATATGTTCAGCTCCATTTGCTGTCAATTTAAAAAGTCTTTATATAAAACGCTCTACTCAGTCCGGCGATTCTATTCTAAGAAACGGCAGTGGTTGTACTTAAGTTGATCTCAGAGCTTAGCGGCTGGATTATATTTGAGCTAAGAGCCCTAAATAATCCCTATTGAATTTTATGTCCATCCCTAGCGGCCAAGGATTTCCGTCCAACTTAGGAGTTGATATTTTGTGATACAATCTAAGAAGTAATTCACTTTATGCTACTAGCTGTGCCCCGCTGTTTCATCTGGGTTTAGCGTCGTGATGTTAGCTTATAGGCCTTCATCGGGTTAAAGAGATTAGCGCGTTCAAACATACGAACTTGTATACTTAATAACATTTGTTTTATGTGTATAGGCCTGTGTTTGACCACAATCTATGGAAAGTGATGATATGGCCGAAGATGGTACTTAATGACTGCTACTTATCTGCCTAGAATTAGAAGTTTAGGTTTATAGAAGTCTGTGTAGAATAAGGCGCCGATCCCGTAGAGAGCAGTCTAGAGTTCTGCGGTCAGACTTCTGCGTTCCGCTGTAATCTATGCGACGCTTCTGATCATTGCACACAGCGACCGCGGCGGTCAAGGATAACGCACGTAGAACTCTGAGTACTCGCTGTGGGACCATGCTATAGCATGATAAGTAATAGTAAAACAAAATTCGTTCTAAAGGAGATTGGCCAGATTTGGGCCCACTATTGTCTCAATCAAATATGATTCCAAAATCAAGTCTTATTTTATTCACACATTCACAAAATATTGATGTTTTACAATATATTTTTTTATTTATTGAGAGTTAACCAGATAACTGATATCTATATATATAAAATTCAAAGTCCTGTCTGACTGACTGACTGGCTGATATATCAACGCACAGCCTAAACCATGGTCCTAGAGACATGAAATTTAGAGGGTATTTTCTTTGTGAAGAGTAGGTATCCACTAAGAAACGGTTTTTCGAAATTCCACCCCTCCCCAAGAGGGTAAAATAGGGGATGAAAGGGAATGTTTGTATGAAAGTCCATCAGTTTCGAAGTTAGGATCTTAAAATTTTTGTGTTTAGGCTGAAGATTGAAAATTAATTTATACGTGTCTCAGCATTTTTAATAATTCCACCCTCGAAGCGGGATGAAGTTGTTGTAGAAAAATATGTCATTTGTCGCGAGCAGAAGCTAGTACTACATCGGTATACCAACGGAAGACCAGCTCTGGTTTCTTATTAGCCAGTTGGGACCGTTTTATGGCAATTTCACTTACTTTTATATTATTATTTTTTACTATTTTTTTTTTTTATTTGTAGTTTTTTCTGGTTTTATGTTTCTTAACTTGCCATAAATAAATTTATTTTCAAATTTATTTTCATTTTCATACATATACTACTTTATTTTTCATACATATTTACACCCAGACCCAGGACAAACAGACAAAATATGTGGTGTGTGGTCAAATGTGGTTAAATGCTAAAACGCAGGCTGTATATATTTTATTTTGTAGCAAATAAATAAATCAACCAAAGATGCAAGAGCCACTACCAATTATACAAAATGGTATACCACTCGGCGCACCACGTTTCAGTTGCGGTCGCCGCACCGTCCCTCTGTTGTTTTTTACTCTTTTTACATGCATATTTATGTTTGTCAGTCACTCGTTGATTTTTCATCTAAACTTTGCCGCTTCATTTGCATTCTAAAGCATTCTCTGCATTAAGTATCAGTAACGAGCAATCTAAAATTAGCTCAGCTCAAATAATTTAATAGTCGCTGGCTTAAAAAAATCTAATATCAATCTTATTAATTTTACATAAAGTCTATTTTCCTTTAGGTAATAAACAGAGCAATTATTTAATTTCCATCTACTTGACTAAATATTGTTTTAACGTTAAAAGATTCAGGGAGCCTTTCTAATAACTCTGGTTTTATAAGTGGCTATGAATAACAAAACTGTCGCAAGAAGAACTTGTAGCAACATAATTATAGTACAGTAGCCATGTCCCCTTAAACACAACTTATTAAATTAAACAGTGCTCCTTGAGTTTCCTAGGAGCTCTTATCTCGGGCCCGACTCGGGGGGCCATTAAAACTTGGGCCACCGCGGTAACACTGACACAACACTAATTGGTTGGAGCGACCACTTTGCGATAAATTCAGAAATATTATTGACTTGGATATAAATTTTGTTTTTGTTTTATTAAATTAATTGGGCCACTGAACCGTCCATAAGGGGCGATGACGAAGCCTAAGATGTAACACGCTTACCCAGGAGAAACCTATTCACTCTGGCCTTGAAAGTTCCTAGATTGTAAGCGTCAGGAAACACAGACGCCGGAAGCAAATTCCACTGACTTGCTGTCCGCATTATAAATGAGGATGCAAAACTCTGTGTCCGTATTTTCGGTATGTCAACAACATACGGGTGAAATTTTTTCCGGCGTCTTGTGGTTCAGTGTAAAAATGGGGATGGTGGAATAAGGTTGAAAAATATCTAACTAATATGTACTAAAATAAAGTTAGTCATGAAAACCCCTAGCTCCTTCGAACTATTATTTTATAACTAGTCAAATAAATTACAAAACATAAACACTACATTATGACGATGTCAAATGAAAGAAAAATATGAGCGTGTCGCCTACGCTTTATTGCTACGAGAACGCTACGTAATCGCTACAGCGCTACGAAGCCTACGGCTACGTGACTACTTGCTACGACCTTCATGCCAATGGACGTTGAGAACGTATTATGTATATTCAAATAAACATTTTTCTTATTACCTTTACAATAAAATACAATTCTAATTATATAGTAAAAGTTGTATAATAACGCAAATAAAACTACGCGTGTAAGACTACAATATAGTAGGTAGGATTATAGTTATGCTTGTATAATGTTTTATTCCAATTAAGCGTTTAAATTGAAGTTACACACTCAAATGTTCCCACGTTAAGGTACCTACGCGTGTAAAATGAAATATATTCGCGTGTGGGATGGAGATAAAATAGTTGCGAGTTTTGTAACTAAATACCTACTTTATATGTTAAATCTGACGTTAAATCTGTTAGCCGTGTGAAAATAAACTTATTCTGGTTGTATTTTAGTTATTTTCATATTATGACGCCCTCGTATTATTTCTATAACTCGAGTTTGTAATAAGATAATACAGTATAATACGATTAAGTGAATTGACATTCTAAATGTAGCTAGATACATTCTCCGTAATCCAAAGAACCTAAATAAAATCGAACACAAAACTTTTTACAGCTATATCAGAAACTCTACTAAAGAGCTTACTGTTAAAACGAACACTATAAAGTGCAAGTGCACTTAATAACATACACTAGAAATAACTGGTTAAATCCGGTGCAGCGGAGCAGATTGGGCAAAGTGCTCCGCCTCGGGCGCGACTTTGCCCAACTTGGTACAATAGACCGTTTAGCTCGCCTTGTTAGTGTTATACGTACGTGATGCGCATGCTCACTGCATGTCATTATTTTTATTCATGGTAAGCTGAAGACTGTGACTTCGCTTGTTTGGAATAAGGGTAAAGTAGACGCCCTGTTTTATTATCACATAAATCCGATCAGGCATTCCAATATAGTCATGGCGAAGGTCATCGATTTGAACCCTACGATGAATTTAAATCTTTTAATGAAGGAAATATAGTACGGTGGTACCATGTAGTAAGTACGTAACTAGCTACTTCAAATTCAAAATTCAAAGTTCTTTAAGATGATAGCACAGCGGTAGTAAAGTCGGGTGCCGAGACGAAGGTCCCGGATTCGAATCCTACAGTTTTGCTTCCGGTGAAGGAAAACATCGTGAGAAATCTATAGCACAGTGATTTACTTTGTAAGGTACTTTGGTGAGGTACTTTGTAGTAGGTAGGTACCCCTACGTATCTGGCTGGCCACCCCTAAGTTAAAAACCTGTCGCCAAGCACATAACGGTGAGTTCTGAATGCTGCACTTAAGAGCCAGTTCATTCAAGGCTTTGTGTGCTTGCCACCTTCGGCCACATCATCACTTACCATGGTGAGATTGCGGTCAAACCTATACGCAGTAAAAAAAATCCGGCAGTTGTACTCGAGAGCCAGTTCCATTTTAGGCATTGCTTGTTTATCATCTTCGGCCACTTCATCACCTACACTGGTGAGAGTGTATTCAAACACTAACCGTCAATTGAAACACTGTGATTGAGTAACACAAATCTGCGTAAGCATCAAATATCTTCACAAACATCCAAGCTAACTTTGGCAAACATGCAAATGTTTGTTGTAATTTCGGTATTGAATTCCCATTGCTATGTGTAGGGTAGGGGTGATTGCAATTTGATTTAACGTCGGGGATAGGGTTAGCTTTAGCAAATCAGTTTACAACAATCGGGTTCTGACAAGTAATCAAGTAGTCTTTCGATTGTTTGATTTACAAATATTCACATTATGACGCCATTATGACGCTATTGCGTTAGTAGACTTCGTGACTTGTACACTTTTGGTAAAAGTGTACAAGTCACGATTTTGACACCACTGAAAATTCATTGGAACACAATAGGGATGTTACCTGGGTAAAAATATAATAATTCTAATTAGTCCGTCAGTTAGATTATTAAAAAATATTGGACACGTATTTTTTGCTTTACCAAATCATTAACAATTGACGAAGATACAGCGCGACTAAGTTCGGGAGTGGGGGCTTGTGACGTCACTTGTTCCTAAAAAGTGTACCACACCGTGACGTCACGCGGAACTTCAACACACGATATCTTCGTATTTTTTTGTTTAATTGAGAAAAGAAAAAATACGTGTCTAATATTTTTTGATAATGTAAATGACGGACTAATTAGTTTTTTTCAGGAAAGTAGCCTATTGTAATAGCAGACTTGGGTCCCTGGCTGTAGGCTTGTTTACCTTATTAGTATATTTTTTTTATAAATATGCACACATTAATTAAAAGTTATTTAGTAGGTATAGTTTATTTATAATGTTTTGATGTTAAAATAAAGGTTTATGTGGCTTTTATAATTTATATTAAAATGGCATATTTTTAAATGCACATCAAAAAACATATTTACATCAAATATACTGATCGCACTTTAAATTAACCAGGGCAGTGTAATGTAGGTAGTTCGCTATACTCATTCTAGATATAAGAGGGTAGGCAATGCCGCCAACCACTGTAGCAATGTACTTTGATTCAGTCTGCAATATACCGTGACTAACTAAGACGCATTTTCATTGAGCTCTGGCTAACCTTAAACTAGTACACTTTAGGCAGTACATACGTAACTTTTTTGATATTTTACGTGAATTATAACTGATTAGTGTTATATTAAAACTGTGACAATACCGCGTGCGAGCCATGCGAGTGAAGCGAGCGGTGCCGTGTGGCTGGCGAGCGCTAGATCCAAGTTTGTGAACAATAACTTGATAATTATGTGTATAAGTTGGTTGCTAAAATAATAATATTTTGATGTAACTAATTTGCCGTGCAATCAGTATTTTTGATTACAATTGGTATTTTTTTTTATATGCAAAAGGTTTTTTTTATTTGCAGTTAAATACTTGTGAAGAGAAATCTTTGCACCCCTTTTTAAGCGTGCACGGAGGAAGAATCTTCCTTATGGAATTTGTGTAACTGACACCTTCCCCCTTCTTGCCCTTATTTCCTGTCTGACAATCAAGTTGACAGCTGTTAACTTTTGACAGCATCTTCTGAGTATATACTTGTATTTTAGATTTCCTACTGTTTTTTTTTTAAATTAAATAACAGTATAATGCTTATATTAATTTGGACTAACTAATATTATAAATGCGAATGTGAGTTTGTTTGTTACTCTTCCACGCCTAAACCGTTGAACCGATCATGATGAAATTTGGCACGCAGTTAGCCTATGGTATGGAGAACTTGGGTGAAACCGAGGGGTAAAGCTAGTTTAATATAATCTCGATACTCCTTCTTTTGTTTCTACATCATCTTGTAAAGTAGTACCCAACTGATAAGGCGCGTCGTGAATCTTCGTTCGTTCAGAAAAGAAAGTATGGCCCTGAAGATTAACGAAAGAATACTTAAAACTTACAATCAACCTTAGATCACTACTATAACGTTCATAATACACTGCAGGTGTTAGTTCCGTCTCACTCGCAAGTCACGCCCCGCCGCACGGCGCGCGCTAACATGGGGGCAGCTGCCGACCAATAGCGGTTTCCCGCGTTTGAAAATGTATCTGCGCAGGTGCGCAGATACATTTTCAAATACATTTTCAATTTTCAATATATCTGCGCAGGATATGGCTTACCGATGTACCTACATCGGTAAGCCATATCAGTTGGGTACTACTGTAAGCTTTTAATTGTAGATTTATTGGTTTTAAGGCTGATTTTTCAATGGCATAATAAGCTGTATCTGCCTGTTAATTTGATAATAGAGCAGTTTTTGTATAGGAGGAGGATTATCTAGCGACTGATAAATCGGACCTTATAATATGTCAAATACCTTAGTAATGGATTACCTTGAATAACTATCTTTTTTTTTTTTTTTTTTTATACGACTTAGTCGGTAAACAAGCATACGGCCCGCCTGATGGTAAGCGGTTACCGTAGCCATATGGACGCTTGCAACACACGAAGCACCGCTCACGCGTTACCGACCTTTCCCCCCCTCCCCTATGAGCTCTGGCGACCTTACTCACGCGCAGGAACACTACATAAAGTTATTTGGCTGCGGTATTCTGTAAGGTGAAGGTACTTCCCCAGTCGAGCTGCTCTTTGAGCGAATAAACGCTACACTCTACCTCTCTTTAAATTCTTCATTATGTCCTAGTAATAATATATGTTATAAAAAATACTTTTTATTTAATATTATAAATCATCTCATTTTTACAAGCTTTTATTAAACTTGCAAAATATGTATGTACCAAACTATGTTCGGGTGGAATCTTGCAAGTCGCATTTCACTCACTTCCAGTGATCGGATTCCAGTATATTGGATGACAATGCAAGGACAGTCAACAAAAAGTACAGTCACCAAAAACATATATTTTTTAACAATAACTTATTTTACATTGAGTGTTATTAATATAAGCACAATCTTTAGCTTTCTTATATTATTCACAACAGAGAAAATATCGCAAATTTGCTCTCCAAGATTGATTTTGTATTAAGGCTCTATTTATTTGGAAAGAACCACCTGAATACAAAATGTATATGCTTATTTACCTACAATTTACGTGGGCACGAGTATGTTTGGATGGATTTACAGCGCCCTTCAGACATGTATGCTAGCACATGAATGCGTTGGATCTCAGTATTTAAACCGCTAGTTTTATTTTTAATTAGGTACCTAAAGTAAGTATGTCTAAAAACTTTAAATGATCTCCTTTTTAGGGTTCCGTAGCCAAATGGCATAAAACGGAACCCTTATGGATTCGTCATGTCTGTCTGTCTGTCCGTCCGTATGTCACAGCCACTTTTTCCGAATCTATAAGAAATATACTGTTGAAACTTGGTAAGTAGATATATTCTGTGAACCGCATTAAGATTTTCACACAAAAATAGAAAAAAAAAACAATAAATGTTGGGAGTTCCCCATACTTAGAACTGAAACTCAAAAATATTTTTATCATCAAACCCGTGTGGTGTATCTATGGATAGGTCTTCAAAAATGATATTGAGATTCCTTATATAATTTTTTTCTAAACTGAATAGTTTGCGCAAGAGACACTTCCAATTTGGTAAAATGTGTGTCCCCCCCCCCTGTAACTTCTAAAATAAGAGAGTGATAAAACTAAAAAAACACGGTACCCTCCGTGTACGACTCCGACTCGCACTTGGCCGGTTTTTTTGAAGTCGTTTAAAAACTGTGTTTACAGATTTATTCTTTTATAAAGGATTCTAAAATAGTTTATATTTTAGGTTCAAAGAACGATGTTATTGAGCGAGAAAAAGGATTGTAAAACGTGATTCACAACGCAAAATTCACTTCATGGCTTTAATCATAGTAATACAGGTTTAATCAGAGAGTATTTTAATTAAAATCCACTTATAACATATAAATATAACGTTCCCGCTATGAAATTCACAACGTGCCAGTGTGTTAACCTAATGAAAATTTACAAGAGATTTTCAAAGATAACATCCCACCACAAAATCGATGTACGGCGCTCGCTGAATAATAATTTATATCTACAACAGTAAACTCCAAAGATTCTTGTTTAGATAACGTTAAATTTATTTATTGTTACTAATTCAGCCTAATTAATTAAATGTGTTAATTGGCCGACATGCCTTCCAAACTAAACATTTGTGTATTACTTATAAGTATAGTCAGTGTCGATTGACGGTATAATAACATGTTTTGGTAAAATGTTAAATCGTGTTCCAAAATATTTTGAAGTATCTGACCCCCGCAGTTAAAATTTTATTGCGTGGAACTCAAATTTATTTGCTACTCCTTATAACATCAGCTATCTGCCAATGAAAGTCCTGTCAAAATCGGTCCAGCCGTTTCGGAGATTAGCCGGAATAAACAGAAGACAAAAAACAATCGGTTTTTTGTTATAAGTATTATAATGTTGACATTTAAATTCAAAATCATTTATTCAAATATACCTTCGCAGACACTTAGGAAAAATCTGAATCTAATACCGGTTCGGAAGGTTGCATTTGCTAAGAAGAGCTGGCAATTAACTCAGCAATTACTATTTTCAAAACAAACTTAGAAAAACAGCAACAGACACTTCAATTTTATTTAATTGTATAGAAAGAAAACATACAATTTCTGATATTGGACAGCTACATACGTCAGTTACAAGTATTCCCATCACAAACCTCACCAGTTCATATTCAAGTACATGGCCGACATACTGAAACTTTGTTCATTATTTCCACAATTCCTCGTCATTTCCCTCATTTTCCGCATATTGAGTGCAACATTCATGAATAACCCTCGGTATTTCACCAACTCTGCTCTCACAGCTAATTCAGTGCAGACATTAGTAAACAACGCGTATCCTAGTGTACTTGTGTTCGTGACATGCAATTCTCGCTATTAGCCCCTCGTGTTAAGGATCAGTGTGTGTGTTAAGTTCATACTGTAGCTCGCACTGGCAAGCATATAAACATTTAGCTTGGGGCCAAGAAATGAGCGGGAAATACAAGATTCGTAGATATTGTACTAAAAGATGCCACAAACAGAGACAGCAATTATGTATAATGATTGATTTATCTCTAGACTTGTCCCTTTCTATAGCTATTAACTAAACAAAGATGGAGATACTATAATTTGTCATTAAATTTTTATTCACGTCTCTGAGTATGACAATAAAATTCAGTTTTTATTGCTGACTGTGTTTCAAAACATTTCTTTACCTTTTATCCTTATAATCGTCCCTTATGCTTATTACATGGCCTCGTCAGTGTGGTAAGTGCTGACGACAGCAGAGACCTTGCTCGGAAGATTTACAAGTCTTACTGACTGCAAATTAATTCGTCAAGTGCTACTGAAAACATGTTCGGCGTTGACGCACTAATATAAAGAGCCTTGAACGAAAACATATTTTATGATGTTTGTGCTTGTGACATTATGACTTGAAAATGCTATATTTGTTAATTGAGTTATGTTGCTTTGAAATTAATCGATAGTAATTATAAAAAATCAGTTAAAAATTGTTCGAAATGATACAATAACATGTTGAATGTTTCTTTTTCTTAACTTCAGCAGTAAGTAGGTACCAAAGGTATTGCTGACATATACCCACATCAGTTAGCCAGCTGCCCGCGCACGTTGAGCTGGCGCGGGCGCCGACGTGCCACGGGCGTCTTTCCATTTCATTAAAATTTTGGACTAAACGCACGAAATTAAAGTCACAATTTGACCACGAAAGACGTCCGTGACAAGTGGGCAACTGGCACTTCTGTGCCAATTTAAATAACTCTATAATAAAAAATAATCTTTTAAAATATCGATATGTACCTACTTATAAGCTTCAATCTAATGATGCTTATAATATTTCCTAGACTCAATTATATTACCAGCCTACAATTCAAAGCTCACAAATTAATCGAATCCATACAATATTTCAATTAATTTAACAAAACAACAATAAGCGAAAGCCGTACAAACAAATCATTTATCAAAAAGGTAAAGGCCAACTACAATGACATTAAAATAAATGAACCATTAAAGTTATAAATGTTTTAATACAAATGCGACTAGAATTTCTATATCAGAAAATGTAAATTTCCTTGTTACCTCAATTACAGGCTATAATGCAAAATAAGCCCTCATTTGACCTTATTTAAAGGGCTTAATAGTTTCGTGTTATTCATGAGACTATTATAAATACTGCGTGGGTTTTTTTCCGTAATTCATTCGGATTTATCTGGATTATGTGACCTTAAGCTTGGCTTTTCGGACTTAACATTTTCACAAAAAAAATACTTATTTGGGTATATCTTTGTTTTATTTAATATACTTTGCGTTGAACTACAAAATAAAGAGAATTTTGTGATGTTTTATTTTTATATAGAGTGTTTATTTTTTATTGGTTGTAAATACTCATCTATCCGTAAAACCGTAAAATTATATGATTCGCCTTCATAATTTCTATTCTTTTGTTTCAGGTAAGAACAATGGAAATTAAACGAAAGGTCTGCATTACGTCGAAGTTTAATTAAAAGCAAACAGAGATGGGTTTTCTTAACGTCTGAAGATTAGTTTACGTAGTTAAACGAAAGCATATTCCACTATGTTGATATTTGCTCTTTGCATTCGTTTTTTGATCTCTGTAGTCTGTCTGAAGGTTATTGGTTGTAAATTAATTATGCGAAGTTTTGTAAATATTTGTGAGTGAATTTAATCTATTGACGTTGAAAATATTAAAACTTTATTTATCTCGCAATAAAATAACTTCAAGTTTTATAGATGAATGAACTTAATTTATGCGACGAAAACGTGAGTATTTTATTTAAGTACAATATAAAGATGGAGTTACTCTATGATTGACGTAATAAATAATACCAAAATTATATCATAAAATATATTTTGACACGATATTTGTATTTCAAAATATTTTACTCAATGCATTTAAACTAGCACAAAAGCCTGATAAAAATTAAAAGCAAAACTCAATTTAGGTAACGAACCACAAATCATAGACACTATCGTACCTATTTTGTTTCAGCTGCCACAGCGTCGACATCATGAATATGCAATGTAACAGTTCGTTTGGACAAAGATCATGTAGGGTTACCAATAAACCGGATATATCCGGACTAATAATATTAAAATTGGTAATAAAAATGTATACCGTTTAAAAAGGCTAGAACCAGTACTTGCCTTACCAACACTAAACAAGACATAGTATACCTACCCATTAATCGGTAGTTATAAAACAATTTAAAATACCATGTAAAAGCTTGAAACATAAAATTTCTGTTTTTATTTTTGCTTTTTCCGAGAATCCGGATTATAGCCACTTGCAACCGGATTTATCTTTTTATTGGCAACCCTGTATGCTCGAAGCCTTTTTGCGAGCTGACTGTATGCTTATCTAGACTTACGTCATCATAAAAAAAATTCAGCCTGGTGACAAATGAAAATCGATTGTTTGTTTTGATAGTATGTGGGTAACGTATATGTAGGTTAAACGTAGTGCCCCAGTGCGACGTAAACTTTTTGGCACAATTTACAATGTGGTTGCGCCTCGGCTACATTTCTCTGTTGCATTTTGATATTCGTTTTGTTTGTTACGTTATTTATTAAGCTATGAACGCGTTAAAGAGCGACAATCTCATAATGTTGCCCATTAAATGTATTGCGTGGCCTACAGGAAACAAATTACATATTTTTCTACAACAATAAAACAAAACAACTTCATCCCGCTTCGAGGGTGCAATTATTAAAAACACTGAGACACGTATACATTCATTTTCAATCTTCAGCCTAAACACAAATATTGAAGATCCTAACTTCGAAACTGACGGACTTTCATACAAACTTTCATCCGCTATTTTACCCCCTTAGGGGTGGAATTTCGAAAAACCCTTTCTTAGTGGATACCTACTCTTCACAAAGAATATACTCTCTAAATTTCATGTCTCTAGGACCAGTGGTTTAGGCTGTGCGTTGATATATCAGTCAATCAGTCAGGACTTCGAATTTTATATAATAGATAGATAGATAACTTGATCTACCGAACGATTCAAAGGATATGTACATCATGCCAACAGCTGAGTCTAGAAATGAAGAAAATGTAGTTGAAAATTGTACCTATTAATATTTAATATAAAATTTTGTACTTATTAATATTTAATATTAAATTTACAAATAGTCAAATACTGATTGATATTAGAATTATCTAAGCAAGAAAGCTAGATTATTGATCTAGACTTTGTTTGATTAACTCTGACTCTGATATCAATTTCGCAAGTCTTTTAAACAGTAAATCTTTGGTTATTTGATATTAATGGCCAATATCCATAAAGTTTTATGTCTTTAATCTCAATTAAATAATATGTTGTATGGCTAACTTAATAACATAGAATAAAAGTACCATAGAAAGTCCGAATAGCCTATATAGCGTGTTGTAGCCTACATGAGTGTCGGTCATGCAAACCCTTTCAGCGGCCGCTTAAAGAAGGATTAATTAAATTGAATATTTTCATTAAATGGCTCGTCGAAACGGGTTAGGTGCCCGTTTCTACTCAGTTCGATAGCCACAAACAATTTAATTGAAACTTTTTACATGTTTACTGAGTGGTTTTATAAATTAGGATCAAATGTAAACAAAATAACGTCTATTGTTATTTATTCAGATACATAAATATTTATAAAAAAATGTAAAGAGCGACGTCCGAATCTATATCTACGCTAACATTATAAAAGATTATTCATAGTCAGATTGTCGAAAAATATTTCAAAAATGTAACCTTGCTGAGTTTCTTGCCGGATTCTTCTCAGTTGAAGGCCAAGTTCCGAACCGGAACCGGTGGTAACTTCAGTAAATGTGACCTTCATAAGTGCCCTTCTGGGGCCTAAATTGAATAAATGGCTTTGACTTTGACCTTGAAAGAAGAAAATTCAGATTCTGAAAATGATTTCACTAATAGGAAGCTACACTATCCCCGAGTGCTATTAGGCTACTTTTCATCCCGGGTTTGCGGGTGAAACCACGGGGTAAAGCTAGTGTATTATTATGTCAGGAGATTGAACCACATTTTGACCTGAATTATTTATGTCCATCTTTGTTAATTTAATAGTTATAGAAAGAGACAGGGTTAGAATTAATCATTATACTCATCGTCGTTTCTTAGCCCATTAGTCCAAAATATCGCCAGTATGATAACAGTATAAGCCTTGAACAAAAACATCAAGTACTCCACTTAGCTATTATATCCAGGCAGTTCCCGTTTGGCCTTTCACTTCACTTTCTCATTGTGGGAGGTTTCCACGCTGCTCGCAAACTGGTCTAAAAATACAAACTATGTCAGTCAGAGAGGTGACTTGTTATATATCACAAAAGAAAATAAAAGCAGTATTTTCAACGTTGGCATTTTCTTTCTTATAACATGATACTATGTTGAATTTAGCAATAATTGTAGCCGCCGGTTATCAATTCCTTTAGTCATTATTAACGATGTCGTTCCGACATTTTTGCTACATTGAATCTTTTCCTCAGAATCACAATCATAATTTTGCGTCGTTACGACCTTCTTCTATATTCTATGAATATTTTTAATTTATAAAATACAGAGAAAAAAACACCAGAAAAGCTGGCAAAGGTGTTGCGAAAACTTTTTTACATAAATCCTTTTCACTCCTTATCGTTGGTTGTTGACCGAAATCACATATCAGCTAAATTGCATCCAGTTATTAGCAGATTGTGCAATCATTCGCTTCCCTACTTAGCCATCCATTAAACATCAATAGTCCAAACCATGTAATCCATCAGCTCATTACAATAATTAATTGCTGTACACGATTAGGGATTATCCTCGAATACAGGCAACATAACGTTTATTATGATGTATTAGTTTCGATTAGCATTTTGGCTTACATTGATTTCAAGCGATTTAGGCTGAATGTAGCATGATTATTTTAAGTAAAAGAACTAAAAAAGAATGTTTACTCTAAAATGCCACTAGAATTAAAATAAAGGAGCTTAAACTGTCCTTGGTAATCTGTTTAAGCTACGAAACAATATTAGTCGCAGTTGCCGAAAGCAACTTTGACCGCTTTGGCCCGCTCATTGTAAATTCCAGTCACGGGATCATTTCGCATCGCAATCGAGCGAATAAAAAAAGTTTGCCTTTCAGAGGACGTGGGTACATCACTAACGAACTGACTCCGGACGTACGGATTGAACTTCATAGACTATGCAAAAGTTGCCGAGCGAAAGTTTCAAACGTATGTATTGCATCTCGATTGCAATTTGAAATTTTATTTTCATTTTTGGCTGATCTGGATTGACGAATTGTCTTAAAATTGTTTTTATTATCCTTTTGACGCATGTTAATGCATATTTAAAGCATTATATACGTTCCAAATATATGTGGTACGTGTACCATTAATCTGCGTCATTCCAATGGTAGTCTCTTTTTAAAACTATTATAGGTCTCAGTTTGGCCAAAATCATCTTGAATGAAAACAAGATGATGTTGCCGAAGGTAAAAAGCCCTCAAAATTTAGCCGCCTTCCATGTAGCTACCGGTTCACTCCGCGCTCCGGTAGGTTTTTGAATTGGCAGTTTTTCAATTTGAAAACAATACAAAATTTACAGTGTCTTTGCACACCAGGTTTGTACATCTGTATTTCTTGCCGGATCTTCTCAGTTGAAGTAGTAACTTATCTTGAACTTAGCTTCGACTTTATCGAGGAGTTTTCAATTAATCGGCTAATTTCAAATGGCGTAGAGTTCATCTTAACAGCAGAACTTTCACACGTATTTATAAATTAAACAACAAATGGTGAAATTTCACGCTCGCATTCCACTTGCAGTCCTGCGTATGAATCCGACGAGGCGTCATTGAAAGCGTTTTTCCGCTCATAAAATTATATCCCGTTAGTGCAGGTAAGAATGCCTTGAGAACTAAGTAGAGGTCACAGTGCAGTGAAGAAGCGGTTAGTCTACTACTCGGTTATACAAGTACTCTGCTCTGATTTTATCTAATATGGTTTACAATAATTTATTTGTTGTAAACAATAATACATGTAGTTTATAGTATAATAAAATATATTTAATATTTCATTCTTAACTTCAATCAATCGATGTTTGTTTATTTGTAACGTAAGTATGTGTTACTCAATTCATCCTATGACACGAAATGTTGTGCGTAGACCGGGCATGATTGTTGATGAAGAAAAACGGCCAAGTACGAGTCGAACTCGAATACAGTGGGTTCCGTACAATAATAATAATAATGTTACCTTACTCAAATTTACTGTGAAATTAATAGTAGGCGCAAAATTTTAAATACCAAAATTTTGCTTAATTTCTAATTTCTTATTTTTCGGAATTTTCCCGCTTTAATTTAAAATTTTATTGAATTTTTATTATTTGTTGTTATAGCGGCAATAGAAATATATATTCTGTGAAAATTTAAAGTGTCTACCTATTACGTTTCATGAGATACAGTCCACTGACAGACAGACGGATGGACGGACGGACAGCGGAGTCTTATGAATAGGGTCCCGTTTGGCACCCTTTGGGTACGGAACCCTAAAAAAGGACTCTAGCTTATAGCAGCCGCCGAGAGAATGCGTTTCTGACACCTTTAATAGGTATTGGGGTATTCTCAGAAACGGCTAATCCTATTGCGAATTGCTATGGGATTTTCACAGGAAGGTTCAGTATTTTCTTAGGCATAGCTAAGTGAGCCTCGCCGTCTTTCTCGCGGGCCGCACTGTAGTAAACAAACCCAATATAAAAAAAAAGTAAACAATTGTACAACAAGTGCAGGATGAAAAAGCAAAGGTAATAAAATTCACACCGCTCTATATTTTTAGTAAAACAGCAGCCTAAAGCGCTTAGTGGGTACCGAGGCTTGCTTTAATTAAAAATACCTACGAAGGAGGTGGCGGCCAACTTCATTTACTGCGCCACGATTAATTGAACCGGAATAAAGCCTTCCAGGTGCCTGATAGTTGGAGTCTTTGTGCTGGGAAATAGCAGATGGGACATTGCCGCTTTTGTTTTTGATTCCAGCGCACTAGTCATGACAAGTTTGGCATTTTTCTCCTTTTAGAAATTAAACTAGTGACTGTTGATTTAGCTATAGTTTAGATGGGACATTTAAGTAAAACGTGTTAAAGTAGTCACATATTCATCGATCTACATGTTATCATTGTCAAACAATGTGACGTAATTTACGTGACCATTTATTCAGCATTTATTCCGTAAGTTTATTGCAGATAAGTCACTTTCATAAATTCTTACTTACTTGTTATTTGTACTTATTCATAATGCGATGAGCGTGTGGAGTGACAATGTGGAATGAGCTCCCCGCCGTTGTTTTCCCAATGGAGTACAGCATGGGGTTCTTCAAAAAGGGTGTGAAGAGATTTCTGCAGGGTCGGCAACGCGCGAGTGATACCCCTGGTGTTGCAAGCGTCCAAAGGCTACGGTAACTGCTTACCATCAGGTGGGGCATATGTTGTTTGCTACCTAAGAAATATTAAAAAAACTGAGTTGGGGCAATGTTTTAATACATACACAGATTTTTATTAGCGTTTTTTAAAACGTTTTCTTACCTACTCTCTTTTCAAAGTCAAAGTCAATAAAAAAAATCTCTTTGCCTACTAACTACTAACTGATGAAGAGTTCCGTCTATCTCCGAAACTCGTCATCCGATCTGTATGAAATTTAAATGGGACCTTTTCGGAATAAACCCCTTTCGAACAAAGAAATAATTTTGCAAATTCGTCTATACAGCGTGTAAGGGACATCGCCGCACAAACGGATACCATGGGTCCAGGACATGATTCTGGAATTTTTCGTCGGTTTTAACCAAATTTTTTAAAAAAAAATGTGTTTTTTTTTAGACTGTTCATAATCGTTATTCTTACCTAACCCAAAGAGATTTAAAATAAATAAGTTATTCATTCATTACTTTCACTAAAAGTAGCAATGTAAATAAAACTAGAAACGGTGTCTTATGGCGATATTCGCCTGCAGTCAGCGACATACTACGTAGGCACAACGTTATCGCGCGTTTAAATCGCAGTGTTCACAATACATTGCGCGCTCGAAAATGTCAATTTCTATAACCGATCATTAGCGAGGTGAATGACTTTCACAATTTGATTAGTGGCATTAGGTGTAGCCTTTTCGCGAAGTTTGCGATACCATGCGAAATACACCCAGTATATGACGGATTTGCAAAATCCCGAAAATACATAAAAATATATATATCATCCGAATTGATAACCTCCTCCATTTTGAAGTCGGTTAAAAACTACTTTCATTCAAACAATATTGAAACACCTCTGCAAAAGTCGTACGAATTATACTTGTATTCGTGACGTAATTCCCAATAATTCAATGGGGCCACAAAACGACCATTCATTATGTCGCGTGACTAACTCCCGATATTAGCTATACAACATGTTAAAGGACAGATTTACATATTCGTACGAGGCAACTGTTACTAAACCTAGTATTACTAACTTGGAATAGTATTAAGTACCTACGGGACACAGTGGTGTGATATTTAACATAATTCCACCGAAGTTCTCAAAGCTGGCAGACAAAAGGAAGTTTAATTAAATCTGCACTGCTGGTGCGCTCGTGTTTCAAACGTATTGTTTTAAGCTGTGATCATAAGCGGTTATCGCTGATTGAGTAAGCTGCATTGTTTCCAACTTCTATGATAAAAATCGTTATATAAAGTTTGGACGTAACCAAATTCGCAGACAGTTTTTTTATTTAGGTTTCAATTCTGGTTTTTTCTCGCCATTTTAATTATTTATACGACTAAGTCGTTAAACAAGCATACGGCCCGCCTGATGTTAAGCGGTTACGGTAGCCCTATGGACGCTTGCACCACACGAAGTATCGCCCACGCGTTACCGATCTTTCCCCCTCCCCTTATGAGCTCTGGCGATCTTACTCACGCGCAGGAACAACTTTACACAACATAAAGTTATTTGGCTGCGGTATTATGTAAGGTGGAGGTACTTCCCCAGTCGAGCTGCTCTTCGAGCGAATAAACGCTACGCTCTACTTCTCTTAACTATTATATTATATTTTACTAGCTTCTGCTCGCGGCTTCGCCCGCGTGATCTATAGGAAACAAATGACATATTTTGTCTACAACAATAAAACAAAACAACTTCATCCCGCTTCGAGGGTGGAATTATTAAAAACGATAAGACACGTATACATTCATTTTCAATTGTCAGCCTAAACACAAAATTTGAAGATCCTAACCACAGAATATTCAATAGTACTACGTACAGAAAACCCACTTTTAAAACGACATTTAAATAAAAAGCGACTCTTGGAACGAACGTAATAAGGCGCAATCCAGCTCGCGCAGCGCTGCGCGCCTAAAATTATATTCACCTACAACTTCCCACTCTTTCTATCGTATAACTCTATCCTGTATGACGCGGCACGTGTTACGGTAGGGTTGTCTAATGACGTATTATGAATCTTCAATATTTCCTTATCGGTTATGTATGTACCTATTACTATTCTCCTTTCGTGAATAATGACATTTAAAATATCCTAGCTAACTAGTATTAGAGCAGAAAGTTATTTTTAAATGTCTGCATATTTTAATCTAAGTTGTTAGGCCTATACTGATACTTTGTATACTGAATGTGTATTCCGTCTACGAAACTGAATACACCTATTTTGGGGAAGGGTTTTAGTAACATACATGCATATAAAATCTGGAATTACTGACGACGGGACAAGAAACGACACGACTACCTAGTCCAGGACCGTCAGCCAAAATTCACAACGTTTGTTATTAATAATCTTCAAGTTTGTTATATAAAAAATAATAAAGTTAAAGAATTATTTAAAAAAGGATATACTGAATAAGTAATAACAATTAGAATTGTAAAATTTTTCTGAATATTAGTACTGATTTTTGAAATAGTGGTTTATTAAATCTTAGTTATTCTAAAAAGGTAGAAGTAAAATCTACACTAATGTATATTCATTAGTGCATAATAATATAAAGACGTAACATTGGTTTGTTTGTATATTTGAAGAGGGAACACTCACTATTCTGGAACTACTAACAGTTTCTAAAAAAAACATCAAAATCGGTTCATAAACGACGAAGTTATCCGCGAACACACATAAAAAAAAATACGGTCGAATTGAGAAACCTCCTCCTTTTTTTGAAGTCGGTTAAAAATCATTCACATGAGTTGTTGAGGTCTAAGTGGCCCGTTTAGACAAGAGGGTGTCTGTTCTGGTCACACTATCTTTGTCTCTTTTTGACACACTGGTATGCTATCAAAACGGGCCTATTAGATTTTGCTGACCTTAATAAAGTCAGAAAGGACATTAGGACAATACAATGAAAGAACAACAAAAAATCTAGTACTATGAAAACAACGATACCAACACAAAATAGTGTTAAAATAAGAACAATGAACACTTTATATAAGTACGCAGGTATTTGTTATACCCACACGCGTCTTTCGCTGCGGGCGCGTTGCAACCGAGTAGCGTTATTCCGGTAGACCTTCGGCGCGCAATCGTACCTAAACATGGGAGTGAGACAGGCCTGTCCTAACTTCGAAACTGACGGACTTTCATACAAACTTTCATCCCCTATTTTACCCCCTTAGGGGTGGAATTTCGAAACACCCTTTCTTAGTGGATACCTACTCTTCACAAAGAATATACCCTCTAAATTTCATGTCTCTAGGACCAGTGGTTTAGGCTGTGCGTTGATATATAAGTCAATCAGTCAGTCAATCAGTCAGTCAGTCAGTCAGGACTTTGATTTTTATATATATAGACTAGCTTTATAGCCCGCGACTTCGTCCGCGTAGATTATTTATTTTTTCTAGATATGAATCATTGTAACAATATAGAGCTTTGTTTATGGCTATTGTCCGCCACTACGTGTGATATTGACAAAAGTTCAGGTAGATTAAGAGCTCATATGCGATGCCACATAAAACTGAAACAGTCCTGCCGCAAATCAACTCTAGCAAATTGATGATGATGATGATGATGATTAGCACTACCCTCAGCCAGTACAACGACCGACCCATGTCCTATACAGCCATTCAAGCATCAGCCACCATGTAACTAGCTTAGTTTATAATGACTGGTACCTGAATAGTTGTATCGGAGTAACCATGGATAAACCAAGGGGTGCGTGGTATATAGGAGTGACACGCTCTGGGATGGGAGAGGACGGCCAGCCAACCGCAGCCAGCTGACCACAATCGACCGACTGTTCAGCCTATAGCCAATATTGGAGAGTGGGAAGACGGGTATCATAGAGAGGGATGAGCGTTGGTGTATGTTGAGCGCTGGGTTATTATTTTCTTCTTTCGTATTTTGGTTTTGTGTTTCTGGTTTGATTTTCGTTATTTCTTTGTTGTTCGTTTGATTAACATCCTCCATTCATGACCTCGATCTCAGTGAGTATAGCTGCTGTGGTTGAAAGGCTCCGTGTCGCTTCCGTGCTTCGGTATGTGCTTGTGTGTTTCTTGTTCTTCGTTATTATTCTCGATTCAATTTGGTTTCCTTAGGCACAGGGTTGGATTCAGACCCACAGAAAATTATTGTCTATGGAAAATAAAATTATACTACTTGTCGAAAATAATACTACGTTTCGCTTTTCGTCCATGTTGTTATGAATTTAAATAAAAATGCATTTGGAAGGAAATTTTAGTTTTATTGTTATTGTACAAATCAACCAAATTTAGGTAAGTAGATGTTTATTTCAGCCAATTCGTCAATCGGAACTTCGTCTTTGGCATTGACACAACATAGCATGTCGTCCGATGGAATAAACTCAATACACACATTTACTTTCTTTCACAGCATCGCATGAAAGTATCAGGAATCAACAGAGCGAATTTCTACACTTACAACGACTATTACAACTTCATTTCGTAATTAAAGTATTATTTTTTAATTTATTTCTACCAATAACAGTAGTCAATCGACCTAAATGTAAAATTATGGTATTTTCGCGTAGTATAATGGCATTACGATACTACATACTACACATCACAAAATTATGGTACAAATAGTATAATTATACTACGAAATCCAACCCTGCTTAGGCACAACATTCAGCGAGTTTATTAGTATAGTAATCAAAATAATCCATATCAGGCGCCGATTGGTCTCTCTCGTAAATATCTATTTTCTGGGTTTAGTTTTTGGTGTGCTGAAGGGCCGTATAACCAATGGGACTATAGTCGTTCAGATGTGTGCTTGGGCACTTAAGTATGGGAGTTTTTCCCTGTGACTACAAACCTTAATTAGGAACTGTTATCTTTTAAATTCATACGGAAGGTGATTTGGGATCAATGGTATACGCGGCAAGAAGACTGTTTCTCCTCTGGCAGAACCAGTAAATATTTTGGCCTCAATAACATTGCGGTGGAGAGCTGTTACTTGTAGTCTAATTCTACAGCACAATTTTGGAGGCATTATCTCTCTTTCCCTCATGTCTGAGGATCGTGGTCAACATCGGGTTTGCTTATAGAGCGAATGATCTGCCTCCATGCATGGTTTCTGTCTTCTGGTTTCTGTAAAACTTGGAGGACGATGAGTCTTTTACTTGATCGGACCATCTTGTTGGTGAACGACCACGTAGTCGTTTTCCTTCCGTGTTCCATTATGATCAGATTTCCAAACTTTCATCGCCTTTCAAAATCAAAATCAAAAAGTCATTTATTCAGTTTAGGCCCTAGTAAGGCACTTATGAATCTTTGCGCACCATGTGGCCGAAATACGAAAAAATACGTCGGTGGCATATGGTGGTGTTTTAATTTGGAGCTGCGATAGGATTCATGAATTGTTGCGTTTAGCGGTCCAAGGTATTTCCAACATCCGTCTCCAGCACCACATCTCGGATGCATCAATCCTTTTTCTTTCTCGGGCCAGTATAGTCCACGCTTCCACTCCATACATGAAAATGAGGAATACCAATGCTCGTATTAACCGGATCTTTGTTTTAATACCGATTCCTCTCTTTTTCCTGATGTTGTTTCGGTGAGTCATTTCAATACGCCAATACCATAAGCCGAAATAATAAATTTTGAAATTTTCACTCCGAAAATAAAGAACTTCATATACTAAATTTAATCCCCCTTTTCACTCCTTAAGGGTTCAAATTCCAACAACACCGATATTCGTTGCGTTAGTTTATAACCATAAGCTTAAATAATAAATTTAGTGTACTTCCATACACAAATTCATCCCCCTTTTTACCCTTTCGGGATGGGAATTATCAAAAACGTTGAGGCACATATAAATTAATTTTCAATCGTCAACCTAAACACAAAATTTGAAGGTCCTAACTTCGAAACTGATGGACTTTCATATAAACTTGCATCCCCTATTTTACCCCATTAAGGATGGAATATCCAAAAATCCTTAGTGGTTGCCTACACTGTGTAATAATATATTAAGTGACGTTTACTTTGAAACTGAATGACTTACATACATCCCATACCTTTTCACCCTGTCGGGGGTGGAATGGTCAAATAAGCTGAAACATGTATAAATTAATTTTCAATCCTTAGCCTAAATACAAAATTTGAAGATCCTTACTTCAAAACTGACGAACTTTCATAAAAACTTTTATCCCCTATTTTACCCCCCTAGGAGTGGAATTTCCAAAAATCCTTCCTTGCTGAATACCTACACTATATAATATTAAATTTAGTGTAGTTTACTTTGAAATTGAAGGACTTGCATACACAACTTCATCCCCCTTTTCCTCCCTTCAGTGGTGGAATAATCACAAACGCTGAGATAACTATACATTAATTTTCAATCGTCAGCCTAAACACAAAATTTGAAGATCCTAACTTCAATAGTGATGGACTTGCATACAAACTTTCATCCCTTATTTTACCCTGTTAGGGGTAGAGTTTCCAAAAATCCTTCCTTAGTGGATGCCTACACCATATAATAATACATTTAGTGAAGTTTACTTTGAAATTGAAGGACTTGCATACACAACTTCATCCCCCTTTTCCTCCCTTCGGTGGTGGAATTATCACAAACGCTGAGATAACTATATATTAATTTTCAATCGTCAGCCTAAACACAATATTTGAAGATCCTAACTTCAAAACTGATGAACTTGCATACAAACTTTCATACCTTATTTTAACCCCTTAGGGGTGGAATTTCCAAAAATCCTTCCTTAGTGGATGTCTACACCGTATAATAATACATTTAGTGAAGTTTACTTTGAAATTGAAGGACTTGCATACCCAACTTCATCCCCCTTTTCCTCCCTTCGGTGGTGGAATTATCACAAACGCTGAGATAAATACACATTAATTTTCAATCGTCAGCCTAAACACAAAATTTGAAGATCCTAACTTCAAAACTGACGGACTTGCATACAAACTGTCATCCCCTATTTTACCCTCTTAGGGGTGGAATTTCCAAAAATCCTTCCTTAGTGGATGCCTCCACTGTATAAGGTATCTTTGTGCAAAATTTCAAATCTCTAGGTCCAGCGGTTTGGGCTGTGGGCTGATATATCAACAATCAGTTTATCATTTTATATATCGCACCCTTCCTGGAAGAATGTTGTATGTGAAAAGTGTCAACTTTTCAGGAGCGTAAAAAAACTGTCCTAAAAATTTATCAACAATATTAAAAATATGTAGTATACATCAAATGATAGCTAAAACTACCTGTGAGGGGCCTACGTGTTCATATTTTAAATTTACTCAATGTGTATTGAGAAAAACTTAAAAAGGAGCGTTGCGTAATTATTCTTCGAAACATATTAAACACTTGATGGAGTAATTATGAATATTGCATTGTTGACATGTTATGGAAGTCTCGCTGTTCGGTATTATTGCAGATAACTCTTTATTTGAATTCTGATTTAGTAGTGCATTCAATGTGTAAGTGTCGTTTACATAGGTTTTCCTCGAGCTACTCGTTTGTGTAAATAACGTATCAATTGTTATATAATATAATGTGGATAAAAGTTTCGTGGAAAAAGTAAGCAACTAGACTTGCACTACGATACCCACCAAATAAATTCGTTCAAAATGTATGTAAGTATGAATATGCTATTAGTCATATGGAACTTTAGTGAATAATTAAAGTGCAAATATATTAACTTCGTTTTTATGATGGAAATATAAATATTTTAATGTTGCAATATTTTACATATTTGTATTTTATTCCTTCATTTTGAAGATAAAAATTATGAAAAAAATTGACAATATGTATTAGCTTTTTCTTGATTTTTTAGTGCAATAAAAAAAAAACACGCAAGTCGACTTGCATCGTTGTTCCAGGGGGGGTGCGATATTAAGAAGATAGTTGTGTGTACATAGAGCAATGCAGTCCATCGCGCTCGCAGTCTGTGTTTCTCATGGTTGCTCTGGGACCAATGTATTTTATATGTCAAGTGCAAAAGATAAACATGATTATTATATTGGCGAGACTTAAATGTGCAAGTTTGGGAGAACAAACAATTAAAGTATTGTTGAACAATTCCTTTGCATAACTTAATTGAACGCACTTCAAATAACGTTATACTCTGGCATCAATTACATGGTTTCTGAGATTTTGTCCACTCAGTCGTACAATTATGTTTATCAAGCTAAATTCAAGTAATTATTTAATCTTTGGGTACTAAGTACTACCTTCATGTAAGTTGACGGGATTCCACCTGTCATGCTGCAGGTCGAGAGTTCGATTCCCACCCAGGACATACATTTGTGTGCATGAATATGTCTGCATATCCTGAGTCTGGGTGTAATTATGTATATTAAGTATTTACAAACATAAAGTAGTATATGTAGTATATCAGTTATCTGGTTTCCATAGTACGAGCTGCGCTTAGTTTGGGATCATATATAGTATAGTATATTTACTGTCCCAGGATATTTAAGTTCTTTCAATAAATGTATGAACTCAGGATTTCATTGCTCTGTGACCATTGCTTGAGGCTCTGCGTTGATATCTCAGTATCAATCAGTCAGAACTAGTTATTTTGTATTAGTTTAGATATATATTCAATGGAGATTTTGATCACAATACGTCCTTGATAATTGACGGCTTACCAGGGAATAATTAGTGGTGTATTTCCGATTAATGGATAAGCGGTATCCAGGTGGATTGATATTAATCATTGTATTACGTCACATTACATGGAATACTGAACGCCTGATATTTAGGATTCAATTGTGGGATGCCGACGACATACACCAAGCTCGTTTGGGTATATTAGCAGTGTATATAAACTTCATATACGATATGATGTATGTTAGATTTAAGAATGAAAGAGATAGATGCATGAAAGAAAGGGAGAGCATGAAGAGTGACAGACAGACTAAAGTGTTTTCAGGATTAGAAGATATCGGTGACAGTTCACTTTTGACAATTATAGTCATGCGCCTTAACGATATCCAATCGATTTTTTTTGTCGTATCGAGAAAGTTAATAAAGAAAGTCTAATCGATTTTCATTTTAGTGCTTTTATTTTCCAAATTATATTTCCTTATCACTGTCTTACTGCTTAATACCGCCTCGTGTGTAATTACCAACTTTGCACATATGTATCATACTGTACTATTATCGTTGTTCTTAATTTCAGATAATTATTACAGGATTTATGAGAAATTATGTTTGTTAATTGATATTTACCTAATAATGTAAGAATATTCTCTCTCTCTTTGATATCGTACCGATATATCGAAATTTTTTGGTAATTAAAAATATTTCGATATTGATAAACCAATTCAAAAATAATCGATATAACATATATCGATACTTTTTTGAATTTCCCTGTCGATCAAGCATTGTCAATCACTATAGGTCAATGTTCCGTTTCATGCAGCAAGTATTTTAAGTACATCCTATTTCTTAATTTTTAAAATTATCAAGCTTTAGTATTAATGTGCTGAAATTGTTTCTTAGTTATATATAGCGATATATATTGTATTTTTGCAATGATATAAAATGGAAATTAAAATATATTTTGTAAAATATTATATTAGTTACTCGCAAGTAGTATGAGTGAACCGGAAAATGTGAACTGTCACCGATATCTTCTAATCCTGAAAACAGATTAGTATACAGTCTATATATGTCTCACTATATTATATACTATACTATATAATATATACTATATATTATATACTATACCATATACTATCCATACTAATATCCATCCATACTATATACTATATACTATAATAATATTATAAATGCGAAAGTAACTCTGTTTGTTCGTATGTTTGTTACGCTTTCACGCCTCAACTACTCAACGAATCATCATGAAATTTGGCACGCAGATAGCTATGGAGAAGGACATAGACTTTTTATCCCGGGAACGCGAGTAAAACCGCGGGGGACAGCTAGTTTTTTTATATATTTGCTGTGTATATTTGATTGGCTTGCTTTACTTTATCACATAGGTGACAAGCACATACAGCTCAGTTAGCTGTAAAGCTACATTTGAGAGCCAACAGTTGCCTTCTAGTTGCCTTTGTATAAGTCGGCTTCAAATTGGCAATCTCCTGAGGCCCAAGTCTGCTATTACAATTGTATTCCAATAAACTTTCAGTGGTGTCAAAATTGTGACATTTTACAGTTTTGGTAGTCTGCTAACACAATCGCGTCAGAATGGCGGCATAATGGTCCCATAATTGCTTTCCGATGATTTTCCACTGAAACTTAAATCTTTGTCAGTTTTGACAGTTCAAACTATTTAAATAAATACTTACAGAAATGACTTGTTTTTTTATGGCAACTCCATCACAACACTCTTATGAGACCATTATGAATTAGTAGACTGCGCACATCGGCTCAATGATAATTGAATTGCAATTGAATCGTGTCGGAATGACATTTTAGCAGACTTGGCCCCCTGGTATTGCAAACCCTCTATAAATAAATAAATATTTTAAAAAAGTAGAGATCGAATTCTGATGAGATTTCAATTTTTCAAAAGCCTATGATTCAGATTTTTACCGGGATTAGTTTCCCGAGGGAAACATAGTTGCAAAAGCTAGTCGTTCGACAAAGCCCTAAAAAACAAGTTAACTACGGGCCGAAAGTTTTTCAATCAATATTGTAGTGAAAACAATTTATTTTTCATTCGAAACGCTAATTTGTCATAATTATTTGTATTTCATGCCGTTATTACAATCATTTTCGTTGATTTGCGATAGCTGTTGTGTACATAAATGGATCGAATTCCTCACGTCACAGTACAGTTTTAAACAGTAGTGAATATTATGAAAAATCACGTAACTTTAATTTCATCACCATTCGATTTGATATTATAGCGTAAATGTTCCAACGCAAAAAGATCAAATTGCAGTTTTGCTGAATTTCGGGTAGTAGTAGTAGTAGTAGTCGGGGTAGTAGGAAAGATCCCTATAATATAAAACTCGATCGTTTTGGTTTAATGTCTTTGGCAAATCGCAGAAGCCTTATTGATTCCATCTTCACTTTCAAACTTATTCGAAATGAACTTGATTGTCCCAACTTATTATCGAAGGTTAACTTCCGAGCTCCTGCTAGATATCCCCGTAACAAGATAACACCATTTTGTCCGCCTCTCCGTAGAACCGTCCTAGGTTTTAACTCTCCGGTAGCCAGATTCTGTAGAGAACTGAATGGTTACAGTGATTTGGTGGACATTCATCTGGATTCATTAGTTAGGTTCAAATCCACAATGCATAAATACCTGTCTCATAAATAGTTTAAATGTGTTCTTAATTATTATAATATATATATTTTTTTTCCTCTTTTGCTATACATATTTCTTTCGCGTACTGTGCTTATATCAATTTGTTAATAACTAAGTAAAATTTGTCGTGTTACATGTTGTGTTTACCTATAATTGTTTGTTACACTTAGTCCTTATACTTGCAATTGTAATAATTATATGTTTAGTGTAAGCAAATGTTGGTGAACCTTTAAATAAATAAATAAATAAATAAAATAAATAAAATTTGCAGTATTCATAAAAAAAAATGAATTATTGAGTGAAGCTGTAAGGTGGTGACCATGTGGTGACTTATATATACTTTGTGGTCATATCTTGGAATAAAACCTTAGCTACTGATTACATCAGGAAATCGTTAAATCATTGAAGAACACGAGAATTATTCTTATATTATGGTTTTGTAGCTTTGGCCAATGATATTATAATAAAAAGAGGTAGATATCGCATTAACGCACGCAAATTGTTGCAGACGAATTCAGACAATTGTCGTAATTTTGCTTAGCGGCTACATATAGCTATCTCTTTCTGTACCATACGTTCCGTATTATCTATCGCATTCACCTAATTCAACAATTACTGAACGCTGCTTAGTATGAGAATAGCATATCTCTATTATAATATCATTGGCTTTGGCTATGATATTCTTCTTATCTAAAAAATATTTTGCTGCAACACACATAACTAGTATCTTTTCAAACCTGTCTGTATTACTGTATGCAAATATACTGTGTACTACCACGGAGGTTAATAAAATTGCGATTTGTATGTTGGTACGGTTTATCAAGCTATTTCGTGGTAGATAAATTATTTTTCTGTGTCTGCGACAATGTCTGCGATGTGTCACGCGATAATGTGGGTTCTGGAGAATACTTGTAGGGTTCAGTATGTTTATTAATCTTTTATAGTGTAATAGTAACTCTCCTCGGTCTTATCCATCTCGTCGTCCATTTCTTTTACGCATAAACCACACTACACATAGTTCATTCTAGTTTTTAAAGAAACGTAGATTAGGCCAAAATATGTTCTGAATGAATGAATGAAATATTCTTTATTGTATAAACTAACATAGAACAAACATTAGTAAAAACACAAATTAAGGAAGTAATACAATATGTTCTGCTGTGCACAGTTCTTTAGCTATCACTATATCGCGGATGGCACGTGTGTCTTACACTACTTATTTAATTATCCTATCCTATCCTAATCCTAACTAATATTATAAATGCGAAAGTGAGTTTGTTTATTTGTTTGTTACGCCTTCACGCCTCAACTACTCAACGGATCATCATGGCCTACAGATAGCCTACACACACTACATACACACACAAACACACACACACCCCCCACAAACACATGCATACTCCCCACTTCACACACACACACACACACACACACACACACACACACACACACGCATACATCTCCAAACAGCAGTCAATTAATTTATTGTAATAAGATCATGTAAATTGCTTATTTTCTTTTTTTTTATTTCTTTATATTTTTACTTAATCTTTACTTACCTGCTTCATGGAAGAGCGGGGCCTCCTAACACAGGTATTGTTTTACTTAAAAGGAGTGCTCCAGCCATTGTATTTTTAGATTAAGTTTCAAGTTAGTGAAATAAATGATTGAATGAATTATTGAATGAAATAAATTATTATTATTATTATTATAGCCTATGGTATGGAGAAGGACATAGGCTACTTTTTATCCCAGGAACGCGGGTGAAACCGCGGGAACAGCTAGTAACTTATGAAATTGACTTTAAGATTAACTACTACGTAGGAAAAAAGCAGGAATTGAGAATTAACTGATTGAAAGACTAACATAATCATAGGTATATTACTAAAACTCGTTTCGTTTTATACTGTTTTCAGAATTAGAAGATATCGGTGACAGTTCACTTTTGTCAATTATAGTCATGCGCCTTAACGATATCCAATCGATTTTTTTGTTGTTTCTAGAAAGTTAATAAAGAAAGTATAATCGATTTTCATTTTAGTGCTTTTATTTTCCAAATTATATTTCCTTATCACTGTCTTACTGCTTAATACCGCCTCGTGTGTAATTACTAACTTTGCACACATGTATCATACTGTACTATTATCGTTGTTCTTAATTTCAGATAATTATTACAGGATTTATGAGAAATTATGTCTGTTAATTGATATTTACCAAGTAATGTAAGAATATTCTCTCTCTCTTTGATATCGTACCGATATATCGAAATTTTTTGGTAATTAAAAATATTTCGATTTTGATAATTTTATTCAAAAATAATCGATATAACATATATCGATACTTTTTTGAATTTCCCTGTCGATCAAGCATTGTCAATCACTATAGGTTAATGTTCCGTTTCATGCAGCATGTATTTTAAGGATATCCTATTTCTTAATTTTTAAAATTATCAAATTATTTCTTAGTTATGTATAGCGATATGTATTGTATTTTTGCAATGATATAAAACGGAAATTAAAATATTTTTTTGTAAAATATTATATTAGTTACTCGCAAGTAGTATGAGTGAACCGGAAAATGTGAACTGTCACCGATATCTTCTAATCCTGAAAACAGTATAGGAGAAGGATTGTACGAACGACATGAGTAAGAGTTACATGGCAAGAGATATAGATTTAATTATTTTTTGTATAAGAAGTCCTGAAGAAAGAAAATACATAGTGTTTGAAGCACATTTATCTTTTTTTTAACACCTCAGCCCTTCAGATATTACAATATATGGTACTAATAGAATGCTGCAATCCTGAAAAATTTCACGCAAGATAGCTATAAAAATAAAGACGGTCAAGTGCGAGCAAGACTTGCAACAATTTATTTTGCGGGCGTTCGCGTGTACGTTTGTCTCGTAATACTTCCAGTACTGTACATGACTTTATTGATAACTCATTACAGCACTATAAAGCTAACTTACCTAGCTTAGTTTTCGATATTCACTTAAACTTGATACATCAAGCCGCTTCTTTAAAACAGCTTTGACACACGAACTACAAGTACAGATTCCGCTTTGGAGTTTGGAACTTGCATAATACTTTACTACGTTGTTTAAATCATTACGTCCTTTCGTAATTTTATTTTTAAATCAATGGATACAGCATTAAAGACTTGGCTCCAGGATAACGTAGTAGCGACCAAATAAATCTACGCTTCAGATCCATCAATAGATCCAATAGCGTTCCAATTCACACCACGTACGGGCGTGCCTTCATCGTCTTAATAAAGGAACTCGTTTATCGCCTTTTCCTTTTGTTTTAAGACGCTTGTCTTTTTGTAAGGCTTTATTACCGATCTTTTATTTAGGAGCGTACAATTCTGCTGTTAAAGTTAATTTTCACATACTGATTTGTAGGTACCTAGCTTTGCACGTGAGCTATTTATCGCTGTTCCTATTTGTTTATGAAATTGTGATTGCTTTCCGACCACGCTTTTTAAAGTCATAGTTAATCTGTATAGTAGGTAGGTACACAAAATATTCATCTGTATAATATGAACCTGTCTGTCAGTTCGTTTATTTCAATTATACGATTAAAGTACCGATCCTATTCTGCGTTTTTTTTATCGAAATATGATATACACGACGCGCGACGGGTGAATTTGAATTTTCCGTTCATGTTTGACAACAGACATTGTTTACTTACGAAACCTCGACCTCAAACAATGACAAGTACGATACAGAAACAGTTTCAAAGAAAAATCAACACGTCGAGAGGTGCACACGAGAGCTGAAAATAGAAGCGACCGCAGCCGGCAAGTCACGTCGGCACAAAGAGATGTACGTTTACACGTCACATGCAGCGGTGCGCTCCGAATTGCTTGACTGGACATGAGGATTTTGCAAAGATGCAACTGGCAACTACGCGTTTTTTTTTAGGTTAAGTGACTTTGAAATTTTTATACCTACAGACATTGAATTATTACACATTCAATGCCTACAGATTAAAATTTGCAATAAAATAGGATGGGTCAATATAATTTTTTTATTCAAAGTATATAATGTCGGCAATGCAATCAAGTAGTTACAAATGGCGACAATGCAGCTGTGTAAGGCGATTATCACACTGCCACGCGCTACGCTGCGTAGTGCGTGGCAGTGTGTTAACCGCCTAACAAAACGTATCAGACCATGATCAGTATATTTTGTTGAACTAGGTAACTTTTAAAAGCAATAGCAGGGCTGTTTTGTTATACAGACAAAGTCTGTAACGCGGGCCCGCCTGATGGTAAGCGGTTACCGTAGCCATATGGACGCTTGCTATACACAGGGCATCACTCACGCTCTACCGACCCTTCCCCCCTTCCTTATGATCTCTGGCGACCTTACTCACACACAGGAACACAACATAAAGTTATTCTGTAAGAGAGATGTTGATTCTATCTATATGAAAATAGAATTGAAGGAACCTCAGTCTTCAAGTTTGTATTAATGTATTTTCTTAGAAACCTCAGTAAAACTAATTAGTAATTGCAAATTAGCAATCAGACTAGCTCAACGTGTAGTATATACACAGGCAACCTTTAATACAGCATAGAGATTACAGCTAGAGCACTCGCATTTACTTTTCAAATTAGTAGGTATTATCTATGGTATAATGATAATACAAAAATATTTTGCTTAGGAGATTCTACATAAAGCATGTAAAACTTAAAGGCTCTTGGGCCGCAAATAAAAACTTTATATTGGGAGAAATATGGTGTCTCCTTGTAATAAATTTATTATACCTACTATGTAGTTTTCTATAAACCACACGGAACGCTTTCTGCAAATACATTATTTATAGCTTGTAAAGTGTTATACATTTTATAAATTCAGTGGTATATCTGCATTTTACGCTGTGTTCTTTATAATGCCAGCCAACTTTGACCCCTTTGAGCTGCGAGGCGAAACATCACCGGCAGCGTGTTCTTTTTAACCGGTATTTTACCGGACACCAACCGTTTGAGGATAACAGCCGAGGGGGGTTAATTAAAACCGTTTTGTTATTTGTCAATTCTCTGGCTACTTTTACTTTGGCGGAAAATTGGGCGTTTAAAATTCCTACCTAAGGACCAACGGGAATGTGACCCTTAACTCTGTGTCTTACAATGCTATACAGATTCTGAAGAAAAATGCAGGCTTATTAAAAAAAACACAATAACAAAATAATAAAAACCAGTTTTAGGTTAGGTTAGACAGAAAAAAGTTCAAAAAGCTATGTTTCCGCCCGGGATCGAACCGGGGGCCTTCTGCGTGTTAGGCAGATGTGATAACCGCTACACCACGGAAACCATGCGTAAGTGAGGCCAAATTATAGACTTGTACATACGTCGTAATATTGCATTATAAAACTTATCTTATGAAATATCTTCCATGTTATAAATTATATAGAATTAATCTCTGATCTTATTATATGCTATTAATCTATACTAATATAATGAAGCGGAAGACTTTATTTGTTTAAACGGGCTAATCTCCTGAACTACCAGTCAGATTCGAAGAATTCTTTCACTAATGGGAAGCTACATTATTCCCGAGTGTAATAGGCTATTTATCCCGGGAACACGGGAGAAATCGCGGGGGATTATAATATATGTGTTTTGTTATTTCTTGAAGTCTCAACGGGGCGGTACAACCAATAGTAGCGGTAGTTCCTGTCATGGGAAAACTGACGACTATTTATCCCGGGAATACGGGAAACTGCGTAGCAAAACGAGTTAAATATAAGGATTGAAAAAAAATACAACAAAATTCTATATAAAATTTTCATATAGACAACAAGTGCTTCTAGTCTTAGCAACAAATTGCTGTTCAAAGCATTATTGAATGCCGCTAAATTTAATAGAAACTCACGGTAGGTACGGTTATTAGGGAGGGGGACACTATTCAGAAATGTTCAGCCATCTGCAGTACCTTTGAGATGGTATTGAAGCGGTTGTTGCATTCCGAACATTCCGCCATGAACCAGTAATATTTGTAGGTTCACTTCTAGAGTATTCGATATTGTACTTGGGTATTGTCTGGCTGCAGTCTGTCGTGCATGAAATGTAGATTTGGTTACTGGATATTTGACGTTGTCAGCCATTTTGTCTAACTTTAAATTGTAGTATTTGCAGACAATATGGTTACATTTAGAGGATAGTCATTATTACAGTTCTGCATATTTTGTCTACAGATATTAAAGGAAAGTCACAAGAAAATATTGTTTTTTCCTTGTACTTAAAACAATACTAAAATGTTATTTATTCAGTATAGGCACAGATCATATAATACTACAGTATAGGCCCTGGTAGGCACTTATGTTACATACAATTGAATCTACCACACCGGTCCGGAATACACGTACCCCCTTATTTATAATCGCTTTTTAATTAAATCAGTGTAATAGTGTGCCCCGTCTCACTCTTTCGATCACCAAATGTCACCTGTCAGATAAAGACTTCGGAATTTTAGCTAATTAACGTTTGATAACTTTATTATGAATAAGGGAATAGTCGACGTTCTTACTGCAAACCATTAGGATGTGGAATGAACTCCCCGTTACGGTTTTCCCTCAGCGCTACGATATGGGGTTCTTCAAAAAAAGCGTAAATAGAGCTCTACAAGGTCGGCAACACATCGGCAATCCCCCTGGTATTGCAAATGTTCATAGGCGGCGGTGACCACTTACCATCAGGAGGCCCGTCTGCCTGCTTGTCAACCTATTGACATAAAAAAAAAGAAAAAAAAGGGGGTTACTATACAAACATATTTGGTATAACATAGATATACGTCCAGTGCCTGATTATTAAAATGTTATTATTTTTACAATAGTAACTATTTCATATTTCTGGATATTATTTATGTTTAATATTTCTGAGTATTACAGTGCTTTAGAAGGCAACTTTTCAATATTTTTTTTATTGAGGGTAGTTTGTGTGTCCCTGATATAATATGGTAAGCAGATTCTTTTTGAAAAGACTGAGAGCAGTTGCCGGATCACATCAGATACTTGGTGATTAAAAAATCAAGACACAAAAGCCACTTCATCTTTTTCTACCGATGACGGCATTCCTTAAACATAAACATTTCTGCCATCGCTCTATAGAGAACTAGCTGTCTCCCGCGGTTTCAACCGCGTTCCCGGGATAAAAAGCCTATGCCCTTCTCCATACCATAGGCTATCTGCATGCCAAATTTCATGATGATCCGTTGAGTAGTTGAGGCGTGAAGGCGTAACAAACAAACTCACTTTCGCATTTATAATAGTTAGGATATAAATTATAATTTCCATTGAAAACCACAGTAGTAGCGAAACAAAATATCTGCGGGTAGTTCGAGATTAAATTTCAGTAAGCTGCAATTGTGATATTAAATTATGCGGAAGCACCGAGAGCGGATGTTTCAGCACTTCCGCCGGGAATCAGTTTAGAATATGTTATTATTTCAGATATTTAAATGGAATGTTCATTATTATTTAATATTTGTGTAAAGTGGTTATTTATGCAACTCATTTATGCCTTTTATCTTCAATTTCAGTCTTTAGTTACGTTTAGTTGCATTGGATAAATACAGACATTGTCCCAATCTGCGAATCGAGTGGATAGGTAAATCCATAAAAAACAGTATCTTTTTAATGATATCAATCGATCATGTTTTTTATCGTCCCATATAGTCTATATGGGACAAATTGTCATTAGAACACTAGCAAAATCAAAAATTAGAGTCAAAGGTGGTCAAAGTCAGAAAGCGTCGAAAATGCCCCATACTAATTGATACTCTAACGCGACGTCACTTTTGAGTACCACTGTACTTGAAATGTATGGAGAATACATGTAATTTGTCATTTTGGTCGTGAAAAACTGCGTTTAGATAATAGTTTCCATACAATTTTCTTTTTATTGAAGCCTAAGGGTTCTGAAAGTAGCTTTTAATTTACTTTTGGATGATAAAATACCTAACAGCGTAACTTTGAGATCTGGTATCTTAATTTTTTTTCCTCTTTTTTATAATAATTTGCTGTTTTCCAATCCGTATAACTACGGTATGTTATAAATTTCAACATAATCATCCCCATTGCAGCCTATATATAATAAAACTGTAACGAAATCCTGTAGACTGAGTCTGGTGATATTCAAAGAGAATTCAAAAGCCGGCCCAAATCAAGGGAACTCAAACAAAACCGATGAATGTTTTGTATCTCGTCCACAAACGGTTCTTTTACAAGGAACTAATAAACAAGCGGAATTTTATTGCGGCTTTTTGGCGCATTTTTATATCAGGCTGGCAGCAAAAAGTTTTCGTTCATAATTAGATACAAGTATCGTTGCGGGGATTTAAAATTTATAACTCGTACTTGGTGAGGTTTCGTGTTTTCAAACTCCTGAACAACGCAAGGAATATTTCATGCTACATTTTTGGTGTGAGTAGGTTTGTATTATTTTTATATGTAGATACCTACCGAGAACAAAACACTTATACCTTCTTTTATATACATATGTACTTTTGGATACATAATTGATTACACTGCAGTGTATTATGAACCTTATATAATCTAAGGGTAATTGTATGTTTTAAGCATACTTTCGTTAATCTTCGGGGCCATAGTTTCTTTTCTGTGCGAACGAAGATTCACGACGCGCCTTATCAGTTGGGTACTACTGTGCCTATTTTCTGTCATCTCTAAAAATGTATAAGTTCTATTGGCGCACAGAGCATTGAAAAATAAACTCGCCCTTGTTCTTTGGGGTCGCGGATCGAAAGGAGAGTGGACTGAATAAACTAAAGACCAGTAGTTAAAAAATCAGCCTACAGTTTATAATAAAAAAAAGCTAGTACCTTTATAAAGTGTTTAAAAATCTTATTTATAAACTTTGATGGAAAACAAGAGGTTTTCTCATCAGGTAACTAATACAGGGGATAGTCGATTATCCTTGAACGCGGTAAGCAAGTAGCGTGAACTTAGCAAGTTTGAGCTTAGCGAAGTGTAGTGTAGTGAGCAAGTTCCGAACCAACAATTAACTCAACTTAGGCAAACTTGTATACCAAGCAGCGCTCGTGTGATACCTTTAAATATTAAGTATACAAACAATGTATGAGATGTTGCCTAAAATAATTTTAATGTCGAAATGTTTTATTACATATTAGACACAGAAATTTTGTGCCCAAATATTAAAATACGAAAATATAGAGAATATTTTCGTATTTTAATTTAATTAAATCATTTCCAAAAATATGGCTAGTATGTTTCCAATATAGGACTCTATCCCCCTTATTCATAATCGCTTTTTAACTAAATCAGTATAATAGTGTGCCCCGTCTCACTCTTTCGATCACCAAATGTCACCTGTCAGATAAAGACTTCGGAATTTTAGCTAATCAACATTTCATAACTTTATTATCATGGTGTACATCTTTATAAAAAAAACTGTCATTGCATAATGCAGAAGTTTTTTTAAAACATACAACAATTTATTTCTACTCATCGTTAACTCTATCTGTAATTTACTCAGATAAAACTTTAGCTCTTTCCGCTAACAAATTAAATCCGCTTTAAATGTAACATTTTAAACGCTTGCAGTTCAAATAAAATGTAATTGTAGTTTCTAAATTAAAATTTCCCTTTATTAAAGGCGAGTGGATACGCTTTGCATGGTTTTCGTTCGCGTCCTCGTCCGGCGCTAAGCGCATCCTTGCGGAACAATGAAATTGAATGAAGCTACGTGAATTAAATATACTAGAAGCGGCAAGGTTGTAAGAGCTTATTAAGGCGCCGATCCCGCTCAGAGAATTCTAGAGTTCCGAGTTCTGCATTCCGTGTTGACTATTGCTCAGCAAGCAGTCTAGACTTCTAGAGTTCTGCAATATTCGCTACTGATCGCACATTATACACTTTTTTTACTTTCAAAGGCTCCACATAGCTTACAGTGAACGCGAAATACAGAACTCGGAACGCAGAACTTTAGAACCCTTCTCTGTGGGATCGGCGCCTAAAAACATTTTCAATCGATGGGTTGGTGTAGACCGTAAATTTTTTAGTTGCTCTATATGTGGTATTTTTGTGATGCGGATGTGTTGTGTAAGGAGTAAATGCTATGACATATTTTCTTTTCGTCATATTATTTTCATATATAACTCGAGGTCTTGACTTTTACAATTTACGTGGTATTTTTATTCACTTTTTTGCAGATTTTATAATAAATCTATAATAATACTAGATAATAAGATTAAGTGTATTCCGAACCGGTGGTCAATTCAACTGTATGTACCAATGTAACGTTCATAATTGCCTTACGAGGGCCTAAACTGGATAAATGACTTTTTGATTTTGATTTTGAATAGTAGTTTTACCGAAAAAACCTAGTGTAAGTTTAGAAAGAAAGAAACACAATTTTATAGAGGATGCCACACTATTTTACATGACATTAAACTAAACAAACATTATAAACGCAATAATAATGTAATTAATACGGAACTTTTTCTTTTACAAATAAAACCTATAGCAAGTTAATCAAATGCAGTTTCATTTCCAGTATTACTTTACAGCTACGTTGCGTACCACAAAAAGTAATTTGAAAGCGCTTTGTCACAGCGCTGCGTTCATATTTTGTACCGCGTCCAACTGACGAAAAACTTCAAATTTGTTACAGAAATTTATCCGCGTCGTATTTTGGAGCTTGTATTTATTGATTCACTCACTTTTACGAAGTTTGTGAAGTCGGGAGTCAGAATTAGGTCGATTTTGTCGAAACAAATGACTCAGACGGTTATGTTTATTAAAGTAGATAGATACAACTTTATTGATGCACCACGGATGATCACAGTATTAATACATTTACAAAGAGAGTGTTACAATGAGCGGCCATCTCCAAAACTTATATTTACCATACAACATACAAATGCCTCACCTTAAAAAATCACTTTTGTACAAGGACGTAAAAAAAATTCGGACATACTCTCGCTAACAAAAAACTGTGTCTATGAGAGTCGGCCACCTCTCACGCATTAGATGGCAATTCCATGGGAAACGAGACTCTGTTGCCGTTTACCCGCGCTCGATTAATGTGTGTACAGCGAGGTGGCCGACTGGAGCGACACAGTTTTTTGTTAGTGAGAATATTCAAAGTTAATTAAATCTTGATTGACCTGATGCAAAAACCATAGCTTTCAATATAATTTCCTTCACCAGGTAACTTTTAAGAAGAATGAACAGCGATTATTCTCCCGTAAGAGTTATCGCTCGCTGAAAAACCGTATTTTAAACTCATGGAGGAGAATGAGGGAAACAATTGTGTGAGAAACCGTTTCACAGTAAGCAAATAAATCGTTAAACTAATATAATTACATTCTAGAAGTTTGAGTAGTTGCTAAGTTAACAACTAAAATTACATTTACAATTAACCCCCAATTTTCCCGCCATGCAGAGAGCCTATCAAAAAGACCGCATCGTATTAGCACGTCAGTACAGTACAGTCAAACAAACTGAAGCCAGTGTTGGGACAAGGGGATCGGATTTAACGCACTATCGAGTATCGGTCGCCAGGACCGATTAATCGGTTTATTTGTTACACAATGCGATGAGGGAAAACAAGTGGGTCCAACTTTATCACTTACTTGTTTAGTGTTGAGTTAATTGAGTTTTTGTTGAGTTAGTGAGGTGGACTTGTGTTATCTTTTGATCTGTTTGCAGGTTTGAAGTTGGCTGACAACCGAAAACATATTTTTAACCGACTTCAAAAAAAGGAGGAGGTTCTCAATTCGAATGTATGTTTTTTTTTTTTTTTTTTTTTATGTTTGTTACCTCATAACTCCGTCATTTATTAACCGATTTGGAAAATTCTTTTTTTATTTGAAAGGGTACGCTTCCCGTTTGGTCCCATTGTCATCAGATCAGGATTTGATTACATCTTAGTGTACTTTGAAGTCGGTTTAAGGTTTTTGTAAAACAGTCCAATTATTTAAAAACATTTCACACAAACTTTTAAGACAATTTCCCACGTTTCAATTTATTATGTCAATTTCAAGCACCTACGAGAAGTAATTTTGTATTTTACACATGGCGTATGACCCTTATTTATTAAAATTTTCATTAAAATACAATAACAATTAGAATTTTGCGTGCATATTTCTAGGTGTAGGTACCACATGCTTTCACTTACAACATTTGAGCTTCCCTCCTAATTATAGTTCAATTATGAGCTCGTTGGATGAAATGCTACAACTGGCTTATCTCAAAGCAATCTATGGCCTAGTTTAGGACTTCATTACTTGTGGTTTATTAGGTACTCTTATTGTATTTTAAATTTATTTCAATCTTATATATTTTATTGTATAATTTAATGCAGACTCATCATTTAATGTCAGGCTAGTGCAGAATATCAGCGGTTGTGCGATATGCCTATCCACAGCCATGGCTGAGCACTAGACCTTTTTGTCTCTGCTTTTATTTATTACTTTTTTCTTTTGTTTTATTATGTTATTTTTAAGTTAGAGACAAATAAACGTTCATTTATTTATTATTATTTATTTATGATGTGCAATGCGCATTTCTGTCGTCGCATGTGGCGGTTTGCGCCACGCCTGTATTTGTTTCTCTATGACACGCTTTATTGTCTTACAACTTTATAGCTATGTTCGCATATTTTGAGAACATTGCCTTTATTTATAGGTACATATCATCATATTTCACTTAGAATATGTCTTAATAATAGTTCATATGCACTTATGAATTGTCAGTTTCTTTCGAAGATTCTAAAGATTGTTTAAAAGATGATTTTTGGTGATTTCAGAGTTTTCCACTGTTTAGCTATACTGTTGAGCATTTTTACCATCATCGCTTGGTTTTTAAAGTTTCGTTTGTCCTTTATTAACAAATAAACTTGGATTATTTATATCAGTTAAGTTACTAGACTGCTTTTCCGCGGTAGACGCTTGTTTTGCCGGTGGATCCGCCTGTCCACGTGGATTCTGCCACCGCGTACCGCCCGCGCCGAGGTTTCGGGGTCGTGTGTTAATCGCCTTAAAATATTTCCATCTATAGTACCCGTTCAACCATACAATATTCTCCATTCGCCATCACATGTAAAATGTACATATTAAGGTCGTTATAACAAAGGTATAAACAATAACACGTTTGATGTCCGATTCCAAACCCGTACCACGTAACCGCAACTAATGGCATGTCAACGTCAGAACATTTATGATTGCTTTCCCCTTGGCATTTGTCAGTTTGTTTCGTTCTAGTTTCTATTTGTAATCGATACCGTTTTGCTACGCGTGGGTGACATGTTTGACTAGTTTGATGGCTGAGGTGTGTTGTACTACTAAAAAGATTTTCAAAAGTAGTTGATCACTTAATTACTACTGTGTCTCATAGTTTTCGTACAAAATGTCAATAGAATGTTAATAGATTAGGTATTATGAAAGGGTACTAAAATGTCAATCTACTTTTGACGCTGACCGTACAATAAACTAGTAATAATCTATACCAGAGCCATCGAGTAGAGATCAAATATGTAAACAACTGACCTCTACTGAGTGAGTTACCAATAGTGAGCGATAATTATCTCGCATGCAATAATGACGTCAGTTGGTCGACGACAGCTGTCGTTGTGTGACTCGTAGTACAGGAAAGCGGTCTGTAAAGCAGCTGTCAACATAATTTCTTTAAATAAAAATTTAAAGTTTGTTTACATTCTTTATCTCCATTCGATGGCTCTGGTATAGTATAGATGATAATCCTAGAATTCTAACAAGCTCATCAAATATGCAATGATATTCATTCTGGGAGGTATTTCACACCAATCTATCCATCTATACATAAGTCTTGTCCAGACTAGTTGACTAGCCCTTCGCGCGCCTTATACAGACCGTCTGTGTTTAAGGGGAACCGCGGCCATTGTGCGCGAAATGCCACTGTGACGTATAAGACACAAGGTTTAATATAAACTGTCATTTAGTTACTGTTCCATATAAATTTTAACTCTAGCAGGTTTTTCTTGTCTGGTCGTGCGCGCGACCAGCTAGACTGAATTTCAGAACTTCGAAATTCGAAACACAAACTGTAGCGCTCATGATCATGTATAGTGTGTTCATGAGTTCGAAATACGTTTTTTCGAAACGTCAACTATTCTGGACATGACTTATGTATAGATCGAAAGATTGGTGTGAAATGCCCCGTATAAAGCAATCATTTAGGCTGCATTCCGAATTACCGCTGTAATCGCTGTAATCGATTTGAGCGTGCTTAAACCCGTACCGAATTGAATAATGACAGTTCACGATGTCCCGTGAAACGTCATAGATGACGTCATGACATCCGCCATCTTGCGCTCACACCGACCATGCCCTAAACTGATATCACCGTGAGCGCTGTCAAAAGTGACGGCAAAAATCTAATAAGATTCTTGGTTTTCTATTTGGCAAACATACTTTTTATGATTTTATGAGAGAAAAATAATAAAAAAAGCAGATATTCCTTTTTGCAAGTTAACTTATAAAAGATATAAGGAGTCCTAGTGCATTGATAATTCAGATTTTAATTAAATTCTCAAATGTTCTGTTTTGAATACTGTGAGCGCGATAACGGGCGTTCCGAATTGTTGATAGTTCTCAGCTGTCATAAGCGTGATATCTAATTCGGTACGCAAATTATTGCTGTGATCGCTGTGATCGATATTATCCATTTCGGAATGTACCCTTAGTCGTTCACTTTTATCTTCCTCTGCCGTCCACAGATAATGAATACTAAAATTATTCAGATGTTTTGCTTGCTATCATTCAATTCATTCGTAGTTAGTGAATCTAATTCCGAGTGGATTAAACATTGTTAGCTCCAAACAGACTTGGTAATGAACCTCGTGTTACAATGCAACTGCATATCACAGCCTAAGTGCCAGTGTGTGATTTCGAAATAACATACAGATAGAGTATTAGAATAGAATAGATGCATTCATAGATATATCGTATGATGACTTACTAGTCCCCTGCCTCACGTTCGTCAAGTACATTTGTTGAAGTTGAAAGAGTTCGTGCCGCTGCGGCTGCGCTAGTACAATCACTCTAATAATATTCTATCTCTATGCGAAATACAGTCATTTGCGCATTTATAATAAGATTTTTGTTACTAATATTAATGCTAATACATTGCAACAAATATACAAAATTACTATTATTAATTATTATAATCGACTCAATCATCACTTTCCGTGGTGAGATTATGGTATGCCATAATGAAACAAAGTTATATAGAAATCTATTTTGGGCTCGCGTTTTAGACCTAGACGTGACCTATGTCAGTCCAAACTTCATCGTTAGGACTAAAGCTAGTTTCACAATATCCACGAGAAAATGGTATTTCGGGTGACGAATCTGTCACAGTTGGAAATTAAGACGTTAAAAACGGTAATGGTAGGCAAGTGTTGAAAACGGTGCCGTAGCCAGCCTGCGAGTGATGGCGCCAGGCGTACCCAACAGTGTTTGTTGTTCTCTTGTGGTATGAGATTTTAAAAATAGAACTAATTTAGTTCTATATATATTATTATATACTACATATATATTATTATACTATAATATATTATTTCCAATTATTAAAATTTGAAAACAGACGTGTAAGAACTGAATACACAAATGACCTCCTTCATTTTACATATTGAGTTCCAAACATGAATTCTAAGAAATACTTTTTTTTTTTAATATGTTGGCATCACACGGCTTGTGTATTTTGTAATTTTCCAGTTATATTATGAGTTCTAGTCACAATAATTCACTTTCACACAGTGGCGTGCATTCCATATAGGCAAATAACCAATGCTTACCTCATAAGATTCAATAATATGATATATTGATTCAATTAAACTCCATAATCATTTTAAATAAAAATTCTAACCTAACATTCAATACAGAATTTCAAACTTTGCCGCGCAGGCACTCGCGAGTTCGTGTAACAAATTCACGCACACTAAAACGATTTCGGCATATGCATACACGCACACACACTTCTTTAGGATAATACGACGAAAGCATAAATCACGTTTTTACTATGCTTAGCAAACTGACATTTGACATTCGCGATTTATGGACCAAAAGTAACCATACCTACTCTGTTGTGACACTAGTAACCCAGCCAAATTAAAAAAACTACAGTTTACCAACGTTAGAGCAACTCAAATATAACATCGCAATTTATTTGTATTGTTTTGTTTTTTTTGTTTGGCTGGCATTGCAAAGGGTTACCGTACTTTGACAAAATTTATTATCGATAGATTCAAATCGAAGTGACTGATATCGATTAAATAAAATATATAAAAGATCGATCCTTAGAAAATCAATATTTATATTTTATATTATATTATGATATAAAATATATTTCTTAGTTAATTAGTAGCAAAAAATATTTTTAAAAATGCACTGTTTTTTAGGTCACTAATAATAATATAATTAAACGAATATCGTTATTCGATTAAACTTACACTGTCGAGATTTTTAGGAAAACAACGATTTAGACTCTCTCCGATCGATTCCGGCATTGATAAGAGAGAAAGAGAGTAACGTGTGCTAATTAATTTTAAAAAACTTTAATATTTAACATAATACTGCAAAAAATATCGATTCGAAAATTCGAAATGGAATATTATGGTCTCGTTAAAATCGATTTTCGATCTTTTAATTTTGTGGCGATTTTAAGATCGATCCGTTTCTCCAAAGACGATTTAAAAGATCGAATATTGATTAAAAAATCGATTGATTCAACCGAAGCTGGAAACCCTAGTTTGGCTTTTTTTTAATATTTGTTCATGACCATGGACACAAAGTCCTTCAGTCGCATACATTTTATTTATAATATCACTTTCATTCATATAGTCCGCACATAAACTTTTACATAGTCCGCATTATCAGTCACGTTCGTCCGTTCAGTCGTGTTTTAGTAAAATGGTGGTCACTGTACTAAAACTTTTCACGAACTTTTTGAGACAACTTGTAAAATCACGATACACATAATTCATTTCATTTCACTAGTGCACGTGGATTGATCTTTATTGGATAAAATACCACCGATAATATGCAATAAAACTCTCCTAGTACTTAATTGCCTACCTCCTCCGAAAACCAATGCACGCCACTGCTTTCACATAGTCCTCAGTCAGCCACCGTCCACAAAAGTCATGTTTTAGTACAATGGTGGTTGTACTAAAACTTTTCACGGACTTCTTGAGATAACTTGAAAAGGCACGGTACACATGATTAATTTCATTTCACTTGACTGGTGCACATGGATTGATCTTTATTGGATAAAATACCACCGATAATATGCAATAAAACTCAAAATACACGAATTTATGATATAAAAAATGAAATCGCAACGACACTGCAAGTTTCCGCCAAAAAATCCAATTAAAAAATTTGGAAACAAACGTGTAAGAACTGAATACACCAATGACCTACTTCGTTTTACATATTGAGTTCCAAACATGAATTCTAAGAAATACTTTTTTAAATTATTTTTTGAGAAAAGGAAATAAATTCAATACCAATTTAGTAGTCGTGTTTGCATGTCTGAGTAAAAGAGCTAAGAATGGTTTGCCAGATAAATATTTGTCGTACTACTGTAATTATATATCGATAATTTTTACTTCTGTTAGAAATATATTTTAAGCTTAGTCAATGGCTGAATTAAAGCTTCATGGTTTCTATACAAATATCTGAAGTAAATCACTTGAAATTTGAGGACATGATTCACTTTAATTAGCTCCAACAGCTATGCTTAAAGTGATTAATTGCCTATACAATAGACTAAAGATCGCTTACTCTTTTGGTTCAAACTGTCATCAAATGGCCATTACTCACGTCATGCAACGTAATTGTTTAGTAATTCATACATACTATAAATGACTCGTTTCTTTGTCTGTTTACCTGCTTATAATCTGAGAATCACTGGACGGATTTTGATGTTGTTTTCACAGTTATCTAGGAGGTTTTCTTGCAGAGTTTAAAGTACAGTATCATTGCGTTTTGACAAACGGGAGCTGCGCAATGATCGCTTTAGTGTAACAAATCAGATACCAAAATAACCGTAAGACATAAATAGATAATGTAGGTGGAGCCGCGGGCTTAGGATAATATTGTACCAATCTTTTGTATAAAAATCATGTTTGTTTTTTCGTATTTTAGTAGTTTGTGTAGAGAATTTTGCAAGGCAGTGATACTCCTGGTGTTGCCAGCCACCTACATCAAACGGGCCGTATACTTATTTGCAACCTTACTAATTAAAAAGCATATTATCCTCTGTAAATTTTATAGGTACTGTAAATTAGATAGTAAAGCCGTCTGTATAGAATTGTCAAACACCGTTTGAGCGCATCCCGCTCCCAGCTTACTCTATGCGCCGTAAACACAATTTCCGTTATAACGCCTGGACTAACTGGAAATTAACTGCGAAACTGAAACCTGCTTTACAGCTGAAATTTTCGAACAAATCATGAATATAATGTTCACCAATGTACGCGAATTTTGTAGTTTTTTTTTAATCAATATTGTAAGTCATATAATTCAAAAACATTATGTCTTTTTTGACGATGAAATGAAAGGATATTGCAATGGTAGGTTTAATTTACCTTATATTGATAACATATTGACAGATTTGGAATGGATATGAATAAAAATATTAGGTTTCATGGCCCATAATAGACTAACTGCCAGTTTCTGAAAGCCAAATCAAAGTTAATCTATAATCAAAACTGTTGCCGTTTTTGTCATTTCAGACGACATTGACAGTGACAGGTATACTTTCAACAAGAGATTAACTTTGATTTGGCTTTCGGAAACTGGCGGTAAGTTTTACATCCAAACTGACAAACAAAGTAATATAAGTATAGAGTCGATAACCAAATGACTCCAACAGACATCAGATATCCAAAGACATTTAAGGCCAAACTCATAAATGCACGCTATCTGCATGCACAACGTAGTGACTCTAACCATTTTAGGAATATTGCAAACATTTTCTGTTAGTGCACGTACGTTTTTAAGGTTCCTTTATTAGTTATAATAATAATATAATGTTTATTTCATCTCCACAAATTATATAGTACAATAAAAAATGGCAAAATTCGTAATTTGTGGGAGATCTGGAGTCTAAACTAAGCCTAGGCCTGTATTTTAGAGCTCCAGGCCCCCAATACATCATAGTGTGCAGATTTCAACATGGAGCGAGACACGTATGTGTGATTGACTGTAGTTTTTGCCATACACATACACACAAACACATACGTGTTTGTGTGTATGTGTCGTGTATGCGTTATGAGTGCAAGAAAAAATATTGATATGGTATTTTGTTAGAAGTCTGGTAAACTACTGTCTCAGTTCTTTCAAGGTAATGTTGCATCTATGTAACAAGTTTTATCTAAATTGCCGTGATTGCGTAACAAATACACAATTATTTGTATTTTAATTAGTAGTAAAGATGGGATAAGCGAATCGATAATAATGTATCGATTGGAACAAATTATATTTTTATGCTTTTTGCGGTCGAGACCATGGGACCGTGAGGGTCCGAAGCTCACCGTTTTGCTCGCACTTTGTCTTGAAAATTGATCGAGGCCTCCGGAGATCAGCGGGCGAGGAGCTTTTTCCGCCAACGCATCAGTTTGACTATCCAAAGTGTTCCTGTTCTTCTCAGTTATAGGCCGACTTACGAACTGGTGGTTGTCCATAGGGTTTGATTGTATCCATAGGGTCGAATGTAATAAGGTCATAACAATTTCTTAAAATCTTACAACAAATTTAGTTCAAGAGAGTAATTATTCTAGTCAGTTATTATCGAACTAAAGTTAAATTAAAAACTTTCACTGTAGTTAAACTATAAAACTTGAGAAACTCTCTTGAAATATCGGGCCAATATGAAAATAAATACTTCATGTGCGTTTATATTGTGTAATCAAATTATGTTCGTTATATTAAAAGGACTTTAATTTATGCCGTAATTATTTCTTCATGTTACTTTCTAATTGGGCTTTTAAAATATTATATTACTGTGGAATGTACTGATGTATTTTGTTACAATTTGCATTTCAAATACCTTGGCTCGCGGTTAAGAAAAAAAACAATGACATCAACTGTTATAATAGGACGCGCGTCCCTCGCGAGAACCAACGGGTTAACATTAATTCTTGGATACTTTTTTGAGAAAACATTTTGTGTTAAAACTTGTTTTTTATTTGATTGCAGGTAAGCATCAAGACTTTACCGAATAGCTGGATACATATTCCTGCTAGATGAGTAGGTTCAGGCAGCAACTCGTAGCCATTTTGTTCGTAGCATAAAGTTGAGTGTCGACCCAACATTTTGCAAAATACGTGAGGTAAGGTTACTTTGAATACTGGATATGCTGTGTCCAACCCAAGTAACAAAAATGTAAAATGAATGAATATCTCATACCGAAAACCTAATCATAATTCGCTTAAAAATTCACTAAAAACATGGTCCGAATTCATCGTATTTTTAATCGGTAATTCCATTCGCATCGCGAGTGTTGATTCCGTTTTCATTCACCGTCGTAAAAAAGTGTTCTTTCCGCATATTTTTAAAGTTACCAGGTTTCGTAAAAGCAATTTGCTTTGAAGGCATTTTGGAGGCATTCTTAGTCCGGAACAAAGGACGGTACGACCGAGACGCAATATTGTCGTTACGGATTTTTCAGGAACGCTTTTTTAAGGGTCTTATTATTATTCGGCAAAATGAGTTTCTCGTACGTAAACATTGCGCCGTGACACGTAGGTTTTAATAATGTAAGGGTTTAATACATTTTATTTCAGCCTATTTTTACTGTAAAATGTTTTTACAGCGATTTTTGACAGTATAAAATAGGAGCAGTTTTACTGATGTTTAAATCGATGTAACAGAATATTGAAAAATAATTAGGGTGACTGGTAATTAGTAAACGATACTTAGACACATAATTGTACTCATGATAACAAACAAATAGGGATAAATAACTAAATTAAATAAAAGCAGATGGTGTATTCTTATTCTTGTTAGGTAATAAATATTATGGGCTCATGTGCTAAGTAAATTTAAAAAAAAACTTTAGGAAAGTTGTTTGTTATCATGATTACCATCATGTGTCTAAGTATCGTTTACTAATTACCAGTCACCTTATATAAGTAGGTTAGTTAATATTCAAATCAGTAATATTCACTAGATTTGCCAGAATGCAATTAATAAATAAAAAAAATAAAATAAAAAGAATTATCAAAGTGGTCATTATGTAACCTTTCGAAGCAAAAACTCCACAAAACCCACCTTCCTGGTCATACCTTATTAATTCCCTAAGCTTCATTATTAAGGCAATAAAAATAATAATTTATCATAATTCCCGCGGAGTTTGTCCGCCCGCCCAACAATTTACTTGCAGACTTCTTTTGTTACAAACTTTGTGGTTGTTAGACAATATTGAACCATTTTTTATAAGTAACTTGGTCCCACTTCCATTTAAACAATAAACCATTTTATACCGAATACAAAGTTAGTTAAATAATTGTCTAAACTTTTTCTTTTAGTTTCTTATTAAAAAGTTAGGTCAGTATTTAAATTAAAATTATTACTTTGAAAAATATGCATAAAGGGCTTAAGATTTCTTTATACTACAATTATACTATTTTAAATATACTTCTAAAACTAATTTACGTTGAACGTCAAAGAAGTTTTTTTCATATACAATTTAGTGGAAAAGCTATTTGTAACTATAAATTCAAGAACTTTTAAATCTCCATTCAAATTAGTTTTAGTGTTACCGTAGATACCTGCCTACAAAAAAAAAATCAAATATAAGTTTTATGTTAATTTAAAAAACGTCTAAAAAATATAAATTTATAATATAAAATAGCAAAAAATATTGGAGTAAAATTTCAGTAAAGTTACTACATTTTATTTACAATTTTAGTTTGTATCACACTCACAAAAATAATCAAATTTCCATAAACTAAGTCGTAAAATAAGTGATCTACAATATTATAAAACATGAAAGAGTAGTCATAACCTTAAAATTTAGTACAATAGCGTACTGTAGTCTACTTACTTTCTTCCTCCCCCCTATTTAGAGTAGAAACAGTTAAACACGTCTCCCCTACTGCAAACTGTCTGATACAGTGTCTAGACGGCAAAGGTATACAATGGTACTGATTCTGTTGTTTACAACTAAACTAATTTAGTGTCACTATATCTCTTTCTAACAAAGAACATAAGAAAAGGATGTAAGAAATTTAGAACTGTCAAATTAATCCAATGCTTGTTAAATACCCGCAAATGAAGAAGGCAAAGACTAATTTGACAGCTTTAAATATGTTCTATCCTTTTTCAATCATGTTTGTAAGAAAGAGATGTGATGTGACTAAAATTAGTTTATGTTAATGTTACATTTGCTATGATGAGTTTTTTTTTTTTTACTAGTGGTCGCCCATTGTACAAGTCTATGTAATTATGTTATGATCCCATTACGCTATTTAATTCGTAGACTACCAAAACTGTCAAATCTGTCCAATTTTAAACTACAGGTCCACGGATTGGAACACAATTGTAATAGCAGACTTAGCGCCCTAGTTGTACATATTTTACAAGCTTTTTATTAACTTGCAATGTATGTATGTATGTTTGTTCGGGTGGAATCTTGCAAGTCGAATTTCACCCACTTCCAGTGGTCGGATTGACTTGATATTTGGTATACATTAGTATATTGGTTGACAAGCAAGTACAGCCGGGTTGTCAGTGCGATTAGAATGTAAATATTATGTAATTAATCTAAGCTTGTTTTGAAAAGAGTAATTGCTGAGTTTATTGCCGGCTCTTCTCAGCAAATGCAACCTTCCGAACCGGTATTATTATTAGAGTCAGAATTTTCATAAGTGCCTGGGAAGGTCTATTTGAATAGATGATTTTTAATTTGAACAGTCAACAAAAACTACAGTCACCAAAAAAAGCTTGTATTTTAAATTAAATATTTAACAAAAAACCTTATTTTATTGTCAAATTATTAGATAAACTTTAGCTTTCTCGATGCCAAAGCTCACACTCCTCCAAGCGCGTAATAGGCTACGAAGTTTTCTGTGTCTGTTTGGAATCAACCTTCAAGCTATACGAAAAATATGTTTAAAAAATTTTCAGTCGTTGTGACTGTGTAGTCGTCATATACACATGTGTGTCTGATTAATAACCGATCAACTGCGACTGGGACTCACGCTTGCGGCTTATAATACCGGATGGATTCCAACCAGGATACGTAACCCAAAAAGCCAACAATAAAGACACAGGAGAATAAATTATTCTAGAAGATCATACATTATCATTATCATCAGCCTATAATGTCCCACTGCTGAGCACAGGCTTCCTTTCACAAATGAGGGTGAAAGGGAATGGGCAATACCACCACGCGTGCCGGTAGGTGGAGGTAGGTTACTGGTCAACCTACTGTTGGAATTTTTCAAGCCGCCTAAGAGGCCTCCAACTAGCTTAACGGCTATCACAATTAAGTGATAACCGGGACCAACGGCTTTACTTGCCTTCCGAAGCACGGAAACGTTCGATTTGAAATACCATTCGATATGGCGGTCACCCCATCCAGGTACCGACCACGACGGTGGTAGCTTAACTTTGCCGATCGATTAAGAACGGCTAATCATGCTACACCACGAGCGCTTCACTAGATCGCTTAGATCATACACACCTATTTAAATAACTGTGATCCACTCCACAAAAACTTGCCCAAAGTGCGCTATAGTGATATTTTACTAAGGTTTTGAGAGTTGGTCCACTATTGATTTCCACTTAGTTACCTACCGTGTGAAAAGTTACAGAGTGCCGGGTCACAACAACCTTTGATCCACTTATCACCTCGCTCTCACTTCACTACTTCTAAAGTGACACTTCTGTTACTGTTGGATTATATTGACCGTTTCATAGTGACGTCGCCCCTGAATTTCTAACATAGTTCTGTGAGAAAGTTATATAAGTTCCAGGTTTCGACGACTTGTACAGTGGAACTTGATGGGTAGAGGATTACGTGTTTATTATTGCGATGAATTTGCTATAATCATTCCGTACAGAAAAACCATGAAGTTTTAGAACTCGTAATAATGAATAATCCATAAATTGTCGCACACATATTTTTTTAGTATTTGAACTACTACTATTTATATGACAACATTAAAGTATCTTCAATAAATAATAACTGTTCAATATTGAAATAAATAGTAGGTTACTTTTAAAAAGTCCTTGTATTTATATGCAAATAGCATTCTGCCCCCTTTGCGATGGAATTTCCAAAATCCTTTCTTAGGCTACAAAAGGAACCAATGGTGCCGTTTCTGTTGTAAATCGCACTATACTAATTTTAACCTCATCGCATCTCTTTCTTACAAACATTATTGAAAAAGGATAGAACATATAGAAAGCTGTCAAATTATTCTTAGCCGTCTTCATTTGCGGGTTAATAGACGTAACCAACTTTGATGGCCACTAAATTTACGTTGAAAATAAGTATTGGACTAATTTGACAGGACTAATTTCCTACATCCTTTTCTTATATTCTTCGTTAGAAAGAGATATAGTGAGACTAAATTAGTTAATTGTGAACAACAGAATCAAGAACCATTGTTTAGTAATTTTTGAGTTAATCGAGACACGTAGTAAAATCCTTCCCTTAAAATATAATTACCCTTTTTTGCCCGTTAGGGACAACCTACTAAACGTCCAATCAAACTTCTAGCCTACTCCTAGCCTAGCCGCCTAGCCTAGGTTAGCATATTCCTGAAATTACTTGACAAGAACCTGAGATACTTCACAAAACTTTAATCTCCATATCATATCCAACAAATAATATATTTGATTCTTGAAATCAAATCGACATGCCACGTCCCTACGTAGTGAAGCGGTGTCGTCCGTGTCGATGGCAGGATTTCTATATTTTTACTCTTGTTTGACTTATTGTCGGCTCGTCTGTCACTCGGTTCGTGCCTTTTCCTTTGTCTTTGAATATTGTTTGAAATACGATTTACAAACTACGTCTATGTTTACAAATTATTAGTCGCGTTATTTTTCTGTTTATAGTTGGGAGCTGGATTTCTGAATTATCATGAACAACACTTAAATTTCAGATTCTTATTCATCAATCAATTCAGTAACTAATTAGTTAGTTAAACACAAGATTAATCATCTCTTTTTAAACGACTGAATTATTAGACGTGATTTTCCCAAGAGATTATCTAAGAAGATATAAAGCTGTAACACTTCAATCATAAAATGGTGTACCAAGGTCACGGTACCGACTCAATATCAGATCACTAGTACAGTATAAAATCCATTCAAACCTGACTATAGTTCACAAAGACGGCAGGTTGGAAGGCTCCCTTTGATGTCAGGCCGAAATATCCATCTACGTTTCGCCGATTTGCCCTACAAAGAACTTTCCGTGAAAAAGTAAAGTTTCTACTAAAAAAATTTTTTTGGTTCCGCTTTTGATCCTGTGGATTGAGATAAATTGCCAGGGGGTGTTTCAATCAAGTACAATGGGTATTGATTATATTTAGAACACTTTTATTTTTATCAAGGCAGTTTAAGTAAGCGGTCCTCCAATCTATTACTAAGAATTCCGCAGCTCTATTTCATTCAAAACTAACTGTTCTAAGCGTTTGAACATAGAACATTCATTTATGAGTGACATAATTTTGTTTTATTCATTTTCCTTTCATCACCTGCCAAAAGCGGCCACTTTCACGGTGTTGTCTTGTACGTAACCCTTAATCTAGACACAAGATAATATATCGATGACTAAATAGGATAGATTAGAACATATCTACGTGTTAAACTATGTCCTCTAATCAACTTTAATCGAGCCTCCTTGGACGCTTCTGGTGAGTTTGTTGTCAAATGCGGCTCGCACCTTCAAAACTAAAAAAATCCGTGCGCGACTACAATGGATTCCCAAAACTTAATTTCCATGCAAAAATTGTAATGCAATCTTTTCCCATCCCACATGCCTCCGCTATTAAATCTTGCGGGTATATTTTGCACAGCCGCTGGTCTCATTTCCATCCAATCCTCCTGTGATTGGGGCGCGCACAATGGCTCGGAAGAAAACAATCTTTGGGCCCGAACAAGCCATCGCGTTCGTATTGTTGTACCATTGGAGTACTCGAGAGAAAGGATCCACTATATTGTTTTTTTTTATTTACTACGAGAACGAGGCTTTTTACCTAACGAAATTTCAATTGTTTTTTTCGCGGCGGGCAACACTGTAGTGAACTTGTCAAAAGTTTGTCTCCTGTATTTTAATTAATTTATAATTCTAATTCTAGTAAAATACATTATATTTCATTGTAATTAAATAGTATTTATGATTAATATTCCTGGAAAATAAAAACATAAAGTGTTTTTACGAAAAATAACGAAAATCAGCTGTGATATTCACCGGCGAAGTGACAGCCAACGGAAGGAATTTGAAAACCAACAATAAACCTGGGGAGTATTGTGATAATAAGTCTTATTTTATACTTATAATATCAATAGTAGCAAAATCTTTTGAACCGGAATCATATCTTTATGATTCCTTGTCAATTTGAGTTACATATATCATACAGATGCAAATGCACCAGCAGGGATTTTCACAACTTATTTTGTCTGCCAAATTGTGTTAAGAGTTAAAAACTTAACATACTGAACACTGCAGTAACCTTGATGATATATAAACTCAATATTTTGGCAATCCCCTCACTTTCAACTTTGCATTTTAATGTTTAACACTTTATGGCATTCCATTAGACACCCAATCCCAAGTAGTACTTATTACAGTAATCTTGTAAGAGAAACACTAAATTAAACATTATAATTTATTATATAGATATACCAAGTTCACAAAAACATAAGTAATACTAATAATTAAATATTTACACAATCCTTAGTAGTACCTCATCTTGTATTATTTGTGAATAATTCTCTTAATTACAACTCAGTTTACTGTATAGGCTGTGGTGTAGGTTCTCAAATATTAATCCTTATCTTCCCACTTGCTTAAACCGTCCTGTGTGTATTCCAGGTCTACTTCAATTAAAATGACGACTCGCAGAGCTACCGCTCGTGACATGGAGGAAAAACTTAAGAAGACCTTGCAAGAACTCAAGGTCTCCCAGGATGACTGCACTAAGTTGCTGCAGGAGCGAGAGGAAAGTGAGGAGGAAATTAAGAAAATCATAGACAAAAATAGTCAGTTGAAAAGTGAAATGGCTGAACTTCACCAACATTGTACGGAGGCTAATGATCGCCAAAACAAATTGCAGGAGCTATTGTTACAGTTCCAAGAGTGTAGTGACAATCATGAAATGGCCTTGACTCGCATTTCTGAACTTAAACTCAGCTTGAGCCGGGCCAATGGCATTATAACTAAGTATGAACTTGAGAAAAGTTGTCATCAGGAAAAAAACACACTTAGCCTATTTGATGAACTTGTTGTGAGTTGTCCTGGTCATTTACCTACTTCTAGGCTTATTGAGACCATTGATTTGACAAATGATGTATCAACCACTAATGAACCGATTTTAATGAATAGTCATAATAGAATTAAAAAGTACATTAAAATAAATAAATTCATTACCAAAACGAGGAAACTCATAAAATGTAAAGAAAGTTTCTGTAAAAATATAAAACTTAGGAAAGAACGTATAGGACTAATTACTCAATTAAAAACATGTAATAGCAGTTTGCAAAATATGAGGTTATTATATGACACTGACATGCTGCAGTTACAAACAGATCTGAAGCACAAAGAGGATTTAATTAATGGTTTAGCATGCAGATATAACAGTGCTAAGAAAGAGATCAGCGAGCACATAGTTGCAGTCACAAAACTGGTGGACATGTGCAAAAATCATGAAGAACGGTTTGATTCCCTAACATTGAAAAAGATATGTCATTGTCATGTTACTAATCCATTACCATGCGTTGATCTCTCTTCTCCGGGCGCTCCGAGTGATCCGGGCGCTCCGAGTGCTCCGAGTGCTCCGCGCGTTCCGAGTGCTCCGGACGCTCCGTGTGCTCCTGGCGCTCCGAGTGCTCTGGACGCTCCGAGTGCTCCGAGTGTTCCGGGTGCTCCGAGTGCTCCGGGCGCTCCGAGTGCTCCGAGTGCTCCGGGCGTTCCGAGTGCTCCGGACGCTCCGTGTGCTCCTGGCGCTCCGAGTGCTCTGGACGCTCCGAGTGCTCCGAGTGCTCCGAGTGTTCCGGGTGCTCCGAGTGCTCCGGGCGCTCTGGGTGCTCCGGGCGTTCCGAGTGCTCCGGGCGTTCCGAGTGCTCCGAGTGTTCCGGGTGCTCCGAGTGCTCCGGGCGCTCCGAGTGCTCCGAGTGCTCCGGGCGTTCCGAGTGCTCCGGACGCTCCGTGTGCTCCTGGCGCTCCGAGTGCTCTGGACGCTCCGAGTGCTCCGAGTGTTCCGGGTGCTCCGAGTGCTCCGGGCGCTCTGGGTGCTCCGGGCGTTCCGAGTGCTCCGGGCGCTCCGTGTGCTCCGAGTGCTCTGGACGCTCCGAGTGCTCCGGGCGCTCCGAGTGCTCCGAGTGTTCCGGGTGCTCCGGGCGCTCCGGGTGTTCCAAGCACTGAACCACATGTCAGTGTCAATATTTCTGTGGGGAGCTCTGAGGCATCAATCATGAAAACTGTTGTTTTTTCTGACCAAATTGGGGTCAATTTTGGACCAATTTTAAATAATCGTGTGGATCAGCCAGTTATTAATTATTGTATGCCGGGAGCTTCCTATACAGATATAATGAATAAAATTGTAAGTACTAAGTTTGACAAACAAACCACTGTTGTGATACTTATAGGAAATGGTTTGAACGTGAAATTCAAAGAATTAATTAATAGTTTTGAAACATTCCTCAAACTAAAGGTGATGAATGTTTTTCTATGTGCTTTGCCATACTCCGTCAACTATACGGATAAACAAAATAGGTATATATTGTTTTTGAACAATTTTATATATAGTTTGACATGTCGTCATAGTGACGTTTTTTCTTATTTCGACACTAATAAATTTGTTAGTGGACTAAAATTTACTGGGGACTCATTGTTTATGCCCAAAAAATGTAAAAACTTGATTGCTACACTGATAGCTTACAATATTAACACGGTTATAGCTAATATAACTAAATGTAGCCTTAGTGACAAAACGGTATTGTCTAGTAGTACTAATAATACTGTGATTAGTTGTTTAAACTTGTAACTCCGACAACAGAGAAGCATACTCATGGCATTACTTTACTACATCAGAATATTAATCGCTTCTCTGGCAAAATACTTGACGTTGAATTATTATGTGATGAAATCAGAATCGATATATTATGTTTTACAGAAACGTGGCTAAAACCAGACAGAATGCTTTTTAATGTAAATAACTTTACTGTTGCCAGTGCGTACAATAGAGTGACTGCTCAGGGTGGCGGCACCCTCATTTTGCTAAATAGTAATATTAAATATAAGAATCGTACTGATATTACTTGTCATTCTGTGGAACGCGTATGCGAGGTGGCATGTGCAGAGATTGAAAGCTCCATTATTTTATGTGTGTATAGACCTCCTGCGTCAAATTTTACTTTGTTTTGTTCCATAATGGAACAAATACTTAGTAAATTATCAAAATGTAATAAGTCAGTAATTATTTGTGGTGACTTTAATATTGACATCCTAATACCCTCATTAGATAGAAATAATTTTATTACGTTATTTAAATCATTTAATATGTCTCATCTATTTAATGAGCCCACGAGAGTGACGGCTACTACTTCCTCTTGTATTGATAACATAATAACCAACAGTAACGTTTTAGAGAAGTCAATAATAAGTGGCGTCCGTTCGGATCATTTGGCCCAATTAGTAAAGTTTCCGTGTAAAAAACTTAGTTCATCCGTAACGAAAACATTTAGGTCAGTTAATAAAACAAGATTAAATAATTTCAGCGTCAATATGGATTATAAAATTAGTAACACTACATATACTTCTGATGATCCAAATGTAAACTATGAAAAAATATTTAAAGATATTTGCAACGAATTTAATGTATCTTGTCCAATCAAAACTAAGAAGGTAAATAATAATAAACTTCAATTCTGTAACTGGGCAACTAAAGGAATCAGGAAGAGTAGGGATAACATGTATGATCTTTACCATCAGAGATCTTACAATAGTAATGAAAACTTTCATATATATGTTAGAAACTATTCCAAGATATTTAAACAGGTTTGTATTCGAGCAAAGGCCATCTACATAGGCAATAGGGTAAATAGTTCTAATAATAAAATTAAAACAGTGTGGCAGATTATTAATACAGAGACTGGTAAGAATAAAATCAAAGATAATACTTTTTCTCTTAAAATTAATGATACATTAATCTCAGGTAAATTAGAAGTAGCATCTGCTTTTGAAACTTTTTTCTCAAATATACCTATGGAGGCTACTAAAAATCTTGCTTCGTCTTCCACGTTAGCAGAATCGATTTTACAGAATAATTTTCAACAAAATATTCCAGACTTCGCATTCACCCAGGTTAATGACTATGACATTATCACGGCTTTTAAGTCACTAAATATGAAAAATACAGAAGACTTATGGGGTTTGTCAGTTAAGGTTATACAGTCAATTATTTTCAATATTGCCCCTATTTTAGCCCTAATTTTTAACCAATGTCTCGAACAGGGCAACTTTCCTGACTTAATGAAATACAGCAAAATTGTTCCAATCTTTAAATCGGGATGTAAAAACAATCCCTCAGATTATAGACCTGTTTCAGTACTTCCTGCATTAAGCAAGATTTTTGAAAAGATTGTGCTAAACCAAATGTTAAGGCATTTTAATAACCACAAGATACTCCATGATGATCAGTTCGGTTTTACAAGAGGTAAGTCCACTACGGATGCGGGAGCTAAACTTATTAAGCATATTTTTCAGGCCTGGGAGTGCTCACACGATGCTATTGGTATCTTTTGTGATCTCTCCAAGGCATTTGATTGCGTAGATCACCAAACGCTAGCTCTTAAACTTAAGTTATATGGAATTCGCGGAGTGGCCCTCGATCTTGTGGTTTCCTATCTTTCAGGGCGCCAACAAAAAGTAGGAATCAATGGTAGTGTGTCATCGGGCTCCTTAGTCAAATTAGGCGTACCTCAAGGCTCGATTTTAGGCCCATTTCTGTTTCTAGTTTATATAAATGACCTACCTTACATGGTGAAAGAACTATCAGATGTCGTTTTGTTTGCAGATGATACGTCTCTGATATTTAAAGTAGATAGAAAAGACAAAGACCTTTTAAAAGTTAACCACGCTCTGGAAACTGTGTCTCAATGGTTTGCTGCCAACAATCTAATGCTAAATTCTAAAAAAACTAAATGTATAAGATTTTCATTACCAAACGTACCAAAAGTTGATACCAATGTTATTGTGGACGGTACTAAACTTAATGTAGTAGATAAGACTGTTTTTCTTGGTCTGACCATAGACTGTAGATTGCAGTGGGGTGCTCACCTGGAAGCCTTAGGTGGTAAACTGAGCTCCGCTGCTTTTGCAGTCAGCAAAATAAGGCAACTGACGGACATTAATACAGCCAGATTAATTTATTTTGCATATTTTCATAGCCTTATGTCTTACGGTATTTTGCTGTGGGGTTCTGCCGCAGACTTGGAATCAATTTTTGTATTGCAAAAAAGAGCAATTCGCGCCATCTACTGTTTGGGGTCTCGCGAATCTCTGCGAAAGGTATTTCCGGAAATTAATATATTAACTTTGCCCTCTCAGTACATTTTTGAAAATATTATGTATGTTCGTAAAAACATTAATTTGTTTCCAGTCAATAGTGATTATCACGATAGAAACACTAGAAACAAAGACAAAATAACTGTGCCTAGATTTAGATTAGCTAAAGTAAATAAGTCCTTTCTTGGGAATTGTATCCAATTTTACAATAAAATTCCTCATAGCGTGACCAGTATGTCCTTTTTTAAATTTAAGGAACATATCAAAAAGCGGTTGTTGAGTAGGGCCTATTATAAAGTGTCTCATTATATTGACGACAAGGATGTATGGAAGTAGCTTCTCTCTGCACCTGCTTCACTTAGCAGCTAGTTCAAGGTCCATTTTAATTCTAAGTATGCTATTATTATTATAAGTTATCTTTTTTTTATTTTTTGTTTAATTTACAGATTATTACTTATAGTAATTAATTCAATTTAATGTTTTTCATTTATTTCTAAATTCTTCAATAGATTATGTCTGTCTCCTTAATTGTTATATTTTCTATACATATACCTAAATGATATTTAGTATAAACTTGTCAATAGTCACAGTGATAACAAATTGCGTGTTTAGTAGTTTCCCTTTAGTTTATTTTTTATTTCTAAGCCAGACTTAAGTAAGTCATGCTCACTTTAAGGCCTTTGCTTGCGGCGGCGTCGTGTGACGGGTCGCTCACTTCCCTCCAATATGGCGAGGAGGGCGATGGCTGCCACACGCGTCATACTTGTGAACAGGTGCTGCTTGTGGGGGTTGGTCTGCTTAAGTTTGCCATTTATTTATTTACTTATTAAATATAGATTCAGTCTACTTTGTAGTTTTGCGGCCGCGCCGGGGCACGCAATTGTTGTCAGTGCGATTAGAATGTAAATATTATGTAATTAATCTAAGCTTGTTTTGAAAAGAGTAATTGCTGAGTTTATTGCCGGCTCTTCTCAGCAAATGCAACCTTCCGAACCGGTATTAGAGTATTAGAGTCAGACTTTTCATAAGTGCCTGCGAAGGTCTATTTGAATAAATGATTTTTGAATTTTGAATTTTGAATTTTGAATTGGTTTCTTTTTGCTTGTACATTTTTTATGTCTGAATATTGTAATACAGATTAAATTATATGTAACCGTCTACATGCTCCGGTAACAGCTTACGATCAGGCGGGCCAAATGCTTGTTACCTTAGCAGTATATGAAAAACGCTCGTAGTGTAACAAGAACGACTAGTTCTTAATTGATCGGCAAAGACCATCGTGGTCGGTACCTGGATGAGTGACCGCCTTGTGGTATCTCAAACTGAGTGTTTCCATGCTTCGGAAGGCACGTAAAGCCGTTGGTCCCGGTTATCACTAAATTATGATAGTCGTTAAGCTAGTTGGAGGCCTCCTAGGCGGCTTGAAAACTCCAACAGTAGGTTGACGACTAGCCTACCTCCACCGCAGTGGGCACGCGTGGTGGAGTATCTGCCCATTCTCTTTCATCCTCATTTGTGAAAGGAGACCTGTGCTCAGCAGTGGGATATTATAGGTGAAATCTGATAAAATCTATAAAGATAATAATAAAATATTAATAATTATTATAATTAAGGCAAACTCCTAATATATTTGAAAATATTCTTCAGAATACTGCATATATAAACAACTAGAATACATAGAAACTACATTAACTAATTTATATTAATATAAACATAGCGGAAAGTGCTACGAATTGCTACGAACAGCTACGAGTTCCAAGTATCTGATGGTGTTTACGTAGAATAACTAATGCTAAGAATTGCAGGAATGAAAAAGGTAGTTTTATAACTGTGAGTGGTTTATAAATAATGATGTGCTTTTCAAACAAAAAATAAACAAAACATTTTGTAAAATAAACTGATGAGCTAATGATCACTACTGTTCCTTATTAACCGACTTCAAAAAAGGAGGAGGTTCTCAATTCGGTTGTATTTTTTTTATGTTTGTTCATAGCTCCGTCATTTATTAACCGATTTGTTTTTTTTTTTTTTGGAAGTGTACTCTTCCTGTTTGGTCCCATTGTCATCAGATCAGGATTTGATTACTACTTAGTGTACTTTGAAGTTGGTTTAAGTTTTATGTAAAACAGTTCAATTATTGTAATCCTAATACAAGACAAAAACTATTGATTGTAGTAATTTACTGATATTATCTGGGTAACAAGTATTTTAATTTTTATTTAACGTTTCGTTTTTTTTTTTGTTTAATTTATGGAATGGATCTGCCGAGAATCCTAAAAAATATATCTCTAGTTGTGCGTAGTATATTATTTAATCTATGCCTCTAGAAATTAGCCGGAGCGGCCTTTTTAGCGCCCAGATATGATTCCTATCAGTCCTGATCAGTGTTGCTTCATCCAAGAGCATCGTTGACAAATATTGAATTGAAAGTCAAGGTGAGGCATTGGCAGTGAGCCTTGATGTGGCGAAGGCGTTCGATCGGGTCTGGCACCGGGGTCTTCTAGCGAAGTTACCAGCATACGGGCTTCCCGAGGGACTATGCAAATGGGTTGCCAGCTTTCTGTCCAGCAGATGCATAAGAGCCGTCGTTGACGGTAGCTGCTCCGATAGCATGGACATAAATGCCGGCGTCCCGCAAGGGTCTGTGCTGTCCCCAACACTGTTCCTGCTGCATATCAATGATATGCTGTCTATTGACGGCATTCATTGTTATGCAGACGACAGTACAGGGGACGCTCATTACACGGGCCGAGCTAATATCCCTCGTTCCGAGGTGGAGGAAAGCCGCGAACGGCTGTTGTCTGAAATCGAGAGTACACTAACTAGTGTCTCCGATTGGGGTCGACTAAACCTAGTCCATTTCAACCCAACCAAGACTCAAGCCTGCGCGTTCACCGCTAAGAAAACTCCATTTACTGTGGCTCCACAATTCCAGAACGCGTCCTTGAACATCAATAAAAGCATCGGGATCCTTGGCGTCGACATTACTAGCGACGTTTTGTTCCGTAGTCACTTAGAAGACAAGGTTAAGCTGGCATCCAAAAAGCTCGGAGTGCTCAATAAAGCGAAGCAGTACTTCACATCGGGGCAAAGACTGCAACTTTATAAGTCGCAAGTCCGGCCTCATATGGAGTACTGTTGTCATCTGTGGGCGGGGGCACCTGGATACCAGCTTGGGCCTCTAGACTCGGTTCAGCGACGTGCCGCTAGAATAGTTGACGATCCCGAGCTCACAAGCGGCTTAGAGCCGCTCAGTCTGAGGAGAGACTTTGCCTCTTTATGTGTGTTCTACCGCTTGTACAACGGACAGTGTTCTGAAGAATTGTTTAAGATGATGCCCACAGCTACCTTCCACCATCGCAACTCTCGCCATCGACAGGGAGTCCATCCTCACACATTGAAACCAGAATTGTTTCGAACTGTGCGGTCTCAAAGGAGCTTTCTTCCGCGGACGCTCAGATTGTGGAATGAGCTCCCTGCCGAGGTTTTCCCAATGGACTACAGCATGGGGTTCTTCAAAAAGGGTGTGAAGAGATTTCTGCAGGGTCGGCAACGCGCGAGTGACTCCCCTGGTGTTGCAAGCGTCCATAGGCTACGGTAACCGCTTCCCATCAGGCGGGCCGTATGCTTGTTTGCTACCTAAGTAGTATAAAAAAAAAAAAAAAAAAAAAAAATTGAAGTGCAGTACATTCCAGGTCGCAGGCTACAAGTTTGCAGTTGACTCCTGAGTCCTGAAGCGATTAAATGCGGGCGCACAGCAAACATCTACCAGCTTGCTTGTTTACTCTTGCAATCTAACATTGATTCTAAGTGATTGAGGACTTGAGGAGTTTTTATTTACTGGTGTAACTTTGATCAATGAGTGTAGTTTTAGAATACTAATGTCGAAAATTCATATGAAAAATATAAAATTTATAAATAATAAAAAAAAAGCTTCATTATTAATAATATTAATTACACTGTAGAACCAGCGTATCTGTATACTAACACGCTTATCTTCGAAACCACTGAAACAAAAAATTTGATATGTTATGAAGTTTCGCGACAGCAGCCGCAGGTCGTAGGTGAAGACTTACCTAGTACTAAATCATTAAAAAAGTTTTTTTTAAATGCTTAGCTCTCTTGTTCATCATCGTCAGCCCGTAATGTCCCACTGCTGGGCACAGGCCTCCTTTCACATATTAAGGTGAAAGGGAATGGGCAATAGTCCACCACGCATACCCACTGCGGATTAGTGGCGGTAGGCTAGTGGTCAACCTACTGTTGACTTTCAAGTCGCCTAGGAAGGAACTAGCTTAACGACTATCACAATTAAGTGATAACCGTGACCAACGGCTTTACGTCCATTCCGAAGCACGAAAACGCTCGATTTGAAATACCACTAGGCGGTCACCCATCCAGGTACAGACCACCGGTGGTAGCTTAACTTCGCCGATCATTGTACATAGATAGGAACTATTATAATTTAACTTCAGGTCCTGCAGTAAAATAAAATGACCTAGCACTTACAATATACAACAGCATTCACCTTGCCAAATCGGCGCAGCATTGGCACGTGCATACCACTTGAAAGGCCCAACTCCACAGTTTAACAAGTCAACTGGTGCGGCCTCGCAAACGCGTCAACAAGTTTACTTGTTCCAGACAGTAGATTAATTGGAATCCTGATTGCAGACTTACACGTGTATGCCTTAATAATTGTGTGTTATGTTCCTTTGAGGGCTTATTCTGTTTAGGTACTCGTATAAGGATTATAAAGGATGATGTCTAATATTTTAGGATGTCTGCTTCGATCAACAAGCCTGTGTTTCCAGTTTATTATTTTTCGTAATCGGACGAAGCTTTTCTACTGAATAAGATTTTAGACAAAAAACCTTTTCAAGGTTTTACCTAGGTACTCGTCAACTATAACCATTTATATCTGGAACACAGAGATTGATACAGAAGTTGTCTAACGCGGAACGCGAGACAGTTGTATGCGCGTTCAGTGCATACCCCGCAAAAATCGCGTCAGTCGTAAACTTTTTGAGGTAAGTGCGCGAGCGGACGATATTTATCGAAACAATTGTAAATAATTACACAAGGGAACAAGGTTTTGACAACCAGAACAGTAATCATATATTTTTGTTGCACTACCCTCACCTTTCACACATCAAGTCGTCAAAGTGTTGTGACAGGTCTAATATCAGTTTTATTTAAAGTTTTATAATTTCGCTAGTACTAGCCTACTGTACACAAGTCCTCAAAATAGATTATTCAAAATATTAGGAATCAACAAGTTTTTGTGTTATTATATCAAGTTAAGTTATACAGACGTTTTATGCATCAAAATATGGCTAGTGATCAAAGAAAATATTGTTAAAATCAACCAAATAAATTTTGATATGTATGCGGATGTTACGAAGTGACATATCTAAAAAAAATATGGAAGAGGCAAAAGCAGCTTACTGCTCCTATTTTGGATTTAGTATTGGAGATCTTGAAAAGTCATGGAAAGACAGTTTTCCCTCAACTTAGTGATACTAAGCTGAAAGAATGAGTTTTTTATAGGTACGAAAATAAGAAAATTGCTTAAGGATGAATTGTTTACCCAAAAATTTAATCAAAAAGGACTACACGCATGGAAATGTTTTGCAAAGTCATCAAAGGCTTTCTAGGCAATAAAAAATCAGAAAACTATCATCTTTTAGTAAATGAACTGCTTCAGTCGTACCATAACTTTGGATGCAGAATGTAGCTCAAAATACATTTTCTACACTCTCATTTACAATTTTTTCCTGATAATCTTGGTGCGGTGAGTGATGAACAAGGAGAGAGGTTCCATCAAGATGTGCGAATAATAGAAATAAGATACCAAGGACGGTGGAATCCAGCTATGATTGCCGATTTTAGTTGGTTCTCAAAAAAGAAGATTTAGCGTCGCACAAAAGGCAAAAAAAAGTCACTAACCAAATTAGACCTGTTGTTTTTTAGCTCAAAATAGCCTATAGTAGTGGACAATTTAAAATTAATGCCATTATGTAAAAATTTGTCATGCTTTTAATTTATATAAATTGTTTAAACGATTTTTTTTTGTTATTTTTTAATTTTTTTCAAGGATCGCTGCATCTGTAAATTTAGACCTGTTTCAGTAAATTCACTTTCAGTTTCTAGTTATGCTAGGCAATTGTAATCCGAAACAAGTAAACATTTTTCAGTTGTACAAAAAAGTTTAAAATTTGTTCCCTTGTGTTATTTATCATTCCAGTTATACCTAATAAACATTTATTAGTAAAACTTGGTTTGTACTAAAATTGCATGGCACATATAGGTACCACGTATTTACTTGGATTACAACGTTGTTTCAAATCCACTGAAACCGTGTTATCCAATTGGATTTACATTCGATAATAGAAGACTATTTTGTTGCAGATGTTACTACATTACTATTTTACCAGTTAAATAAATTCCAATTAATAAATGGTCAGTATTTCTCATTTGTAATTTGAACAGAAGCAATAGCAATTTAAAAATATTAATCTTAAAATTTTCTTTTTTATGAAAAGTGCCACTCTATCACAATTTCAGATCACTTAGTAGATTGAGATAAAACTGCGTTTCGATTGGCTAAAACTTTCTGTATTTGCCAAAAAGTTTCTAAAATACTGTGACTAAAACAATTTGGATTGGATTTCTAATTAGCTGAAAATCTTTTTTGGCGGCATTTTGTCGATGTTCAAATTACGATCGAAAACCGACGCAGTTCCCTTTCCGGGCGCTGCAGTGCCACTGTTGACATCGTTCTCGTATTTCAATTCGTATTTTAAATAACCAAGTGTATAAAGAGACATAAAAAGTGCATAATTATATAGACAGTGCATAAAAGTTTTTGGATAATACAAAGACCTAAGTGAAAAATTTGTAAAAACTGTGTAAATAGTGCCAAATACGACGTATCCAAAGTGACTCATAAACCGTTAAGAAGTGAACACATAGACTTAAACAGTGCAACATACTACTGTTGTGGGTGAATACTATAGACATATATTGAACAAAACTATGATAATTGCCTATATCAAAATGCAAAAGTATTCATAACCTTAAAAGTGCAAATTAATGACTCAGAAATAAACAAAGTATCAATCACACTTACTAGTAACGCCATCTATTGTCATCCGTCGCAACATCCCAATTAAACCCCGATGTGATTGTCTTTCGAATTATTGGTTACCAAATCGAATTACTAGCACCATCTAGCGAAATCTTGTGCAATATTAAGGGCCTCAGAAGGCATCATACCAAAAAAGGATCCGCTCACCATTGCTACTGTCACTGCTGCCATCTAATGTTAATTGTCGTTATCATTTACCATCATATATAACGAAAACTTGATCTATTAAACAGAGTAAGTGCCAATCCAAATATACTAAAACACGCGTATTACTTCTCATAGAGGGCGCTGAGTGTTACATCTCTGGTCAATAATTACACTATGGATGAAATAAAACAAATGTTATTAAAAATGCAGCAAGATATGAAGCAACAAAAACAAGACATAGTAGAGATGAAGGAGGATATAAAAAACACAATTAACAACAATATAAACGAGAAATTTAAAAGTATGGAATTGAAAAATGAAGTTTTAGAGAAAAAGGTTGAGGAACAAAACGCAAAAATAAATAACTTAGAAAGACATATTAGACGCAGAAACCTAGTCATATTCGGAATAGAAGAGCATGAAAAATCCTATCACGAATTAGAAGATATAATAATTAAAATTGTAAATACTTACTTCGCACTTCCATGTGATAGAAACAATATTGAAGCTGTTAGAAGAATGGGGAAAAAAGGCGAAAAAATCAGACCGGTTGTAGTATCATTCACTACGATGGGTTTTAAAATAAAAATTCAGAAAAACAAGTCATGCCTTCAAAACACTCCATACTACATAAAGGAAGATTACCCAATAGATGTTCTTAACAAGCGCAAGGAACTCCAAGCTCAACTGCAGAACGAAAGAGAGGCAGGCAACACTGCTTTTATAAAATACGACAAACTTATAGTATTGAGTAACAACAAACGCACCACTCATAACCACTTAAATAAGAGGAACCTGTCTGAATCCCCGGAGTCATCGCACTCGAGCGGTCAAAATGCGCAATACGAGAATAAACAGCCATCGAAGAAAAATAAAGTTACTAACATAAAAGATTATATAATACAAAAACCAAAACTAACCTTCGCTCAGACAGATAGACCTCAAAGTCAATCAAAGACATTACAGCACAACTTAGCATAGCAGCCACAGTTGGACCCTCTTCTCCCTCCCCATCTCCCAGTACGGTCGGTCACCGCGGGAGAGATCGACCAAAACCCTCCAAGGAAAAATAAGGAAAAGAAAGGCATTTTGAGTATTTGCACCTTCAATGTAAAATCGCTATCTTCAGAACCTAAACTTATCGAGCTAAAGGCAGCGCTACAAAACATTAACCATGATATATTAGGACTGTGTGAAGTCCGCCGATTAGGAGAGAATATCACCGAAGATGACGAATACATTATGTACTACCTAGGCCAAACCAAAGGCCTATACGGAGTAGGATTCTTAGTCAAGAAGAAATATAAAGAAAATATTAAAAAAATTACCGGAATATCGGAGAGAGTTTGTGTACTGGAAATTGAATTAGAAAATACACCCTTCGCAATATTACAGGCGTATGCACCCACTGAAAGTTCATCTCAAGAAGAAATTGACAAGTTCTACGAAGACTTGGCAAAAGCACACGACTCTATCTCCACGGAATACGTTATCTCTATGGGAGATTTCAATGCACGAATAGGAATACCCAAGGAGCATGAACATTCAGTAACCGGCAAATATGGTTATGGGAATAGGAGCGTTCGCGGAGAGAGACTCATCCAATATGCACTTGAGTACAACCTTAAAATTGTGAATACAATGTTCAAGTTAAAACCAAAGAACAGATGGACCTGGATCTCCCCAGACAAAAATACAAAAAACGAGATTGATTATATTATGACCAAAAAACCCCACCTATTCTCTAACTATGAAGTGCTAGCATCATTTCCCTTCGGATCGGATCACAGATTGTTGAGAGCTACAGTACACCTGAAACAAATGAGAAAAAGTAGGCGCAATTTTTCAAGCACAATAAGAAAGCTAAAAACGATGGAAGAGCAAGAGATATATCTTGAAAACCTAAACAGTTATATACCTGAACTCATAACGACACATAAAATGTATACAGCTGAAGAATACTGCCAAGAAATCATGAAATCTATATTAGAAAGTTTAAAAAACATTAAAGGGACAATAAAGTGTAATATCTTATCAGAAGAGGCGCTAAAGCTCATGAAAGAAAGGAACATACTACAAAATAAGCCTAAATTAAATAAAACCGACAAAGAAAAACTTAAAGAACTTTATAAAATTACCAACAGAGAAATAAGACGATGCTACGATTCCTACAGAATTAATACCATACAAAGGCACATAGAAAAATCTAGATCCGCCAAAAAAGCTTACAAAGAACTGAATAGAACAAAGATATGGATTCCATCATTACAGCCCGGCTCTACCAGAAGTATGTCCCGAATGGAGGTCATAAATGCAGCTACGCAGTTTTACATAAAACTGTATAGCCAGCCAGACTCACTAAAGCAAATGAATGCTGTTAACCAATGTATGGAAACCTCCCCAGCCCCAGAGTTCACAGAGCATGAAATCCTAAAACAAATAATGAAGCTTAAACCAGAGAAAAGTCCGGGTCCAGACGGTATCACAAACGAACACATCAAGTTTGCAAGGACTCTACTACTGACCCCAATCTCTCTTCTTTTCAATAAAATATTGGAAGAGGAAGTTGTGCAACCTATATGGACCGAATCTGAAATTATCTTGCTGTATAAAAAAGGCGACCCTGCTGACATAGGGAATTACCGCCCAATAAGTCTGATGCCTTGTCTTTACAAACTATTTGCATCCTGCGTGCTGGAAAGAATATCCCCAGACATTGACGCACACCAGCCGATAGAACAAGCTGGATTCAGAAGCGGGTTCAGCACGGCGGATCATATTCAAGTAGTCGACCAGGTGATTGAGAAGTATTTGGAATTTCGCAGACCTTTGTATATAGCTTTTATAGATTATAAAAAGGCTTTTGATTCTATATCACATGTTGGCATCTGGGAAGCATTGCGGTCACAAAATATAAAAGAAAAATACATAAATATCCTCAAAAACATTTATGCCAACAGTACAAGTAGAGTCAAACTAGATAGAGTAGGGGAAAAAGTCAACATAAATAGAGGCGTGAGACAGGGTGACCCGATCTCTCCAAAAATCTTTATAGCTATTTTACAACACATAATGAAAAACTTACCATGGTCTAAGCAAGGCATAAGCATAAATGGGAATTATCTGAGCCATCTCAGGTTCGCCGACGACATTATTCTGTTCTCGGAATCTTCACACAAATTAAACAGCATGATAAATGACCTAAACCAGGCTAGTACAAGAGTTGGATTAGAAATGAATCTTGACAAAACTAAAGTCATGACTAACCACCATACGACACCCATCTCGGTTAACAACATCCCTCTCGAGTTCGTAGAGAAATACGTGTACCTAGGCAAACAGATATCTTTTGGAAAAGAAAGAGGTACTGAAGAAGTAGATAGAAGAGTGGCGATCACCTGGAAGAAGTACTGGGCTCATAAGGAAATATTTAAATCGCAACTCCCGTTGCCTACAAAGAAGATAGTTATGGACTCGGAAATTCTACCATGCCTCACCTACGGTTGCCAAACCTGGTCGTTCGATGTCAAGACCAGAAATAAAATCCAAACTACTCAAAGAAGAATGGAGAGAAGTTGCCTAGGTATAAAACTAAAAGACAAAGTGAGAAATTCAGTAATCCGCAAGAAAACAAAAGTAACCGATGCGCTAACTTTCTCCCTCCAAAGAAAGTGGAAATGGGCCGGTCACTTGGCTAGGTACACCGATGATAGATGGACCCAGAGAATAATAAAATGGTCGGGCCCACGTGGCACTAGAGCGAGAGGCCGGCCTTGTACTAGATGGACAGACGAAATAACGGCGGTGGCGGGCCAAAGATGGATGGAGACTGCAGAGAATAGAGAAAAGTGGAAATCCTTGGAGGAGGCTTTTACCCGAAAGGGGTCCATACAACCTTAAAATACATAAGCAATCAAATCTATGTTTATATAAATTCTTAATATTAAAATTTCAAATGATTGCTAAATTAATTGTACATAATTTATTTTTAATCTTATTGCATGGAATTAAATAAAGCTTTATTATTATTATTATTATATTATATTCACACAGACATACAGTGAGACTGGACGTTTGGAATGTTTGTCTAGTGTCAATAAATTATCTCGAGTAAATCGAATTTCCTACAGTGGAGACGGTAAAATAAAGGTGATCTGTTGAAAATCGCACTAAATCATCTCACATCTCTTTCTTATAAATATTATTGAAAAAACCGGCCAAGTTCGACTCGGCCTCGCTCACCGATGCAATGGTTCCGTACAGACTTGTATGTAAATAGTTCGTTCATCACGGGAATTGAGTCTCGAAGATTTTTCCCCTTTTTTCCTTTTATGCTATTTTTTTGTTATGTAACTAAAAATTTACAGTTTTCGAATTTCTTCTTTTACTTGTGATATGACCTTGTTTCTTGCTAAATTTCTGAATTCTAGGTCAACGGGAAGTACCCTATAGGTTTTAATTCCCTTGCGATCGTATGCTGCGACATAAACGGCCGTATCGTTTTTTCGCGTTGACTTATGTTCGATTTTTTCACTGCTCCAAATGATTGCGAACCTGTATTTGATATTATTTTCAGCTTGATACCTCCCTGCGTTTCTGAGAAAAAGGTTCCTGACACACAGATAGACGGACAACAAAGTGATCCTATAAGGGTTCCGTTTTTTTTTTCTTTTAGGTACGGAGCCCTGAAAAGATAGAATATATTTAATGCTGGCAAATTAGTCTACAATGATTTGCGAGTAAACAGTCACTACCATTTTGATGGCAGCAAGGCTGCGGCGCGGGCGTCAGTAAGGTGGAGGTACTTCTCCCGTCGAGCTGCTCTTTGAGCAAAAAACGCTACGATATGGACGCTTGCAACACACGAGGCATCACTCACGCGTTACCGACCGTTCCCCTCCCGAATGAGCTCTGGCGACCTTACTCACGCGCAGGAACACAACATAAAGTTATTTGGCTGCGGTATTCTGTAAGAAAGTACCTAATAACATAGTAAGTAACATTAATAGGTAGGTGTGTTCCCCAGTCGAGCTGCTATACCACTCTTCAAATGCACATGGCTTTAATTACGCTCTTGCGTGACTCTGTAGGCTCAATAAAGATGATATTTTTATAGTTTGACGTGTTGCAATTATTTTGATTACATAAATTCATCGCTTAATCACCTAATGGCTTTACTATAGTTCTGTGTAGGTTTAGAAATTACATAAATTAGGTTTGAATTATTTATTGTTGTAAAGTTATATTAATAGGTCGGTTATAACCTTTTAACTTATTGATTGATGATTAACAGTCACCAATAACATAAATCTTTAATCTTTTTACTTCCAATAAACTTCGGCTGCAGTCTTTGTCGAAGTTCTTGGTCTCGTCTCGAGAAAAATATTTATTCAACGTGAATCAGTCAAGCTCCGCCTTTTTCTTCGGTTATTTTTCTTTGTTAACAAAATTGAATTCCCATTCATCGTTTTATTAAAGTATCTTCTTTTATATTTGTGTGTGTTGTATTTTTATGAATGTGCTAAAAAATCTTAAATTAGGATAATATTACGATTATACGAGTAGGATAATCTTTTTTTAATATTAATATTACAATAGGTGTTTTATCTTCATTGGATACCAAAGGATCGGTACCTATTTAGATGTTCATAGATGACGTCATCATCGTGTCATTGGTTTCTCATAACATGGTTGGATGATCCGACACTGATCGGTCTCAAAGGAAAAGACACTCGGTATTTAGTTACAAAGAAATACATAAAAACGAATTGTAATACCTTGTTACATATACATTCAGAATTCAGAGTTCGTATTTCAGCATTCTAAGGCCCGTATCAAAACTTAAATCAAAACATATCTAAGTTTTAAGTTTAAATTCAATTTGGAACTGGTACTCTAATCATAAATAAAGTTTAAGTTCCGCTTCTTGGCGATTATTTTTACCTTTGACATTGATAAAAGATGCAAAGATTAAGTAACGCTCGTGGTGTAGCATGATTAGCCATTCTTAATCGATCGGCAAAGTTAAGCTACCATCGTCGTGGTCGGTACTTGCATGGGTGACCGCCTAGTGGTATTTCAAATCGAGCGTTTCCGTGCTTCGGAAGGCACATAAAACCGTTGGTCCCGGTTATCACTTAATTGTGATAGTCGTTAAGCTAGTTAGATGCCTCCTAGGCGGCTTGAAAAATTCCAACAGTAGGTTGACCACTAGCCTGCCTCCACCGATCCGCAGTGGGCACGCGTGGTGGAGTATGGGTCTATTCCCTTTCACCCTTTGTGAAAGGAGGCCTGTGCTCAGCAGTGGGACATTATAGGCTAATGATGATGATGAAAAGATGCAATAATATATTGATAACTGAAAGACCTTCATACTATCATTTTCCATCTAAAAGGCTAGTTCTAGGTGTGAAAAACATAAATACATTCGACAATATCAACCCATGGCCCTTTGTATATTTTCCATTACGCCAGATAGACAATATCATATCTCGTTATTTCTCTTTTTATCCTATATGTAGGAGGGATTTCACAATATACGAGTATTTTCAAGATTTCTTTGTTATTATGAGTATTTGCAAAGGTATTACGCGTCGTTCCAACAAAAAACTGGCGAATCTTATTTGTTTCTCATTATTCCTTTTCCATTTTCGTGTTGAATATCGAAAGACGACGGAACTTCAGGTGGCAAATACCTCAGTAATACAAAGGACTTATTTTCATTTCAAAAATTAGCATTTTAATACGTTTCTCAATAATGTAGGTGTCCTATGTAATTAGGCGTATGAATAAAATATAAACTGGTATTTCTTTTAAAAGATAAAAAGCTCCAGTTTTTATAGCAGAATAAATACTGAATTCATTCAAACTTATCGTAGGCTTGAACAAATTCTGTACAATCGTAATAATTTAATTTTGTCTCTATTATTAAAATATTCCAAGAAATGTTGGCTCTGCCTAAGGAGGTCACATTGCAATTTACGTTTTACGATATCAGAATAAGCGACTTGCTCCACCAATGGTATGACGTCGACGAAATAGCTTAAAATTCGAGGCCTCCGCTTTTTGAAATGTAAATCAAAACCCCGAAATGCCTTCCAATTTCTCTTTGATGTGTTAATTTTATATTCGTGAACCGTCCGCACCAGAATCTCTTATCGACTTTGCATTAATTAAAATATTAAATCCACTTCATAAAATAAATATAAAATTATGTGGCGGTTAATAATTACCAATAATGGCGGCACGTTATGTCCAGAAAATTCTCTTAAAGCCAGACAACGAGCTTCATATCATAAATAAAAGCTGACCGAGATCAGTGCAAAAGAAAGATTATTCCCTTATTCTCGGGCCCACAGTCCTATCTTTTACGATATAAAGATAATACTCTGGCCATGTAAAAGGACTAGGATAACATCATCCATTGGGAAAACAAAGACACGTAAGTAACTTGTTTTATTTTTCGTTGATACTCTCATAATTCCCGTTACAGAACACAAAAGTACTCCATTATTAAGAAGCGACCTCATTACGTACTTTGACACATGTGTTAGCTAAGAAATAAAGTTGAAATGTAAAATGTTTGTGAGAAGTTTGTTGGCGCCCAACATGGGGCCGCGCTGGCAATTGCAAATGTGCCCTCGCATCAGTGCCTTTATGGCTTTGAGAATTCACAAAATTTAAAAGTTTTAAAACATTCTTCATTAAATTTACGAGTTTTTGGTGAATATATTTCATAACCAACTTAAATTACAGTTTTGTAAAACTTTTATTAATTTTTTCACAAAGTATTTTATCAACATAATAGTTTTTAATGTAATTAACAATATTCTTAATTGCACTAAAACAATAGTCCGTAATAGATATCATATCAGCCAGTAGATTATTTCTTCGTTGCTTCGTTTTCCCTTTGTCCATTAATAGGGTCGCATGTAACAAAATAAAGGACGTGAAACGATTATCCCCAGCCTTTTTCTCGTTAAAGAAAAACAGAATGTTAGGGAAAACACTCGAACCGAACTATTGTTTGCGGGATTCAACTATTCTTTTGAGATACTAGATCGTGAGAAGAGATGGGGGATTAAACTTTGTGTTTGCAATAATTAATGTTATCTATACATTGTTTTGATGATGTTGTAGTTATTTCTTGAGTTTCTTACCGGTTCTTCTCAGTTAATGGCTGACATTGGAAACGGTGGTAACTTCTGTAGCTTTGACCTTAATAAGTGCTCTTGGTGGGCCTAAACCATAGAAGATCTGTGGCCTAAACTTAATGCAGCCTTTTCTATTTTTTTTTCTTTTTTTGAGCTTACAACGTCTAAGATATAGGGGTTATAGACGAATTATAGGGGTTAAAAAAACCTCCACAGTCGTTTACTACTTATTTACTTTTCGTTTTTCAAAATGAGAATTACCCAAGTTATAAGAAGCGCTATTACTATAGGTAATATTGAAACCGATATAAAGTGATATACTTAATAATGATGCCATAGCAATTTCTAACGTGAACTCATGCAGATAATAGATATGAAACCCCAAGGACAGGTTGGGTTTAATCTAGAAATTCACTGTACCCTTAATAATTCTACTATTTATAAAGATCTCATAAGATGGGTCACCAGCCAATTGAACTCTATTTACGTACGAAGGTATTTTACCCAAAACCAATACATATGAAGGCTCATGAAGTCAAAAGCCTTGCCGATCCTAATTTAAAAGACATCAGAATTTCAAATAAGAGTAATCCAAACTTTATTAGTAAAAGCATACACCAACATTTGTAATGCAATAAAATACTGCCAAATGTTTGGATCAATTTAAATTGAACAACTTGATCAAACATTCAATCCCATGTTTACTAAACACAGAGCAGCCCAAAGCTGCCTAAGCTCTGCACTTAAAATGCTTTCAGTAGATCTTAAGCCTTGAGGAGGGTGTGAAAAATAGCGGACATTTAATACTGAATCTTCATTAGATGTGCTTCCCTTGGAAATAGGAATGAACTGCATTTGCTGCTCTCAGTTCTTTGTGTTGTTTGTTCATGTTTAAAGCATCACAAAGGAATTTTAAAGAAGGTTTTGCAATGCGACTGTATTTTCCCATTATGCGATGCTTCATGTTGTATTATTAAGATGCAATTCACGAGATACAAAAGAGAATATATCTTTTTTTTAAAACACTTAATTACCACAATAAACCGACTAGAAGCTAAAAAGAACATCTAAACTGACCGCTATAACACTTATAACAATAAAAGTGCTTGGGCGTTACACGGAGGTAAGTTATCACGTAGCACTCATACGTCACGTCTTATAGAGCACGGGGAAATGTAATAGGCTTTAAATAACACCTGAATTACCACTCGCCCGCGACAAATGACGTCATATTTCTACCAGGTTTTAATTTAAATTTTTCACGGGAATTTGTTATGTGCTGTGCCAAGTCCTATGAGGATGGTGTTTATTAACATTTAATCAGTAGTTTTAGCAAAGATTGTCATTTGAAATGTGTGTAAATATCGAGTTTACTATTGTTTAACTGAACCCCAAAAGATAATTTATTAATTTATATTTTAGATGTTTTGTTTTTTCTCGGGATATTTTTCTTTTGACAGATAACTCGATGGTTTATAGTTACTATTCGCTTTCTTCAAACCTTGAATGGAACTCTAAAATATCACGTGTGGTAAAGTGGTGTGAGAGTGGTAAAGTGGTGGTGGAGTAAAGGTGTCACTAAAACCCCGCAATGAAGCTTAAAGTAGCAAATTTGTCCTATATCCAAAATACCTAATATCCTCTCTCTTTTGAGAAAATTCTATGATATGCAGAAAAGCTTATAAACCATTACAAACACACAATCTAATGCACCTGTTACCAAGACGTATACTCTAGTCTGGCTGAGAACTCCCACAGCATTTGCCTAACCGGTGATTAATCACCCGGCAACTTAGTAACTTCACATAAACAATTAACAGTGCAAATTAATTAACATACGTCAGTACCTTGCTTCGCTTATTTGTTACAGAGCAGGTGTGTGTCATTTGTTCTCGTGATTGCTGTGTTAGCCTCTGGCTTGCGTATGAGTTACAAGTGATAGCGGAAAAGGAAAATAAAACAGGTGGTCTAAAAAAATCGTTGAATGGCAATGCTGATCCGTTGTCCTAGATAGACACCAGCCTTCCGTGAGGTCTCAATAAGGCGCCGCGCCGTGAGACCTCTTTAAGAAAAGTTTAAGTTTATGTTTCATATAATAATTATATGAAACTTAAAACATCTGTTTTTGCGTTTTGCGTTAATAACATCTACCCCTCATCGTACATATTATTATAATATTTTAAATCTTAAAACCTGTCGCTTCTGCTAATGAATCGTACCAAAACTTTGAGATATCCTGGTAATTTACTTTCCGCCGCGCGAGGTGAATTTATTTCACGGGATTACGAGAAATTTACTTAATGCTCAAGAGCTTTTTAAATAATAGCAATAAATAATCAGAAGGCAATCCTATGGTATACGTAATAAGGGTCTCAAATCCTAACATATCGATACCACGATCCCATAATCATCGATTTCATAATTGCGAAGGCGAACTATCGTTATTTCTTACGAGCGGAACGGAATCTCATCATATAAATTGTAGGCCTATAGCTAAACTTTGCTTTAGAGGCCTTTGTCCCCTTTCATTCAGCCCTTCAGCCCATGTGGCGGGCAGTTTCCAAACTATTATTTTATTCAAATTCTCTCCATTGTCACGACCCGCTTATCCCATGAAAGGGTACGAGTGAAACAAATATATTATACTGTCTCTTTCGATCACTGAAATCTTTTAAGGAAAAGGTAAAGAGCTCGAGGGATGGAGAAGGGATGTTGTAAAATATGTCAGTATAATCCAAGATGTGTGCAAAGGTCGAACGAGGAAAAGTTCATTTTATATGGAACCAAACAATTTTTGGATGGCAATTTTGAAAAAGAATTAGAATATACCCATACTGAACTCTAATTATTCCTTTATCAGTAAAATTTACTAGAAAATATATAGGTATAAGAAGTCTTTATTTTGGAAGACTTACAACAAACAATTTATAAAATTATAAACGTACCATTTATTTACTATATTTATGTTAAACACCTTATTCAAATCCAATATAACCTCAAAGGATTTTGAGAGGAAATATTCACAAAAAGAAAAAGTCACATGGGAATACCAGCGGACTCTATGATACCGGTACCGCGCATAAAGTAGTTTCACACACTCCACTGGTTTCTGGCACAAACGGATGACTGCACAGATAAGAGACCTTCTGATCTTTTAGCTTTAAATATATCAAATATTTCAATTTCGCTGATAGCTCTGCGTGTGATCTTTTGGAATTCGAACTCGTGTCTGTTATTTGAATTGTGGTTTATCTGTTTACCTACTATAATGTTCAAATTCCTTTAGTTTTTAGGGCGCAAAATACTTTTTTCTTGTATTACATGGTCCCTCCTTTCTTATTTCAATTTATGTGTTCTATTCATTTGCCAATAGATGTATTAATTAATACTAAATCAGATTATTTAGTTTTTTTTATAATACAAAATACTTTATTCGTGAAAATATTATATGTTATATCAAAATTATAGTTCAAAACATTGCAGTAGCCCCTGCTACCTAATTATAATTGCGATGTCTTGTCAAGTCATTTCAAATCCAGGTAACTGTAATTTTCCCTTATCTGTGGTCGTTCATTCCAATTTCAATTTGTTGCCTCCTTTGCATTGCTAACTCAAAAAGTTGAAACTAATTTCAAACTCCTCTTAATTTTCTTCAGATTATCATCAGGAAGACTTCCAACGAAAAGTTTATTCAATTTGTACTCCGATTTTGATCTAATACAAGTGCACTTTTGTACAAAAACAGTCATTTTAAAATGCTTAAAAAGTTCACTAGTAAATTCTAATGACGTTAAAACACACCATCACAAATAAATATACGGAACTACGCCTATTCAAAGCCAAAACTGAAATATTTATGTATTACATGATTTACGTGCCATGCAAATTAATGTAGGGTAATTTTATTCACTAGCTAATAATATCAGGTTAATTATTATATATTTGCTGCGTGACTGAACGTTCTTGTTTAATTAAGCTTATATTGAAGAGCAAAATTGAATTTGCCGCAATTGCGTGGAAGTATGAATAAGGTTTAGTGGTATGAATATTAAGACTTAATAATTAGCTTTTTGAAATTCAAAATTCTATACATAATTTTCCCTATTTCTATGCTAATAAATTTGCACGTAACTTTTTAATATGAATTCGGAATTTGAGTCAGAAAGTCGAACAAAAATCGAATAACACGCTTGACAGATTAGCCGTCTCGAAACAAAGTAACTTTGAGCGACGACCGCGACTGGCGGCAGCGTTCCAATGATTTATCCGGCGTTTCTCTTTAATACCTCGATGCGAAAATACGCTTTAAAAGGTGGCCATTAGCAAAAAAACACTGTAATTTATCAACAAAAGCATCTACTGAATGTTGCCTGAATTCCTTTAAATCCCAGCCCTATTATTATTCCGCTTTAGCCTACCACAAGGGAAATTTGCGTAATCCCTAGCGATTTTTTTTAAACTTTGTATAAGTATCAGAGCGTGCTATAGGTATTTTTTTTTTAAATGTCGTCCCTCCAAATGTAGCAATAGCTTCCAACAAACTTTGCAAAAAAGGTATGACTACAGAAAATTTCAGGTTCTTTTGATGCAATCCATGCATCTTAGGGGTCGATCCCACAGAGAGAGTTCTATAGTTCTGAGTTCAGAGAACACGACACTCTAGAAATCTCTCTGCGGTATCGGCGCCTCTAAAGTGTCAATCTCACACTCAAGTCAAGTTATGAGTCGAGATTAATAAATTTGGAAGCTGCACTAATGATATTAGGTTTATTTTCGATTAACACGACCTATTATTGAGAGTTGGTCTCGTTCTGTAATACAGACAGTATTTAATACACTAAGATATGCCTTGAATTTTTGTTTCTATGGAGAAGCAATTAACTTCTTCACTTTAGTTAGCGGTTAAGTGGACTGTATCATAAATAGGTATTAAATTGGAATTAAAGCTTTACTTGTAAAGACTATTGGGGGGCTAGGAAATGCAGCCGTGCTGGGGCTTTTGGAGTATCACGAAAGGTTCCACAGACTGCAGAATGATGGACACATGCACTTACTTGATAAATCTCTTTCAGCGACGTTCTTCAAAATGCCACCATATCGTGGACAAATCGTGGGCGACTCGCGCGGACAGCGCGAGTGAAATTTCTTTCTTAAATTGTTGAAAACTCACAAATGTACACAGCACTATATCTAGATAATGTTAATTACACGTTTCACAGTTTATTTTGAATATTTTAGAGGCGGATGGACCCTTAAAGTTTCGATTAATCACGCGCGACGAAAGTTAGTGTGTTGCGGTTGAAGACATTAAAGTAATGGGCAGTTTTTTGTCGTTGTACGATGCAGTTGCGCGTGTATGAGTGACACACACATATATATTTCGGTGCATGTAGAAAGGAAGGGATGCGGAAAAGGAAATAATGTTTACAAGTTTATAATGCTAGTTACGTTCAAAAACCAACATTCTATTTATTAGTTATAGAGTTTAAGTCTATTTCAATTTGTAACTTGTAAGGTCCAAAGATGTAGGAAAAAATATGTTGTGTTACTTTTAAAGAACCCAGGTCTCCAGCAGGACATAAAACGGCTTTGCTTTGCAAGACGGTCAGTAATCCCGGTAAATATTAGGTGGTATTACGAGGCTGCTCGTAAATTAAGGAGCTCGGAGACGATAAGTGCCGAGAGAGTTTGTCATGGTGTCCGCCCAAAGTAGGCCCTTTTAACAGGATGAAGTTTCATTAAGTTGGAAGCTGTAATATCGCACAAATTTCTTGCATTTTCTTGTTATATTGAACATCGATTGCTGGGGTTATATTTTAAATTGGCGAAAGCGTATCCAGTATTAAAAAAATTATCGGCACTAATTATCCAGTATTATCTTTGGAAGAAGACACCTCCATGCCGGAGATAAGCATTACCCAACGGGAAGTCCGGCGAGAATTGCTTTCTCTGGACGTCCATAAGTCGAGCGGGCCAGACGGCATACCGGCAGTGGTGCTGAAGCGGTGTGCTCCTGAATTGTGTCCTGTACTAACGCGTCTTTTCGCGCTTTCCTTCACCAAAATGAAAGTCCCGTCTTCGTGGAAGACTGCCCACGTGCACCCAGTGCCCAAAAAGGGCGATAGATCGGACCCGACGAATTACAGGCCTATCGCCATCACGTCCCTTCTCTCTAAAGTCATGGAGCGAGTGATCAACAGGCAACTCCTGAGATACCTAGAGGATCACGATTTGTTGAGCGACCGACAATATGGCTTCCGCCACAGTCGCTCGGCTGGTGACCTTCTAGTGTATCTCACACAGCGTTGGTCTCTCGCCATCGAGAGTCAAGGTGAGGCATTGGCAGTGAGCCTAGATGTGGCGAAGGCGTTCGATCAGGTCTGGCACCGGGGTCTCCTAGCGAAGCTACCAGCATACGGGCTTCCCGAGGGACTATGCAAATGGGTCGCCAGCTTTCTGTCCAGCAGATGCATAAGAGCCGTCGTAGACGGTAGCTGCTCCGATAGCATGGACATAAATGCCGGCGTCCCGCAAGGGTCTGTGCTGTCCCCAACATTGTTCTTACTGCATATCAATGATATGCTGTCTATTGACGGCATTCATTGTTATGCAGACGACAGTACAGGGGACGCTCATTACACGGGCCGTGCTAATATCCCTCGTTCCGAGGTGGAGGAAAGCCGCGAACGGCTGTTGTCCGAAATCGAGAGTACACTAACTAGTGTCTCCGATTGGGGTCGACTAAACCTAGTCCATTTCAACCCCACTAAGACACAAGCCTGCGCGTTCACCGCTAAGAAAACCCCATGGTCTGTGGCTCCACAATTCCAGAACACGTCCTTGAACATCAGTAACAGCATTGGGATCCTTGGCGTCGACATTTCTAGCGACGTTTTGTTCCGTAGTCAAGAAGACAAGGTTAAGCTGGCATCCAAAAAGCTCGGAGTGCTCAACAAAGCGAAGCAGTACTTCACATCGAGGCAAAGGCTGCAACTTTATAAGTCGCAAGTATGGCCTCATATGGAGTACTGCTGTCATCTGTGGGCGGGAGCACCTGGATACCAGCTTGCGCCTCTAGACTCGGTTCAGCGACGTGCTGCTAGAATAGTTGACGATCCCGAGCTCACAAACGGTTTAGAGCCCCTCAGTCTGAGGAGAGACTCTGCCTCCTTATGTGTGTTCTACCGCTTGTACAACGGACAGTGTTCTGAAGAATTGTTTAAGATGATGCCCACGGCCACCTTCTACCATCGCAACTCTCGCCATCGACAGGGAGTCCATCCTCACATATTGAAACCAGAATTGTTTCGAACTGTGCGGTCTCAAAGGAGCTTTCTTCCGCGGACGCTCAGATTGTGGAATGAGCTCCCTGCCGTAGTTTTCCCAATGGAGTACAGCATGGGGTTCTTCAAAAAGGGTCTGAAGAGATTTCTGCAGGGTCGGCAATGCGTGAGTGACACCCCTGGTGTTGCAAGCTTCCATAGGCTGCGGTAGCCGCTTACCATCAGGCGGGCCGTATGCTTGTTTGCTAACTAAGTAGTATAAAAAAAAAAAAAAAAGAAGAAGAAGAAGAAAATGAATTTATTTATCCAGAAACACACAAATAACAACAAAAAATAACAGAACAGCAATATAAATAAAAATCTAATCTGTGCGTATCTGAAGAAAAAGGCGGCCGACTCAGCCTAATGTTGAGGTGGGGTACCTCAACGCTGATATTCTGTCGGCTACTCGCGAGTGTGCGTCACGAATATCAGTGGGAAACGACCGGTGATTATAAATAAACAAAGTGAAGCGTTAAAAATATAGCTATATTAAAAATAATAAGTTAAATGAGGGTGCAGCGATGAAAAACTTTAGCAAATTAATTATAATGATACATGGTTTTGTGTAAATACAGCCGGTTATTTATCTTATTTATTTATATTTATCTTTATCTTCTCGTACACCATTAATGATTTCATCCAATGACGCGGTACGACGAAGACCGATTGGTGGGCCCTGATTGGATGAAATTCGTTAGAGCCCCTGAGCATAAAATAAATCGACATACGAAATACTGCTTTTATATTGAACGAATCACCAAAGATACTTAAAAGTTTCAATAGAGTGTGAGCCAATTTACGCTTACCTAAAATGAAAACCTTTCGTTTTATTCCTTTTACCAGCTACAAGGAAACCAGAAATTAATGAAATAAGGTTCGTTACTTTCTCTCACGCCCTCATGATTCGATTAATCCGTGTCATCATTCAATTTGTTTCTTTCCCTTGCACTTAGTTTATGTGTACCCGTCAGAAACAAATACGTTTGACCTACTGACATGGTTGCTTCTATCGGGAAAACGGAAGGAATCTCTTTATTGCTTATGTGGAACATTTCCAACACGTGACTGTATGAGCTGTCTTACGAATAAAATTCCGGGAGATTTTTCATGTACTCCTTTATTGTGATCTTCGTAATTGATTAAATATATTGTGGTCGAGCCTTTTATTAACTTGGACGTGTTTTGAAAGTATAAGGGTAGATTTGTAGTGATTAGCAATCCAGCTAGATGTCTTGGTACCTTTGCACCAAAGCAGCAATTTTAACCCATATATGCCCAGAACTTTTTTTGAGTTGAATTTTGCCGATTTTCAACTATGTTAATAATAAATGATTATAAATAAGGGCTATAATAGTAATTTGTGGTTTTCAGTTCGGGAAGTAGGTTTTTTTCAGTGGGTCGATAACGACCCCATGGGCACATATAGTCATACGCTAGTATGGAGTAAGGTGTATCAAAATAAAAATGTTTATACGCAAATTAGTCTTTATTATTAGGTTCAACAATTAAATAGGAGCTATTAAGTAATTAAATTAGACAGTCAAGGAACAAAAAGCATAATATCAGCTAAGAATGAAATGCTTCAGAGCATTTGTCATGCAAATTGACATTACATTTGCAGCACTTTTGAAGCGTTTTGTTTTTACACAGCGCACATCTGTTTACCAACAGTTACCACTTTCTTTGGTAAGTGATTTTTTTATAACACTGAGGTGGCAAACAAGTATACGGCCCGCCTGATGGTAAGTAGTTACCGTAGCCTATGGACGCTTGCAACACCAGGGTTATCACTAGCGCGTTGCCGACCCTGAAGAAACCTCTTCACACCCTTTTTGAAGAACACCATGCTGTACTCCATTAGGAAAACCACGGCGGGGAGCTCAGAGAGAGTACAGTTCGTGGAGGCGTAGGTGACCACTCGTTTTTTTTGGGGCCGTAAGTCTCGCTTTACCCTTTTGCATTGTTTGAATCTGATATTCGAGACGTTGCGCTGTCTTGTTCGACTTGAAGATGGGCCAGCAGGCTTATTGAGGCCCTGGTAGACTGAACAATCGAAGAAGAATGTCCATCAGGTTCATCGGTTATCGTTTATGCTTCAACTATTCTACCAGTTGACTGTACAACAGGATGATTACGTCGTGCGTAACCGGCGGAACTGGAGCCGAATGCCGTAGAAATTGGTTTAGAGATTCGTAAATTAGGAACGACTTCTTAGACGGAAGATTCATCCATGGCTGTGTCGTCATTTATATCTTCTTCGCAGTGCATTCTTTGCATCGCTACTACTACTACTAGTACTGTAGTAGAAGTAGTACCTATCTACTAGTAAATTAGATGTCGGTTCAACCGATTTATGTTATCACAATCCTCCACATCTGTGTCGCCCTGTGATAATATGGTACCACCACAAGGCGGATTTATGTGTGCATCGTCACACAGGATATCTTCCTCGTCATCAAATGCCTCCAGGGCGTAAGCTATTTCATTAGTAGACAGTAAAAGCCGGGGACTAAAATAAAAAAAAATAGAACGTAAAGCATGATATATGCCCAAGGGGTCGTTATCGACCCACAATAATTCAATTGATTGCAAATCAAAAAATATAAAATATATACCAATAAAAGTATCTTTATCTCTAAAATACATATTTCATTTACTATAAAAATAATATTTATCATAAAAATAACAAAATACAAAAAAAATACTTACATTTATGTCCACTCGGTCGCAATTTTTTTTCAAATTTATACAACTATGAACTTGCAATCCTAGTTGTTAATTTAATTATTATAGATTATCTATAAACCTATACTGTGATTCAAAATAGTTCTTCAGACTATCAAAATATGGTACTATAATCTAAATTAATGCAACAGCTCGCGGTCAGTATGCATTAGAAGTCATGAAGGATTTTTTGGTCGTTATCGACCCTGTGGGCATATATGGGTTAAACTTTTCTTGTTTCTCGAATGTCGTACAATTTGCATAAATAGATTAACTACGTATTGACTATTAAAATTAGTAGAACTAAAGCCTTGTATTGTAACTTCAAAGCTTACTTTGTGTTTTTACTCTGATGCCACCATAACTATAAATCCACCTTCCAATATAAGTTTCTAAACTTTATCTACATGCACTGATGTATTTCTGATTACCTCTACACGTAGTATTTATATACTCTGAGCCTCTACTATCGTTTAGGTAAAACGCGACAAGTTTCAATACTGTCTTAAATTTCCCGTATCAAGTGAATGACTCTACATGAGACTACCTACTTGATCTTTCATCCTTATAATTTCTTGGAAATGTTACAAGTGGATATTTTTTGCCCATGTTGTGGAAAAACACATCTTTTGAAGCACTCAAATTCCACCATTCCTTTGATGTTAATATAACTTGTATGTTAGGGAAACACGCTCTCGAAACAAAAGTAATTTTTTCTCCATTTAAAAACAACAAAGTTTCATTTTACTGGAAACGCTTGGCCTGTTTGCAAAAATCATCTTCATAAAAGGCCTCAAAATATTCTGTTGGGGATTGTATTCCGAAGTTTTTGGCGTCTCTTATATTGTTTGTAAAGTTTCCGAGTTAGAATGGAAAGGAGTGGGAGTCGATTCAAAGTAGTTTGGAGATGTGGCGCCCAACGTGGGGCCCGCGGGATTTGACTATACAATCTTTTGCCTTCCGTACTTGACACTACATTTTTTTTTAAACTTGTTGGTTTTCGATACTTAGGTAGATTTGATCCTGGATTATAAACAGATACCAAAAAAGCCACCTCTGAAACACGGTTAAAGCCTCAAATTAGAAGCTAATATCCAAATCGTTTACATAAAAAAACTTTCCCATTCAATTAGCTGCACCTAAAGAATATTTGTCATTGCGAGAACAAGATTCATCTTGTTTCGGTCATTATTCCCTCCCTTTTCCGCTTCGTTTAACGCAATGGGCGCGCGGATTACGCTCATTAGACGTAATTTGTTTCTCTTGGACGTTGAAACGTTGTTTTGCAGTTATGAAAACCCATTTTCTGGATGCTAACAATAGTTATCTAAAAAAATGCATTCAAATTCAGCACTGTCGTATCAAAATGACATTATTTTCAAAGACTTTATATCAATGAACTAAACGAAGCTTATTTTTTGACTTAAGCTACTTTCAAAGAGCCATTATTTGTATTCAAATTCAGTTAAGAAAAGGTGTAAGTAAAAAGTTTAAATAACGAGTATAAAATGGAAACGTTTTCCTAAATTCCCTTTTAAATATTAATGAGTTCTATTTAAATGATATTCAAATGAGCAATTGTTAACCGTAATAAATGTTATGTTTTAATTTATATTTCTGTATTGTTCCAGGTAAAATTCGAGTCAATATTTGAAGAGAATCTAACTAATAAGTCATTCTATCTGGCATAGTACCATAATGCAAAAAACACGGTAAGATCTAAACAAAATGATGAAGAAATCATAGCTTCACGACCAAATGTAAGTAGAAAAAGGTCAGTTCTGTGGGTAATTCTGTTACGTAAATGCATCAAAGCTGTCACTTCGCTCTGCCTCTATCGTTTACTTAGCAATAACGTGAGAAGTCCGCTGTCAGTCTATGAAAGCATTGCGCAGGCTTGTCTATGACTTTTATTTTAGATAATAGCATGATTGAATTATAGTAGGTATTTTCCAAATACCAGACAAGACACACAACACACGGGCGTTTTTCACAAGACGCTGGGAGAATTTCCACCCATACGTTGTCGACATCTCGCGTACCCGGACACAACGTTTCGCTTCATCGTTTCTTATACGAACAGCAAAGGAGTGGAACTCTCTTCCGGGGTCTGTGTTTCCCGACACCTACAACCTAGATTTATTCAAGGCCAGAGTGAATAGGCTTTTTCTGGGTAAGCGTGCTACATCCTCGGCCTCGTCATAACTTCTCATGGGGTCAGTCGAAGGTCAGACGCAAGCCCATTTAACATAAAAAAATATATATATATTTAAGATTTTTGTCCTTTATATCGGGCACGTAAAAAACTGGTGGCCGGTTTCCAAATAGCTATATCGACGACAATATTTAATTAGGAATGTTGCTCTATATACCCCAAATTCCATTTCGTTCACCCCATCAAGAAAAATTAAACACGCCGTCTTCACATAACGAGAGGTCCTAAAATTCCGGGTTCGGCTGCCTCCCTACCAATCTCACAATTACGTGATAAAATTGAAGGCTTTTTTACTCAGTCAAATTCGTTTCACTTAAGCTTCGAAATCTCTTGGGCGATGCCCGAGGCACGAGGCAGCCTTTAATAGGCATTAGAATGTATCTTAAGGAATCAGCCCTTGCTCATTCAACCTGATTCAATGTGCCTGGGATTTGTAATTTAAAATCCTGACTGAGGAATCCAGCAATCTCAAGCAGTTCCATTGTAAGAGGATATTCACGATAATTGATATTTCATTGGGGTAAGTCCAAGACCGTTGGTAATTTTGATTTGAGGTTTTGGAAATTCTTCTCAATGGCTTAGCAATATTGAGCATTTCGGTTTCATTTGACATTAAAAAAAACATTTTAGGTGAATTAAATTCTAAAACAAAACAAAATTCCGTAGATGTCCTTTAAAAATGTAATAAAGCAACATAAAACACCGACAAAGCACTAAATCAAAATAACGAAAGCGAAACAGTTCCGCGAAACGTTGAAAAGGAAAAATCAAATGATTGTTTCAAAGTTGCGTTCAGTTTCGCTATAGAATAGAAGCGGGGTGTAACGTTTTTGATTTACGACTAAAAGATTGCTTCATAAATCACTGTACCCCAACCCTGACACCAAGCGTCGGAAAAATTAAACAGAAAAAAAATTAAAACGAACCGAGACAGACAAGTTTTATTTATGATGGACAAAACGCCGGCTGCCAACCATGAAAGCTATTAATTAATCCGTTCAATTAAAAATTATCGTTCTTTTAGTAGCAAAATTATTTTTCTTTTCTACTATGATTCGATTGAAGCCTGTTGACCATGGTAACTTTCGATACATAAAAGAATAGCGTACGCGGAGCATACGGCTAGCAAAAAAGTTATTTACCTATTCTCATGATAAAAGCTATTTAGATTTCGTTACGTATAATTCGCCAATGAAACGTCAGATGGATATCCAATAATTAGTTCCAAATTTAATTGTTCTATGAAGAATAAATATAACAGTACTCACATGCGAGTTCTCAATATCCAATTATATTTATATCGTCCTGGAACTATGATACATATACTCTTGGAATTGTAACGTGGACTTCTTATAGTCTGAATTATTCATAAATAATTCTGCATATGGAAAAGCCCAATTTATAATTAGGTAATCTTTTGTCAAATCATCCTGTACTTGAGGATGTCTTAAATAACAAAAGGTCAATAAAACACTATTATTGAGATATAATGAAAACCAACAGGAATTAGTATCACCATAATAATATTCAAAGGATATAAAACAATTGGAAATATTTGTTTTTTACAAGCTTTTATTTAGTTTCACCTGTCCCGTTGTCTGTAATGGAATTTTTCAAGTTAAATTTGACCCACTTTCCGGTTTCCGATTGAGCTGAAATTTTACATGAATATGCAAATCGCTTAACAATGCAATATTATGATGACGTGGAGTTGATCTGATGATGGAGCTGGAAGGTGGCCATAGAAACTCCGTAATAAAACCACATAGCCCCATCGAGTTTGGGAACGTTTGATTCGTCTTGATGAGTACTTTGTCGCAAGTACAGTCACTCAAAAAAAAGCTTGTATTAAAAATGACATTTTTAGTAAAGAACTTGTTTAATTTTCTCTGCAGAGAGCAGAATAATTTATTTTCCCGGCGTGACATTCTCTGGAGGCAGCTTTTGAAATAGTATTTCATCCTCTAACGGCACTCATAGTAATTATATTTCATTGCACTGTCATAGCAAAGACAGACTGTTTAAACATCCCAGTCATGTTATTACTTCTCTAATTGAATTAGCCACTACATTTTTAGGGCTTCCAAAACGACAACATCGATGTCTCGCTTATATCCAATCGATACGAGGACAATCCAATTGCGAAGTAAAAGAAAAATCGAATCAAATACGGTATAATTCTGTAAAAGCGTTCGACACGACAGCGCGTCTTGACCTAATTTAAGACGCGTTAGTCAGAGGCCGGTCGGCCATTTCCCGGGCTATTGGGCCCAAATGCTGCCCGGAATCACGCTATACTCCGCAACGGCTTACGACATCTAATTTCGCTGACAAAAGGGGAATTTTATAGCCGTTACTTAGTCGGCATTTAAATCATGACTGGAGTTATGCCTTCTAGAATAATATCAAATTTAGAAAAAGACGTAGGAAGCGTGACCTAGAAACGTACATTGCTAAGGGTAAGTGAAATCAAGCGCATATCATACATCGTCGGAGACGGAGTCGAGTTATTTAATGAACCGTGCTGACTTGTTCGTGATCCTACCCAACATATTTAAGTAAGGACTGAGCTATTTTTTTTTGTTATTTGAATGGTTTATTATCGATATAATAAGCTTATGACATATGGCTGGTGGAGGTGAAATGTTAATAAGTTTATGAAACGTCGCGTCGACTGGGTACAAATAAAGTGGTCCCACGTTGGGCGCCAGCCGACCGTAACTGTCTCGCCCCGAACTTGGTTCAACGCGTTTATTGTTATTGTGTTACTTCTGTTAGTCTTTTCTTTCTTGGACGTCCCGACAGCCAACTGAATAGGATTGTTTTCATCTACTTTTGAGATGTCTTCAAGAGTCAGCGAACTTTTCAGGAACATTTTATGAAATGCGATATTGCTGTTAAACGTAAAAGCTTCTTCTGAGATTTTCGCGTTTTTTTACTATAAAATATGGCAACAGAATTTCTTTAGCTCTATGATTACATAAATTGGGAACAAATAATTTATATGTACCTATTTCCCCTACAATTCGAGGTCTGCAATTATTTCCGCAGAAACGACAGTCGTAGTTCAAACAATATAAACTAACATTAAATCACGGTTATCGTCTAAAATTAAATTAATGGCCAATTTCAATTTGTGAATTGCTTTGTAAATTAATTTAATACCTTTATAATAGTTTGAAATGGCTGTCGAATCCATGTGGCAGTGAATTACTTCCGATGATATTGTTGACTATAATTAACTGCAATTAGAATGAACATTTCAATTAGATACTATTTAGGGCATCTTCATTTTCTAGACAATCTTCATTTTTTAGGTTTCCGTACTCAAAGGGTTCCAAATGGAACCCTATTCATAAGACTCCGCTGTCCGTCCGTCCGCCTGTCTGTCAGCGGGCTGTATTTCATGAACCGTAATAGGTAGACAGTTGAAATTTATACAGAATATATATTTCTATTGCCGCTATAACAACAAATAATAAAAAAATTATTAAAAATACAAGAAATGATTGTTTACCTACTTCATCATCATCATCATCAGCCTATAATGTCCCACTGCTGAGCACAGGCACAAATGAGGGTGAAAGGGGAATGAACAAAACTCCACCACGCGTGCCCACTGCGGATCGGTGGAGGTAGGCTAGTGGTCAACCTACTGATTGATTTTTTTAAGCCGCCTAGGAGGCATCCATCTAGCTTAACGACTATCACAATTAAGCAATAACCGGGACCAACGGCTTTACGTGCCTTCCGAAGCACGGAAACGCTCGATTTGAAATACCACTAAGTGGTCACCCATCCAGGTACCGACCGCGATGGTGGTAGCTTAACTTTGCCGATCGATTAAGAACGGCTAATCATGCACCACGAACGCTTCCTACTTGATTGTTGCCAATTTTATACAATTTATCACGCCATATAATTGGTGTGTGGTTTTCAATTCTTCTCGTCGCTAGTATATTGTCGTATTTTATTTAACTTATCACAAAAAAAATAACTATATGGTTATAGATTACTTCATAAAATGAAAAGATCATTCTGCACATAGATAGAAGCACTTTCATACAAGGTTATTTTTATGACTAATAAAATGTTCACGGTTGAAAGTACTCATGAATACAAACAACTTTTACGATGACAACAATTAATGTTGAAAAAAAAACCTAATTACATACCTACTTAATCAAAATGTATACCAACTATGAAATTTTTTAATCATAAAAATGTTTTATTGTAAATTTTTGACTTTATTACATAGAAAGAAAGAAAAACCTAACAGCATTTCAAATTTTACTTTAATACTTATTTCCGAAAGTGAGATTATTTGTTACCTCTTGACGCCCGCAGGTAGATCAAAACCTGAAATAACATATAGAACAGAAAAACTAAAGGACCCTCGGGAATGATAGATACCAGAGATATACCGATATATAGAGGAATACCACGGAACGAAAACTGTACAGTAGTAGGTACCCAACTGATATGGCTTACCGATGTACCTGCGGAAGATACATTTTCAAAGCGCGAGGCACCGCTATTAGTGGGCAGCTGCCGCCATATTAGCGCGCGCCGTGCGGAGGGGCGTGACTTGCGAGTGAGGCGGAACTAACAGCTGCAGTGTATTATTAACCTTATAGTAGTGGTCTAAGGTTGATTGTAAGTTATAAGCATTCTTTCGTTAATCTTCGGGGCCATACTTTCTTTTCTGTGCGAACGAAGATTCACGACGCGCCTTATCAGTTAGGTACTACTGTAACTGTATGAATAAATAAAAAAAATATTCATAAATAGATATATAATAAAGTTTAACCCTAAACAAACGATCAATCATGAAGGAATATTTTTATGAACGTAGCAAAATGACTGTCTGATAAGGCTAAAAAGGCTTTTTTGAGCCGACACGAAGACGTTACGGTGCCTAATTGGCGAGAGGGGGCAATTACACGGCCTAACGACCGGTAGCGCTCCGACAACGACTCACGATAGCTGCTCCGTTTGTATGAGCATCCATGAAGACCTTTTTAGTCACCTTTACCCTGATTATTTACTTTAAAGTTCTTTATTTAAAATTTTATATAAGTATTGTTTGAATATTAAAATTAGATTTATTATAATTAATCAGAAAAGCGAGCTTGTTTTTATGATTTATTATTTTTACTCAATAATTTGAATCTTATTTTTTTAAAGTTCAATAGTAGGATTTGAATAATATTTATTTACCATAAAATTAGCTCGAAGAGAAAAGAAACTAGAATCCATAGGTGATAAAACGCAACGACTCTAGTAGTTAATAACAAAATATGGCACGTAGCAGCTCGTAACAATTATTTTTCCATTATTTATGAAACAAATAAATTGAAATTGAAAAAAGAAATTGTCTCCAGAATAAAGTCTCAACGTCTGCTGTGAGACTGCAATTCACGTAAATAAAGTAAGAAACTTGCCACCGACTCACAGCGGCTCAGAGGAAACCCGCCCGTTAATGGTCCACGACTTTAGGGATTTAAATACAAACGCCAGTTGCACCGACCAACTTGAGATGCTGTTTGTGAAACGTATAATTAAAGACAAGTAAAATTATACTCTTTTTGCAATAGTTTACGTGATATTTTTGGTAACAGTTTATGTGTAGTAATACAACCACTACTGTTTGTGTTCATTTAATACACATACAGACGTAAAAAAAGTTCAGACAGAAGACGGCCCACGATAAAAGTGAAACCAAAAAACTCTGCTTCTCTATCGTAAACACCACTCACACATATGCATTTCATTGCACACATGCGCATTTATCCATAAGGCTTCAGTATGCTAATGGCAATGATCGGTCTGAACTTCTTTCACGACAATTACCTCAACTTCACATCACGACTATTTTGTCGGAGTTTTAGCATCCCGCAAAAAATCATGATCAGTGCAATGATAGATAACTAAATGACAAGAAGTCGCGTAGGCACTTTTAAAACAGATAGTTCAATATTATAGATCAGTGATTTTTAATCTGTGGGTCGCGACCCCTATGGGAGTCACGAAACCTTAGTCGGGGGTCTCCGGCAGAAGGAAAAAGGCAAGGTAGACTTCGCGCAAGCGGGCGTCCAACTTAACTCTTATTGAGTTGCAAACCTCTCACGGCTTCTTGCAGACTAATAAGTAAAGGTATCAAAATAAAGAAAATCATTATCGTAGTCTTTTAATTCGTAAATTCTGTCTGTCTGGCAAGGGGGTCGCCAGAATTTTTTAACCTGTAAGGGGGTCGCGAAATCAATAATATTGAAAAACACTGTAGATAACTGTGTATGTAAGAGGTAGAACATAGCGTTTATTCGCTCAAAGAGCAGCTCGACTGGAAAAGTACCTCCACCTTACAGAATACCGCAGCCAAATAATTTTATGTTGTGGTCCTGCGCGTAAGAGAGAGAGTTACCGACCCTTATCCCTCCTTGGGGAAGGGTCGGTAACGCGTGAGTCACCGCTTACCATCTGGCGATCCATATGCTACCAACTTCGTTGTATTATAAAATGGATCATGTAACGATTTTACAGTTCGTTTCAATTTCAACAACCTTTTGTTCCATTTGCACTGAAGCAATACAGTTAGCATTTACTAGAACCAGTTTCAATTCAAACTGATTGCAACAAACATTCCAATCCGCAGATACCCAATTTGAAACATAGTCAGTAATTAGAGAAGACGCCACACATCACAACTATGTTCCGTCCAAGTGAGATCATCCGGCCACACTTGTTGTTGTAGAACGATGAACGAAACGCGTAGGCGCCGTGAAAATTACGGTGTTTGCAAGAAATACTCCTAAAAGCGTTCTGATAGCGCTACGTATTTCTACTGTTTGCTTAGACGACTAATTATTGTTTCAGCGCTAAAGAGAACTATAGTTGACTCTAAAAAATGGGATATAATCTTTGCTTATGATAGCTTCTCTATACGTAGTAATAATAGCTCAAAGGTAATACTATGTCAAAATAAAAATGGGAGCAAAGTATATGAAACTTTACGGTCATCCCGAAAGTTAGTAGGTTCCCTGTGGAAGCAATGATCCTCATTTGCCGATCACTAGCCCGGTGGGATTTCAGCGGTAATTCAACATTGTTGGGTTAGGCTCAAATTACGGCTCACTGACGACCCGCAGTGTATTTACTTTAGAGTCTTGAAATAGGCCGTTCGGGCAGTTTACCTCGTGTTTATCTCTGCACTTCCCGTGTCCCTAGAGGTTGTGTGTTAGGCAGGTTGATGCTTCATCATAAATGTCTGTATGAACGAGTACCTTTAGAAGCTAGGAGAATTATCGTGTTTTTCTATGTTGTCAACTTGTGGCTTACGAACCTATTTCATATCTACACCAACTGGCCCCCACGGTTTTACACGCGTACAGTTTTTTGCGCGGATCTCTTATTACTTTTCTATAAATTTAAGGAGGCTAAGTTAGTCCTTAAAACAACAGCTATCAGCCACTGAAAGTCCCGTCAAAATCGGTCCACTCGTAATGGAGAGACGTGGGCTTGAATAGTACCATGAGTTTGAGTTGGTAAGGAAAACTTTGTGAGGACACCATAGCTCGGTGGTAGGTACTTTGTAGTACCCAAACCACCATCGAATTGAAAATCTATCGTACGAGGGCCAGTAGACAAGATGGTTATCGACAATCGTTATCGTTAGTAAACGATCAACCTTTTATTTATTTATTTATTTGAGAAATCAACAGCGATACAAAATTTAATAGTAAGTATAAAATTATTGATAGAAAGTAAGGTCAATTACAGTTTTCTACAGATAACAATTAAAATAAAGGTAATACATTTTCGAGAAACAAAAGATAGTTTATTCAAACAATTTAAAAAAAATATAAAAATGCGGTAAGTTATGAAATACAAAGATAATAATAACAATATTAAACACTAATAATAAAAAGAAAATGTAAAAAATGAAGATTTGTACGTACGTACAATCCAAATCGAAATATCACGTGATTTTTAACAATCGTCAATCCCATACAAAGATTGATCGTTTACTAACGATAACGATTGTCGACAACCATCTTGTCTAGGGGGGCTAAGTTACAACCTTTGAAGGATATGTTCAAAGGTTGTCCCTTTCCATGGGAAGTTTAGGTTTACACGTGCCGAACTAAAATAAAAATGTAACAATCGCCCCAATAGCCATGACAAATAGAGTTGAATTTAAATAAGATAAAGATAAGATAAAGATAAAGATTTCTTTATTGCTCAAAGTATGGTTATATAAGTTTTTACAAATAATCTAATTGTGCATACATACTTTGCCATATAATAGGCATGCAATATTTATATAATTAAAATTAAACACATGAATTGACAAAAATAATATAAGCGACAAACCAAAAAACAATAGAATTCATAAAAATACTCTATTCCATTACATCAATAATAATAACAAAATAAAATAAAAAATGGCATCATGTCAGAAAAATTATACTAATTTTAAACAATAATAATAATGAGTATAAAAAAAAATTATCAAACTGCAAGTAAAAGTAAATCATTAAAAAAAATCATTGATATTGTAAAAACTCTTATCCATGAGCCACGCATATAATTTTATTTTGAATTGCCTGATCGGCAATTCCCTGATATCCCTTGGTATGTTGTTAAATATTTTGACACACATAAAACTAGAACTATTTCTATACAGAGAAGTTCTACACACTGGTAATATTATTCTAGTGGGATCTCTATTTTTAATTCTAGAAGAAACTTGATCTTGATATCTATTAAATAATATTACATGCTCTTTTACAAAAAGTGCTGCTTGAAAAATGTAAATACATGCTAAAGGCAAAATATTTAGTCTTTTAAACAGAGGTCTACATGACTCCAAAGGACCTGCTCCACACAAAACTCTAACACATTTTTTTTGAACTATGAAAGCTTTATTACAGTTAGTCGAATTTCCCCACAAAAGTAGACCATACCTAAGAACTGAAACAACAAAGCCATGATAGGCAACTAGAGCAGTTTTTTGCGTTGCTATGGTCCTTAAACGTTTCAATGCAAACACAAATTTGTTTAATTTGCTACAAACATAGTCAACGTGTGCCTTCCAATTGCAGTGTTCATCCAGCATAAAACCAAGAAACTTGATTTCTCGAACCCCGGCAATCTTCTGTTTATTACATATTACATTAATTTCTTGTAAATTACTATTAGAGTTGTAGTTACGAAAATGAATATATTTAGTTTTGGTTAGATTAACGAAAAGATTGTTAGCATTTAACCATTTCTGTATGGAATCCACAGCCGAATTTATAGCATCTTCGTGGTTTTCAAATTTGCTCGCTACAACTAGAGATATATCATCTGCGAATAAAATACATTTATGATTTACAGCAGTAGGTAAGTCATTAATATACAAAATAAATAAAAGAGGTCCTAAAATACTTCCTTGTGGTACTCCTACAGTATTGTCTCTATATGTTGATCGAGATACAGTACATTCTAGAGATTTACTAATATTCTTTAACTCTACACACTGTTTTCGATCCGATAAATAACTTGCAATCCATTTTAACGCATTGCCTCTAATACCATATTTTTCACACTTTGCTAATAAAATTTTATGATTAACAAAATCAAAAGCTTTACTCATGTCAAAAAATATGACAGAAACAGGCATGCGACTATCTAAACTTTCGGTTACTTTTCGCATGAGTGTAAAAGCTGCAAGGGAGGTAGATTTGTTTTTTTGAAAACCATTTTGTTCTTCGGCTAATATATTATATTTATCGAGAAATTCGATAATTCGATGATGCATCGCTTTCTCAAATATTTTAGCAAAAATGGGTATTAGCGTGATTGGGCGATAATTGCAAAGTTCTTCTTTACTATCTTTTTTATAAAGGGGCTTTACCACGGACATCTTTAGTCTTTCTGGGAAAATACCGTCTGATAATGATAGATTCAATATATAACTTAGAATCGGGGCAATAATTAATACAGATTGCTTTATAATATGAGTAGATATTCCATCAAAACCTACCGATTTTGTATTGTTTAGCGACAGTATTAATCTGATTACTTCACTGACATTTAGCGGTTTCAGAAATAAACTCGAACTTGTGTTTTGTATTCTATTAGAATAAGATAAATCCGTCTGTAAAGTTTTACTATTAGTGATGTCAATAAAATAATTATTAAAAGCATTCGCAATATTTTTAGTGTCACTTATAATTTGTCCATTTAAATTAATTGATTCAACGCTTTCAGATATTTTCAAACTATCAACTTTGTTTTTTATTATATTCCATGAAGCAAGGCATTTATTTTTAGATTTCGACATATAATTACAATTAATGTTCTTTCGAGATTTATAAATACATTGTCTCAAAACTGAACTATACCTTTTAAACTGGGATTTAGCTTCTGGTGTTTTTAATTTATAATAACGGTGTCTAAGAACTCTTTTTTCTTTGCATGACTTTTTGATTCCTTTAGTAATCCATTTCGGCGACTTAGGTTTAGAACTAATTTTAATTTTATTCATTGGAAAGCATAAATTGTATAGTAGTATAAACATGTCATGAAAGTTACCAAATGCTTTATTGACATTTTTCTCGTTTAGAACATTGCTCCACGTAAGTGATGCCAGATAACTTAAAAACTTATTAACATTAACCTTACTATAGTCTCTGGACTCTATATACCAATAATTTAAGACATTGTATTTAAAACTGACTGAAAAACTAAATATTTGACAAGTATTATGATCAGATAGATCAGTTTGATAAGCTTTACCACTTCCTTCATGAAAATCGCTAATAATATGGTCAATACAAGAGTTTTGTCTTGTTGGTTCCTGAATATGTAACTGAAGACCATAGTTCAAAACAAGGTCTTTCAGTCGTGATGAGATGGAGTTTTCTTTTAATGTATCTATGTTCAAGTCACCTGCAATTATGATTTTTTTTCTATTTTTACGTGTGAGTTTATGCAACATTATTTCAAGCTTATTAAAAAAATCATTCACGTTACTGTTAGGAGTCCTATATATACAGAGTACAATACAGTTTATAGACGGAACTTCAATACCACAACATTCAAATACTTTTTCCAATGATATAACTTTGCACAAAGGTATCACCACGAAATCTATACCTTTTTTAAGAAAAATGCACACTCCTCCTCGTTTTTCCCGTTTTCGAGAAAAGTGTGACGCTAAAACATAGTTTCTCAGATGTATATTTGATTCTGTTCCCAACTTAACAAACGTTTCCGATAAACAAATAATATTCATTTTAATTTTCTGTAATATGAAACTATCAATCCACAATTCAATGAAATCGAGCTTATTTAAAAGTCCTGCTATATTTTGATGAGCAATTGTCATCTTACTATTTAAATTATTTTGATCGAAAAAACTGCTCAGAAGATGTACCTTCAATGCCTTTGATGCTTTTTTCTTTCAAAATCTGGAAGTAAAAAGGTATGGTACCTTTTTTAGCTGTAACTTTTAGATTTATTGTAGAAATGTCTGCGCACCTACTTTCATCTTGCATTTTATTAAAGTAATACGGTATAGTACCTATTTTATATGTTTTATCAGTTTTTACAAGTTGTTTCTTTATTTTATTTTTTATAAATGTATTAATATAATAACGCGAGTCTATAACGTAGTTAATTTGTTTACATAATTGCATTAGGTATTGTTTATGAGTAAATAAAGAAAAATTATTTATTTCTACATATTCGCAGTTATCATTCATAGAGCATAATATTTTAATGGAATTATTCAATTTATGTTCATTCAGGAATTTGTTATAACCCACATTAATTATAATAATATTACATTTTGTCAACAACTTTATGACGCCTGATAGTTCGAACATCAATTTAGTTGGATTTTTATCATTTTCTCCTACACACAATACTATTTGATCATCATAATTTATTTTTAACCTATAACATGCACTAAGTATTTCATCAGATGTTGCGAAAGGTTTGATCGTAGCGGTGATGTCGTATTCCTCATATTTAAATTTAGAATACAATCTTGTGTAAATCAATTCTGATGCTAGTCCTCTACACTGTTGACTACCAAATATGATGACACGAGGTTTTGATGTTTTTCCGCTTATTAATATGCCATCTGTAGCCTTTTTTATAGAACAGCAATCTTCCTTGTGTAGTTCAGAAGAAACAATCATAGAATTTTTATTTAGAGTAGCGTCACCTGGCGGAAAAAATTGATCTGTTTTTTTATTGTAGGTTTGAGTAGTGACAGTACTAGTAGCGCCATCTCGTGGAATATTTTCAATCATTGCTTTGGGCTGTGTTTGACGAGTGATGGTAGTTTCATCATCTGGAAGACCAAGATCAATTGCACTCGAGTTCAAAACAGTATTATCATGTAAATTTCTTGATTTAGTTCCTTTTCTTATGCTACATGTTGAGCCGGTGCAGAATTTTTTTAATTGATTTATTTTGTTTTCTTTATCATTTAGTTGTTTCTGTAATGAAATGTTTTTTAGCACCAAGTCATCAATTTCCTTATTTGCACTGCCTAAACGGCATTTAAGTGTCTTGACTTCTTCTTGAAGTTCGTGTAGTTCATTGAACTCCGTAGAGAGATCCGGTAAGCTTTGAGCCCTAGTATCTGATTGCATTGATATAAATGAGTTATCAATTGATTCAATTGAAATATTCCTGTTTTGCTTTCGAATTGTGATATTACTTGGTTCAGTAGTCATCTTAAAATTTTTGTGAAATAAAAACAGAATTCAATAATTTAACACTTGGGGGCAGGGGATTCGAACCGTAGACCTTTTTTGCTGCCACACGGTTCAGTGAGTGTTATGCCGCAAGACCAGGCAATCGTTGCTAACAGTGACGAAATTTGCTATTTGTTGCTTATGTTGATTCTTATTGATTAGATACCAAGGTAGTGTAAATTAATATTATTTGTAATCACCCACTTCAGCACGAAAAAAAAATTTTGCAATTTTAACGATGTATTTATCACTTTTTATGTATATTTTTCACTGTTTATAGTCCAGATCAATGTTATTAATTATGTTTTGGTATATAACTTATTTATTCACTGTAAGTTAATATATTTCACTAGAGTTTTTGTCGTTGCACTCTGTTGATATTATTTTTTGTGTCTCATTAATGTTCTTTGGCAGTTATTGAGAAGATAATATTAAAGCGTAATCTTTGATACTTTATGTACAAAATAGTCACTTGAAATCACTTCACCAGATAGTTAAAATATTTTTACGAATTAAAAGATACGGAGAGATTTGTTTACATGACAGCAGTCTGACAGTTGACGATCAGAAGTTGAAAATGTAATTGTCAAATTTTGTATGTTGAAATGCAAAATTTGAATGTAGCTGATCGTCTCAACAAGCCTAATAAATAGGAAACAAGTCAGCCGACATTCAATAACACATTCCGTTCCTGTGTACAAATGTAGGTCAGTTCCACTAACGAGGGACCATATAAAATAGACGGGATATGTGCTGTGGTCCAAATTGTAAGTTTTAAGCGGAGTTAATGAAAAATGTGAGATACAGAATGTGTTTAGTGTGACATAGAATGAGTTTGGTGATTGAAACATAAGAGAAGTTTAAACAAGAATTAAAAAAAAAGTTTTTTTGTAAGCAGTATCAAATTAGGCTGATTCACTATTTTTAACGCAGCTTCTCCGTGCACCTGTGTGCCTGTGGGCCTTGCAAATGTATTAGTGCGGTTAACTACCTATAAATTTTGTAAACGCGTCCTATAGTCGATCAACTTAATCATCAGACCCTAGAATCAGTGTCAAAATCAGCCTAAACTCGATGTATGCGTTGTTTTATTATATAGTTCCCATGGGCACCTTCTGGCTCCATCATCAGATCAGCTCCATGTCATAATAATATTGCATTGTAATCCGATTTACATATGCATTATGCATGCGTGTAAAATTTCATCGGAAACCGGGAAGTGAGTCAAAAAAATTTTTATTACAGACACACAGACACTGGCACAGGTGAAACTAAATAAAACTTGTAAAAAATCAATCAAAATATTTTTATTTAAATAGATCTTCAGAGACGTTCGTAAATTATCGAACCCTTCTGGGTGTGGAGATATTTTTGCTGTATCGGCAACGCGCAATGATACTCCTGGTGTTGCAAGCGTCTATGAGCTACGATAACCGCTTATTATCAGGTGGACCGTAAGCTTGTTTGCAACCTTAGGGTCATCGCTCAGTATGTCAGCACCGCTCCATCGCAGCAATGGCCCGGCACCGCCTCAAATCAATCCAATCACTAGCTGCCAGCGCGCCGCCTGCGAGATGGAAGCTCGCGGGCGGCACGGCGCCAGTGAAATTGGTGGCGCGACTTTGGCAAGATACCTACGGCTTGCTTGCGTCACGCAGCAAGAAAGCGGACCGCATGCTGGAAGCATGTGGTCAGCAGTACTAGTGGCTTGTAGCGGCAAGCGTGCTTGCCGCGATGCGTCAACTATTTTATCTAGTCATTCGCATACGATTTAAAGGCCTCACTTGCATGGCAAGGTAAATGCCGAGGCGTAGCCGTGCTGTTATAGTGAGCGGTGACCCTAAGTAGTATAAAAACATACAGAGGTGAGGCTACTTCATCATCATCATCATCAGCCTATAATGTCCCACTGCTGAGCACAGGCCTCCTTTCACAAATGAAGGTGAAAGGGAATGGGCAATACTCCACCACGCATGCCCACTGCGGATCGGTGGAGGTAGGCTAGTGGTCAACCTACTGTTGGAATTTTTCAAGCCGCCTAGGAGGCATCCAACTAGCTTAACGACTATCACAACTTAGTGATAACCGGGACCAACGGCTTTACGTGCCTTCCGAAGCACGGAAACGCTCGATTTGAAATACCACTAGGCGGTCACCCATCCAGATACCGACCACGACAGGCGTAGCTTAACTTTGCCGATCGATTAAGAACGGCTAATCATGCTACACCACGAGCGCTTCTTCGAGGCTACTTACTACTCACTAAACGATACCTGCCTCAAACATTCTTCAGTTTATAACTCAAACCGTTACCTCAGTTACATGCACGTAACAGAGCAACTGACCCAATAGAGTGTCCAGCATAAACCGACCCTCTCACTCCGCCCTGTCCACATTGATATATTCCACATCCGGACAATCTTTTGGACAACGATAGGTCATGGTTGCTTGGACAAAAACCTCCGTCACCTCGCTGGAACCAATCGAATGACATTCGAAATGTTTTCATTTGATTCCGTTTGAGAATCAAATGCGAATGTAATATGTATGGACAGTTTAGTGAAGAGCTGTGCTAGCAATGATTCAGCATAATTTCTTATTTATGTACCAACTGAATCTAAACTTGATTGGAAGAATAATTGCTGTGGTTATTGCCGGCTCATCTCAGCAAATGCATCCCTCCGAACTGGTATTAGTAGGTATGAATCCCACCAAAAACATTTTTTTTTTAATACTCGGGGATAATATAGCTTCCTATTAGTGTAATTAGTACTCATTTTTCGATCCGACTGGTAGTTCTAGTGATTAGCCCGTTTAAACACACCAAAAATCTTCCGCTTTATTATATTAGTATAGATAGACAATTAGACAACTCTCTAACAATAGTTAGTTATTTTTTCTACAGAAATACAAAAATTGTGGACGCACCAAAAGAACAAGTTGGTCGTGTGAAAAACCTTGCAGCTTTATAATTGACTATTAATTGCTAATTGTATGTTGTTGATGTTTTAAAGGAGCTCCCTCTGTCGAAAATTCCCACTATAACTAAAATACCCATAACTCATGTTTTATAACCCAATTACTGCATTAACTAAACTGGAGCTTACACTACCCGCACTATCCGGTGCTAATCCGTATGACCCACATCCATGGGTCATTGAAGCGAGCCAAAGTGTCCATAATCTCATTGCACATATAAAATGTCATAGGTAACAACAACCTTAAGAACTACCCGCAGTTTAAAAGCAATGCATTGTCACCCAGGGCATTATCCCCTTAATATTCCCTTAGCGCTACAGATTTCCATTAAACTTTGGACATTTTAAACAGTTGCCTTTTGCGCCTACTTCAAAATTCATCGCATATTTAAAAGGCTCGCAAAGAGGACTATTTAACTTTTTGAGCCGCTTTAAGGGACGCCGGCCGCATTGCAAATCGTGTTTTACTTAGAAATATAATGAAAACAGCGCTCGTTTTTGCCACACCAGGTTTTTTTTAAATAAAGTGTCCAATTGGGTCAAGTCCTCCTAAAAACATCCGCACTCTTTTGAGGTTGCCAGTTAGTAGTGCAGTGGTTCTTAAATAGATTCCATTTTAATAATTTTAGATGAAGTTAAAATCTCCAAAGCCCTTAAAATTAGAGCGCTGGTCCACCATTAATTAATTCAAATTTGAAATACTAATTTCGGTACCAAATCGTGAATACGATCTAATTAAAAAAGTTTATTTCAGAAAGATATAACTTTTATTTGAACATGCTTTTGAGAAAATTGCCATTATTACAAATTATATTGCATTTTGCAAAATTAGTGAAAAATAAATATACACGAGTAAGTACTATTGCGGTATTTACCTATTTAGAAAACTCGATAAGTTATAAAAAAGTGAGACACGGAACGTTCTTATGGTGGCTTCTCACGGCGCGTCGTAGGCCGAGCCGCGCCGCGCCGCGCCGATTTCTACGAGCAAGCACGCGCCACGCGCGAGCCCGAGTCACCCCTTCACACGGGCGCGGCGCGGCGCGGCGCTCGTTTGATTGGAATTTGCCGCATATCGAGACACGCAACGCACAATGTCGCACGTCCAGCCATGGAGAAATTTAAAACGACAATTAAGAGCAGTCAATCCGCCCATACTTTTCATACAAAAGCTGTGTACTGATGATGGCGTTGTTAAACATTTTTCGTTAGATGTTTTAAACAAATTGGTATCTTGTGCACTATATCTAGCCGTGTATCTAGGCAAAAATAAAAAAAAGTGTGAAAGAAATTCAGTAAAAGCCTCCGAAAAACAGCGTTTTTGCACAATTTTTACCTGAACTTTGGCCATATCTAATGTACTTATAAATTGAAAAGTAACGAAATATCTAGATACCAGGCTTGCAAATATATTGGAGATTCTAAATAACTAACTTTTTTCACAAACTTGTAAGATTGTTTCACAAGAAGTATACTCCTGGAACAAATTTTATGATATGCGAAATCATGAATGACGACCTAGCGAAGCGGCCGCGAGTGATAAGCGGAATTTACCGACTGATAACCGACGGCTCCTGATACTGTCTCTCTTTTTTCGCAGTCAAACATTATGTTGGATGAAAGGTACAAGCTTTTAGGCTATGCTTGCGTTGAAGTTGCGTTGGCCCCCTTAAATAACAATTTCTATTTTTACCCGACTGAACCGGGAGGAGGGTTATGTTTTTCGAGTGTATGTATGTCTTTCTTTGGCATGCTCTGCAGCCTAAACGGCTTGATGGCGTTAAACATGAGGTGTCGTTAGATTCGTCTTAACTATGGGAGTAACATAGGTTATATTATTTTTATATGGCGTCTTCGAATAAAAACAGAGGAGGGGAATTAAAACAAAAATGTCGTTATTACAAAAATATGGGTATCAAATGAAAGCTTGTAAACAGCCCATTCCATACATATACAGGTCGTTGTTTTGGTCAGCGACGAGCGACTCAGGGTCGATAATACAAATGATACTGGTGCTAAAAAAAATATTTAAAAAATACTTTTTTTTATAATAAAAATAAAATAATAAAAATTTTGAAAATCATGTAATAAGCTAAAGTACTCATAATACTCAACGGGAGTACGAGGGAGTAAAGGGGTGGGGCGATGGCGGCTTGCGCCTAGCTCTAGTCTGTGCACGTGCCTAGTAACCATACTTTGCGGTAATTTTATTTCAAATTGAATAAGGTATTTCTCAACATATTTACAGTATTTAATGGAATTAAGTCCATTTTTGGGGGATATATATTTTGTACTACCGCTCCTGGGTCGCTTGTCGCCGACCAAAACAACACCCTGTATATATATATATTATAATACCATATTTTCAAAATTGCTGTTACTATAATTAATTACTTTAATATAATACTATATTTTCAAATTGCAAGCTGTTATACTTTATTCAGTTATTTTTTGTTTTACGCAGTCGGGTTTTTTTTGTCCTTAACTAAACTATTCTGATCCAGGCATCGTGCTGGTCATTCTTATTTTTGTGCTCCGCATTTTTCGAGTTCAACAAAGATGGTTCGTTCTCGTAATAATGTAAAAATTCGGCAATCGTGTCATTCGACCACTCCATATTTAAGCTCGCAGAGTACCTCACGTGCGAACGCTTCGAGATGAAATGAACGTGTTCAAACGCACACAAAACTCCGCACAAAACCGAGCCACCCACGCGCGCGCCCGCGCCCAGGGCTGCATTCAGACCCTCAAAATATTATTGTACTTATATGGAAAATAAAATTGTACTAGGTACTTGTCGAAAACAATACTGCATTTTGCTTATCGTTCATTTTGTTATTTAACTGAAATAAAAATGTATTTGTAAGGACATTTTAGTTTTATTGTTATTGTAGGTACAAATTGACCAAATTTAGGCAAGTAGATGTTTATCTCAGCCAATCCGTCAATCGAAACTTCGTCTTTGGCATTGACACGACATAGCATGTCGTCAGATGGAATACATTGAATACAATTTAAATTTACTTTCTTTCAAAGCATCGCATGAAAGAATCAGGAGTAAATAGGCCGATTTACTACAACTAAAACAACTATTACAACTTTATTTCATAATTAAAGTAATATTTTTAATTTATTTCAACAAATAACAGAATTAATCGACCTGAAGGTAAAATTATGGTATTTTCTCGTAGGTAGTAAGTATCCTGGCATTACGATACTACATAAGTACTATATTTATATTTATTATACTACGAAATCCAACCCTGCCCGCGCCGCGCCTTTGAAGTTACCGACATTTAGCGGATCGGACGCGCCAGCCCAAGTCGCGCCGAGCATTGCCTTCACACGGCGCGAGGCGCGGCGCGGCGCGGCGCGGCTCGTCCCACCACGCGCCGTGTGAAGCGACCAAATTGGACGCGCCAGGCCGAGTCGCGCCGAGCATTGGACGCGCATGCCCAAGTCGCGCCGAGCCGTTGCCTTCACACGGCGCGGGGCGCGGCGCGGCGCGGCGCGGCTCGGGCTACAACGCGCCGTGAGAAGCCACCATTACGTTGCGTAATGGACTCATTTAAGGGGTTATTCACACTTAAAAGTAAGCAAGCATACTCTAAGAGATAGTAAAATTAAATTATGCACACAGTTTAAAATTTCAAGTTTTACAGCAGCTCTCTATTTTCCAGCGTCCACATTCAAACACCTAAATTCCAATATAACTCCCCAATTACTTTTCCAAAATCAACCGTTCCACTACCGTCAATTAATTACCACTAACTTACCTGACTGCCGGCGCTAATTGATGCTCCAAGACCAATTCGGAATCGGACAAATGGTGAGCAGTCGATGGGACGCGTGACCACACCCCCACCATTCCTTACCTTCGTGTACTCGGTTACTAATGGGGTCAATCACTTAGATTGATGGAGACTGCTAAACGATTGCTATTCAGGGTGCTTGACGATTTGTCTGGTTGAAAGGTAAGGGCTAGGCAAAGGATTTTCACTGTTTCAGCCTGTGAAATATAGATCTAAAATTAGCTACATATTTCCATAGTTTTATGTCCAAGCTTCTGCTGTAGGGCTCAGCTGCAGATTTGGATACTATATTTAATTTGCGTTGGAATGATTGTATGTACAGTTGCGGACTAAAAATGCTTACCACCTTACCACAGAATAGATAATTACGGTCTATAATCGCATGCACATTTCTGTTTCATAAGGTTGACCGGAATATAATGACTATTCATAGATGTGGATTGAAGTTGACATGAAAAACAATTCAAAGAGGTGTTAAACTAAGTATTGATTTCGAATAACAAATGTCACAATATAATTTTTAAAAAAACATTAAGTTTACATAATCAAAAAGTCATTGACAGCCTTTTTGCTATGTTCGATACTTAAAAACATTTCACAATATGAAAATGTAATATGTTTGTTGATATGACATATTAGACCTTATTGCGCGCGGTATGAGATGTAATTGAGTTTGAAATGTGATAAACATTTTCAGTCCGCGACTGTACATAATGAAAATAAGACCGAGTGATACCCCTGGTGTTGCAAGCGTCCATAGGCTACGGTAACCGCTTACCATCAGGCGGGCCGTATACTTGTTTGCCACCGTAGTGGTATAAAAAAAGAAAAAAAAAAGACGTTTGTCGGTAAGAAATTCAATTTATTACAAGTAAATAATAACCTCAAGAAATAAACATAAAGCTGTGGTACCTAGCATTAGATTCAAGCTTGTCTATTTAAAAAGATTTTATTCTTTTTTATTTAAAATCCAACTAGAAGCATCTTAAATTTTTTATAATAAATTATATAAAGCAAAAGCTAATGTAAAAAGCCTACTAAGGTGGTGGTGGATAGACAAGAATAAATTCACAATTCATTTTTCTTGCCTGAGTTTTCTCAGTTTAAATGAATAACGAATCTGTGGTCGAGTCAACTGTAACGTCCATAAGCACCTAATCATAGACTAAATTGAATAAGAGAGTTTTGAAAATCATGAAAATCGGTTCTGCCCGCATATCCAATTTCTTTGGTTCAGCCGCTTTGAGCTATAAATGGTAACTGACATGTCTTTCTTTTATATATAGATAGCAGGTAGGAATTCTATTCAATTGCATTATTAAACAATTAAATAAACACCTACTTCTACTTACTCCTCTCAAAATGCAAAATCAACACAATTTTGTCCTTTTACCTGTACCCGTATCACACGATGACTACCATTACTACTATCCTTATTTCCCCAGTCTGTTTCAAATATATTCACAAGCAATATTGCTCTGTATCGTCTTCGAAATAAGTATCATTTAACAAACAACACAAACTTGCAAGTCATTATTTCAATATAAGGTTTTTCCGTGTCCCAAACAGGTGTATCAGGGTGGTATGGAGAGTGGGGTCATGCATGTCGTGCCCGCAAATTTAAACTCTATGTCTAGGTATATAAAATCTACATCAGGTAGTAGGTTATACTGAAAGGTATGTCACATTGTTTTTTATACTTTTGTTGTATAAGTACCTTTATTTAATTCAGTATACGCGTGAGAGTAGTAATAAATGTTTTTTCATGCGTATAGAAACATTTGATTGTTGTTCTGCTATGTAATTGTATACCTAACAGTTCTTAAGAAAGGAACTTTGGACTCATAAACATATAAATAAAAATAATCTCCAGCACATTGAATTATTACGCTTAATTCAATGCTCCACCATGTAGAGTGTGATTTCCAGTTTGAAGGCTAATTGTAAGATGACTATTATTGACTATCCATACCACAGACATAAATCAAAATAGATAACGCAAGTCTAATTATATATTTATATGTATTTTTTTTTGCTTTGATGAGACTGATGTGTTTATTTAATTTAATTTGGTTTTATTTCTATTTTTAACTATACATATAGTATATTATAAATATGCACCGCCCAAATGTCCGTGATTCACACGTTGTTTCAGCTGAAAATCAGCGCTGTAGTGATCTGCAGCACATGCTGAGCTGGGCCCTATGGACCCCACGATATCACACGCAAATTATTGCATTATTATTACTTCTTTTAGTTTATATATTTTTGATGTTACTGAGTTTTTTTTTTTTTATTCTTATTGTTGTGTGTGAATCTGTGTGTCCAATAAATACCATTTTATCTTTATCTTTATCTTTTAAGTCCCTCCATCCGTATTAAAACTAAGCGTGTAACTTTTTGTACCTACCATAATGTCACAAGATGGATTTAGTTAGGCTGGCATTAGATTTTTAACGTGAAAATGAAGCTATCCTATTTGTAAGCTAAACATATCCCTCGCTACACATCTCTGGTGGACATGCAGCCTTATGCGAGTTCCCTGTCCGCGCGAATCAGTTTCAAAAGAAGAACAATGTGCCCCATTATACACAGATTTTGACACGCAAAGTACATACACTCGCGTCATCTATTTAGATATATATCTGTGATCTAGACAATTTCAGTTTTTTTTTTTTTAAATCATTGTTATCTTACCCATTTGGATAATAAGCACGATAACCCCAAAGCTTAATACAGCGTTGTTATATTTCTTATGCAAATACCTAAAATACACATTGTAGAATTTACATTAGACTCAAGGATTTTCAGACTACGAGTATTTCCCTTAGGTACTTTAAGTTAACAGTCAAAGATAACACACCTTCGAGCTCATTTACATTCATGTCATGCTATCTCTCGATTAGATCCCACTGGTGATATATTACTGTACTCTTCTCTCTTATGTACTCTTTTTTTTGTAAGACAGGGATAGATAGAAGTTTCATTGTTATAGAGTGTATCGTATGTGGGTGCTTTATTATGAACGAGGGTTATGTATAGGATAATATTGTCATGTATGGGGGGTTTCGTAGAATTACCATAGACTAAAGTCTGGCAAACCCATTGAGCTATTATTACTACGTATAGAGAAGACGCCACACATCACAACTATGTTCCGTTAAAGTGAGACCATCCGGCCACACTTGTTGTTGTAGAACGATAAACGAAACGTGTAAGCGCCGTGAAAATCACGGTGCTTGCGAGAAAAATACTGCTAAAAGCGTTCTGATAGCGCTACGTGTTTCTACTGTCTGCTTGGACGACTAATTATTGTTTCAGCGCTAAAGAGAACCTTATTTGACTCTAAAAAAATAGGACATAACCTTTGCTTATGATAGCTTCTCTATACGTAGTAATAATAGCTCAATAGGCATACCACACCAAGTATGCATTGAATCATCATTTCAAAACACAGCAATAGTGGCACAGATATTATACCTCACGAAGTCTATTAAATTTTGCTCATGTATGCACATTTTCATAGAGGTAGAGCGTAGCGTTTATTTGCTCAAAGAGCAGCTCGACTGGGGAAGTACCTCCACCTTACAGAATACCGCAGCCAAATAACTTTATTTTGTGTAAAGTTGTGTTCCTGCGCGTGAGTAAGGTCGCCAAAGCTCATTGGGGAGGGGGGAAGGTCGGTAACGCGTGAGCGACGCTTCATGTATTGCAAGCAGGCATATGGCTACGGTAACTTCTTACCATCAGGCGGGTCGTATGCTTGTTTACCCATTTAGTCGTACAGGGTGTCTCAAAAGAAAGTTAATATTTAGTGGATTGATTAAAAAAAAACTAAGCCGTGTATCGAAAAAATGTTTATTAATTATTAAAGTACAAAATTTGGGAATTTATTTCTTAAAAATAATATCGTCCAAATGTAGACCCACGCGTTCGCGGCACTCATTTAATCGAACAGTAAAATTTTTCGAATTGAAAGGTTCGGGTCGTCACGAACAGACTCTTGATGACCTTGATCGCCCGGATTTTGGTTTTTCCAGCGTTGTACCGGTCTCTTCAAACTTTTTGACCCATTTTTGACTAAGATGAATGCTTGGCGCATCATTTAAGTGGTGAAAACGTCGAATACTGCAGAATCTACGGTAGCCAAATCACCGTTTTTGTAAAACTCTCGCACGCACAACGTGCGCTCTGCTCCCGAGAAACGCTCCATAGCGACCAGTATAGTGTATTATCTATGATAGCGACTAAATTCCCAAGAGCCAGGCTACCGATTGACATAACCCCCGCGCCCCTCGGATTTGTTGCGTTCACGCAGGAAGCTAAATAAATATGAACTTTCTTTTGAGACACCTTGAAAAACATGGACATTTATTTGTGTGGGTGTGAGCCATGAAGCAAAGCTCCGTAGCACAGTAGAAGTAGCCACACGAAACCACATTGACATACACATAGAGCTTATCTGTACAAGCTACAACTACACATAGGGCTAAATGGATATAGTGAAATAGAAGAACTGTACCAATCGCTTTGAAGGGAGTAATTAATTACAAGAAAAGCGTGATGACGTTTTATTTGTTTTAAATCTATTCTACCACGGACAATGCGATCTGATTGGCATAGCCAAGGGCACTTACGCCCCGATTGGCTAAGTTAAGGACACAATAAACATTTAGTCCTTCCTGTTTAAAATTAGTGCAAAATTGTAACGATGTGCCCTCTCCTATTTCAATTATTGCTTCTAGTTACAAACACTATTTCCCAATTTTCATATTATGCTTTTTTTTTTCAAATGTTATTTTAAATGTTCTTATTTTCAAGTGTTCTAGTTTAAAATTTTCATATAAAGAATTGTCTCACCAAATATTCATTCAACTCTATCAGTACTAAGAAGCAACTCCAAACGTGCGGAGCATGTGTGGACCTATTTGAATCGTGAAATAAAACTATTATAAAATATTAACATACCTATATTGTTTAACAAGTTTAATATAATTTATGGAGACAATATTACTTTGTGATTTTACTTGTGCAACTGTATAAAAATTAACATACTAGAACCCAGCTGGGGTATATTCCTTGGTATCATATCACCACTTCCCTGTGTCCCAAATTATCTAAATTTTTAGAATTCTTTCATTAAGTGTTTTATATAGTGTTGCCAGGTCCCGTGTGTCAAATTTCGGAACGTAAGGATAAAATAATCGGGATTTTGGGTTTCAAATCGGGACAGTAGTGAAAGTCTGAATTTGGTGAGAAAAAATGAAAGCAAAAATATTTCTATGAAAATAATTATCAAATATAGTAAAGACTCATGAGGTTAGTGAAAAATCGGGACATTTGGCGTCCCGATCAAGGGTTAATCGGGACGTGTCACCAGACCCCTGAAAATCGGGACGTCCCGCGCAAATCGGGACACCTGGCAACACTAGTTTTATATCATATTTTCTTCCTCATTGTTTGTTGTTTAGAAGGCAGTCATAAGTTTCATTATCTTCAAGCTACATTATTATTTTGAATGCTCCGGTCGTAGGCTGGTAGCCAAAGCCTACGTAGTTGCGGAATTGGACTGCTCGCTATTACTAAAGGGTGTCTTCCGCGATGAATGGAGGTCACGCTATCCCCTAAAATCGTATCGTTTGCTACAGATATAAAAGCCATTAAGCATCCAAGTGATCCCAAAAGCGTAACTAACTTAAAAATGGATGAAGGTATCTCAATAAAAACGTTAATGCAACATTAAGGCGAGTTTACACGGTAATGCCATAATAAACCCTTGCAAAATACGCGTAGGTCAGTTCGGGCTACATTATCCCGGGACAATAAATAATATTTCTCATTACCCGGGCCGGCCTGCCCGGATGGGATTTACGATAACATTCGCCGTGTAATCACGGAATACTTGAATACCCGGATCAGAAGTAAGCTGTATAGATTTGATAGGACTTCATTAGAATATCGTAAAAGATCAATGTTGATGTTATTGCTTAGTTGTTTTTTTTTTTTTTTTACTATTTATAGGCCAGTGTTTGACCGCAATCTCACCATGGTAAGTGATGATGCGGCCGAAGGTGGTAAGCACACAAAGCCTAGAAGGAACTGGCTCTCAAGTGCAGCTATCGGAACACACCGAAAGGTGCTTGGCGACAGATTTTCAACTTGAGGGTGGTAGGCCAGCCAGGCGGGTACTACAAAGTACCCTACCACCGTGCAAAAATGCTGTGCCCAAACTGGTAGATTTAAGAAAATATAATATAAACCTTTGATTAATAATATATCTAGATTGAGCGTCAAAGTTGTTCACGCGCCTGAAAAAAATAGCACCCTAAAATAAATAAAAAATTATGTTTACGTAACTACTATTAAAATTTCTCCCAATTTTAATTGGAAAACTATAACAACTGCTATCATTGAACTTCTATGACAAGCAAAATGACGCAGAGCAAAGGTAAAACGTAGCTGTCACGTACACCAGCCTAAAAAAGTTGGCCGGTTTTATATAGTAAATAAATAATTTAAAAAAGAAATAGTCGTGTAGTATGCTGACGACGCTCTTTCTAGGTATTTCTATTTCTATGACCTATACCTACAAGATATACCAGAAATTAGTTTGCTCAGTGCTACCAGTAGAATGGAGCCGGGGCTCTACCGCGTATCTTTGGTGGTAATCGTAACGAACCACTAATAAATTTCATCCAATCAGGGCCCACGAATGGTCATCGTCGTACCGCGTCATTGTATGAAATCATTAATGGTGTTCGTAACGATTACCACCAAAGATACGCAATAGCGCGGCCGGTTTCTCCAGCGATCCTATAATTTACAACTTATTTAAAACTTTTTGATAAACCCTTCATTAGTAGGGTTAGGGTACCTACACAAGGTATAATTACTCTAAATATCAAAAAAATAATGAAAAAGGCTTTACCGGATCGTCAATGTATTTATGCCCTTGTTAATGTAGACCGTTTGCCCGCTAAAACCCGTAGGTATATTCAATTTATGCCTACATTTAATTCTTACTATTTATACATGCTTAGTTATACTGCTCAAAAAATAATGATCTGTTCTAATAATAACAAACCTTGGCGCCAAATAGCTGGTGACATCTTGTGGAAAACATCGCAACCTCCACATGCAAAGCTTATTTATGAAAGCGTGCTACCAAAGAACCTCAAACCGTTACCTCGAAAGCCTCCCGTATCCCGGCATCTGTCGGCCATTGCGGGAACGTAGCACATGGCGAACATTCCCGACTGCCCCCGACCCCCACAACCCCCGCGAAAAGCCTATCGATCGCCAACCGTACAGCCACTACAACTTACGCTGACCCGGTAAAGCACTGCCTGAAAAAAAAACAAAATTTTCTAGTTTGTTCAATAAAACCTCGGCCTAACTAATTCACTCGATACTCAAGCCATCGCACTTGTTCTGAGGTGAGTGACCTATTAACATATTTACCAATACGCCATTCATACTCTGACCCATTCATGGTGACGTAGAAAAAACGTTATCTTGTGATTGATCGCCTTTACCTGACGCATTTAAAGTGTTTTCTTTATTTATCGCGCGTAAATATGTGTAATTAAAAAGTGCCGTGACTTCAGGTGCGGTTTGAAAATTTTACGTGAAGACTATTTTTTCTCGAAATAGGTCGTGGCAGTTGACACGTCATCAACTCTGTGAATACAAGCTTTATGTTTCGTAACTATTCATCGACATTTTCCCTCATTTGGTTTGAGAATTGAATAATTTTCCATACATTTTCTTATTCTATTTAGACACTCTCAAAATCCATAAACTCAAAGTTGTTTCTTCAGGACGAACTTAATGCAGCTGCTATAAAATGGGTGGAGACTATTTAACTAAACAGTTACCGCGTTTATTTGCAGTCTCTCTCATCACGATTTGTATTTATACGAGTAGAAGTTACAAATTTCGGCCTGGTATTACCCAAAAACAATATTGACTTTAAACGATAGTCGTATTCAAGATCATCCCTTCTCAATTCCAGGACGGAGTCGCCAGCGAAGCACCAATAGACGAGACACCAATCCAGCTACAGAACGACGGCCCTCTCACCTCTGACCGGGATCTGTTCATCGACGATGATGGATCTGGCCTAGAGACTGACGAGAGCTCCGGTTCCGGGTGGGGAGCCGGCCCCGGCCCTGACGACGAGGACGGCCGAGGATCAGGTGACCATGAGAACGTGCCCGGGGATGACGAAGACTACCCGCCCTACAAAGAAAAAACACCTGTGACAACCGAAACCCCAGACTCCGACTTCTACGACGAAACAATTGGTCAAACACCCGAGGAGTCGGGTCGCTCGATCACATCGAAGAAGCCCGACTTAGTAGAAATTCCGGACTTAACGGTCACCTCGGTCACCACGACCACTGACCCTCCGTTCCTACCAACAGAACCCAAGCTGTACAATGTAGACATTCGTGAGTAGTGGCTGAAGCATGCCAGTTTTTTTTTGCATACATTCATTTTATTTTTAAGGTACCAGATCGCAGCTGACCGCAGGCATCAGCGATCAGGTGACACTGTCTCCGCGACACTACTCTCTCTCATTCCTATGTATTACTAAGGAGGCGACGCTGCGCGACGTATCAGGGTATCAGCGAGGTATTTCATTGTAATACATAGAAACCTGGGTGCCTAGACAAGATTTTTGGCGACAATCGTCATCCTTAGTAAACGATCAACCTTTGTATGGGATTGACATTTCAAAGCGAAATATCACGTGATTTTTAACAATCTCTTATTTCAATCCCATACAATGGTTGATCGTTTACTAACGATATCGATTGTCGATATCCATCTTGTCGAGGGGGGCAGTAGTGTCGTCTGCTGCTACTGCCTGCAGTCTGCTACGAAACGGAACCTTTATACTAAAACGTCCTCATCTGATAATGAATTCTCAAGTTTAGATACAAGTTATAGTTTTAAAATAATTGGCAAAAGAAAAAGAAGATAAATATGATGACGTTTTGGATTGTTTACATGTTTTTATACATAAACCTATTTATATATCTTTCGAAACAAAATACCCAATAGTGATAATACTGTGTGTCACTAACTTGACGGATTATTCAACAATGAAGCAAAAACATCGTTAATAACAATGGGAGAACACAATAACTGTCACGTAGCCTTGAATTAACATTTTATCACTATTTACATTTGTGTGTACAGCGCTAATTACGTCGTTGATCCCGCCAGTTTCCTTCTCAGCTAACTGTATAACAGTTGGCATTACAGTATTAATATTAAATCATTTTAAATTGAACATTATAACATTTTCTTACTGCTTTAATAAATTTGTCAACAAGGATCTCGGTAAGTGTTTAGCAGTGGTTGCTCCATACAACTCTTATCAAAACTCTTAACAATTCTTTTCATTTATCTTTTGCATGACTTCATATTACATCATGCGAAATATCATCAATTTTGAATCTTATTACTTCCATTGTATTATCTAGTTATTTTACCAGTTTCTAGCATGTATTTAGGTAATATAGCCCTAGATTTGTTCTTACTTCATGTCATTAATCCATTAGCTTAGCAAGGATCAGTGTTACTTTTATTAATATTATTATTGATGTATTTTAGATATTTTCTTTGATTCATTGGATGCTTCTGTTCATGCAAATAGTTCATGTTGATCCCTTTCCAATCCAAAACCTTCGCTAAAACTGGTGTCTTCGTCATCTTAAATCATTACATGATGTTATTTATTCGATAATTAGGTGTTCATATCTTAATTTATATTAACACTTATCAGTATTACTAATTTCGTCACATAAATACTAACGAATTTATCTCTAAAATTGCAAATTGACACTATCCCTCAATTAATTACCTATTCTAACAAACTAAACAAACACTACTAGGAATTTGAAAGAATGACGAATTTTAAGTACCCACTGGGTAAATCCATTGGACTAAACGTATGTGCCAATAATAATAAATACCATGACTGTTTCAGCGAACACAAAGAGCAAGCCCATCGAGGGGGTAGTAGAGGAACCGCGCGGCGCGGGGGAGGAGACACCCTCGCGCCCAGAGCTGACAGACATCAGCATCTCTGGAGAAGAAGTAAATACAGGAATAGTAAGTGCTTTTACAATATCTTACTCGTAATTGGTCTTTTTGTCCCATGAATTGCGACTCAAAATAAGATGAGTTCAAGATTTCAAGGCAATTTTATATCTGAAGAAGATGGGAATTTTTATATTTCTTCAGATTATCATTAAAAAGTTATTCATTCAAATATCATAATTTTTGAGGGTCTAGAACTATTTTGCTCAGATGTTATTTTTACAGTTGTGAGATGGATAAATTGGAGTCAAATACAAGCGTATTTGACTCCAATTTATCCATAGTAACTGATGCTTGTACAAAAAGCCGAAGAAATGCAGCTGGTAAAATACAATAGTTACACAATATATACAATACAATGAGCTTGAGCTTTCGGTGAAGGAAAACATCGTGAGGAAACCATAGCACGGTGGTAGGGTAGTTTGTAGTACCCGCCTGGCTGGCTACCCTCAAGTTGAAAATCTGTCGCCAAGCACCTTTCGGTGTGTTCCGATAGCTGCACTTGAGAGCTAGTTCCTTCTAGGCTTTGTGTGCTTACCACCTTCGGCCGCATCATCACTTACCATGGTGAGATTGCAAACACAGGCCTATAAACAGTAAAAAAAAAGAAAAATTGCTCCGTAGCGATAAATTTTCGGGTGATGGCCAGTAAGGCAAGTCGGATAATTTCTTACAATGAAACATGGGATGTTTATCAACTCTAAAAATGTTATATTCGCCAGAAAATTATATACCTGCTTTCAAAATGGATTTCTTGTCTATATCACCACTTGGGGGCTTTCCTACGCCATCGGTTATCGGCTTTGAGCCATTTCACGAATACCAAATCAGCTTACTGAGTCAGTGAGCATAGTCCGTGACTATACTTGACCTCATTAGAGACGCTTATCAAATATATTTTAACCTAAATGACTCAACACCATCAACTAATGTTTCAGGACCAAGACCAAGCGGGCACGAACGTAGACTCAGAGTCGCGACCGCCAGACGGCGTGGTCATCATGAATACCAAGCCAGAAGACCGCGCTACCAGCTTCTTCGCCCAGCCTGGCATTTTAGCTGGTCAGTATCCTCAAATTATTGTCCTACTAAATTTTTGGCATTTTAGAAGCGCTCGCATGATTTGCCGTTCTTAATCGATGGGCAAAGCTAAGCTACCACCATCGTGGTCGGTACCTGGATGCATGACCGCCTAGTGGTATTTCAAATCAAGCGTTTCCGTGCTTCGGAAGGCAAGTAAAGCCATTGGTCCCGGTTATCACTTAATTGTGATAGTCGTTAAGCTTGTTGGATGCCTCCTAGGCGGCTTGAAAAATTCCAACAGTAGGTTGACCACTAGCCTACCTCCACCGATCCGCAGTGGGCACGCGTGGTGGAGTATAGCCCATTCCCTTTCACCTTCATTTGTGAAAAGAGGCCTGTGCTCAGCAGTGGGACATTATAGGCTGACGATGACGATGTCATTTTTGGCAAATGTATCGAATCTTGCGATAATAATATATGTAGTTTTTTTATACGACAAAGTCGGCAAACATGCGTATGGCCCGCCTGATGGTAAGCGGTTACCGTAGCCATAAGGACGCTTGTAACACACGAGGCGTCACTCACGCGTTACAGACCCTTCCCCCTCCTCAATGAGATCCGGCGACCTTACTCACGCACAGGAACACAACAAAGTATTTTCTGTAAGGAGGTACTTCCCCAGTCGAGCTGCTCTTTGAGTAAATTAACGCTATGCTCTCTTGAAAGTAGATTTTCAATTTTACCATAATATTGGGATCGTTAAAGTATCATTTATTTATTGTTTGAAATGTTTGCTAATCGATGTTTTTATATGTTTCAGCCGTGATAGGTGGCGCAGTAGTAGGTCTGCTATGTGCGATCTTGGTGGTAATGTTCATAGTATATCGCATGCGCAAGAAGGACGAAGGTTCGTACGCTTTAGACGAGCCGAAGAGAAGCCCTGCAGCCGCTTCCTACGGGAAGGGTCACAATAACCGCGAATTTTACGCGTGAGACGGCTCAGAACAAACCATGCCACGTGTTTACTAGTCGGCTAACAACCGAAGCTCGGACGGTTAGCCGATCTACTTTTAAAATTTTGACAGATGCGTTCCATTACACGATTCCAGTGTAATGAATTTAATTATCAATCGAATATTATCAAAACGTGGCGAATGTTCTTTGAACGATCAGACGAATTTTCTTTATATATATTTTTGCGTAAATATACGGATTGTACAGTGAGATGTACAGACCAGATACACTGAACATTGTACGAACGAAGAGTAAATTAAATGCAATGAAACGTTAAATTCAATTATCATGTTTGAGACCAAGTTTTATAGTACTTTGAAATGTTTTTGGTAAAATATCAAAGTTTTTAAATAAGGTTCTCGCCGCAAGGCCAATGTGGTTTGAATGTTGATGTTGAATGATCGGATTTTTAATGTTCTCTGTAAAAATAAATTGTGCCATGCGCTTATCTTCAACTGTATATTTGCCAATTTCTCTTCGCATAGATTAATATGTGTAAAAGTCTCGAAATATTCTATGGACGGCGTGTCCAATCTATTATTTTCAATTATATGTATTTAGAGTTTCATCTTACCAAAATACAGAAAAGTTTTTAGGGAAACAGTGATCACATTTTTGTCAAATTCCAGACAATTTGTGCTGATAATGTTCTCAAAATTTCACTCGATATTATTCACTATTACTCTGTGCCTGTACGACTTGATATAGACACTGCCGTGCCCCCTGATCGAAGTTATTTTCAGTTACTCTGGTTACTGTAAATAATTCATTTAAAATGATTAATTGGAAATTAAAAATATTCGAGGGAATTTTGAAAACAAATCTTTATAGCACATTAATTTAATTTCAGTCCATTGGATTTCTTTTTATTTAATTTAGTTTGTAAGAATGTATCTAATTTATAGTTATTTACTGTCTTTTGTGTGTTGACATTATAATAATACTTTATAAAACTAATTTCTTTTAATCTTGTCATGTTTTATTATAAGATAATTTCTGAATAAATAATATTTTATAGGTTGTGCAACGATTTTTTAAAACTAAGAAGTTTGTGTTGTCTTTTTATTAATTATGTGCCATCTTCATTCATTAGACTACAATACTCGAAAGGCCTATACGAAGAGCTGCGATACTTCAAATACTAAAGTATTAAAGTACTTAAGTATATAAGTACTAAAGTATTTTATGAAATTCTTACTCTGATATCTTTTTCATAAATTGATAACTTAGATAGAGTTATTCAATGCAAAATCTGGTTAAAAATATATTTAATTAATGAATTCGTGCGATTTTCTCCCAAATCAGTAGTTATTGTACATCACAGCTATTCGTTAAGGCCTCGGTTTCTTAAACAGTGTTTAATTTAAATCAGTTAATTAATAAATTAGCTTCTGTCAATTAATTTATTTTAATATGTCATTAAAATAAACTAAATGATACATTGTAAGTAATTTATGTGACGTTTGTTAATTAATAATTACTCAATGTTTTTATTTGGATAATATTTAGAATCAATTAAAATTTAAGTGCACGTTTGGGGATACGTTAACTATGAGTGTATTGTGAAGACAAAAGAGGACATTTCATTAGGTTTATTAGATGATGGTAAAGCTCTTCGGGATGTTTTATTTCGGTAAACTGGAGATACTTATTAACTCTTAATTGGTCGCGTGGGGTATCGTACACCCCAACTAATGTTTCGAAACTCATAACTTTTTAAATTGAATTAAGCGTGCTTGTCTTCAGACGCATGTGACATTGACGATTCAGTTGCGAACGAAAGTTGTATTTTATGAAATTATTCGCATTCTTTGGACTATTTGTATGACGGGGGTGTTATATACCCCACGCGACTACTTATGTAACTTTTATGTTACGATAAAAGCAATGAAGGGGGCATCATTGGTAACTCTTAATTGGAGTGAGTAACCCAAAAGAGATTTTGGGGCCTAGAGGCCAAAAGCCTCACTTACAACGTTAGGCGTCGTCTTAATTGGCGATTGACGATGCGATTTCGTCGCACGATCGGGCTGACGTTCCTGTGCTCGCGCGATGACTTGCGAGCTTCAATAAGGACACTCTAAAGCGTTTAGTGTATTTAATTTCGTCGTGCGACGGAATCGCATCGTTTGCTCGTACGATCATCGCCAATTAGGACGACGCCTTATGGAATACTAACGGAGTTATTTTTATAGTCCGGGTCTTTCTAAAAAATTTTCTGGCAAAAACTTGCAATTACCATATTTATTGTCGATTTACTGGGGTAGTCGACAGTTTTGCAGTTTACCCAAAATAAAACATTAATAAATTATATTATCCCAAATACATTCCTATCGGATCGGATACATACATCTTAAGCTATAGAGAGCGTTAAGCTAATTAAGTGTAAGTTTGTACATTGTAAATTCTTTTAGACTTTAAAACTGAGTAATTTATACGATGAAGGAATAAAATAGAATATTGTGTAACCAAATATAACTAGTATACTATAAACACGTTCTTGTTACAGCTTTGTTTCTAATAAATGTCTTTGATTTGTTGCATATATATCTGTTGCGATATTAAAATAATGGAATGGATTTCATCGACGCGACATAACATTAAAAATAATAAGTATCAATTAAAAAAATATTAAAACGTTTAATTGCACATTGATCACCATTGAGCTATTATTAATACGTATAGACAAGACGCCACACATCACAACTATGTTCCGTTCAGGTGAGACCATCCGGCCACAATTGTTGTAGAACGATGAACAAAAAGCGTAAACGCCGTGAAAATCATAGTGTTTGCGAGAAAAATACTCCTAAAAGCGTTCTGATAGCGCTACGTGTTCCTACTATCTGTTTAGATGACTAATTATTGTTACAGCGCTAAAGAAAAATTTTATTGACTTAAAATAATGGGACATAACCTTTGCTTGATAGCTTCTCTATAGTAATAATAGCTCTATGTTGATCACAGACGCAAAATACTTGGCCGCTACACTACCGTGCGTTCCATAAAATCAGGTGCGTCTACGCTACGCGAGCCGAGCACGAGCCAGTCCGCTCTTCGCTCGTAGCTCGCGATGTCAAGTGTGCACGTACAACAAGCCTACAACGCGAGCGCAATGCGAATCCCTGTGTTCGTCAAAAGGCGGAGCACAGGCGAGCGCAAGCCGAACGCTCGTTCGAGCCTCGCAAGTCCGCCTACACTACGCGAATTCGTGCTCGGTTCGTGTAGCGTAGACGCAAAATTATATCTGCACGTCGCATGTTAGTAGTCCATTATTTCTTACATCGCTAGACGCACGACGATGCATTTATATCGACAATTGTGCACTTTTCATAATTTTATCGATGCAAATATCGTCGCGTATGAGCTTCCATCCTAAACAACATATTTTTTTATACTGGTAACATTAACTGTAAATCAAACATATTAAGCTACTCATTCCGTTAAATACCAACAGGTATCATTATCTTAACATGAATGGATTAAATATTAATTATAAGACCTATTGTATGTTATTATATTTACTTATTAAACATATTTTAATCAAACTATGTACGTAAAGGATGTTTATTTTGTAAAGAATAATGGCAAGATACCTACATTTGAAAAAAAAAATACTCTCAATGTTGAGACTACATTATCAACAACATATTTTAATATTTTTAAAATCCCGCACTTTATATCGCTAAAATAATAGATTTTAATCTCGTTTCAACCGTTGTATACCTACTTATGCGGGGCTTAATTCCTTAGGAACCAAAGAGCACCAAGGATCAATTTTATTGTGACGTCATTCCAACTTCTCTGTATTTTTTTACTTATCTGGCCATGAGTCTTTCAAGTACCTAGTTATAAACTGATGCTCATGACAAAACAGTAAAAATAAAAGTTTATTCGCAGTGGTGTCATTCCGTGTCATTATCATTATCTTTGTATTATGTTACCATAGATAAAATTAATAGTTGCCTCTAATGAGGAGATTTCTTTCTATAGAGTTTTATTGAAAATACCTGTAAAGCTGTTGATAATAATTCGAACTAATTTGTAATGTGAACCTATTTGACAGGTATTTTCAACAAACTGTATAAAACTCTATGGAAAGAAAACTCCTCATTGCGTTCAATGTATTCCCTACGTGTAAAGAATTGACTTTAGTAAACTGTTACTATCTCGTTGGCGTGTACAACATTTGTCTATAGTAATTGGTACAGCGCCTCTCGCGGAATACTCCTCATTTCTATCAAACGCGATAGTAAGATTTTATTATAAGTTCTTTACACTCAGGGTTCTAAATTAATATATCTGATCACTTAAAATAATCTTTAAATTAATGATATAAAAAAAAATGTTGTTATTGCAATGTAACCACACAGTTCTAAATTTAAAAAATCTAAATTGAAAGGCATAGAGGCTAATGAATATGTCACCGTAATTTTGTGAACACCGTTAGTTTATAATCTATCTAGCGAGGTTATAAACTGTCGATAAATTGTGAACTGTATTATACTGCTTACAATATAAAGCATTCATTTTCGATAGTTTATAATCTATCTATGACAAACCGTCATATTGTGAACTGGCATCATACTTGAATCGTCGGAACTAACCTTGCGCGCTGATTGACCAATAGATAGCGAGTGTCCCGCATCGCTATCTTTAGCCATACGTAACGTAGTTGATTGTTACTAATTTTTCTTGAAAATATATATTCATGGACTATTATATGGATATTTAATTTGGATCTCAATAAATTAAATGTATATTTCTATTATTTAACGCCTATGTTTTTTTTTCTCTTTGGACACAAAACGAACTACCGCCAAGATATATGACGTTTTGACAAAGTTAGATTATAAACTATCGAAAATGAATACGTTATATTGTAAGCAGTATGGTACAGTTCACAATTTATCGACAGTTTACAATCTCGCTAGGTATTATAATCTACTAACGGTTTCTACAATAATACGGTAACAAATACATAGATTATTTTTTAATGTTTCTTTTTCTTAATTATAATCTTGTCAATGATCTTTTTAATAATGTTGTTTTACTTTATTTTTATTCACCTACTCATAGAACAATAAAATGATTTCTTTTGTTTGACTAATGTGTATGTAATTAGGTAGACTAGGGTAGGCATATACATAATCAATGTCCACCTTGTAAATAATTCTCCTTTACACTTAGGTAAATATACAGGATATTACGAACAAATATTTGTTGTTTTATTTACCATAAAAACAGCCAGCCTATGCCCTATTTCATATTCACAAAACCAACGTACCTACTTATACCTACTATACGTAGGGTGCCGTGTTAGTCAAATCGTATAAAAACTGATGACTTGGATTCAGTACACATGATTCTTGAATATTAACTCCTCAGCTATTGAATTTTACGTCGGTCTGAAAATTAATTTTCGATCGATACTTGTGCGACAAAAATGTCAAACAATATTGAAATATAGAATCGAATTGAAAAGAAATATTTTTGGGAAATGCGAGTTGGGGCAACATCGGAAGTGGGGTAAGGATCGGTAAATTCGAATTTTCGCCAAATTAGGCACCATTTTGATGAATTGGCAACAACACGAGAGACGCCTCTTTTTTGGTATTAACTTTAAGTTCCTACATATAAGGACCATTTTAGAATGTAGTTAGTTCTTTCGCCGCTATGGTATCTTTCACTAACATTTTCAGTTATATTCTTCTACTTTGAACAACCGTAAAACTGAAATCATTGAGAGAATCCAAAAAATTCCGAATCAAAATAATGTACCTATATTTAATAATAAAATCACTATTTAATAGCCCGGTAGCCTATTCAAAGAATCGAGTAAAATAACCTAAAGCTGTTCCAAATTTGCAAAAAGCAGTCCAGCCTTACCCCAACACACTTTAACTGATTGAAAAAAATATGGATTGTACAACCCTATAGATTGTATGAGACTAATCACAAAGGAATTGGACCAACCGGCCCAAATGTTTTCTTTTGTTTTTCTTCCATATGATGAAATTGAGGTACCTAGGTATAAAGCTCACAATGACTTTGTATAAGCCACGGAATATAAATAGCCTTCTGACTGACTATGATAAAATAATGAACATTATGGCGCCGATCCCACAGAGAGAGTTTGAGTTCCGAGTTCCGAGTTCTGCATTTCGTGTTGACTATTGTGCACACAGCAAGCAGTCTAGAGTTCTGCAATATTCGCTACTGATCGCACATCATACACTTATTTTACTTTCAAAGACCCCACATAGCTTACAGTCAACGCGGAATGCAGAACTCGGAACGCGGAACTCTAGAACTCTTCTCTGTGGGTTCTCTGTCTACGAGACTATGGGTCTCGGCACGACTGGTGCGACATCTAGTTCTAAAGTTGTGCTTTTAATAATACATATACCTATCTACTTATATATTTAAGCTTTGTTTCGACGTAAGATGGCGCACTAAGATGTTCGTCCTATTAAACCGTATGTACGTAATTTGGTATTTCGGAACATGTAATAACAAAATATCTGAATCACGTGAAATTGTTTTTGTATTATATTAAACGAAATGTTTTATGACTTGAATTTTTCACTAATATTAAAACTATGCCACATTTGCCAAATGAGGTTTGCCAACTATGGATCGGAATATAAAAATATTTTTTTAAGAGGGGTACGGTGATACGAGGATCATCACCATACCCCTCTTAAAATTGGTGATTGGAGGAGGTTTCTGGTGATACGTTTAATACGTTTCACCAGAAATTAAACTCAATTAAAAATTCTTAAGAGTTCTTAAGAGTTCTTAAAAGCCAGAAAAATATGTCAATGTCAGATGAAACAAACTTATGACCAATCTTCGCGTGGGATGAGACGGAGATAGCGTGTTTCGCGGAACAAAAATGAACTAAGCGCTTCTTATCTAAATAACTCGTAAAGTTTAGAATATTTTAAAAAGCCCTAGGTCATATGTTAGTAATATTAATTATCGAATTTTTGTCTTAATTAGATACACCATGATCGAATAAAATCGAAAATTCATTATTATTAGAGGAAGCTTTGTGATTTTTTTCTATCGAGGAAATTTCACTCCATTATGTTTTTGCTCAGAGAGAACCCTCGCGTATAAAATGAAAATACCTATACAAAAATATTTTTTCATTTAAATACTATTTACTTGGGTAAATTTCAATTCTAAGATATGTTATTTTGCTTTATACGCACTCTTAAAAAGGCAATTTATTGTAAAAATCAACATGAATTAAACAGAAAATTACTTAAATCTCAATAACTTTAACGTTAATTTCAGTCTTAATAATTGCTTTCTTTTATTTCTTTTAATGACACACAGATTCACTTTAAGCAGTTAAATCGAATAGAAAACAAACCGAACTTTATTAAAAATCATAGTAATTCTTAATAACTTTACTATAATGTAGTAATTCTAGTATCTAATCATTGGTCATAATCACAACCTTGCTAATTCTCATAATCACAGATTTGTAAAATATAAATAATAATAAAACAGACTTATAAATCAGTCGTTTCAATAATCAACTAACATATTGATTAGACTTCTTTGCTGATTTAATAAAAAAAAAAAACAGAGCGTCAACAGTAAGAATTTCGACAATCTCGTCTCGAGTCTTGCTTGACCCGAAAGTCCCGGGACTCGAGACAACTAAAATTACGAACAGTCTCGGGACTCAAACCCTGATTGATATTCACGTGTTCAATAACTATAAAATTGTAGAAAAGGGAAGAGCATTTTATGTTGGAAGTTCATTAAGGCGCGGACTGACTACGATTTTGACAGCACTCGTTCTTCACTGGAATAGGGTTGAAAATGGTAAATCATAAATTGACTTACGCGTTATCCCGCCTGATATACCTACTTTATAAGAATCCGCGCGAGTGATGCCCCAACTCTTGAAGACCGCTTACCATCAGGTGGGCCGCATGCTTGTTTGCCACCTATGTACCTACTAAGTAGTATAAAAATAAAGAATGTAATTTTTTACATGCCCTTGCACCGGGCGACCATGTGCTAGTTGGGTTTCCACAATCGGTATTTTTACGTTCCTAGGTAGGTACATACTCCTAGTTATTTTATTTTGTTTGTTAGTTTCATGAAATTCTGAAGATTTATCTCTGCTTTAGGTACTTTTATATAAACGGTGCAGGATAGCAATTGAAATCGTGCAAAACTTCCAAATGACAAAAAAAAACAATTTTCCCTTTTTACCTACCTACCTCTCGGTCTGGTCGAATAATAAAAATCATCAAGGTAAGTAAAATAGTCTGAGAAAACGCCTCTACCAGACAGACAGTCACCGAAGTAATTCCGTGTTCCGTTTTATGATCTCAACACATAATTAATCTATAACCGTACCCAAGCGTGCCCGTCAATAACTTTTCTTTTACATCTTCCATCTTCATATTTTAGACGTTCAATAAATAAACTTTTTGTTGCTTTAACGGATCCATAAATGTTACCTACTCGCTAGATACCGTATATATTTTGGATAGTATCTATTCGGCACATATATGTATGGTAGTTAAACCATAAAAAATGCAGTACCAATTAAACTTTACTATTTGGTGTTATTTGTCAACATTCATTTACACAAACTTCACAAGCACTGAATATTCTGACTTAAATACTAGTGCATTAGAGTATTTTCTAAAACGCCGTCGATTATTGTCACTGCGTCAAAGTCAAGGTCTTTCATATCACTGTAAGATAACACCAATATTACTGTATCGTACGATAATTTCAACACTCTTACGCAAGGGCAGCGTGGCCGAGTGGTCTAAGGCGCTGGTTTTAGGCACCAGTCCGAAAGGGCGTGGGTTCGAATCCCACCGCTGTCAACAACCTTTTTGATTTTGTTTACTAAAGTAATCACATATTTATTTACTAATATTTTATTTTTATATATCATGATATAGTGACCAGTGTTTAATAGTTTCCGAAAACAATTGACCAATTGTCTTAATTACATTATGACTATCTCCCAAATAAGTATGTTTAAGTAAAAGTTGATCTAATCGATTCAAATTCAGATCTTTACTTTCGTCACCTTTATTGCTTTCGTAAAAAATATTTTTTATAAAGTTTTAGGAAGAAAATTGGATTAACGAGTTTCTTCGTCAGCGTTAACCATGTAAGCGCCCTAGAGGCGTATTTATACATAGGTACTTTACATAAAAAATGTATGTATTAATTACCAGTACCTCTACCATGAATTTTCTACACTAACGTAATCTACACACGCTAGCGACTACGGTGAATATTTTGTATGACAAGCACCGCCTCTAGTGGACACTTTTGGTAGCATTTCATACAAAATGTTTCACCGAAGTCGCTAGCGACTGTAGATTACGTTAGTATAGAAAACTCATGGTAGAGGTACCGATAGTCTTCTTCAAAAAATTATGGAGAAAGTCGTATCAGAATCCACCAACTAATTAAGCGAATACACAGACTCGATACTTATATCGACTGTTTTATATTTTTTAGAAGTAACATTAATATGTATGGTATATGTATCAAAAAAACTTTCTATTCATGAAATACTAATAGTTAAATAATAGCAGGTTTTTATGCCTAGCTTCAACAAACAAATAATAGTCCGACTTTATACGGGATAGATACGACAATAAATTAAACCACGTAAAGTAGGTACTCATAAATACGAAAACCAAAAACCAACAAAAAATTCAGCTGTTCAGACTAAAGGTACATTTCTCCAGAGCTAAAATGTATGAAAAGCTGTAAAAATAATTGCGATTTCGAGGTTGGTCCCATAGTAAAAGTTGATCGTATTCATGAGTACTTTACGTGGTTTCATTTTGTTTTCTAATAGTCGTATCCACCTCGTTACAAATCGAAGCCATTTCTGTTTAGGTTAGGGGTCCTACGGGGCTTACGTTTGATCACAATTCTAGTTTAAAAAAAATATCGTATATTTCACAAGAAAATTTCACAAATATTAGAGCATCAAATTACTCAAAATACTCCAATTCCAGAGACGAATTCGATACTCAATTCACGAATTGAGAACGTCATTAATCGATGTCAGAAGTACACGATTGATTAGGATCCTGAGCATATCATTTACAAAAACATAGAGTAGAATTTACAATTCAATCAGAGAAAGTCATACAAAAATTTGTTTCAAAAAATAATATTGTCGTATCCCAAATAAGTCAGTTGCTTCTAGAATATGAACCTACTAAAAATAATTGCTGAAAATGTAATCTAGAAAATAACAAACTTTCGGTATTTATGTTGATATACACCGTGACTTTTTATTCGTCTTAGAAACGCAACCCACATTGTGTACCCAATGAATACCTACTATATGTGTAAGTTGAGTATGTAAATGACGAATGTCGATGTAAGTCATTCCATTTTTTATAAACCTTTGTGGTTTTATTGTGAATGATTTTTTACTAATCCCAATGTATGATGTTTTTGGTTTGATAATAAATAAAAAAAAAAAAAAAAAAAAATAGATAGTAATCATAAGAAAAAAAAAATTTTCATTGATAATTTGTATCTTAAAAAAATATATATATATTATAATTAATGACAAATCGAGTTAATAAATTAAAGTTTACGTATAAAATGGTAGAAAATACCAACCCAGAGCACAAGTCGAGTAGACTGCGCTTGTAACAGGGTGTTTAAAACTACGTCATGCGTTATAAATATAATGAATAATATTAGACTTTTTTTTAATGACACAAATGTTCAAAAAACCTTTTTTTTTAATTATTAGTACCTATTCATTGGGTACATTATGTGGCCTGCGTTTCTAAGACGAATAAAAAGTCACGGTGTATAGATAATCTACCTACTACCGAAATGATTCTTGCCAAATAAATATTTAAAAATGATAATTTAAAATTATTGCTATTTTCTAAGTAGGTACTTACCTTGTTTTTTAAGTAATTTAATTTATTTTATTAAAGACCTAGGTGTTCTCTGTAACGCTCATTGTTATGCATAATGTATGCATCAAGGTAGCATAATATTTTATTAACTAAATACTATTACTAGAAGGATTCTCGGCCTAGCCTCTTCTTTGTTGAGTTTTCTTTCAAGACTAGTGATTAATCTGAAATATTATACTACTCTGTGCTTTTTTTGCACTATATTGAACTTGCTAGCAGAGACAACCTGCAGCTATAAATTATAATCGACATAATTATGACAAAAAATATCTACACGTCACTGTACATATTATGTACAGTGACGTGTAGATATTTTTTGTCAACGGCGTCTCTAGAAAGAAAGAGTTTGATTGAAAACAAACAACGGTTTGGCGACAGAGAAAGTAATACATAATTGAATATTTATATCGAATCAATCAACAGACAGCTAGACAGGTTACATAGATTTATTCTTTGCTTTAAAAAAATAAATAACGAATAAATAAAAAACCGGCCAAGTGCGAGTCGGACTCCCACACGAAGGGTTCCGTAAAATATTAACTCAACTTTGCTATAAAAAAAAATACGGAACTCTAAAAACGCCAAAAAAACATGCTTGATTCCTTGCTGAGCTTCTTCCGGAGTCAATGTATTCCGAACCGGGTGGTAGAGTCAACTATAATGTTACGTATCTTATCAGAGCCTAAAATAAATAAATTACTTTTTAATTGACGAAGGCGTTATACAGGACTACTTGTTTACCTATTTGGAAAATGATAGGCTTACTTTTATATTAAATAGGCTTAGTTTCGGCCCCATAAAGAACGACGTTGAAGCCTAAGACGCAGCAGGCTTACCCAGAAAAAACCTATTTACTCTAGCCTTACTTATTTCAGATAATTAAATAAATAAAACTACGTATAAATGTAGGACCTTCTTCTTGACTCATGACCTTTTTTACAGCATTTAATATCACAATTACTGAGCTATCATCGCCCGTTATTGCATTATACCGGGATACTGTAAGAAAATAATTTTGGAATTCTAATCTCTCTAATCACAACCATTACTATGGGAGAAATTCTGAAAACAGAAAAAAAAAACTTTCAACGATTGTATCGATTTTTTGTGAGATTTTTTTTAATTAATCGTAACCTACAAAAAAAGTAGCAAAACGAACCTATATAATTCGAAAATATAACATATCAAAGCATACATCCTGTATACAAATTTAGATCATTGCTCGTAACTTTCTATCATCTAAAACTGAAAATTTAAAAAGCTTACCAAAATCATGGTCTAGAAATTGACAGATTAACGATAGATAAAACAAGATGTGTCTCGTTTCTTGATTATTATTTTATTTGCAAAAAAAGACATTTAAAATTTATAGACTAATGAGCTCTGAAGTTTTTATGAAATCGAATATTTACGAGCTATTTATGACGTAGTTTTATTATAAGTTAAATGTCATTGCCCTAACTAGAGCAATCATTATTAAACCTTGAACGATTCAACATCGTTCAATGATCTTACCTCATCATATCATCATCATCATATCAGCCCATTTGATGTCCACTGCTGAACATAGGCCTCCCCATTGATTTCCACTTCGAACGGTTCTACGCCGCTTGCATCCAGCGGAGCCCAGCTACTCTGACCAGGGGCTCTACCGCGTAACTTTGGTGGTAATCGTAACGAACACCATTAATAAATTTCATCCAATCAGGGCCCACGAATAGTCATCGTAGCGTCATAACGCGTACGCGTCATTGGATGAAATAATTAATGGTGTTCGTTACGATTACCACCCAGGTCGTCGGTCCACCTGGTGTAAGGTCGACCGGCTCGGCTAATGATCTTACCTACCTACGAGAAATTTAGAGCTATTTCATCCAGCTGACCGCCCCGTGGCTGTCGCGTCCCCGGGATAAAAAGTACCCTATTTCCAAGTATAGGACCTAAATTAACCTTTCATGAGACAGCCGTTGCTGAGTAGTAACAAAGTTACACTTTTATTTGAAATGGATTTATGTAAAGAAATGAAAAAACTCAGTGGTTTGTCTGGCGAAGGCGGTTCGTTGAATTCCTATACGGAGCATGAACTTTCCTTGCAGGAAAACATGAAGAAATCATAGTGGTAGTCTGTGGTAGCAAAGTATTCATTAAACTTGCGGGTACTTAGCAATAGTTACCAGCCTGGCCTTCTTGCAGTTGAAAAACTGTCGCCACACCTACTGGTGTAGTGTAGTCCATCAGCAGCACCTGATAATGTCTTTTTTAGGCTTTGTACGCTGATCATCATCATCTCAACCTGAAGGTTGTCTTATGTCAGAAGGCTGATACGAGGAATTCCGCCTGATGGTTAATGAAAACCATAGATCTATTAGTATGGATATATGGCGTATGGATTATATTTGGAATATTTTTCATACATTCACTAGTATTCTATAGAAAAATGTTTCAACAATAAAGAATGATGGTAAGAGAAGATAGCTCTTAACTTACGTGTAACTATTTAGTAATCTGTGTCTAAACAGCAATCAAGATAAAAACATTCAATGAAAAATCTAATTTATAAAAAATATAATTTAAGACTTCCGGAGACCAGCGGGCTGAGAGCTTTTTCCGCCAACGCGTCAGCTTGGCTATCCAAAGAGGAAACGCTGCCAGCCTTCTGGGAACCCTGCCGTTAATCGGAAGCAGCGGCAGGCTTGAGGAAATTTTCTATATATAAATTGAATTTTGTACATATTTGTTGTAAATAAAGATATATCTTATTTATAAAAGCAAAGTAAATTGCTTTATTAATTACTTTGTTGCTGTTTAAGAAAATATCTGAAATTGTTGATTTTTTTAACAGCTTTTCTTTGAATCGAAATTCTGACAAACTGCATACATAATCTCAGTGGTATCTTACCTACTTTGTACAGAAAGTATACTTTGCGCGTCCAAACAAGTTTCAGTGGATCCCGTTGCTCAAAAACCTATTATCAATCTTCAACTTCAAAGTTTTTATTCCAGGGTTCCTCAATATGGTTGTAAAAACCATAAGATATGAGCTTACATAAGAACAAGCATAGCAAAACTTCGCTTTATCGTTTTTATGCAAAGCAAATGATAAAGATAAATGTAATTTATTTGCCAAAAACGTGGTTAAAAAATTGGTGTTAAAATATTAATATTATTAAGATCTTCATGTGTTGCCATTATGGCCTGACAATATTACATTACGGTGATAAAAAATATACATTCAAGCCAATGAGATGGATATCGAACGAAGAAAAAAACACTACAAAGGATAGTATTTCAGAGTGAGTAACTACAGCACATATTGTCATATCATAAAAAAATTGCTTGGCTTTATGTAAAAAAAAATCGTTACAGCTTAAAAGCTATAGATACATTGAAAAAAATCATAACTGCAAATAAATTGCACATGATAATTTTAAACTGAACTAAGTAACTACTGTGAATATCATGTTCATAAAAAATAGACTATTTAAGAAAATACTTGCTTATTTTCAAGCATCATAAAAAGGCAATATCCTTCTGCAAACAAAAAATACTGACACAAATAGATTAATAATACTTACTGTAATTTTATAACCGCTGCACATAACTCAAGGGTCAGTGCACTTAACACCATATTGCTAAAAGCGTATTATAATATTCTCATTATCATTATAGCTGTTATATTCGTAGTTAACTTCTCATACCTATGACAACGTGTTTCATCTTGAACAAAGCAATCTACGATATTGATAGCTCAGAGTATATAAATACTACGTACAATTGATAGTAATGACATAGAGTAAATAATATACTACGTGCAAGTAATGACAATCCTTCTTAGATCTACAAACAAACTGTTAGCCAATAAATAACTTAAAAAAAAGAATAAAAAGTTCCTAGAATAAAGAGTATACTTTATTTCATTTTAATTTAATATCTTTATTTGATTTTAAATTTTTATTTAAAATTTGTCTGTTGAACACCAATTAACAATATTTAATGCACTGATTGGGTGGGAACTGACTCCTGAAACACAGCTCACGCTAGTTCAGGAATCAGGGGGCCTACCACAAGCTCTTAAAACAAGGTTCAAATAACCTTATATTTTGTCTTTTGTCCCGTTTTGACGTCGGATGTCAAAGAAAGACAAAAGTCAAATAAGGTTATTTTAACCTTGTTTTAAGAGCTTGCGCTTCACCCTCTGGGCTATTTAGAGTTGTACACATTGTTATATACTTAAATAAATATTATTATTATTATTAATAATCGAAAAATTGTCATACTATTACACTCGGAGATAATGTAGTTTCCTATTAGTGAACGAATTTTCCGACTCGAATCACTAGTTTCAGAGATTACCTCCTAAATTCAAACTTACAAACTTTACCTCTTTATAATATTAGTGTAGGTAGTTTTAAATTATAAATGCCTCAGTTAATTAAAAGTTAAATAAATAACATGAAGAACAGGAAAGGCTGTCAACGTACATCAATAAAATATGTTGTCATCCGCTAAATTGGCAAGGAATACGTCACTCATGTATCTACCGCAACCTATCAGATTAATTTATGACTGTCAGACCGGTGGTTCTAGGTGAAGTTCAACGCTTATGGGTCAGTCGTGCGCAGGAGTGGTGGTAAACACGACGAATATAAAAGCGTGGAGAAATGCTCTCACCGCATCCACTCAACCGCATCCTCTCCTATCTAATCAACTATATCTAAAATGGCGGCCAAGCTAGTAGTTGCTGTGGCGGTACTCGCCCTGTGCCACGCTAACCCCGTCTTCATAAACGGTAAGTTTCAGATTTTTTCATCATTTTATTTTAACATTAAATTTTTGAATATTTTGTGCGATCGAAACAACTTGTTTAATTTTGCTAAGTATTTTAGCTTATTATTTTTCTTTGATTTTTCCTAAATTGACTTAAATATTGGAAGTCAATTTAACAATAACTTTAACAATATTGACCCCTCATCAAAATTTTATTGAAAGACTAATTCGCATGATAATAAATTATTTCTTTATCACATACACTTCGTAGCACTTTTTCACTCATCATCAACTAAAACAAAAAGAAAACAATATAAATAACATTACTATTTATCTTTCGGTAGGTGTTCTATACCGTGATGCACGAAGCTACGCTCTCGGACAAGCCACCAACCACGGCGTCGGTGCCAGCCAGGCCTCAGCCAATATCAGCCCTGGCGGTGTGCAGGCGTTCGGTAACACTTACAACAACGGCAACCAATACACTCGGAACGACGGATTCGCGAACCCCGGACAAGGCTCCGTTAAAGCGATAGTCTACGATACCCCTACATATAACCCTCAGACCCAAAACGGTGCTTACTACCCCGTCCCTGCTCCAGCAACTGTGATCACTTATGAACAAAATTTCGAAACACCCGCTCAATTCAGCTATGAGACAGGACAGTTGTCAGCTCAATCATCTGCCGTCAACAATGGTCTGACTGAATCATCTCAAGCTTTAGCCAATAGCAACGGTGACGGTGAAGCTCAATCCCACGCTCAGACAAGCGGAGGTATCGGCAATTATGGAGCGACTTCATCTAAAGCCAACACTTATGGTTCTGGCTTCGGCTCCGCAAACGCCAAGAATGGATATAACTCAGCTGCAACTAATGCGCAGTCACAAGGCTATGGAACGGCTATCTCTTCTGCTCAATCAACCAATTTTGGCCCAGCTATCGAAACAAACGAGAACCCAGAGCTCACCATCATTGCTGCTAAGACTCAAGGACCCAGCTATGGATCAGATTTTGGATCAGCATCTTCCAATGCCAACGTAAACGACCATTATGGAAATGCTGTAGCTTCTGCTAACACAGCTAATGCTGCCAACCAGAGAGGTATCCACTGGCGTTTCGGCACCCTTTACGACAACCAAGCTGCAACAGCTCAAGCTCAGGCCAACACCAACGGCATCGGTGGCGCTGCCAAGTCCGCAGCCAACGTCAACGGTTATGGATATGCCAATGCAAATTCTGATGCCAAACTCAATGGATATAGATCCGCCTTATCTTCCGCAAACTCTGGCAATGGTTACGGATTGGCCAAATCTTCGTCAAACACTCATGGATCTAGGTTCGGTGGACCGAAAACCGTAGCTAACGCGAGCACTAACGGCTCAGGCTCTGCGTCTTCAACTGCCCAGTTTCAAGGTCCGACAGCCGCCTACAAAGTGGCCAACTCAGCCGCCAAATCATCAGGTTATGGCACCGCACAGGCCAATGCCCAAAGCGCATAGACAACAGGTTTTGTTTATAGAGCAACTACATCACGACGACTTCCGGTAACGAAAACTTGTCTTGGTGTTTTTGCGAAGCGCGATTGCTTTTATTTATTCTAATTTATTGTGTCGTTTCAAAAAGATATCTGATGATATGTTGAAAATTATAATTATTGTGTTCATGAAATAAACGTGTGTCATATAACTTATTTAATTATTTTTCATTCCCTTACCTGCATACCTAGGAAATTAATGAAACATTGGTGCCGATTCTGTTGTACACCGCACTAAACTAATTTTAGTCACATCTCATCTCTTTCTTACGAAGATGATTGAAAAAGGATAGAACATATTTTAAGTTGTCAAATTAATCTTTGCCGTCTTATTTTGCGTGTATTTAGGCGTGACAGCGATAGATGGCGACTAAATTTATATTGAAAACAAGCATTGGACTAATTTGACAGGACTAAATTTCTATACATCCTTTTCTTATGATCTTTGTTAGAAAGAGACATAGTGACATTAAAATTAGTTTAGTTGTGAACAACAGAATCAGGGCCATTAGGTACTTAAATTAAGTATGATTAGTTTGTTAAATTTTTCAAATGATCTACAATTACTAAAATGCTCCTAAATCATGATGATGATATGAAATGATGTACATCATCTATTTTCAGTGATATGATAATCATCATCCTCCTACAGATTTTTTACTAAAAAGTTAAATAATAAAATAAATTGCTTTTAACTTGACAATACATATATTATTATTTCACTAATGAAAGGCTTTCCTAAGGCTTGGCATAACATGTATAATAATAATCAAAACTTAAATAAAAAAAGATTTGAAAACCTTATTTATCTACGATATAAAATAATAATTAAATACTTTTGAATAAATATATATCGAATGTATATATACAATTGTAGAACATATATCCGAGTCTACTACTGCAATAAAAATAATCCCCAAAATTCAAAGCCATAAAACCAAGTAAATACTTAATCGGATTGAAATGATAATTAAAACTAAAAACAATAAAATAAATTTATTTCAAGTGAATTGACTGTCTTCCACAGTATTGCAGATATAAGGACAACTCCCTCCAAGACTACTTTTAGATTTGTATAGTGTCCAATTTACCCATGCTTAGGCATACAAGTCCAAATATCATCATCAGCCTACAGCAGTCCACTGTTGGACATAGGCCTCACCCAATGCGCGCCATCTCGCCCTATCTTCGGCTCGGACGGCGGCGACGCATCCACTTCCTACCAGCAGCCTTTCGCAGATCGTCACTCCATCTCGCTGGAGGGCGCCCTACGCTACGTTTGCCGAGACGCGGTCTCCACTCAAGAACACGTTTTCCCCACCGGTTATCGGTTCTTCGGCATATGTGACCAGCCCACTGCCACTTCAGCTTGCTAATTCTATGAGCTATGTCGAAGACCTTGGTTCTCTGTCGGATAACCTCGTTTCTGATCTTATCCTTCAGAGAAACTCCGTGCATAGCTGGTTCCATAGCTCGCTGAGCGACCTTAAACTGGTGCACTAGCCGTACCGTGAGTGTCCACGTTTCGGCTCCGTATGTCATAACGGGTAGGATACACTGGTTGAAAACCTTCATTTTCAAACTCTGCGGTATGGGTGACGAGAAGACCCTACGAAGTTTCCCAAAAGTACAAATATATGACAAACTAATCTATGTGCAGATCATCGCCTGGACAGTATTAAGCTGCGTTTCCACCAGAAATTCGTAGCGAGGGATGTGTCTTAGTCCGCCCAATAGGATCGTTTCATATTCACATATTAGCACATCATAGCTCTAATGAACCGGTCCATGATAGGTCCTATGTCCGGAACATTTTAGGTTCTGTCTATGTAGTGTCGTAATATAATTTTTAGCTAACCCTCTTCTGCAGTGAACAAAAGACGCGCACCTCTTGCACATACTCGCGTGAAAACAATCGGTGTACGAATAATTGCCCCCAACATCGCCCTGGGGGCCCCCCAGGCAATTATTCGTAAAATAACCTTATTTGTCCTTTGTCCCGTTTTGACGTCGAATGTCAAAGAAAGACAAAAGTCAAATAAGGTTATTTTAACCTTGTTTTAAGAGCTTGTGGTTCGCCCTCTGAACGCATTGAGGGCGCTGTAGCTTTTCTGCGTGTAGTTGACCCATACGCACGTGAACTGCGATGCTCAGACAAACGATACTCAAAACATCTGCGGGCCACCGTGTTCAGTCTTCTCAACAGAGCTATTTATTAATTTCGATGTCAGAAAAATAATTATATTTTTACTTTATTGTGTAATTTCATGTGGTATTTATTTATATGATAACAAATATTTGAATACAAAAAAGCTTATCACAGTTTCCCTTGCATGAACGGCTTGAGATACTTGTGGAAACTCTGGTTGACGGGCTCCGCGTTGAGGGGACTCTTCATCGCCTCCTCCATCAGCCGCTCGTACACGCGCCCGTCGTACGCACCCAAGGTTGAGCTCAGAATCTAAAATATCAAAAATGATGTTCACTAGGATTGTTCCAGTAGTCCAGTTCCAGTTCCACATTTTAGCAATAAAAAGTTTAATATCAAAAGATCTTATCCATTATTCCCTTAGCTTGCATACACATTTGATGAAAAAAAACAATCAATTGTAGATAGTGTACTATGAAAAATACCATACGAACCTCGTCCCGGTAATCAAAGGCGTCTACTAGACCCACAGCATTTGTTCGTATTTGACCAAGAAGATCTTCGTATCTCATCTGTAAATGGTCTACATCGCTTTCCGATATTGACGTATACTGAAATAATGGAAAAACCTGAAGTATAGTAATTTTTACCCGACTGACCCAGAAGGAGGGTTATGTTTTTCGAGTGTATGTATGTATGTATGTATGTATGTATGTATGTATGTATGTATGTATGTATGTATGTATGTATGTATGTATGTATGTATGTCTATTTCTTTGTGCCGCTCTGCAGCCTAAACGGCTTGATGGATTTAAGTATATGAGGTGTCGTTAGATTCGTCTTGACTGCGGGAGTGTTATAGGGTATATTATTTTTATATAGCACCTAAGAATAAAAAAATAGGGGGGGTATTAAAAATAAAAGTTTCGTTATTATAACAATATGGGTATTAAATGAAAGCTTGTAAATAGACCATTCCATATATGTATATATTGTAATACTTTTGTGTTACCATTTTGACGTAAACTTCAAAAAACCACGTTTAATGCAAGGACAGTAGGTACTGAGCCGTTACCATACGTAAATCACAGATTTGCGATGGTTGTTAGCGTTCCTTTACCGTACCGATCATTTACTTACTAATACATACTTACTTACTCTTTCTGTATAAAACTAAAAAGTCTGAAATAAATAAAATTATTAAAAGAAACAAAAAACCCGACTGCGTAAAACATAAATTAACTGAAAAGAGAAAAACAAGCTCTTAAATCTATAGAATTTTGAATATAACTTGAATTTTATAAGGTATTGCAGTCGGGGATAAACAAATATTACAAAAAAATACATAAGTACTTAGGTTATTGGTTGTCCCCGATTGCAATACCTTATAAAATTCAAGTTATATTCAAAATTCTATAGATTTAAGAGCTTGTTTTTCTCTTTTCAGTTAATTTATGTTTTACGCAGTCGGGTTTTTTGTTTCTTTTAATAATTGTAGTAGGCCTTACGACTTTGAGATACACAGTAGATCCACTGCTCTACAAATATCCAAGAAGATAGATTACAGTGTGCAAAAAACGGTTTATCGTTTTAATTTTTTATAGGACTACAATTATAAAGGTGATTAAACGCTACACTATAAATTTAAAAACACGGAGCAATAAATCAAACGGGTCCCAAATAGACTAGAAAACCAAATAATAAATTAATCGTTGCGGTATATTAAACATGACAAAAAATAATGGCAAATACTTTCACCTCACTTTACTGGATCAGAAAAATCGAGCGAGCAAAATTAAACTGCAGACACGGCCGCTCGATAGAGACCGGTTTATCGATAACGATATCGATCAATCGATGTATTGACACCTGGCCACTATTGATCTATTGATGAGCGATTAGTTTTTGTTGCCAATCGACGCGAATGACCTCGTACGGAAATAACTGTACCCGTGACCTTATGACGTATAGGTCAGATTGTATTATTCGCTCAATAGATTATAATCCATTGAAATTAACAAGTAAGGTTTAATGAGCGATTAATCAAATAAAAAATACCACAGTAAAAGAACATCATCATAAAAAATTTAGTTTTAGTAAATCGATGAGACAGTATGTCATAAAAATAAATATGTATATGACTCTATTAAATACGGTTCATTACCATGTTATGAAAATTAGGAGCTTTAAGTAACTTAATATTATGATTTTATTAAGCTTGAGTTACCGTTTAATACCAAAGTGAAACAACAAATAATTTTAAGAGTGGTAAAGCATAGCATTTACTCGCTCAAAGAGCAGCTCGACTGGGGAAGTACCTCACAGAATACCGCAACCAAATAACTTTATGTTGTGTTCTTGCGCGTGAGTAAAGTCGCCAGTGCTCGTTGGAGAGGGAGGAAGGGTTGGTAGCGCGTGAGTGATGCTTCATGTGGTGCAAGCATCACTATGACTACGGTAACCACTTACCATCAGGCAAAAAATGAATACGAGAGTAACAACTACCTAATATGTTAACCAAGAGTAAACGAAAAATAATGAAGCCATGTCTACTTGAAAGTAGACGAAGAAATTATTGGAAGGTCACAGGCGACAGAATAGATACATGAGAACAGAAAATCCTTTGAATATATCCAAATAAAATAAATACTGTCAAACTCAATCAATATATAACGATAAATAATACATCTGATTTAATATTCCTAAATAATTTATACATTTTTCAATTCAAAATCAAGATATTGTTCCATAAATTAGCTTTCGCAGTAATAATAAAAATCATCGAGTAATATACAAAAAGCTATCGATTTGAATTCATTATTAGGTCTGTGACATGCCGTAAATTACTTTGGTGAAATCATTAAAATATCCTGTTTTGTGTGATTCTATACTACTTCCGTAGACGCCGAACAATTAGAGAAGATTTTCGATTTGATAGCACAGTATTATTGGCAGTTTCGTTTTATTTGAAGCGACCATAATTTCTTGAATTTCGGAATCACGACACTGATTCTAGGATTATTTTAATAAGCCCATTCTTAGTGATCTACGTAAGGACATGTGAACAAAATTTCAAATTTAGTTTTGAAACCCCAGAAGATTAATAGGCTATCGATAGATAATAAATTAATTAATTTAATTTAATAATAAATTAATAAAATCGTAAGGAAGCCAAAACAGTAAATTAAATATTTTTTTGAAAAAAAATAAGAGTACCCGAGACAAGACCCCAAAACAGCTCCATTTTTTTTTGTCTGTATATTTGTCTGTTTGTTTCTTCAAGCATACATACATGGCATACATTTGGTATGCTGATAGCCCTATGGTATAGAGAAAGACATAGGCTAATTTTATCCCGGGAACGCGGGTAAAACCGTGTGGGACAGCTAGTATTAGTATAAACAGAGAAACACGCATACCGGCATACATGAACCATTATAAAAATAAGATCTAGGCTGGTTTCTCTACTGTCAAGATACATTAGATTAGAGGTCCTACAAATTCGAGAATAATGTGTTTGATAGGAATTTTTAAACTCTGAGACCAAAATAATGGTACGCTTTGCTACTGATTAAAATACCGCTATCAAATCATCGATATATAATCTCACCTGATAATTAATCAAGCAAAAAATTGATCCACATTATTTTTTAATTAAGTTACTACGTTTTTGATATTTATGTTCAAGTTGAATTACTTTTTTATCGAGGGAAATGGTTCCCTGGTACATTAATACATACATAAGTGATTATTACATTCGCTTTATTGTTACATTACATATGATTGGAGTAGTTATTACATCGATGAGAGTGTAACAACCAGTGGCGTAGGTTGCGTTAGACGGGCTCTGTATCAATATTTGTTAGTATATCTACCTGATTCCGGCGAAGCCCAAATAGAGAGTGAAGATTTTTACGAAACACGTTTGGGGCCCCTGTAACCCGGGGTCCCCGGATCTTTTATGCGACGGTAGCTACGCCCCTGGTTACAACGGGAACTCTACCATACATACACTCTGATATATTGATTCTCTTCTTCTTATGCGTTTCACTCTTGACATGGTCGTGGTCATGACGTGTTATTTGTGGCGCGCTTCACAACACGCCGCCATTCTTCCCTAACTGCTGACCTTCTGGTGCAGTTATTGATGGGACCGCCTATTGCCGCCTTAATTTGGTCGGTCCATCGCATGGGTGATCTTCCACGCGCTTTGGTGCCCTCCACTTTACCCTGCACCACCAATCGCTCTATGGAGACATCTCCACGCCGCGACACGTGTCCGAATAAAGTTAGGATGCAAGCCTGCACTACGGAGGATAGACGCTGCTTGATACCGAGTTCCTGGAGTATGGACTCATTTGTACGGAATTCTGTCCATGATATTCCAAGCATTCTTCTCCAGCACCACATTTCGAGAGCGTCTATCCTCTTTTTCTCGCTTTCTCTTAGATTATATTGATTAGGCGCTGTTAACTCCTCTGTAAGTCTTATCTATTTATAAGTCTTTAATCAACCTATATTATATCCATAAACAGTTTAATCATAGTCATCTAGGTGCTTCAGTCCCCAATTCTTGATGGGTCAATGAGTCAGTCACGATTCCACTGACACTTGCTCTACTCTGATATTATCTATATCAGTATTTCAAGTACCTACTTTTAATAACAGTACCAAGACCTGCCGATCTATATGTACTATTGTATATTGGTATTAGTTTTTAAATTGTTCTTGCATTCGATTTATCTCACTTATCTAACCGTACTGTATGAATTGATGCCGATACAACGCGGATGATATCTTAAACCGTTAACATTTAAGTCGAAACCTGGTTACGTCGAATTTCAGTTATTTTTGTTAGCTTTCTATCAAATTGCAATATGAGACCTCACGCGCATTTGATATTTATGTGAGATTTGTTATAAATAAATATGCACATTCCACACACACGGCTATCTGAGGGCCAACCACAAGCTCTTAAAACAATATTATTATAACCTTATTTTTTTTTTATATGTCTTTTGTCCTGTTTTGACGTCGGATGTCAAAGAAGGACAAAAGACAAGTAATGTTATAATAATATTGTTTTAAGAGCTTGTGGTAGGCCCTCTAATCCCAAACTAAGCAGAGCTTGTACTATGGAAACCAGATGATATACTACTTATACTACTTTATATAAAAATCCTGGGACATTCTCTATATAACTACAGTATTACACCTAAAGACATGCACACAAATGCGTGTCTTTATTTTTATTATTTGGTTCAAAATAGCGGTTACGTAGTAACTATTACCTAATCTGTGGTTTAGGCCCTAAGGAGAGCAATCATGAGGGTCTAAGCTACTGAAGTTACCATCAGCCCCCAGTATGAAGCTCAGGAAGGTCCCACCTTTATATATTTTTTGGTAATTCTGATAAATGGCTACATTTCGATATAAGCAAACATGGAAGCGCTCGTGGTGTAGCTTGATTTGCGGTTCTTAACCGATCATTAAAGTTAATTAATCACCGGTGAGGACGGTATCCAGATAAGTGACCGTCTAGTGGTATTTCAACTCAAGCGTTTTCTGTGCTTCGGCAGGCACGTACCTAAAGCCGTTGGTCCCAGCGGGCATGCAAGTACTATGTGTACCACCACGTGGTAGCGTATCTGCCAATTTCTTTCCTTATTTGTGAAAACAGTCCCATGCTATTGACTGATGATGATGATAAAACAAACACGCAAATACTGAATTATATGTCCATAGTCAAATTTCTTCAAAACCTAAACTAGACAATCAATAAATTCAATATTCGCTTGTAATGATGAGCTGATGGAGAAGGTAAATATAATGATGTAAACATACCAGCAACAAATCACCAAGTTTCTCCAAAGTCCAATAAATGGCGTACAATTCTACGAGTTGATGAAGAACTTTCTTCAACGGCTCTGACAGAGAAGATGCAGTTCTTTCCACCTCAGCCTTGTATGTGGATAAGATGACCGCTCTGCAGTGGGCCTAGAATAAATATTATTCCTTATCCGTTGTTCAAAGAAAAAGAATTATTTCACATTACAATAAGGTTTATCGCTGAAATCAATGGTTATAATTGTATAATGGTAAAAAATGGACTTTATTCCAATAAAGATTATTTAGAGTCAAATTGAAAAAAAAATACACGGTATAATTAGACGTTTCTTAGATACATTATTTCAGATGCTGTTTCACTTCTGCCGTAAAATTTTACTAACGTAATAACACTAATTTATAAATGCGAAAGTAAGGGTCAGCTCACACCTATGAGATGTGATGTGACACAGTAACAACGTGGCGTACACTACTTAAGATAGCGATACAATATAGAACTTTATTTACTACAGTTAAAGGTACACATTTCAGAGAGAGAATTCGAATACGCGTGGCGCTGCGCCAGTCATGTCACGTCACCGAATTTTCTCACTGAAATGCGTACCGAAAAAACGGAGGAGGTTTACAAGTCGACGCGTATATTTTTTTAACCAACTTCAAAAAAAGGAGGAGGTTCTCAATTAGAATGTTTTTTTTTATGTTTGTTACCTCATAACTCCGTCATTTATTAACCGATTTGGAAAATTCTTTTTTTATTTTTTTTATTTTTGCCCCTGAACCTAAGTCTGTCCGATTCTTACTTTTTTACGATTAAACCTATTTGAAAGGGTACGCTTCCCTTTTAGTCCCATTGTTATCAGATTAGGATTTGATTACTTCTTAGTGTACTTTGAAGTCGGTTTAAGGTTTTTGTAAAACAGTCCAATTATTTATGTATGATCAGTTGATCACGGTTATATATACCTCGTAGTTGGTCCCATATAAATTTGGATACAAAAAACCAACCGTAAGGGTGGGAAAAGGGTGATTTATTGTTCACTCACAGATTTTACTGCTAAGTTGTGTATTACATAATAAAAAGAAGCCACAAAAAATTATAAAATAAGAACTTTTTAACAAAAAAATAAACCACCGAAAAAATTGAAATCAAAAAATAATTTTGAATATAACTTGAATTTTATAAGGTTTTGCAGACGGGGACAAAGTCGTAAGTTCGGGTCAAATCTTGCAAGTCGAATTGCACCCACTTTCAGTGTACGGATTGACTTGATATTTGGAAGACAATGCAAGTACAGTGAACAAAACGTACAGTCACCAAAAACCAAAAAAGCTTGTAAAAATATTTTTTTAACAAAAACTTATTGTGTAGTAAATAAAGTGTGAACCGCCGGGTTATTGCGTATCTTTGGTGGTAATCGTAACGAACACCATAAATTATTTCATCCAATGACGCGCACGCGGTTCGACGCGACGATGACCATTCGCGGGCCCTGATTGGATGAAATTTATTAATGGTGTTCGTTACGATTACCACCAAAGTTACGCGGTGGAGCCCCTGAACCTAAGTCTGTCCGATTCTTACTTTTTTACGATTAAACCTGTAAACCAATCACAATGTAATATTGGCACGCATATGCCCTATAATATGGAGAGGGACCATGGCTACTTTTTATCCTGGAATTGCAGGTAAAACCGCGGGAGACAACTATCATATTATAATAAAGTAAACTATGATAAAATGGATATAGCATTTTTTTCCCATTAATTTGTTAAAGTGATTAATGAGACATTAGCTAAAATACAAATGTTTTGTCTATTTTAAAACAAAACTAATAGCATTCATTATTTATTATAAGTTATGTTATTAATAGATTTTCTTGCCTCCTCGGGTGTCAACGCTTTACCGCTATTTTCGAATATTAACATACTGTGATTTATCATTAGCACTTATGATGGCACAATAATGGGTGTATAATTAAATTTAAGTCGATATAAATAAACAATACATAATTTATTCGTCAATACAATCATCGCTATTCGCTATACAAAGTTAACAGAACTTGGCGAAGACTTGGCCGAAGTCTGCTAAAATGTCATAATGACACGATACTATTGCAATTCCATTATCATTGAGCCGATGTGCGCAATCTACAAATCCATAATAACAAAACTGACAACTAAAAGATCATTGTAGTTGTAGTTTCAGTGGAAAATCATCGGAAAGTTATTATAGCGCCATTATGACGCTATTGTGTTAGTAGACTACCAAAACTGTAAAATGTGTAAGTTTTGACACCACTGATAGTTCATTGGAACACAATTGTAATAGTAGACTTGGGTCCCAAAGTTTGTGAGGTAGCAAAGCAACAGTAGAATGATTCCTATTGGTTGTATGCCATTTTATCTAGTGCGATAACTGTTCCAAAGCAAAATTGTAGTTAGTAGGAGTAGTTAAACATAATAATATATCCTGGTAATTCAATAGAGTTTTGCATGCTGAAAGAAAGCCAGAGCAAATTAGGCAAATACTTACAATGACCAAAATAACGTCAGCGAAGAGAAAAAACGAGACAAAAGGAGTCATGGTACTTAGGGTATTTATGCTATAAAAATATGCTATCGTGGTGTAGTAGCATTCTACTAAAAGTATACCCTCTTGGATTCTAACAGTAACTTACAAATTCTTACCAAACTAACGGTTGTTGAATGTTGCATATCTTGAAGGTATATTCTCCAACTAATTACACCCCGCGGTTTCGTCCGCGTATCTGAGGGATAAACTAATTTCCCGGGATAACAAGTATCCTATGTGTTAATCGAGAACACATTCTATCTGTATGCCAAATTTCATCCAAATCCGTTTAGACGTTGAAACGTGATCGAGGGACAAACATACAAACTTTCGCATTTATTATATTGGTGAGATAGTGAGATTGACAATGGTACCGATTCTGTTGTAAATCGCACTAAACTAATTTTATTCACATCTCATCTCTTTCTTACGAACATGATTGAAAAAGGATAGAACATATTTTAAGTTGCAAATTAATCTTTGCCGTCTTATTTTGCGTGTATTTAGGCGTAATCGCGATAGATGGCAACTAAATTTATATTGAAAACAAGCATTGAACTAATTAGACAGGACTAAATTTCTTACATCCTTTTCTTATGTTCTTTGTTAGAAAGAGACATAGTGACATTAAAATTAGTTTAGTTGTGAACAACAGAATCAGGGCCATTAGTTACCTACAATCTAATATAGAAAAATATTTTGCTCCGTTAGATCTATATTAGAACTTTAAGCTAAACAGTCAAAAGAGTAACAAACCTCGGATACAGCTACGAGCTGCACAGATGTTCTGTTCCAAGCGTCTTCAGGTGATAGCCCAGATTTTTTATACTTCTGCATATTCGCTACTGATGACACTAATTTGCTGAAAAAAGTAGCTTCGAATTACTATCAATTTGCTATCTAACGGAAAGATTTAATAGCTTTACAATAAACATAAGCTTGGTGAAAAAGAACTTACCCCGAAGCAACTCTTTGGAAGCCCTTTATGATTCCATCGACAGAATTCTCCCATTTCGTCTGTAGACTCTTATCAGCTAAATACGCCATTGTTGGACTCAACGGCTTACCCTTGGATGCTTGTTCCCATGCTTTTACCAAGGACCTTGAAAACAATCATGGCTTTAAGATAAAATCGGTTATTACAGTCCGCTGCTAACTCTACAGTTCGACAAAAATGGTCTTTCACTGTCCAATAACTACTGACCCCTATGAAAATGCTCTATAGTTCAGATAAACGATGTTCAATATGATAATAAATCACCAGAAATTCCTGAGTGATGGTTAATAGAACTTAAAATGAGAATAATCATCGATAAACCACAAAGAAAAACGAACCAACCTAGCAGTCTGCAACATAAGTACAGTATTCTCCCCCTCATAAGTGCAGGCAGCAGTCACCAGGCCGTATATTGTAGGCAGGTTTGAAGATAGCATGTAGCCGTGTCCGCCGCAAGAGAGTCTGCATCGCTCGATCATCGCTGCACAGTCTGAGGAGCTCACTGCCTTCAGACAACAAGCTAGGGCGTGGAGCTAAAACAGTGTAAATCAAAGAAATTTATTCAAATTTGGCCCTAGGAGAAAAGACGGAGAGAAAAGAGTCACGTGTCAAGCAGGTGATTATCATGCCAATTAAAGAACACCCATTTGAGAAACAAATAATTTTACAACTATGTCAATTCTGAATTGATTATCAATTACTCATCATCACTGCTACTCCTAATACTTGAAACATCTTCCTCTTACCGCAATTACCTGTCACCTGCTACCTTCCTTAGTATTTACTACTTGTTCATTACTATCTGAGCAACCTTTCCTCTTTTAACATTAACTAAGCAGGAGAATTAGGTGAAAAAACTAAAGGTGATCCGGAGAAATATGGAAAGAAGCTTGCTAGGAATTAAACTGATAGACAAAGTTGCGAAAAGAGATATTAGACATAAGAGTAAATTAAGAGATGTAGTCAGGATAGCAAAGACAGGAAAATGGAATTGGTCGGGCCATTTATCGAGGGGAAATGGGGAAAGATGGAGCAGCATTACAAGTACATGGTACCCAAGAGATGCTAAAAGAAGAAGAGGTAGACCAACTGCTAGATGGAGAGATGAACTACATAACTTTGAAGGTGCACTATGGCACAAATCCGCAAGGGAAAAAATGAGGGGAAGAAGAAGGGGGAGGCATTTGCCCAGCAGTGGGATGAAATATAATAAAAATATGTGAAATATGGTAAAAATAAAATAATATCTATAATAATATACAGGATGGAGATTTCGAGATGGCATATTTTCGAAACCTATGTTGGGTCAGCCATGCTGAACAACTTTAACTATGGAACCAATAGTGAAATCTCTAAAAAAAAAAATTACTTTCCATAGTAAATGTCAACCTTGCTCGATCATAATGTAAGAAAAGTAAAAAAAGTTTTTTGAGTATTCATTGTTGGTCCCATAGTAAAAGTTGTTCAGCATGACTAACCCAACATAGGTTTCGAAAATATCCCATCTCGAAATCTCCACCCAGTATATAAATAAATAAGCAGAAGAAATCATAAACAAAGCACTAACCTCCGGTAAATCATCAGATTTACCAGTCTGCAAGTCATTATTGACCTTCGCGTATAGATCCCAAAGCCATTTTGCAGTTAAGCTGATCGCATGACACGAGGCTACGGCTATAAACAGTTTATGCTGCTGAGTCACGTAGTCCAAGATTTGGGGTTCAGGTTCACTGGAAAATTTATGAGTTTTTTTATCATTAGATAATTCCAACAAATACAATACTACATCAAACTTTAGTCAGTCAGTACCATAAAGGATAATAATTCGATCCGTTATGGGATAGCTTTAAGGTATACTTGGTAATACCACTGCACAGATAATAAATCAAATATAATTATCTATGTAGATAGATTAGATCAGATTTATATCCGAGTACCACTGTAATATATAAATAGAACTGGGGCCCGAGTCAATGGAGTCATTATGGCGCCACTATGACGTCATTATGACGCTATTATCTTAGTAGTCTACCAAAACTGTAAAATGTCACAATTTTAACACCATTGAAAGTTCATTGGAACACAATTGTAATAGCAGACTTGGGCCCCTGTACTAATACTAAAAATAGAGGGCGTTGAGTAGCCGCTATCGGGTTAGGCTTCAGAAAATTGGTTGATATTGATAGTCGTGAAGCAGCCTTTTTACTCAATATTACATTAGTAGAACATCGAATTAGTAGAATGCATAGTGCTTCTAAATCAATCAAGTTAATATACAAGATGTTCAAGAAGAAGCAGTAAGAAAGAGTTTATTCTCACTTGGGCTTGGGCTGAGATTGTCTCCTGACAGCGGAATACCGCACAGCTATGGTAACAGCCCTGGCGAGGTGATTTGCAGAGCCGTTTACTATCAATACTCTGACGTATACCATGGTTCCATACGTTAGCTTAGTGTTAGGAGACGTTGTGAAGATCCCATTCTGAAATAATGTCTCTATAAAACATCTATGTGAATGTTAAAAAATATATCGATAAGACAGCCTGTTTTGTATCACTTCTTCTTGTATTTGTTATTCCTTCTTTTTGTGCACTTATTGCACCGATTTTAGTATGTAACTTATTACGCACTAGTGCTTTTTTCTTTACCGTACAGTTTTATGATAGGTATAATCGCGATTATGTTAAGATTGTACCTCAATGATCAACAATTGATATGTCAAATACATACAGGTCGTTGTTTTGGTCAGCGACGAGCGACTCAGGGTCGATAATACAAATGATACTGGTGCTAAAAAAAATATAAAAAAAATAATTTATTTTTTTAAATAATAAAAATTAAAAAATTAAAATTTTGAAAATCATGTAATAAGCTAAAGTTTAGACATAATACTCAAAGGGAGTACGAGGGAGTAAAGGGGTGGGGCGATGGCGGCTTGTGCCTAGCTCTAGTCTTGTGCACGTGCCTAGTAACCATACTTTGCGGTAATTTTAATTCAAATTGAATAAGGTATTTCTCATCATATTTACAGTATTTAATGGAATTAAGTCCATTTTTGGGGAATATATATTTTGTACTACCGCTCCTGGGTCGCTTGTCGCCGACCAAAACAACACCCTGTATATCAATTTTATTTTTTTCGATGTTTAACCTTATTATAAATATGTTATGTTAGTAGTAAATTGTAGCAATAAAAGCATTTCTATTTCTATTTCTATATCAATTGTTGAGCATTGAGGTACAATCTTCGAAGAATTCTTAATTTAAACGGGTAAACAAGTTTGATAGAGCATCGCTGTTAAAAAAAAACCTGCGCGCCATATTTGTTAACGTTCTCATTGTGTGGTTGATGATTATCAAAAAATCTACTTAAAATAATACAAGTCTGTTTTTTCCTCGCAAGTGTGTTGAAAAACGTCGTATGAATGACATGCGTGTCCATCATAATGTACTATATGTCACCTATTTATTAGGCTTTACAAAGCGATGGTGACGTCGAATGCCGTGTCGAACGAGGTTGGTTCAAATCTAATCTAATAATATATATAAAATGCTTTTGTGGGTACGTAAATACGCAGTTTTCTCAATCACCACCAACCCCAATCAACTTCCCGTTGGGGTGGTAAATACCCCTTGGTCTCCAGGTGGTAGTAAGGGAGTTTGGTCGCGGTGGGTGGGAGGGGGTGGTTGTAGGTGGCGAAAATGTTAAAACATATATTGCTGTCCTTTTCTAACGCATGAGGTCTTCTGAAAAGATCTCAAAATTTCTGGAATGGAAAGTTCTAAAATGTGTAAAACGGTTATAATCGATATGGAATGTTCTAGAAAGTTCAACAAATATCTGGAATGATCAAGAAAATTCTAGAGTGAATGCAAACTATTATAATCGATATAGCATGTTTTGAGAAAGTTCTACAAATTTCTGGCTTCATCTAGAAAGTTCCAAAATGTCCAAAACTGTTATTATCGAGTTAGAATGTTCAAGAACGTTCTAGAAATTTCCAGAATGATCTGGAAAGTTCCAAAATGAGTGCAATTTATTATGATCGATTTAGAATGATCGAGAATGTTCTAGAAATTTTCCGAATGATCTGGAACGTTCCAAAATGAGTGCAATTGATTATGATCGATTTAGAATGTTCGAGAAATTTCTTGAATGATCTAGAAAGTTCCAAAATGAGTAAAACGGTTATAATTGATCTGGCTTCATCTAGAAAGTTCCAAAATGTCCAAAACTGATATTATCGAGTTAGAATGTTCAAGAACGTTCTAGACATTTTCCGAATGATCTGGAAAGTTATAAAATTAGTGCAATTGATTATGATCGATTTAGAATGTTCGAGAAATTTCTTGAATGATCTAGAAAGTTCCAAAATGAGTACGGTTATAATTTATCTGGAGTGTTCTAGAAAGTTCAACTAATATCTGGAATGATCTAGAAAATTCTAGAATGAATGCAAACTATTATAATCGATATAGAATGTTTGAGTAAGTTCTACAAATTTCTGGCTTTATCTAGAAAGTTCCAAAATATCCCAAAACTGTTATTGTCGAGTTAGAATGTTCGAGAACGTTCTAGAAATTTTCCGAATTATCTGGGAAGTTCATAAATGAGTGCAATTTATTATGATCGAGAATTTTTGGTTTGGTCTGGAAAGTTCTAAAATGTGTACGAGTGTTATTATTGATCTATAAAAACCAAATCGAAGTGATGTACATCTAAATATTCTAGAGTGATCTGGTACTGGAAATTTCGGTATATAAATCGAAATTCATTGACTTTTCGTCAGTTCAATTGTGATTGCAGTCGAGTAAAAAAAGAACAAACTATTTGAATGTTCTGGAAAGTCTCTCAATATCGAAAATAGAAATCTATAATATGTTAAAAAATGTATCCTTATATACTTTTTATACCATTAAACATGCGATGTATTTTAACCCGAGCAACGCCGGGTTTCGCTGCTAGTCCTATAATAAGCTTGAACTTTCAGTAAAAGAAACCATAGTGAGGAAACCATCATAGTGACAGGTTACTCGGACCCATCTGGTTGGCCGACAGAATTTCAACTTGAGAGTGGTATCTTAAGTTGAAAATCTGTCGCCAAGCCGCTGTAGCCAAGTTGCTTTCATTTCAAAGGCGGGTATTATGTATAAAGCATAATGTAACAAGGAGCGTTCTTGCAGTTAGTATGAGAAAATACGGCGCTCGCAACGAGCAATTATACAGACTTTAGCACACGGCGTATCATGCCCGCTGCGAATGATACATTACGCTCCGTAATGTCAGTCGTCATCATCATCATCAGCCTATAATGTTCCACTGCTGGGCACAAGCCTCCTTTCACAAACGAGGGTGAAAGGGAATGGGTAATACTCCACTACGCGTACCCACTGCGGATCGGTGGAGGCTAGTGGTCAACCTTCTGTTGGAATTTTTCGAGCCACCTAGGAAGCATCCAACGACTATCACAATTAAGTGATAACCAGGACCATCGGCTTAATGTGCCTTTCGAAATACGATATGAAATAATACTAGGCGGTCACCCATCCAGGTACCGACCAGTACCCAGCTTAATAGATCACAAATGAATGCGCAATTATCTCACCTTTGAAATCTGAGCGTTTTTCATCATCATTCTATCTCTTGGTATCCTATGTTGTTCAAAGCCCAAGAACCCATTGTTCACAGTGTTGAAGCCGAGTTTAGCTCCAATCTCGCCCAACTTGATACCAGGCAATGGCATATGGGTGTCCTCGTCTCTCAATTGTACCATAAATGGCTGTATACCACAACTCTTGTCCTTTACGTATAGATGGGCCATGACTATGCAGTAGTTTGCTGTGTGTGCCACTTAAAAAAGAATATAAGTTGAGTAATATTATGATGATCGCCTTACATAAGACTGCAGAAAGAAAACGATAATACCTATAAATAATAGCCATTTATTTCCGAACGTAGGTTATTAACACATATTCCTAATATATTTCTTTCTTTTTATAACAAGACCCTCAATATGGCGTGCCTTTTGGCAAAGGCCTCCTCTAAAGGTAAGATCAGTATTAACCATATCTTTTTCTAAGTCAGCAAGCTAACATGCGGCCCGCCTTACCGTAGCCATAGGAGTCCATAGGGACTCCTGTGATGCCACGGGTGTTGCATCACAAAGGGACGCTTGTAACACTTGGGCATCACTCACGCGTTACCGACCCTTAGCTCATCCTCAATGAGCTCTGGCAACCTTACTCACGCGCAGGGACCATACCATAAAGTTATTTGGCTGCTATATTCTGTAAGGTCTGCTATGCTCCACCACTCTTAAAAGAATATTTTCGGCCGATATTGAATTAATTTACTGCGGATAAAAAGAGGTCAAAAATTCACTTACAGCTTCCAGGCCACCATTTATAAGCAGTAAGGGTGGGGCTGTGCAGAACAATCTCTTCAGTTTGAGGGTCATACGTGGCTGTCGTTTCCAGGCCTCTGATGAAAGTTCCGTGACCTAGCTCAGTCTAAAATTAGAAAAGCCATATCATGAGTTTCACATGGAATTTTTTCTCTAATATTCATAATCGTAATCGTATGTTAGATAAAGGTATACCTGAGCATAAGTTCCGATAATTTCCATTTTGTTTGCTCTATTCAACCAATATCTCTGCTGTTCCTCGTTAGCCTGGCCTAGTATAGCTGGTATGAACATCGCATAGTGGAGGGAAAATGGACTATTGTCCTTAAAAACTGCTGTCCATATAAAGTTACGATAGTTTGCTCTGAAAAAATATAAACAGATCACAATAATATGAAAACGATAGCACTATTTTGGGCTCTTTTGTTATATAACGCATATATTTAAAACCTGGGTTTTACTAGACCAGAGGGCCAACCCCAATATTATTATAACCTTACTTGCGTTACGTCCTTCTTTGACATCCGACGTCAAAAAACAAGTACGGTTATAATAGGTGTTTTAAGAGATGGTAGTTGGCCCATTGCTTTTAACTATATTCTGTAATGAGGGGTTAAAAGTTCAAAAATTGCAGAGGTATATCAGTTAGTAGTCTGAGATCAGTTAGATCAACTGATCTCAGATATATTTTACTATCATACCTTTATCCCTCACCCTGTTCACCTAATTGCTTACCTAGCCATCTCAATTGTATTCTTATTAGGATCTTCTTCATCTTTAAGAATTTTATAGAACAACACTGCTTTTCGTACTGCATTTTCGTACTTTTCTTTATGACTAAGGTATTCTTCTGGTGTTTCATCTAAAAGTCCTTTTACACTCAAGACTTTATTTTCTGCAAGGTTTCAAGAATGTGTAAATAGGAACCTATATAGTTAGAAACAAGATTTTTGAACTAAATATTTATTCGGTTAAGCGAAGAAAGTTGCGCCTATTCTTTTCCTCTTAGATAAGTTTAACTTTTCTACGTCTTGATCATTTGACTTAAGAAATCTTACGGGCGCATCAAAATACACACATCAATTACTATCATAACTTAACCTCTCTTTTTTTACTACACTTTAATTCATACATTTCTGATTCTTCATCGAAGCTAGCTACACTTTTATCAATTACAATCTAAGATAATCAATGCTACCAAAAACCTTACCAAGCTTCCTCCGATCTTCTGTATACTTCACACCTCCATCCAAGTAATTGGTCAACTCTTCAATATTGAAATCACACTTTTTCCTCTCATTGTTAAGGTCTTCGTTTACTTTGATCACTACCATTTTAACAACACCAATTCACGTATTCAGTGTATCACCACAAGCGAACTCTGCAAACTGTTTTATAGGACCTTGAAAATGATAACACATACCTAATTGTTTTCCTTTTATTGTCACATTAGCGATACTTACTTAGATAAGATATGCTATTCTTGTTTTGTTTATTTGTGGTGCGTCCACGCTACGCGAACCGAGCACGAGCCGAGCCACGAACGAACAGAATTCATTCGTTGCTCGCGATGTCAAGTGTGGACGTTACAACGAGCCTACAACGAGCGCGATGCGAATACCTGTGTTCGTGAAATAACTGACAACCGAGGCTCGCAAGTCCGTCCACGCTACGCGACCAACGAACGAATTCTGGGGCCCAAGTCTGCTATTACAAATGTGTTCCAAATAGTTCCAATGAACTTTCAGTGGTGTCAAAATTGTGACATTTTAAAGTTTTGGTAGTCAATGTCGTCATTATGGCGTCATAATGGAGTCATTATGGCGCCATAATCACGACCTTATGACGCCATTGTGCTAGTTCGTCTTCATTGGAACACAATTGTAATAGCAGACTTGGGCCCCTGGTCACAGAGAATTGAAGGGAACCCTGTTCGTGCGAGGCTCGGCTCGTGCTTGCTTCGCGTAGCATGGACGCACCAATAATACCTGTGATAATACTGAACGGCTATTGGTTCATAACATTATGAGTATTTTGGTACGGTTGCCAACAGAAATTCTTATTATATTATAGTTAGGTTTCTAAAGTAAATTCTTATTGAAGAATCTGCTTGAATAAATATTGTGACTAATCGTTACTTGCTTTGAATATCTTTAAACATTTTTGAAGGTCAGTCGCGTCTCTAACAAAGTATGAATCAATATGATTCTAAGTAATATTTACCTTTTATTCTATGTTTCGTAGTTTATCCATGATAGCCCGAAAATACTTGAAGACAGTGTATGTATATCTCTTGTATATATTTGTTATCTCTTGTTATTATTACCACTGATATTTATACAAGAAAGTTGCTGATATTTTCTGCAGTCTTAACGTTCCATATATTCAACGTTCTAAATGAATGAGCATCTACAACATTGCACACAAATTCCATGCAGTATTTACGCATACATACTCGTATTTCGCAGGTAAATGATTGATCTCACGATGTTGTGGTGATGTCAAAGGATAGTAACTACGAAGGGAGTTTGTGTTTAAGTTTGTTAGTTAACCACACACGTCGTAATGGATGAAAGACTGATTATTATGATACACCTGAAATGCGGACAAAACCGCGGAGCGGAGTAAGTACCTAAGACTACTTAAAAAGTTAAAGATGTGGCCCATGTGGGTTTTGGGCCGAAAGCGGAACATACCTACTAAAAAAACCGGCCAAGTGCGAGTTGGACTCGCGCACCGAGGGTTCCGTAGAAACTTGTAGGTATGTAAATAATTCATTCATCACGGGAATTGATTCTCGAAGACTTCCCCTTTTTTCAATTAGGTATGTTGTAATATAATGGGTATTTTAATGATATAACAACATAACAGAACAGGTGCTGCTTGTGGGGGTTGGTCTGCTTAAGTTTGCCATTTATTTATTTACTTATTAAATATAGATTCAGTCTACTTTGTAGTTTTGCGGCCGCGCCGGGGCACGCAATTGTTGTCAGTGCGATTAGAATGTAAATATTATGTAATGAATCTAAGCTTGTTTTGAAAAGAGTAATTGCTGAGTTTATTGCCGGCTCTTCTCAGCAAATGCAACCTTCCGAACCGGTATTAGAGTATTAGAGTCAGACTTTTCATAAGTGCCTGCGAAGGTCTATTTGAATAAATGATTTTGAATTTTGAATTTTGAATTTTAACGCTTTTCGGATTTCTTCCTTGTGCTACATGGAATTGCTTCTTTTAAGTCAAGTACCCGTTGGTTTTGGTTCCCTTGCGAAATATTCGGCATATACGACCGTATCTTTTGATTGCTTTGACTTAGAAGTTTGATTTATGTATGTCACAGTGAAATTTAGCGCACTTTGGCGCGGTTCTCCTTGCACACCACTGCGATGTTTCAGACGCGTCACGGGAAAGCTGGTGCCATTTCTGTGCAGTAGTTTCTTTACAATTTCCCATTTCTACGTCCAACGATGATTTCACCGTCGAGTATTCCTCGAAAAGCGGGACTGAGCTTGTCCCGCGCGGGACATTCAATTTGGGCTAAAAATCGGGACGTCTGGCAACGCTGGTTTTGTAGCTAACGTCTCAAACGTACGTAAAACGTTTATTATCTCAAAAGCCTATTATACTGTGGCCCACTACAGCAAGTATTATGTTTGCAGTTATTATGTAGTAAATGTTTGCAGACGTTTATTGTAGGTACTTAAATTAACAATAAAAGGAGAACTCAATATCCACAGCCTTTTAATCTTTTACAGTATGGCAAATTACAAAAATAAATAATTAATCTTAATGTCACAATATTAAAATCACAGTTTCCCTTGCATGAACGGCTTGAGATACTTGTGGAAACTCTGGTTGACGGGGTCCGCGTTGAGGGGACTCTTCATCGCCTCCTCCATCAGCCGCTCGTACACGCGCCCGTCGTACGCGCCCAGCGTCGAGTTCAGAATCTGTGTTAAAAAATATTTGACGTATAAAAATAATTGATTCCCAGAAAAAAAACAACGGGTTGCACTCCAAGAGTGCCGTAGAAGTGAAAACTTGAATATTAACGTTGTGCATTTTTGATATTTTAGAATAGTTAGGGAATAATTTTGCAAGAATTGCCTTAATTATCAGTATAAAAGTACTATCATTTATGTGGTAAAATACAATATTCAGTTACAAGTACAAGTTATATTACATTCCATCATCCATGGATGCATGTGGCACGCTGTAACACAAACACACACGAACATTCGCGCAAGCGCCCTGCGCTGCCTAAACGAAACAGCAGGCGCAGTCATACATTTTCGCCGCACAGTAGAAAGAGAGGGGGATAATTCCTCTCCTACGCCGCGCCGGCGCCGGCGGTCTACTCTCCCTCCGTCTTACGAATTTTCGATCAGGTCACGTGTCCTGACGCGATTTTAACATTTTTTACCCACCACAAAAAATGTGCACAACGCCGCTAAAGAAGTTTTCACTTCAAAAACTCGTATAAGGACTTTAATATCAAATAAGTACACAATATCTTCCTACTGTCAATCAGCTACCAATCGAGGGTAAATAGAGAACGTCAAGTAGGTGACTGACCGTGTAGATCAAATTTATAAACCTTACTTAGGACGTGTACCGACTCAATAACCTTGGTTGGTGGGTGGTTGGTTGACAAGCACGTTATAGCCTTTTACATCTTCGGTTGAAACTATAAATTACACACAATATAAATTCATTTCAAAAGTATAATTTAGATAAGTTGCACTCACTTCGTCCCGAATATCGTATGCGTCAACCAATCCGACAGCATTCGGTCTTATCAGCCCTAATAACTCCTCATATCGTTGTTGTAAATTCATAATATCCTCCTCAGATATCGTTGAGTACTGAAAAATTAAAACAAAAAAATTGCAAATGCTGCAGCCGCAAAACTTCATAGTTCGAAACATAACATGATCATTAGAATATCATTAGAAATATTACATACTAGCTTTTTGCCCGCGGCTTCACTTGCGTAGACTATAGGATTTGTACGTTCGCGTAATCAACGCTTTAATGAAGATTCCTGATTGTTCTTGTTTTCTCGTATTACATATATTTTCATTCGTTTTTCTTTTTCAAACATTTTGATCAAGTAAGGTTAATCGTTTTTAGGAAATGTTTGAATTTTTTGTAGCGTTTTCAGAGTTGGTTCCATAGATGAATTACAAGCACGTACTTACACACGGCAACAATCAAGCTATACATTTCCAGTATAAGCGGATTTCGCATTGTATAGGATTTGTGTCCATTGGGAGGTCAGCCTATACTGGAAATGTATAGCTTGATGTGTAGCCGTGTGTACAACCACATACTAGTACGTAGTAGTTTATGTAGTATATACAAATGCTGTTGTATAAACTTTTGTATATTTCAAATATGGCTTTGGAACAGTATTTTCTGCTGTTTGGTTGCACCACATCCTCCAAAATGGACAAAGTGACTAGTTAGTAACTGAATTCACAGTCCTCAAAATTATATACACATGGATTAAATTACTCACCCGCATCAGATCACCAGTTTTCTGCAACGCCCAGTACATCAGATAAAGTTCTGTTAATTGATCCATCACAGCTTTAACATTAGGACTGGATGTAGCTGTTAATCTTAAAGTTTCCTTCCTGTAGGTGTCGCACATGACAGCTCTGCAGTGGGCCTGGAAAGGGCAATTACTTCACATTTGTACACAGTCCCAGAAAAATCCACTGAGAAGGGTGTTAATACCACGCTGGAAGGCTGGTAGATTCTAATGCCTTGTTATATATGAAAATGTAATATCAAAGAGGCTAGATGACAAAAAAAGTATTGAGTCAGTCTTTTACATTATCAAAAATTATTAGACACGTATTTTTTCTTTTGTCAATAAACAAAAAAAATACGAAGATATCGAGTGTTGAAGTTCCGCAGAACATCACGTTAAAGTAGATACACTTTTTACTCTAAAGTGACGTCACGAGCCCCCACTCCCGAACTTTGACTCGCCTTATCTTTGTACATTTTTAATAATTTGTTATAGAATAAAATACGTGTCAAATATTTTTTGATAATCTAACTGACGGAGTAATTAGTTTATTTTTTTATTTTTACCTAGGTATCATCCCTATTCTGTCTAGCTAGGTATATATCATTAAAAAAATACGAGAAAACCAAAGGCCACAAATTGCCAGTGGCAATTACAGATATATGTGTTTTGTTTTTTAAGGATTTTGTTTACCTCTGCAGCGTTAACCAGTTGCACGGTCGTCAGCTCCCATGCGTCCTCAAAGCAGAGTCCAGTCTTCATACGCTTTCTTATACTCATTACGCAAGCTGATATTTTTCTGTAAAAATCATTAAACTTACAAATGCTGACAGCGATTTGGATCAGCATTTCTAATTGTGAACGGTTGTTCTCTTCTTTATTATTTTAACACGCTTTTATTAGCTTCACCTGTATGTATGCATGTAATGGAATCTTCAAACGTAATTTTCATCGACTTCCAAATGTCAAATTAAACTGAAATTTTGCACACTTATCAAGTACTAAGTGAAAAGAGTGGGGCGCTTTTCCTTGAAACCCAATAGAATTTTTAAGTATTATCATTATCATGAAGAAATATCGTAAATTACAATATGAAGCGCCCCACGCCTTTTCATTCAAATATTAAACTTAATTACAAATATTGCTTACATTTAGGCCCTTACGGTAGACAAAGAATATACATTAGGTTCAATTTTATTATTATTTAACACTTTTTAATGCAGGGCTTTTCAAAGCGTGTACTTTTTAGTTTTTTTAAACTGTAATTTATGTGTTCTTTTGTTGTAAATATTTATTTACCCAGCAGCAACTTGTTGAAAAGCTGCAATTATTCCATCAGGTGTGCCGTCCCACTTGAGTTTGCTTCCTGTGAAGGCTCGTTGTAAATACGAGACAGTTGCAGTCACCTCTTTACCAGCTTCCGCTTGCTCCCAGGCTTTCACTAGGAATCTGAAATGAAAGAACCATTTTACAAAGTTCAGCGAAGATACACATCGTCAAATCGTCTGGTATTTCAAATGTCGACCGACGGCGGTTACCACTCTCCATCACATGGAACCATGGACCGTCTACATAGTAATAATGATAGCCTCGATCGCAAATACTAACTGTGATATTTTATGACGAATACAAATACTATTATAATAAATCAGTGTTACGGCCTCCTTCTGTGAATAGCCACGTCAGAAAAAGACTTTGGAATTTGTTCTCTTCTTCGTTACATAACTTAAAAAGAATGTTTATTTTTCTGAAGATTGTAGAGTATGGTCCGTATTCTAGAACTTCAATCATTGCTGGATTTTGAGTCGAGATTAAAACAATTGAAATTGGAACCTGCATCAATTTTATTAGGTTTATTTTTATGAATGGGATCTTTTGGATGATCTGAGTTTTTAATAAAGGCCTACATATATCTGCTTACCATCGCTGACTTCTTCATGGCCTGCATCCTTACCTTGCAGTCTGCAACATCAGAATTGTGTAGTCCCCTTCATAGGTCCTAGTGGCGGACACGAAGGAGTACAAGAGCGGCAAGTTGGAAGACAGCATGTATCCATGACCACCGCACGACAGTCGGCACTGTTCGATGAGAGTCGCTGAGTCTGTTGTACTGGTGGCTTTGAGGCAGCTGGATAGGGCATGGAGCTGTAATACAGATTGTACCTCCTCAATAGATCATTCAATTCAAAATATTTTGAAAGAAATCCTCCGTCTGAAAGATCATCATCATCCACCTGCAGGGGTATTTTAAAACGCTCGGATTCGATATCGGAAACGGATTCAAAAAACTACCGATGCGATTTTCCGCAATTACTATTTTAATTTCCGAATTCGAATATTTTTGATGTTTCTTTACGGAAATATCAATTCGATAGATCCAAAAATTATCGGAAATTAAAATAGCAATTGCTTAAATTCGTCTTCGGAATTTTTTGAATCCGTTTCCGATGTCGAATCCGACGTTTTAAAATAGCCCTGCTGGTCTATTCCTAATCACTTGGAGTCGGTGCAATATGTACGCTTCTTCCATTCGGCTCTTCTATCCGTCATACTATCCGTCATATTCTCAAGTGGCGACCACGTACTGGAAAGCGCCGAGCGGGACGCCCTCCTACCAGGAGGACCGACGACCTGGTCAGAGTCGCTGGGCACCGCTGGATGCAAGCAGCCCAAAACCGTTCGAAGTGGAAGGCAATGGGGGAAGCCTATGTTCAGCAGTGGACATCCATAGGGTGATATGATGATCCGTCATACTAGCATTCACTCCTTTCTTACCCACCTCACACAATCCTTTCACCGCTTTTTCGTTCAACCTCCGCTTAAATTGGGATCAGATGGCACTCGGCCATCTGACGAATACAAACCGGAAGAATGTCCAAAAAGGATCTCTTTCCAGATCAGTCAGTTAAAAATAAAATAGCCTTTCCTATCTGCATGAGGAGTCATATGTCTAGAGCTAACTAAACTGAGTTTTCACTAGTCCATACCTCTGGTAAGCTGTCATTGTTGCCATCGCGCATAGCAGCCAGCACAGTGGTGAACGTGCTCCACAACCAGTCGCTTGTCAGTTGCAGCGCATGCGCAGTGGCTATGCAGATGAACAGCTTGTGTTGCTGAGTTAAATAGTCCAGGATCTGTGGCTCTGGTTGGCTAGAAAAGAAATCAGTTTCATATATTATCGAGATGAATTATAGGGCAGGAGCCCCGGTTTTGGCCAGTACCCCAGTTGTGGCCACTTGCAATTTTGAAAGTTAATAAATAAGGCGTTGAAGCCTGACTCGTTTATTGTCTATTGTAAATTAAATTTTTGATTATTATCGCTTTTGACGAGGAACAGTAGCGGCGCCGTAAGTGTTATAGTAACTTTTTTGTGACAATGGCACTGATTCTGTTGTTCACAACTAAACTAATTTTAATGTCACTAAGTCTCTTTCTAACAAATAACATAAGAAAAGGATGTAAGAAATTTAGTCCTGTCTAATTAGTCCAATGCTTGTTTTCAATATAATTTTAGTCGCCATCTATCGCGGTTACGCCTAAATACACGGAAAATAAGACGGCAAAGATTCAAAATCAAAATCAAAATCATAAAGTCATTTATTCAGTTTAGGCCCTAGTAAGGCACTTATGAACATTAAATTGGTACATACAGTTGAATTTACCACCGGTTCGGAATACACTTTGATTAATTTGACAACATAAAATATGTTCTATCCTTTTTCAATCATGTTCGTAAGAAAGAGATGAGATGTGACTAAAATTAGTTTAGTGCGATTTACAACAGAATCGGCACCAATGTAAAAGCAAAAGTAATAATTGCTCTTAATTTCTTAACATACGCCATTGGCCCTGATTCTGTTGTTCACAACTAAACTAATTTTAATGTCACTATGTCTCTTTCTAACAAAGAACATAAGAAAAGGATGTAAGAAATTTAGTTCTGTCAAATTAGTCCAATGCTTGTTTTCAATGTAAATTTAGTCGCCATCTATCGCTGTTACGCCTAAATACACGCAAAATAAGACGGCAAAGATTAATTTGACAACTTAAAATATGTTCTATCCTTTTTCAATCATGGTCGTAAGAAAGAAATGAGATGTAACTAAAATTAGTTTAGTGCGATTTACAACAGAATCGGCACCATTAGCGACCCTTGGTAATTAATCGATAAATATTTTGCTCAAATTTTTATTTGTTGCGTGGATTCTTATTGAAGGATACTAAATGAATGTCTAGGAACTTGATTCTGATATTATTTTGATAGTCAATGAATTCCTCTGTCTGGAAACAGGTGGTAATAGGTGGCCACAACTGGATCAATAGTGATTTTACACCTTTCATCTTTAAAAAATTATAATAAATAAAATATGTGTCTCTCGATATGCTTCTACAAAACCTAAAAGATAAATAATTAAACTGCTTTATTAATATAACTAAACAACACGATACTAATTTTTGAATTAAAGGCGATTATTTTTACATAAAAAAATCCTTAAAATGGTCACAATCGGGGCTCTTGCCCTATATAAATACAGCAGTAGGTACTTGGCAACAGATTTTAAATATGAGGATGTTCGCTTCCTTGCTCGCTCTATAGTACCCTACCACTGTAGCATGGTTTTCATAGGATGTTTTCCTTCACCTCTCAAGCACATTATAGGATTCGAAACTTCGAATTTCGCCACGGTATATAACGTAACTAACTAGATAACTTCTCCGCATAGTTCTGGATCAGGATTAGTAGTCAAGAAACTGCAGAATATGAGGCAGTAGAATATACGTACTCTGGTCTTGGCTGAGACTGCCTGCGCACGGCAGAATATCGGACAGCAATGGTGATAGCCTTCGCCAAGTTGAAGGCCACTTCGCTCACCAGCACCACTCGAACAAACACCATCGTACCATAGGTCAGCTTCCCGTGTCTGTCTACTTTGACATATGTGCCGTCCTAAAACGAAATATTTAAATGAAGAAAAGTGACGCAAAAGATTGGTGATGGTGTTTAGTATTTTTAGTCCTAGCTATTTTGATTAGCAAAGTGTAAGTAGATTTAATAACTAGAAAAGTGAAAGGTTGAATGGAAAAGTCAAGAGAGGAAGATCGAGCCTAGGCGAACATAATAATAAAGTCCTTTATTCAGACAACAGTGAATGATAAAATACTTTTATATTAATCTATTTAGTTCAGATTTCCGTAAAGTTCCCTCTTCCACCACTGTATATCCTGTGCTCGTCTTGCCCGGGTTTCACCCGCCATCTTCCTGACTTCACCATTATAAATAAACGTCGACCAAACAAGGGTATACCCATTGAATTGTGTAATAATTCAATGGGTATACCTACTTATTATTTGGTCGAACACATACGCGAAAACTTATTATTGTAGACGAAGCAAATCTGATGTATCAAGTTGATTTACCATTATAAAGCTTACCTTCAAAACCTGATTATTCTTCATCATCATATTGTCTCGAGGAATCCTGTAATGATCGAACCCAATAAAGCCATTGTCGGCTGTGTTGAACCCCATCTTCGGTCCTATTTCTCCCACATGGATACCAGGGAGAGGCATATGGGTTTCAAGATCTCGGATTTGAACAATGAAGGGATGGACTCCGTGACACACTCCTTTGGTATAAAGTTGAGCCACCACTATGCAGTGGTTTACCGTCTTGCCAACTGAAAGAAAATAACCGGTAGTTAGTTCAGTTTCAAATTAAGATACATTAAGGCGCTGTGGGCTCACAGTCAGCAAAAATGTGTTGCTATGATTCGGTTTTATGTAAAGAAAATTACATATTTTTAGTTTGGAAAAAATATATATGAGTGTTGACAATACTTCCTAAGGTCCGGCGAGCTCCAAAACACGATTTAAATAATTTAGCTCGATAGAAAAAAATCGCCAATGTACCCTCTTTTTTTGCTTTTATCGCGTTTTATGGCTATAATAAACAGTATTTTCAGAAGACAAAGATACGACAATAATAATCATAATATGATCTAACCAGGAGGGGGCCCCGCTGAGTCCTGATCGAGTGGTTGTGGTTGGACGGCGCCTTAAAAATGTTTTCACTTCCCGTGCCAACACAGCGACTCCTGAAAACCCCTCTGGAAACCCGATTCCAATATTTGCAGGGTTGACAACGCGCATATGTGGTGGTTTAATACAAGAGGCTAGCCTTATTACTTGTTTATTAGTAGTATAAAATAGACTTACGTCCACCAGCCCACCACTTGTAAGAAGATAGTGTAGGAGTGTGAAGGATGAACTCTTCAGTCTCGGGGTCATAGGTAGCGGTGGTTTCCAAACCTCTGATGAAGGTGCCATGGCCAAGCTCCGTCTGTTATAATTACATAAAAGCATAAAGGCACACCCTTATTCCGCCCACAGTTTTGAACTCGCTTCATTAGGGATGACTACGTTAAAAAAAATAGTTAAACAGCATTCAATCATTTTTGTAAATGAAATGATTTACGGATCAGGTAAGCCGCTTTTCAAACACGATGGCGAAAAATAACCATAGCTTTTATGGCACCAATCGATAGGGATCACTGTGATGATTATAAGAGGATGAGATCCATAGAGATAAGAAAATCACCTGAGCATAAGTCCCCATGATCTCCAAGTTGAGGGCTCTAGGCAGCCACTCTGACTGCTGCTCCGGAGTGCACTGGCCAATGATGGTGGGCACGAACATACCCAAGTGTAACATGAATGGAGATATCTCTTTGAAGAAGGCATCTGCTGTTCGACGTATAGCTGGCGAAGAACTGAAAGACTTTACTTAATTTATCATATAAAATTTTATTGAGACGTCTTATATTAATATTTTCCTTAGAACACTGATTCAGAACTTACGCCTGCCGGCGGTAATAAATGCATCAGGCACAGAAGTTTATACAGAAATGTACGCGCGCCTAAAATGTCAACAGTACACAGCAATGGATTAGTAGCTGTAATCCATCTACCAATTATACTAGTAGTAAGTAAAATAATGTCGTCTGTTATTTTATGATTCAGTCGAATATTTAAATTATATTTAAATAAACAGCCCAAGTTGTTAAAGTCGCATTACTATGTACCGCTTTCAAATGTCAAGCAAAGGTCACTATTTTGTGTCCATAGCGGTAAAACGGAAGTGAATTCAAGAATAAACTTGCTAAATTCTAAATATTCATGCAAAAACATACCCAAGTGCTTCCAATCCAGTCAGTTCAATCAATTCTTCATTCAAAATCTTACTGTAAATAGCCGATTTTCTTACGGCATTTTCATATCTCTCTTTGGGGCCCATACATTCTTCTGGTATCAAGTCTTTTGAAGCTCCTCCATTGAGGGCTATGTTTTCTGTGGAAGATTAAATTCATGTTGACAATGATTGATTTCACCAATTTTATGTTAATAAAACACTATAAGTTCACGTGTAATTTTCATGATTTTATTATATACCTTTATTTCAGTAACATTGTGATTCTAAAAAGTCCTTGTAAATACGAGTATATGAGTATTGTATACCTAACAAATAATTAATTCGCCCAATTGTTTCTTTAAAAATAAATCGTCATTGACCAGTTAACCCCGTTAATATTGTTAATTTGGTTTATTTCAAGTGATCCTTGCCTACATTTGACCACAAGAAACCAATCAGACTATCTCACTTTATAATGTGGGCTTAAAGCATACCTACCTATACTTCTATGACACTCAATGTTTTCTGCATCCTATTTTTGACGCCAAAATTATCGACTGTTAGCGAAAACATAAATGTGCTGTCAGCTCTATGTTTATTTATGTTCATTTACATTCGCTGCTTATTTCTTTCGTTAGTCTCTATATCATATACCTATTACCTAGCTAGATAATGGTATCAATAAAATATTCAATCTCATCATAGGTTACTTCAACATTTTACTGTCTAAAAATAGGTTTTATATTTTTACCTGTACGAGATAATCGTTTACCACTCATAAACATTTCAACAACTTACCAATTTTCTTCCTTTGTAAAGTTTTTTGCTTGCCGCCATCAATAATGTTAGTAACTTCCTGAATATCAAAGTTACATTTCAATCTTTCTCTTGCAAGATCTTCATTCACTTCTCCTGAATCTTTAACTATATCCATTTTTACGTTTATTTCTATCCTTAAAGTTTAATCACCAAACAACACAATATGTTTTCAAGACAGCGCGAGACTACTGGATCAAAAATTACAGCTTGAGTTCAATGTTCCATTGCTATTGTGTAGTGTTCACTCAAACTGACCAATATGCAAATATACAATTCGTCTGTATTAGTATTGCATCGCTCGTCACATGCGCATACGGCGTTAATCTCTTGTGTATCTTTTATTGCAGCCGCATTTATAGTTGCAATTTTATCTTCTAGGATATACCTAGTAGATTAGATAGAGTTGCATATAGTTACATAATTAGGTATTAATGCACCAACGATGCTATCGCTCGACTATGATTTAACGTTTATCTTATCGTATGCATAAGCGGCTGAACGGATTTGGATGAAAGGCACACTTACAGGATATGTACTGGATTAAAACTTGAGTTACTTTTTAACCTGGTAAAACTAAAGATCCGAGTCTTATAACTTCTAATATGTCTTGGAAAATTATATTGGTGTGTTTAGTGGACAGTTTTTTAGATTGGGATCAAGCTTGAATTTGTACTGCATTCTTAGTTTTCTAACGTGGGAATCTTGGAACATTATAATCACGTCAGACTAGTTTTTTAGTCCGATGTATGCCATCAGTAGGTAACTAGGTAATCACTATTTATATCTCAAAACGTAGTGCATGTTGTTTTACGAAAAAAATATGTTTCTAAACAAGTCTGTTACTATCTGTGCATTGTCCATAAATTTGAGTTGTGTTAGTAGTTTCTTCGTTTTTTTTTTACTTGATAAATACCTACCTATATTATCCCGGGTACATACACGCTATGTTATAATTTGCTTAAATAGCATAGTTTCATCAAAATTTTATGTTCTGGCGATTTATACAGCATTATACTTTATTTTGTGATAAGTTTAAGTGCAGTGTACGTTTACACTGCACTTTAATCTTTTAATCTGCTTTTACAAATTGCTATCATATGAATTAGCTGAAGTGTAGAAGCTATATAACTATGATTACCTATATTATGTAGGTATTTTGTAGTGTTCTATATTAGGTATTATTATTACGCAGCAGGCACGCGTGGTGGGGTATCTGCCCATTGCTGAGCACAGGCCTCCTTTCACCCTGATATGTGAAAGGACATTTATAGGCTGATGATGATGATGATGTAGTATTCGGGAATCTGAGGAACAACCAGTCCGATATTTTTTTAGAAAGGTTATTACTTATAACATTCCTAAATAAAAACCGAATTATAACCTTCTTAAAAAAACGGTTATGGCTAATGGGCCATACGCTTTATAACATCACGGATGAATCCGCGGGTCACAGCTAGTCTATTATATAAAGCAATCATAAAGCAGCTAGATACTTATGTCCGAAGTTTGCAGTGTAAAATCCTAACTAATATTATAAATGCAAAAGTGAGTTTGTTTGTTACGCCTTCATGCCTCAACCACTCAACGGATCATCATGAAATTTGGCTTGCAGATAGATATAGTATGGAGAAGGACATCGATTGTGATCCCGCGAACGCGAGTGAAACAGCGCGATACAGCTAGTAATAAATAAAATACGAATGAAATATCCTCCTTTATTTTCAGACTAAAACGCTTTAGTCTTAACCTGTCAATAGTCATAGTAATAACAAATTGTGTGAATCTAGTAGTTTCCCTTTAGTTTCAATTTTTATTTTTAATGTAGACTCAAGTAAGTTAAGGAGTCGTGTGGCGGGTCGCTCACTTCTCTCCAATATGGCGAGGATGGCGATGACTGCCACACGCGTCATACTTGTGAACTTGTTGTGGGGGCTGCTCTGCATTTACTTATTCAGTCTACTTCTTTGTAGTTTTGCCGCCGCGCTGTGGCACGCAATTTGTTGGCAGTGCGATTAGAATGTAAATATTATGTTATGAGTCTAAGCTTGTTTTGAAAAGAGTAATTGCTGAGTTTATTGCCGGCTCTTCTCAGCAAATGCAACCTTCCGAACCGGTATTAGAATCAGACTTTTCATAAGTGCCTGCGAAAGTAGGATACAACGCTTGTACAACGGACAGTGTTCTATAGAATTGTTTAAGCTGATGCCCATAGCTACCTTCCACCATCGGAACTCTCACCATCGAAGGGGAGTCCATCCTCACACATTGAAACCAGAATTGTTTCGTACTGTACGGGCTGAAAGGAGCTTCCTTCCGTAGACGCTCGGACTGTGGAATGAGTTCCCTGCCGTGGTTTTCATGGAGTACAGCGTGGGGTTCTTCAAAAAGGGTGTGAAGAGATTTCTGCAGGGTCGGCAACGCGTGAGTGATAACCCTGGTGTTGCAAGCGTTCATAGGCTACGGTAACCGCTTACCACCAGGCGGGCCGTATGCTTATATGCCACCTAAATGGTATAAAAGAAGGTCTATTTGAATAAATGATTTTGAAATAGGTAACACACTGATAGGACCGCGACATATATAAGTATATAATTCTCAGCTAAATATAATTTATTCGCCAATTTAAAATCATCTTAGGCCCAGTTTCAATAATTTACGGACCAGTATCGGTTAAGATTTATTAAAATTATGACTCTTATATCTTTAGTAATAATGAAGCAAATACCTCAAAGTTTGCATAGCAGACACTCCCATATGGAAGTAGCTATCACAGGTAAAATTAGCTTACGAAATGATCTTTTTTTTTTACTGTTTATAGACCTGTGTTTGACCGCAATCTCACCATGGTAAGTGATGATGTGGCCGAAGGTGGTAAGCAGACAAAGCCTAGAAGCTTACGAAATGATCTATATGCCCAGTTTGGCACTAAAAACCTACCATTGGTAAGCAAAACGATTCGTTTTTGTTTATTGAAACCGGGCATATGACTGCGCCTAATGTGGCATCAGTATACGACACTTTAAGGGGATATTATAGTGTCCCAAGAAGAAATGTCAATCGGAAGTCCAGAGGTAGAGCATTGTAAGAGCAACCCGAATTGGCTTAAAAATATGAAAAATTGTCATAACTCGAAAGCTGAAAAAAATCGCGGAACATACATGGGAGTTATTCGGGTCGGGTACCTCTAAAGTTGTTCTATCTCTTGAATTCCGATACTACACTACTTCTACGGACACTGTATAATATCCCCCTTTTTTTTCGTTGTTTTTTTATTTTTATTGATCCCTGGCTACAATTCGATCCTTGGACTTTTTGGATTAACTTCTGAAACATGACAATCGCCGATATTCATAATAATACTAAGTGTCAAGATTGTATAAATTTTATTTTCGTGTTATACTTACAATATTTTTATATGCTCAAAAAATAACAAATCGATAGTCATAGAACTTATATCACATTTATTTTACAAAAATATATTATATATAATATTTTAATCATTGCTCAAAATCCTTAAAACTATTTGGAATAACATTATCACAGCTTTGATTTTTGCATGAACGGCTTGAGGTACTTGTGGAAACTCTGGTTGACGGGGTCCGCGTTGAGGGGACTCTTCATCGCCTCCTCCATCAGCCGCTCGTACACGCGCCCGTCGTACGCGCCCAGCGTCGAGTTCAAAATCTACATATAACATGAAAATAATAAGGAATCCCAAATTAGGTAAGCCGTAAGCCGTTAAACTACCTCTACACAATCCCTCGCTACCACTTCGCTACGCATCTCTGGTGAACAGCCACCATTGATCCTACAATGAGCTTGAGCTTTCGGTGAAAGAAAACATCGTGAGGAAACCATAGCACGGTGGTAGGGTACTTTGTAGTACCCGCCTGGCTGGCTAGTCAAGTTGAAAATCTGTCGCCAAGCACCTTTCGGTGTGTTCCGATAGCTGCACTTGAGAGCCAGTTCCTTCTAGGCTTTGTGTGCTTACCACCTTCGGCCGCATCATCACATACCATGGTGAGATTGCAGTCAAACACAGGCCTATAAACAGTAACAAAAAAAAAAAAAAATTTTTTTTGGGTTTTTGGGGATAGGGATAGGGTCCAACACATTGTAGTAAGTGTATTCCGAACCGGTGGTAAATTCAACTGTATGTACCAATGTAACGTTCATAAGTGCCTTACTAGGGCCTAAACTGAATAAATGACTTTTTGATTTTGATTTTCATTATAAATGCGAAAATGTGTTTGTTAGTTTGTCCTTTTTTCACTCTGCAACGGAGCAACGGAAGCATTGCATGGTGGTTTAATTTTTAACACTACCGTAAAAGGGGGTTAAAATTCGACCCCCATCTAATCTATACTAATATATTATAATAAAGCAGAAGAGTTTCTTTTGTTTGTTTAAACGCGCTAATCTCTGGAACTGCTAGACGAATTCGAAAAATTCTTTCGCTAATAGGAAGCTACATTATCCCCAAGTATTATAGGCTTTTTATCTTGGGAACGCGTGTGCAACCGCGGGAGACAGCTAGTATTTAATAAATATGAAATTACATATCCAAACTTAGGAGGCGGATCAATGATATGGTTTATAGAAACATTTTAAAGGCATCAAGATTTATAAGTAGAGATGCTTCTAAGTAAGTGTTTACCTCATCTCTTATGTCGAATCCATCTACCAGGGAAACTGCATTGGGTCTGATTAACGCTAATAATTGCTCATATCTTTGCTGTAGTTTCGTAATGTCGTCCTTTGAGATCGTCGAATACTGCAACAATACATAAATCAGTCATGATAAAGTTTAGATTGGAATACCTAAAATTCCCCGATAATATTAAAGCATCATCTAAAATATTACTCCACTAATTGTATTTATTGTTTAAGGCTGGATTTCGAAATGTCCAAAAGCTTACATAGAATAACGAAATCATAAGATAAGACCAAATACTTCATCGTCAATGTGATGAAATTATATTCATTAGTACAGTTATGGACCATTTGAATCCAGCTAGGTACTCAAAGAATAAATATGTACCATTAAAAGATCTCCTCGTTTCTCCAACGCCCAGAAGATCATGTACAGCTCTACTAGCTGCTGTAACACTTGTGCTAAATTTCTTGATATGGTTGCAGATATGCGCTGGATTTCCTTCCATGATACCTCACAGAGTATGGCGCGACAGTGAGCCTGTGGAAAAATACATAATTGTATGTAAGTATGTACATTCTACTGTCACACTTTACAGTCAAAGTGTGCAAAGTGTTCTAAATTAGCATATCTCGTATTATCGTACATACCTCACTAGCATTAACGAGTTGTACTGAAGCTAAATTCCAAGCATCTTCGTAATCCATTCCTCTAGCTTCATGACCCTGAAGAGTATCGTATGCAGCCTTTGTTTTTCTAAAATATAATATAATTTAATTAAATACATGAAAATTGTGAGACTAATGGATGAATGATCAAATAAACTCACCCAGCAGCGACAGCTTGGAAACCTCTGATGATCCCTTCAGGTGTGTTCGCCCATTTGACTGAACCATTGTCATTGACTAGATATGCTACGGTTGGTGTCATCACTTTTCCTACTTTAGCTTGTTTCCATGCCTTAACAAGGTACCTAAAAAAAGGTTTATTACTAACCCCCTTATTCATAATAAAGTAAGCAATCGTTGATTAGCTAAAATTCCGAAGTCTTTATCTGACACTTGACATTTGGTGATCGAAAGAGTGAGACGGGGTCACTATTACACTGATTTAGTTAAAAAGCGATTATGAATAAGGGGTTAGTCTTCATGTCTCATCCTCTGGGATAATTGTCGGATGGTATAACTATATTACTTCTTATATTTCTTATGAGTTAGAGCGAGCTGTTTCATCTTTTGTCATATTATAAAATTCTTCTGTCTTATTAGACTTAAGAACAGGGGTCCAAGTCTGCTATTACAATTGTGTTCTAGAATGGCACCATAATGACTCCATTATAAACATTTATTCACTCCCACATAAAACAAAGAACATTTTTTTATTTGTTACTAGGCAGGTACATTTAACTGTGTACCTGACGGATATATGACGCTATTGTATTACTACCAAAACTTTTAAATGTCACAATTTTGACACCACTGAAAGTTCATTGGAACACAATTTTAATAGCAGACTTAGGCCCCAGGTAACGTTATTGAAACGTAACGGTGAACATCTTGACGTATACAAATTATTAGCTTAACTCACTTCACTACCAAATGCAAGTAATCCCTCCAATCGAGGCAGGTAATTAACGAAGTCTAAAGAAGGTAAATACTGAATAAGGTAAAGAATACTGAGTAAGGTAAAAAAGACTAAAGAAAGTAAAAAATACTAAATGAGGTAAAAAAAGACAGAATGAGGTAAAAAATATCAAATAAGGTCAGTCTTAACTGAAGAAGATAAAGTAGACTTACCTAGCAGTCTGCAGCATGAGCACGGTAAACTCCCCCTCATAAGTGATGGTGGCGGTGACAATGCCGTTGATAACGGGCAGGTTGGAGGAGGCCATGTACCCGTGCCCGCCGCACGCCAGCCGGCACTCCGCCACAAGCGCGCTGCTGTCGCGACTGCAAACTGCTTTCAGACAGCAAGCTAGAGCGTGCAGCTACAACAGATTATGCAACTTAGCAAACTGAAACACTAATGCCCGATTCCTATTATTTACGGACGTTATTGTACTTTCTTCTTCTTCTTTGTTCGTCCTTGTTCCCTTATTTGAGGTCGGGTCTCCTCACTCTTTTGCGCCAGGACATTCTGTCCCGGGTTTTCGGCTCTGGCGATTGGGCTCTACTGAGGTCTCTCTTGATATAAAACCACCAGTTCGATGGCGGGCGGCCTCTACCTCTCTTCTGTTCCGGCAGATTTAGTGCAATTTGTACTACAGGTCTTCGCTGCGTCGTTTTACATGTCCATAGCATCTGAGGCGGTTTTAATTGTATCTATAATTGGTGCTACTTTGAAGCTGTCTGGAATGTATTCATTCCGCACTCTGTCAAGCCTAGTAACACCTGCTGCCCACCTCAGCATTTTCATTTCATTGACATGTATGTTTTTCTCATGCGTTTTCTTAGCTGTCCAACATTCTGATCCATATAATAGCGCCGGACGGACTGCGGTCTTATAAACTTTGCCCTTAGTTTTATGGGAATACGTGGATCACACAACACTCCTTTAAGCGACCGCCAGCGAACGGACGTTATTGTATCTTTACCAATAATGAAGCAAAGAACTCATAGCTTTGCATAGTAGTCCCATATGGTAGTAGCTATCACAGGTAAAATTAGCTTACGAATCTATTTATTGGTAAGCAAAACGATTTGTTTTTGTTTATAGGAACCGAGCATAAATGAAGAAACTGGTTCAGCTGTCGGAACACACCGATTGGTGTTTGGCGACAGATTTTCAACAACTCTACTACTGTACTATGGTTCCCTCACGATGTTTTCCTTCACCGAAAGCTCTTTGTAGTATTCGAAACCGAGACTTTCGTCTCGGCATCCGTAAATTCAAATATGTAGGATCAATTAATACGCATGGGTTCCGTAATTTTAATTATTCCTACTATGGTAAATAATGGCCCTGATTCTGTTGTTTACAACTCAACTAATTTTAGTCTCACTATGTCTCTTTCCAACAAAGAACATCAGAAAAGGATGTAAGAAATTTAGTCCTGTCAAAGTTCAATGCTTGTTTTCAATATAAATTTAGTCGCCATCTATCAGGGTTACGTCTAAATACCCCCAGTTACTCCAAATGAAGGCAAAGGCTAATTTGACAGCTTTAACTATGTTCTATCTTTTCAATAATGTTCGCAAGAAAGAGATGTAATGTAACTAAAATTAGTTAAGTGCGATTTACAACAGAATCGGCACCACTGTCTTCTAAAATTACCTCAGGCATCTGATCCATATTCCCTTTACCGATGTCGCTGTTGACTTTGGAGTAAGTGTCCCAGAGCCACAAGCCGGTCATCCTGTACACGTGAGAGGTGGATATCGCGATAAACAACTTGTGCTGTTGCGTTACGTAGTCTATGATTTGTGGCTCCGGTTGTCTGGGGATAAAGACATAACAATTATGAGCTAGTAATGCTGATTCAGATGATCAGAACCATCTTAGTACTTTATGAATGGAAATTCCGTAGGAAATACTTGATGGAAAAATCGCTTACTATGCATTGTTGGAAGTTGCTTAGGATTTGTTAAACATTTAAAAATTTTCAAATTGTCCAAAGAATATTAGAAAACCTTGTGGCGATTCTCGCCGGTTCTTCTAATTTTGTGGTTGACTTACGAATCCGTGGTAACTTCAGTAGCTTTGACCTTCATAAGTGCATACTTAGGGCTTTTACTGAATTTTAACAAATAATACATTTATATCGAGTGTCTATAATATCGTATAAATTTCATTTTTGAGGTTTTTTGAAGAACCCCATTCTGTACTCCATTGGGAAAACCACGGCGGGGAGCTCATCCACAATCAGAGCGTCCGCGGAAGGTAGCTCCTGTGAGACCGCACAGTTCGAAACAAATTCTAGTTTCAATGTGTGAGGAAGGACTCCCCGTCGATGGCGAGAGTTGCGGTGGTAGAAGGTAGCCGTGGGCATCATCTTAAACAATTCTACAGAACACGGTCCGCTGTACATGCGGTAGAACACACATAAGGAGGCAACGTCTCTCCTCAGACTGAGGGGCTCTAAGCCGTTCGTGAGCTCGGGATCGTCGACAATTCTAGCGGCACGTATGAAAACGCAAAATGGAAGAATAACAGTATTTCTTTTCAGAACAACTTACCCTGGCTTTGGTTGTGACTGGTGCCTCACAGCAGAATACCTGACCGCTATCGTAGCTGCCCTGGACAGTTCGTAAGCTAAATCTGTTAAGATCATCACTCTTACGAACACCATCGTGCCGTATGCTGCCTTATCATTTTTTGACTTGACGTAGGTCCCATCCTGTGAAAATCGTACATGGACTTTACTACAGATATGTTCAAGTCATCAACCCCACGTGTTTAAATAACAACATATAATCTCATTATCGTTATCACAATAATAAAGATGGATAAATGTACGATAATAATTTATTGATTCGGTCCTAATGAAAGCAACCGTTGTATAACTTCTACGGATATTAGATTGCTGAAGCTACTCGTTAATTGGATTAAATGTAAATTGTTTCTTCAAATTTACCTTTAAAACTTGGGCATTCTTCATAAACATGTTTTTCCTCGGTATTCTGAAATTATCGAAACGAAGGAAGCCGTTATTCGCTGTCTGGAAACCAAGTTTCGGTCCAATTTCTCCAACTTTGATACCGGGTAGAGGTATATGAGTTTCTCTATCTCGGATTTGCACGAAAAATGGATGTACACCGTGACATTCACCTTTTGTGTATAGTTGAGCAACTACTATACAATGATTTGCCGTGTGTGCCACTGGAAATAAAAGTAGTTATCATGAGAATTATTTACTAAGACATAGCTTTTAGTTTTCGGCTTTTCGGCAATAGATGACTTGTTCTTTCTAAATCTTATTATCAATCTATGATCAGCCCTATTCAGTCCACTAGCATAACATTATTTTTAATCGCACGAACTGACATATCCGCGATAGAATCTAGCCAGTAGCCAACTAGCACTCTTAGAAAGCCCTGAGCCTATCTTTCATCAGCCTCAATTTCATCAGGGTTTAGTATTCAGAGGAGGTAGTTGGACATTTAACTTACATCCTCCTGGCCACCACTTGTAAGACGTCAGTGTTGGACTGTGAATTATAAACTCCTCAGTGTCAGCATCGTATGTAGACGTCGTTTCTAATCCTCTGATGAATGTGCCATGGCCGAGTTCAGTCTGTAAACATAAATATCTATTAAAATAAATTTTCCCCACGGTTAAGAATGTTGTCGAGTCACAGATGAAGCCACTTAGGCCAAAGAAGATTCCACCGATTCAGAAATCAGCCTTAAATTCAAGAGAAATGGCCATCAATGTCTTTAAGTGTACCTAGTCTTAAATTAGTATGATTATAATAGTAGATTGTTCACCAAGGGTTGCATGCAAGGCACATTTTATCACACTAACGGTCTTACTACAAAAAACTTACGCATCAGTTGAACACGTGTTTATAAAATTCCTTACTACAAAACAGTGTTTACCGGTTGTTTTGAGCTAAACACGCCTTAGACATGGTTTAGAATTTAAACACACGCGGAGGGTTGTTTAGCAGATGTTTAACAACACTTTGCTATGAAATTTCTCATCGTAACCTTAGAACTTTCCATTATGTTATTGAATTTGATTTAAAATATGGATATTTTTGATATAATTGATTTTATGGTCCTATTGATATGTACGATTTTGATAGCGCTGGAGAAATAAATTAAACCATTCACGATCTATTCGAAAATAATACTAACATCAAATTAAAAAAAAAAATGATTCAGTGAACATAATAATCCACATACTATATACGTTGGTTTACGTAAATAAGTTATCATTGTTATTAAAAGAGTTTTTTTTTATCCATAGCCATCCAACACTACGCCGCCGCACGGTAATTTAAAATATTACTTATTAGAAATAGAAGCTAAGATATACCGAGATACATTTTTAAAATAACTATCATGAAATATTTTATCTACAAGAAAGCGTTTTTGCCGTTACCCAAAAAAAATAACAATGGCGCTTGGTCCTTGGACCCTAGTACCTATGCATAACAGTATCCGTTGACCATTCATAACATTCCTTATCACACAATTATTTTTGTGGGAACATAATCATAGAGATTTTTGAGAACATGTCCTTGTTTCGAAAACTTTTAATTTACACAAGTAACTTCATCAATAAATTGTATTGTATCTAGTAACACCGAGCGCAAATGTCAAAATATGCGCCTAATAAAATGAACGCTCCATTGCATACAACTGATACAACACGCATACAACTTTGTGTTTGAATAAAAAAAAATTTTAAACATCTTAAATTAGTAATAATTTTATGTTTTATTAAAAAAACAAATTGTTTAATTAATTTGACTTAAGAATAGCATAAAATCCCACAAAATACTCAAATAATATTGATAATTTATTAAAATATCTGCGTGTTTAGGAACGCGTAGGAACGAATGACTGAATGACTTTCGATTTTGCTCACATTGTAAACGTTATATCATGTTTAACTAAACATCAACTAGACACAGTTTTGTAGTAAAGAAACTTAGACACGGTTTTAACCAATGTCTAAGCCTTAAAACACTGTCTATTTAAACAAGTGTTGAAACTGTGTTTAGTTCATCTTTTGTAGTAAGACCGTAGATGTTTTGGCATTCGATCGCCGTGAGAGCGCCAATATTTCGAGTATGAAATTGGTAACTTTCACCCGAGTTAAACACTCTCCTTTTCATTTCGAGTGTGAGGAAAGTAACGAAAGCAAAATATCCAAAAAAATGGGGCTGTATCAAAGTGTGCTGGTTATATAGGTTTCTGGCATTGTTCGTTATTGTTAAATACAGTATACTTAGTCTTTGGTTTAATTACTTTAAAATTGTTATAAGCTTACTTGCCTTTTGTCCTTTTTTGACGTCGGATATCAAAGAAGGACGTAACACAAGTAAAGTTATGATCATACCCCCTTACTCATAAAACGTTATTTAACTAATAAGTTGATTAAGTGGTCACCTAAATAACAGCAAATTTTTAGACAGTGACAGCAAGGTGACGTCATTTATTCAGTAGATTTAGTTAAATAGCGTTTATGAGTAAGGCCGATAATATTTTAAGAGATGGTGGTTGGCCCTCTGGGTTCGAAAAGTATCACTTTCAACCCGCTTGTGTATGAGGAATGAAAATTGAAATCTAAGTTGCCTGGAAGAAATCGCTTCAGCGACAAGGCCGCCTGAATTGTTTGCACTTTTTATTTTACTTTATTGTCTGTTTTTTGTGTAAATAATAAAGAATTTTGTATTGTATTGAATTTCTTCACCTGTGCATAAGTGCCAATGATCTCCATGGACATTGCCATCGGCAGCCACTCCTGCATCTGCTCCGGGGAGGACTGGTTGAAGATCGTCGGCACGAACATGCCCAGGTGCAACATGAACGGGGATACATCTTTCACTATTCCCATTTGTACCTTATACTTGTTCGATGGGCTGAGAAATACAAAGATGTTTTAAGATTTCATGAAGAAATTACTGTAACTGTTGTTAATGAGTTATCTTTTAGTTAGGTTAATAAATGATGAGGTATTAGGTTGATCGTTTAATAACGACGACGATTGTCGACATTCATCTTGTATAGGGCGGCTGGCGGGCCGTATGATAGTTTGCCACATACGTGGTATAAAATAAAGAAATAACTTTTCTCTCTATTTGGTTCCTTACCTGAATGCTTCCTGAAATGATGACTGACTTCTTGCAGCTTGTTTCAACATAATCTCCATTAGAATACACACTTTTCTGATTGAGTTCTCGTACCGTTCTTTATGGCTCAAATATTCTTCAGGTACATCGTCTCTTAGTTCTTTAACACTGAGAACCATTTCCTCTGCAAATATATTTAGTTACTCTTATAATGGGGTTAAATCAGCAAGAAAGGATTCTTAATTTTTTATTTTTTTAGTATTACACATGCCTTTACCATAAGCTTGTGATTGTCAATTTCATGAAGCACTCGAATCCTATAAAATAACTGATTCTCAAATTCATCTGTAAGAACAAACTTGGCGCTTGGCGCCAGATATGATGTTTCCTCAGAAGGCTTTCCTTCACCAAAAGCTGTATACATGATCTTCAGGGCATGCGACGTCTCTACCACAGAGTCTCGCCTGATATATATTTTGCTATATAATTTGTGGAAGTCAATGGGGGAGGCCTTTGTACAGCAGTGAACATCCATAGGCTGATATGATGATGATGATATAATTTTCAGTGGCGTAGCTTGCCCTAGACGGGCCCTGTACCTATATCAAAGTTTACTCGGAGGCCTTCTCGGCGAAGCCCAAATGGAGGGTAAAGATTTTTACAAATGTTTGCTTATATACGTTCGGAGCCCCTGTCAGGCATGATACCTACGTTTGCTTTTGACCAACCAAACAAGCAGGAGGTAGAAGTCTAGTATATTTGCATAGCTGTGAAGTGTACAGAGTTACCGTCCAGTTCATAATAATGCCTACTTATAGACTTGCGCCTAAGTTAACAGCTTCTCTACAGTTTGCGTCCTCTTTGTGTTACAATACATTTGAAAAAAAAAATGTCTGCATATGTCTGAGATCCTTACCAATTTTCTTTCTCTCCACAGTATTCTCTTCCCCTTGATCAATTAGATGGATCAGTTCTTTAAGGTTGAAGGTGCATTTCTGCCTCTCTCGCACCAGATCCTCATTCACTTTGTTCTCGCCGCCCATTTTTACAACACACGTCTATACTGTAAGGGTTGAATACATGTAATGACATAATATCTCATTATTTATGTTATCTCTTTAGTTATAAAGCGATTTTGATAATTCAAAGATTAAATAGAAGTTCCGATTGGGTAACACTTAGCTTTATCAGTAAAGTAATAAAGTACAGTATGCAATATTTGCTTTGCCGCATAGAGTTTCGCGTTTTTACAAGGATGGTAATCTTATTTTATCTCTTACTATCTTACTTACCCTTACTTCCTTCTTAATATTATAAATGTGAAAGTTTGTGAGGATGTTTGTTACTCTTTCACGCAAAAACTATTGAATGGATTTGGACATTTGGCAAACAGATATATATGTTCGGAAACCGCGGAGGAAAGTTTGTATGTTTAGATGATGTGGCTCAATCATACATCAACGGCTGAACGGTTCGTGATGAAATTTAACACAGGGGTAGATCATAGCCTGGATTAAATAGGATATCACGGGAAAATAGATCCTTCGGCAACGCGGGTGAAACCGCGGGGCGGATATAAGAAATTAGATGAAGAAACAGTTAAATGTAGACGGTGATTTTTAGATGCCAGAAAACAGGACCCAGTGCAGAATTAAAATCAAATAAAAATATACCACACGATAACACAAACTTATTTAATGTATTGAAGAATAGTGTGATAATAGGTATCGCTTCGGGTATCCATGCTAAATTAAGATAATGCATAATATAATCTACGACATAATACTTATTTTTATTATCAATACCTATTGCACTTTTTTAGATTAGATAGAAAGTAGCAAATTAGAGTTAAACAACAGATAACTGTTCTATGTACGTAATACCTATACATAATAATATAGGTAGCAATTTTTACATATTTTCCTACAATACTCCTATATGGCATCCGAGAACGTTCCTTTGTGATTAAAACAAAATCTAAAGAAAAATTTAAGTAATAAGTTTTACTGAGTAGCTATAAAAAGGGCTAAGAAGTCATATTTGACAAGAGGGTGTCTCTCCTTGTGCATGTTTGTCTCTTTTTGACACACGGGCTGTCAAAAGTGACCTATTAGGAAGGAACTAGTTTTAGTAGTAGTACTTATTTTTATTACCTACAACTACAACGCATTTGATAACGATAAACGGATTCACGGATCTAATAGATAGGTAGTTTAATGTCCCATTGGGCTAGTGATCCAAAAGTTGTCGAGTGTCTTCATAAAAAAAATACATTCTGCACTCCCCCATGTAAGCAATATTATAGCAAATCTCACGTCTCACACTCTTCCGAGATAAAAGGGGTACAAAGTTCAAACTAATATCTCAGAGTATAAAATACTGCCTCAGAGAATATAAATACTACGTACAACAGAGAGACAGCGCCCATACTTCAAAAGTTACCACCATAACTCGCGCAAGTACAGCGCCGGTGGCGAGATTGGGGTACTAATTCCTATTCTGGGTTTGTAAGTGACTACAGCAATGTTTGTTTTTCAGTAAATGACAACAGATGGCACTGTTGAAAGAATTTAATTTTAAAGAACAATGGGCACATGTGTAATTTTTTTTGTTTTTGTGTAAGAGAGGTAGAGCGTAGCATTTACTCGCACAAAGGCTTTTTCCAAACTACTCCATACTTTTGTTAAAAGAAGATAAGAATTCCATACATTAAGTCCTAAACTAATCCAAAGAATTATTAACATGTTATTCAATTCTAAAAATACTGATTTTAAGTTGCATCTTACTCCACGGGTAATTGAGACAATTCCCAAAATACTCTAGCTATTGTTCATCAACAATTCGCAAACTCCTCCATCGAAATTATCGAATTATTACTAAATATTAAGTTGCATTATACCACATAAGATGTTATGAAGAAGTCACAGTATTTAAATAAAATAAATAAATAAATATCCTGGGACATTCCTCACACACGGTCATCTGATCCCAAACTAAGCAAAGCTTGTACTATGGAAACCAGATAACTGATATAATACATATACTACTTTTTGTTTGTAAATACATACTTATTATACATAATTACACCCAGACTCAGGACATACAGACATGTTCATGCACACAAATGCATGTCCTGTGTGGGAATCGAACCCACGACCTGCGGCGCTATAGGTTAAGACGCCACGTCTTAACCAACTGCGCCAACTGGCCCGTCAAATATATTTATAAGCATAATAACAAAATCATGCTTATTGAACTTTCCTTTATATAGTACTAGCTTCCGCCCCGTGGTTTCACCCGCGTTCCTGAGGGATATATTATTTTCCTGGGATAAAAAGTATTCTACGTATATGTTAATCCAGAATACATTCTATTCTGTATCCAAATTTCATCCAAATCCGTTCAGATTAATTAATCTAAGCTTGTTTTAAAAAGATTAAGAGTGCGTACCAAGCCAGAAAAATATCGCAATGTCAGATGAAACAAACTTATGTCTAATCTTCGCGTGGAGATGAGATGGAGATAGCGTGTTACGCGGCACAAAAATGAACGAAGCGCTTCTTATCTAAATATCTCGTAAAGTATAGAATATTTTAAAAAATCGTTAGTAGCAGCCCTAGGTCATATGTTAGTGATATTATTTATCGAATTTTTGTCTTAATTAGATACACCATGAACGAATAAAACCGAAAATTCATTATTATTAGAGGTAGCTTTGTGATTTTTTTCTATCGAGGAAATTTCATTCCATTATGTTTTTGCTCAGGCAGAACCCTCGCGTATATAATGAAAATACCCATATAAAAATATTTTTTCATTTAAATACTATTTACTTGGGTAAATTTTAATTCTAAGATTGTTATTTTGCTTTATACGCAGCCTTAATTACAGATTTTATTTCCGGCTCTTCTCAGCAAATGCAACCTTCCGAACCGGTAATATTAGAGTCACACTTTCCATAATTGCCTGTTAAGGTCTATTTGAATAAATGATTTTGAATTTTGAATTTTAAGTTTGTTGACGCATGATTGCGGGACAAACATCCAAATCCACAAAATTTCGCGTTTATAATATTTGTGAGATGAGATTAGAGATGCGACTAGATTTACTCGCTTTTCCTGAACTCTTTCTCCGAACTTTGTTCTCTAGTCACTCAAAAATACATTTTATTTAAATATAATACTAGGATAACATAAGCTTGAAAGAGTTCTCTCTAATACCTCCAACAAAATTGGTAAAAAATCCTGGTCCCATTTTTTCCCAAGTTTAAAATATATATACAGGATATCCGGACGGGGTCGAGCGCCACTCGTGACATCTACACTAATAGAGTTAGTGTGGAGGATTTCGAAAATTTTGCTAGCAGTGGAAAAAATTGGCGACCAAGCGACTGACACACACGCATTTATTTTCTTTCTGATATATTACAATAGTTTTTATAAACAAAAAATACAATAGAAAATACCATAAATTAATCTAACAAAGTAGTTTTCAACAGTTAGTGTAGATGTTAATAGAGATAATCTACAAAAATACAAATCTTTTTTGTATTTTTGTTTGTAATGAATAAACTCAAAAACTAATGGAACGATTTAAAAAAATCTTACACCAGTCGAATCATATTGTCATTTATCACTGAGTGACATAGAATATATATTTTTTTTAATTGAGAACCCTGCGTAATTTCCAAAAGACCTTGCATGAAATTGCATAATAAAAATATAGTCATTTATATTTGCACACGAATTTCCGATTACTCTGGTGAGAATATAACTGTTAGTATTCCATTTTGTTCGTACGCCTACTTGAGGGCGCCAGGGTATTGCTTGCCCCCGGGCGCTATATGGGCCAGAACCGGCCCTGATTAAGGAATGATTAACCCCTTAGAAAATATATATGTCTAGAAAGAGTATCCCCATACTACATGACTTTTAAAAAGTGGCCAACTTTGCTACATCTTATCCTCGCGTTACGTCATTCTGCTTGTCATAGTGACGTTTATACCAGTTACCAGTTCTTGAAAAAAATCCAAGAAAATGGGGAAAAATATATTACGGTGTCGATATCTTTTTAAACTCCGAAAATAAAAGTGGAATCGGGATAATACATGATAATAAGAATAAGATTAATGGCGCCGATATAAATTAATACTTATTATTTTTACTTTGATGTCAACGAACAGTAATTATTTGCGTTGACGTTTCAAATCAAGCAAATCAAGTCAATTTTTTTTTTTTTTTAACTCTTTATAGGCCTGTGTTTGACTGCAATCTCACCATGGTAAGTGATGATGCGGCCGAAGGTGGTAAGCACACAAAGCCTAGAAGGAACTGGCTCTCAAGTGCAGCTATCGGAACACACCGAAAGGTGCTTGGCGACAGATTTTCAACTTGAGGGTGGTAGCCAGCCAGGCGGGTACTACAAAGTACCCTACCACCGTGCTATGGTTTCCTCACGATGTTTTCCTTCACCGAAAGCTCAAGCTCATTGTAGGATTCGAACCCGGGACCTTCATCTCGGTATCCGACGTCACTACCACTGAGCTATCATCGCCATTAAGTCAAATCAAGTCACATCGAGTCAAATCGAGTCAAATCAAGTCAAATCGAGTCAAACCGACTCCAATCGAGTCAAACAGGGTCAAACAGAGTCAAATCGAGTCAAACAGGGTCAAACAGAGTCAAATCGAGTCAAACCAAGTCAAATCAAGCAAATCTAGTCAAATCCAGTCAAATCGAGTCAAATCGAGTCAAACCGAGTGAAATCAAGCAAATCCAGTCAAACCGAGTGAAATCAAGTGAAATTGAGTCAAAACAAGCAAATCGAGTTAAATCAAGTCAAACATTTTTTTTGGCTAGGTCCAGAGATCTTCACTACGGCTTCTCCGAATGATGTCTATCCATTGGCTTCTTAAAATTGGATCAATTGGTATTCTGTAAAAAAGTCTTATTATTTAAGTCAGTTATTACAAAATTAAAAAAAGGTTATTCGACACGCGTGTATGTAATATTATTGGAATTGCAACATATTCACAATTTAAAATAGTATCCGCCATATTGAACTATTTAGTTATTGGTCCGATTGCTCTCAAAATTGATATTTGAGAGGCCCTTGGACCATATAACATAAATTTTTACTCAAAATTGAAAAAAAAATTGCCGCCATATTGAACTATTTAGTTACTGGTCCGATTGCTCTCAAAATTTATATTTATGAGACCCTTGGACCATAAAACGTGAATCCATGCTAAAAATTAAAAAAGTATCCGCCATATTGAACTATTTACTTACTGGTCCGATTGCTCTCAAAATTGATATTTGGGAGACTCTTGCACCATATAACATAAATCTTTGCTCAAAATTGAAAAAAAGTGTCCGCCATATTGAACTATTTAGTTACTGGTCCGATTGCTCTCAAAATTGATATTTGAGAGAACCTTGGACCATATAACATACATTTTTACTCAAAATTGAAAAAAGTGGCCGACGTATTGAACTATTTAGTTACTGGTCCGATTGCTCTCAAAATTGATATTTGAGAGACCCTTGGACCATGTAACATAATTTTTTGCTCAAAATTGAAAAAAGCGGCCGCCCTACTGAACTACATATACAACTATTTCATTACTGGTCTGATTGCTCTCTCAAATATGAATTTTGAAAGCAATCGGACCAATAACTAAATAGTTCAAAATGGCGGACACTTTTTTCAATTTTGAGCAAAGATTTATGTTATATGGTCCAAAACTGTCCCAAATATCAATTTTGAGAGCAATCGAACCAATAAATAAATAGTTCAAAATGGCGACCATTTTTTTCAATTTTGAGTAAAAATTTATGTTATATGGTCCAAGGGTCTCTCAAATCTCAATTTTGAGAGCAATCGGACCAATAACAAAATAGTTAAATATGGCGGCCACTTTTTTGAATTTTGAGCAAAGATTCATGTTATTTGGTCCAAGAGTCTCCCAAATATCAATTTTGAGAGCAATCGGACCAATAACTAAATAGTTCAATATGGCGGACACTATTTTAAATTGTGAATATTTTGCAATTCCAATAATATTACATACACGCGTGTCGAATAACCTTATTTTTTTAATTTAGTAATATCCGACTTAAATAAAAATGTAATAAACAAAATGTGCATGGTACGCACATATACAAGTTTACATCGTATGCCTATGCAACGCGGCACTACGTAGTTCAAATGATTTTAAACAGATGGCTGTACAGTTTACTTGTATGAAGAAGTATTTTACAAAATGTTCCGGTGACCGCATCCATGGTTATATACATCACTGATAGGGAATGCAAACCGGTTTCACCGAAAATCGAAAAACCGGTTATTCGATACGGTTTTGACCAACAAAAAATCCGGTTTTACATAACACCAAAACCGGTTTTTCGATTTTTTTCGGTTTTTCTTTCAATGTTTGGTAAAACTTAAAAAGCAAGATTAGCCGCCGTTTTGTAAGCTGAGTGCAATGCAGTGAGTATTTTTGTGATGAACTGAAGTGTGTTGATGTGTAGTGTGTTGAGCTGGTAAGAAAATAACTTAAAATAATGATTGTTTTTATGATAGATATAAAATATGTTAAACTTTTTTTTACAATACTAAGGCAGCAAACAAGCGTACGGCCCGCCTGATGATAACCAGTTACCGTAGCCTATGGACGCTTGCAACTTAACGGTTATCACTCGCACGTTAACAACCCTCAACCTTTTTGAAGCGGGGAGCTCATTCCACAGCCTGAATGTCCGTCCACTTTGTGGAATGTGGAAGCTTTTTTGAAACCGCACTGTACGAGAACATTTTGGTTCCAATGTGTGAGGATGGACTCCCCATCGGTGACTACGATGGAACAAGGTAACTGGGCATCAGGTCAAACAATTCTTCGGAACACTGTCCGATGGAAAAGCGGTAGAACACACAGAAGAAGGCAGTCTCTCCTCAGACAGGGGCTTTAAAACACTTGTGAGCTCGGGATAGTCGACAATTCTAACGGCACGTTGCTGAACTGAGTCTTAATACCCAAGCTGGTATCCACGTGCCCACAGAAGATAGCATTACTCTTTTTGGGCCGGTCTTGCGACTTATATTGCAGTATTTGTCTCGATAAGAAGTACTGTTTCGCTCTATTAATCACACCGAGTTTTTTGGAGACCTTGTAGAGGACTTTGGAACAGAGCGTCTCTACAAATATTATCGTGAAGGATCCCAATGCTTTTCGTGATGTTAAGGGACATGTTCTAGAAATGAGGAGCCACAGCAAATGGACTGTTCTCAACGGTGAATGCCCGGCTTCTTCAACGGCGTGCGTACGTGTGACTTAGTGGGGTTGCAATGGACTAGGTTTAGTCGACCCCTGTAAGATCGGACGTGATGCGACGGCGGTCTGCTTCCACTGCGGTGGAAGCGACCAGGATTCCGCATCGCACACTCTTGCAGTGTGCCCTGCGTGGGAACCTGAGCGGCGGATCCTGGTCGGCTTGATCGGGCGGAATCTCTCCCTGCCAGCAGTCGTGTCGGCGATGCTGAGCGGGGATACAGCGTGGAGGGCCGTAGCCTCCTTCTGTGAGACCGTAATGGTCCAGAAGGAGGCTGCTGAGCGGGATCGGGAGACGGCCGATTCCGCTCCGACGGCGCCGCCGAGGCGCAGACGTGCCTCGTGGCGGCCCTCCTGCCCTGTAGGTGGGGCTTAGAATAACAGCTACGGTGTCCCCCTGCCTGTCGTAAAAGGCGACTAAACGGGCCTTTTGGGGTCGTGGGCAATCAGGGCGGGGGCTCTGTGCGCCCAGAAGCGACCCCAAGGAGGACGATAGGTCGATGTGGTCACGACTCATCGTGCGATAGCACAGCGAGGGTGCTGGGGGGAGGTATCACACTTCCCCCGGGACGAGCTATCTTAGCGCCGCGTGTGGAGGGGTGAGCAGGTACGCGTTCAACACGAGAGCCCGCCCCCCTCTATAGCGCAGATGGCGACCACCGTGGGGTTTTAGCCGGTATAAGTCCGGCATAGCCTGGCCGCTTCCCACGGGGCGGTCGGGTATCATAAGAGGATTTCCCCACGAAAAAAAAAAAAAAAAAAAAGATTTAGTCGACCCCAATCGGAGTCACTAGTTTGTGTACTCTCGATTTAAGACAAGTCCTTCACGCTTTTTCTCCAATATAGAACGAGGAATATTTGCACGGTTCGTGTAATAAGCGTCCCCTGTAATTTAATCTGCATAGCAATGAATGCTTGCAATAGAGAGTATATCATTAATATTCTGGAGGATCAGTGTTGGGGATAATTCAGAGCCTTGCGGGACATAAGCAGCATTAATGTCATTCTATCGTCAACGAAGGCTCTTATGTATCTGCCAGACAGCAAGCTGACTGATTGGTTATTTTTTACCCGTCTGCACGACAACAAAGACTGCGTAATTTTTTTTTTATCTGTGGAAAACATTCGTATAATAAAACCATATCACGTTTTTGTGTACACGCAAGTTGCTGTGCCGCTACAATATGCCATGTTCATAATATTACGTGTGAAATTACTTGGCAACAGGACAGGTGATGATATCTTTGATGTTTCTTTTATACCCACTTCATTAAGTCTATATAATAATAATAATTCCTCAGTTTGCGATTTTTAAATCTTAGGCACGGTTATTATCTATAATTCGAGCTATAGAAATAACGACAAAAAAAAAACGAGCGAACATTTAAAAAAACCGGTTTTAAAACCGGTTAACCGGTTTTTTCCTCTCATAACCGAAATAAAAACCGGTTTTCATTTTGCCACGGTTTTGCATTCTCTAATCACTGACTATGATGGAAAAACCGAAAACGACAAACACGTCAACTTAAAAAAATAGGTCCGCCATCTTGAAATTCAAAATGATATTCGTAATTAGCTCGAGGAAAATCTTAAATTAAGGGTAGTATGTAGGCTAGATCGCGCGCCAAAACCAGCATTCATTTGTTACTTTGCAGTTGTGTTACAGGCACGCACACATGCATCGGCACCAAACTTGACGTTGCGTCAAATTAGATGCGTACCGCATAACGTGGTACCAGCCGACAAAATTCCAATATTATTAAGTAATATTATATTTAATTTTCTATTTAGATACCTTTTCTAGTGGCTCATTTAAATAGGCACAACCAAAGTTTACATAATTATTAAGCAGCATGGATTCACTACTTATAAGCAAAGGAAATTCAGTGCGATGCTTTATATTAGTACTTTGTGGGTACTTATGTTGACATTTTTTGAAGAGGTAGGTACTAATCTAAAGTAACTCTGTTTGTTTAAGAAGTAATAAGTAGTAATAATAATAAATAGTAGATGACAAGAATGCATTTGAATGAATTGTTCGCTTCGCAGGCAATTGTTATATATATTTTGTAATTGTAATACTTCTATTTACATATTTAAAAAAAAAACACTTGCTGAGTTTCTTGCCGGAGTCTTCTCAGTTCAAGTTGTATTTGGAACCGGTGTAGAGCCATTTGTTAACGTTCACAAGTTCCTTATCAGGGCCTAAATTGAATAAATGCTTTTTGAATTTTGAATTTTTGAATAGTAAGAAGTTTAGTAATAAATAATAAGTTTAAATAATAAATAAATAAAATAAACATCCTGGGATATTCCCCACATACGGTCATCTGATCCCAAACTAAGCTGAGCTTGTACTATGGACATCTTTTTGTTTGTAAATATATAAATAACATAATGTACATAATTACACCCACATTCAGGACATACAGACATGTTCATGCACAAAAATGCATGTCCTGGGTGGTAATCAAACCAATGACCTGCAGCGCTATAAGTGGAATCATAATCAACTGTACCAAATGGCCCATTTGTTTTTGTTTGCTTACGCTTTCACGCCTAAACCACTGAAGCCATCGCATTGAGATTTGGCAATCAGATACCTTGTAACGATGCGACCTCTCCTATTTCAATTATTGCTTCTGGTCAAAAATACTATTTCCAAATGTACATATTATTCTAATTTTTAAATGTTAAAATTTTCAAATGATCAAATTTTCGAATTCGAATTTTCAATATTTTTAATTCTCATAATTGAAGAATGTCCCATCAGACATTCATTCATTTCAATCAGTACTGAGACACAACTTGTGTGGACATGTTTTTAAAGTGAAATAAAACAAAATCATTAATATATTTAACGAATATATCCTAGTAATACATTAATACAGTTCGTTTACCAGTGCATCAATAATATAATGAATTATCATACTAGAACCCAGCTGGGTTCTTTATTTTTACGCAATAAACTTTATGGAAGACTATTTTGAATGCTCCGGTCGTAGGCTGATAGTAGAGCTGATAGCCAACCCTACGTCGCGTCGTGACAACTTATGGTATAGAGAAGGGTATAGGCTACTTTTATCAAGGGAACGCAGGTAAAACCACGGGGGACAGCTAGTATCATATAAAGAGGCATATACGAGGCTTTGAAATTACTAATCCGATTCTAAACATTATTTCACTAATAAGATAAGATAAATATGCTTTATTTGTACACCATATAGTAGAAGACGAAACATTATACAAAAAGAAGTGATACAAAACAAGCGGTCTTATCGCTTAAGCATTACAACAAGACAACCTGTGGGTAACAGGATATATGAGAATATGATAGGTGTAACAGATAAGAATACGCTTTCATAACGTGAAAATAACAGCTCTAGTAAAATAGAAAGAAAGGCAGGAAATGAGGGAGTTTATAGCGTGTGATAGTGTGAAATAACAAGAGATTTAAAAGAGTCTAACGTCGGGGCCCGTCTTATAGTCTGAGGGGGAGAGTTTCAGAGACGTACAGCTTGGATAGTGAAATATTGGGAAGAAGTGAGAAGTGTGACTGGGAGTTTGGAGGTTAAGTTCCAAGGAACTATGAAGAAGATGATGTTGAGAGGTGTAGTACTCGAAGCGTTCCTTGAGATAGCGAGGGGTTTTAGGATAAAATAAATCAGTGTATAAGAGTGATAATATGTGTGTATTCGGGCGAAGGTGGATAGGAAGCCACTTGAGTTGTAATAGGAAGCTACATTATCCTCAAATGCTATAACAATATTTTAATTCACATTTGTTAGGCTACTTTTCATAACGGAACCGCATGTGAAACCACGGGAGATAGCTTTCATTTACCGTGCCTAATTAAGCCAGTACGAGGCCCGTAGCAAGTGTAATCAAGGACCTTTGGTTCAGGTATCTACTTTAATGGTTTATCTGCGGATTTAGCTTTCAGATTAGAAGATATGGTCGCGCAGATATATTTCACAAATTTATTACTCATTTAAAAGATTTGGAAGCCTTTCTATATTACATTTATATTTGTCACGCAGCGTTATTTAAGTATGTCAAGAAATCGTTTTCAATGATTCTTATAATATTGGCCATGCAGCGAAATATACCGGGATTTCAGCATAACAGTAACATCCCTAATTATTTTCCCATAATTATTAGTATATGCGAAAGCAGGCCATTCAACGTGGGCCGTAGCATTTATCCTGCTATGGCCAGTTCAGTACTGCATATTTCATAATTAGCTAACGAACATTTGTTAAATTCGGTATAGCGGCGATTGATAGGGAACCCGTTATAAGTATACTAAAATTATTAAGATTTGCAAAGGAGCTTATCAAGTTATGCTCAATAAAATAAAACCTACAAAGAATATATCTAGTAACAATGATAGCTTTATAGTAAAAGAATATATATAAGAACAGTGAATTGTTTACAAATGGCCATATCCATCGATATCATTGTATTCTACTAGCTAGTATATATATACAGCGTTCCAAACATTCACTCTGTTCGAATGAACTGAACTGCGTTCCGTTCACCTTTAGGCGCCGATCCCATGGAAGAGTTCAGTTTTGAGTTCCGAGTTCTGAGTTCCGCGTTCACTGTAATCTATGCGGTGCCTTTCATCATTGCACACAGAGAACTCGTCGTTCAAGAGAACTCGATTTCTGTCGGAGTTCCATTATCTAAAGCTGGCAGTTGAGGTGACACGTCTGAGCTATCACTGTCTTATTTATTGAGTGACACAAGGTAGAAAGGCAATGGGCATTCTGGCCCATGAGCGGCCACTAATGAAACTTAAGTAAGGCCAATGAGACGAGATAAAGAACGTCAATAAACTTTTTTTTTTATAACACTAAGTGGCAAACAAGCTTACGGCCCGCCTGATGTTAAGCGGTTACCATAGCCTATAGACGCTTGCAACACCAGGGGTATCACTTGCGCGTTGCCTACCCTGCAGAAATCTCTTCACACCCTTTTTGAAGAACCCCATGCTGTGTACTCCATTGGGAAAACCACGGCGGGGAGCTCATTCCACAGTCCAAGCGTCCGCGGAAGAAATCTCCTTTTAGCCCGCATAGTTCGAAACAATTCTGGTTTCAGTGTGTGAGGATGGACTCCCCGTCGATGGCGAGAGTTGCGATGGTGGAAGGTAGCCGTAGGCATCAAGTCGAACAATTCCTTAGAACACTCTCCGTTGTACAAGCGTTAGAACACACATAAGGAGCTTTTGTTTGCTGTATGTATATAATTACACCTTTTGGTACGGGGTACTAATTACATTTAATGCAACTATCTTGCAATTTCATAATATCTCCAATTATTTCTTAAATCTTCAATAATCTATAACTTTTTTTTCTAAATACACCACAGTATTAAGCTTTCATATTTTTGTTAATATATTATTGCCTAATAGAAAACAGAAATTATTGCTGGCCGCCAAAGAGAAAAGCTCCGTACAAATTTGCCCATTTACCTTTAGAACTCTAGACTGCTCGCTCGCTGTGTGTAAAGTAGTGAACGCGGAACTCGAAACTCGGAACGCGGAACTCTAGTACTCTTTTCTGTGAGATGGGCGCGTACAGAGCAGCGTTAATAATACAAGAAATCGAATCAAACCTGAGTGTAAACCTGGACGTAAATAACAATTTAGTAGTAAAGTAAGTAAACTTATTTGTTATTCAAGTGAATAAATAGGTAATAATATCGTAATATCACAATAGAAAAAATATTTCTTCATTTAAATGCTACGACTGCGGTGTAATTCTATAGGAACGACACGTTGATAAACGCGTAGGCGCTATGAAATTCATGAGCGCTTAAGATATTTTAGTCGCGAGAAAACTATAATCTATAAGCATCTATCTATCGTTTTTATAATTTGGTTAGACACAGCTTGATTTAGCACTGCAACAGTCAGTCCACTGCACACTTGCTTCGCACAAGCCCCCACCTTACCCCCGCTGTCATCAAGCTCGACGGATTTTTGTTTGGAACGCGAAATCTAATAAAGTACTTATATTATTTCGATGGCCGTATCATAACCTTCTTTTCAGCATCGACGATACATTATTAAGGTTAACTTCAAGTAAAAATCCGCGTGATACAAAAACTTATTTATGATTTTATGAATAAGATTAGTTTATCTATAAGCAAGAAACAAAATAAGCAATCAATGGCTGAGAGGGAGAACAAGGAAAATATTTTGGCATAAGGGACTTTTTCAAAAAGAGTATGGGCGTATCAACATATCATGAAATTAATACTGATGAATATAAAAAAACTTTCATGGTGTATTTCATAACTCTAATAATGTAAAAAATAAAAATGCACTTATCATGTTCTTTTTGACAAGCGCATGTATACAGATATGTGGATGACGTCATTTCCGGTGTCAATAAAAAGCGACGTGGTGTCACCTTGGGACACTGGGGGGAACTGACTGCTTTCGCGATTGCGTCTTGTATATAAAGCTTCACTTGACATTTCATAGAAAAATGTATGGACAAATGGCGTCACAAAATTGATGCTTATAAATAAATTAATTACATTATTCTCAAACAAAAAAATGAAAATGTGGCCCCACGGATCTGTTGTACATATATTTGTGATTCGATGTTATATATAATTTTTACAAAATGGATTCTAAATTTGATGGTATCACTAAAGAGGCAAACCTCGATTTTTATGATTTTGGTAATATTTGTAATGTTTTTGCTAGTTATTGCAGCAAATTAAAAAAAAAGGGCCAACACGGATCTGTTAATTGGTATCTTGGTTTTATGTTTATGTTCATATATTACTATTTATTTCATGTTTTCATTCATAAACCACTAAAATAGCGAACCCTGTTTATGACGTTTAGCTTACATACCGCCCTTAATACCCATTTTGATTTTTTCATTACTGAAGCGACTACTTATCTTACATGACATAATCGTCATTAGTATTAAAAAAAAACATTCGACTTTCCACTCAAAAATTCGACTTGTCCACCGTCGCTTTTGATTTATATCAGTATCTACATACTCGTATTTAACTATTGACTGATATTACCATGGGAGTTTTGAGTTCAAAAACTGGCAGCACAGGCAACACATAAAAAATGGCGCTTACTCAAAATATTTATTTTCGAAACATTTCAATGGCTTATATTGCAGAAACTAATAGGAAATATTGTTACTTACCGATGATAGGTGAGTTTTTTCGTTGGTCTAGATCGACCCATGTAGTTTTTATACACTTTTATCACACAAAACGACATTTTGAAACAATACAATTTTGGTGAATTTGGTTGTGTCCCAGTGACGACTCGACTGACACTGAAGACGGGAAAATGATTAAGCCCCTAACAGTTAGGGGCTTTTTTTATCTACGCGTAAACAGCTTCGTAGCTCCGTCTGGATATATCATTAGTCAAAGGATTAACCCGTTGGTTCTCGCGAGGGACGCGCGTTCTATTATAACAATTGATGTCATTGTTATATAGCAATTTCTAAATCTACTATAAGTTTTAAAAATCACTTTATACCGAGCGAGCGAAGCGTCTCCGTTTCAGTTTGGGCAAAAATGCTTTCGTATGTATATCCAGGTCGCATTTCTCAACCGATTCTCCAGAAATTTTGTGAGCAAGTTCAGTGATTTACGAATGGCTTTAATCCTTAAACATAAATTGCAAATATTAAAAATACGAGTTTTAAACATTAATTTAATTAAATTATGTAAATAATTATCATCAGATTCTATTTCCTTGCAATAAAGATCAATAAAAAGTAATTTAATAGCGTTTTGACTAAGAATTAATTACTAAGAAATTTTCAATCAGTCCATACGATGTTTGTAGCGACATCTTTACGTGTGAATTCTACACTAATTATAAAATGTATGTGATTGACCCCTAATCTTCAATCTACGGATTGACCAGACATGATACTGCTAATATATATCATTAAAGCGCCATCTCTTAGTAATGACCGAAACTACACAATAACCTTTTTGTTACGGAGACTGAAATAGCAAGAAATAACTTCCTTATTAAAAATATATCACTTACCTGTTTATTCTAACTATAATTCTAATATTTAATCACAAAATCACTGTAAAACACATCATATCACTAAAAATAGCAGTGTTTTGTTATTATGTATTACGCGTCTCGTTGATATCACAGACTAAACACAACTGCAGATAAGACACAACAACGACACAAATAAAGATGGTCGTCGGTCGTTGAACAGGTTTCGCTTCACACTAAACTCACGAGTCATTGCTTGGGTAAAAAAACGTAGGCTATTCTTTATTTGCAAATGATTAGCAAGTGAGTAATAATTCATTCAATGAATTTAAGGAGCGAGATGGTTTTGGAGGACAATATATTTAATCTAATTCTTATTCTAATTCTAAGAGGTAAACACTGGTGTATGTAATTTTACTATAAAATATACATAATATTTATAATAGATAAGAGATAATGAGACATTATAGATACCACAATACAATATCAGAACACAACGTGCGTGACACAACGTAGAATGTAGACCAAACAATCTGGATAGATTTTAGAACGACACCGGCAATCCGGAGTGCCGGGGGCTCGTGTTGCTCTAACTAAGGCAGATATACTTATTTCGTAGTAGGTATAAAAGGCTTGCCAACGATGCTACTGTCTTATCAAAAACTCTTTTCAAAAAACTTTCAACTTTCGTCTTTATGTGAATAGCGAATAGAATGCTAATTAGGTGAAAGGCTAATTTAATAAACAATTTAGGTACCTTACTTCTGTTATGTTTTTATTTTAACCGCAAGTCAATGGATTAATAAATAATTTTCGTTAGGTATACCTTTTTACACTAGTAAGACTACCTACTTATATACAATGAGGTTAAAGTCAATGCATATTCACTTAATCTGTGGTATAGTGATGAAAGAAGAAACTCATCAACAAATATCAAATATTTATTTAATAAAGTTAACAAATGATCAATAATGAAATAAATTCCTAAAACTCATTACTTATCACACTGGCTTACTTAACACACCACCCTCGAGTTGAAAAGCACCCAAGCACCTATCAATGAGTTCCGAGAGCACTCGAGACCCTTCCATTCTAGGCTTTGTGTGTACCATTTCTATAGGGTTTTTACTTCCTATGAAACAGCGTAATTTATCAATAGAATCCTTGGCTTAGTTTAATGTATCACAGTTTCCCTTGCATGAACGGCTTGAGATACTTGTGGAAACTCTGGTTGACGGGGTCCGCGTTGAGGGGACTCTTCATCGCCTCCTCCATCAGCCGCTCGTACACGCGCCCGTCATACGCACCCAGCGTCGAGTTCAAAATCTAAAACATAGTTTTTATAATACTACCTTCTTCAAAGTTAAGCCCTATCTTCATCCTCAAATATTTATCTATGGTCATTTATTATTTAAAAAAAACTCAAATTCAAATGTCGAATAAAACGTCACATACAATATCTTTAATATCAAAAGCGTCTACAAGTCCCACGGCATTAGGTCGGATGTCGCTCAGCAGCTGCTCGTACCACTGTTGTAAAATATCCACGTCTTTCTTCGATATGCTTGTATACTGCAACAAAGAAAGCCTTACTTAGATATAATAATCATTTGGACTCACACAAAAATAAAATCATTTATTAGAAGTAAATTAAACACAGTAACGATTTCTATGAGGCCGAAAAGACTCAGCTTATGATGCTGCGAAAGACGTTTCAGACTTTTTTTTTATGTCTTGGCGTCATACGGCTTGTGTATTTTGCATATTCCAATTATATTATAAGTTCTAGTCACAATAAATCACTTTCATATAGTCCTCAGTCAGTCACCGTCCATAAAAGTCATGTTTTAGTACAATGGTGGTTGTAATAAAACTTCACGGACTTCTTGAGACAACTTGAAAAGTCACGATACACATGATTCACTTCATTTCACTTCACTGGTGCACATGGATTGATCTTTATTGGATAAAATACCACCGATAATATGCAATAAAACTCAAAATACACGAATTTATGAAAATAAAAATGAAAAAGCAACGTCTCTCTGCAAGTTCCCGACAAAAAGTCCGTTTCAGACTTTCTACCATCTTAATTCGTACATTGTCTATACCAAACTCTGTAAACCTATTAACTAGAAAATGATCTCGATAGACCAAATGTATCGAAAGCTTAAAACTCATTGTACTGACCTCTCGAACTAAATCTACACCACTTTTATGATATTTACATAAATATGTACCAATATCTCCCTATGATATTTTTATTAGTCTAGTCATATGTTTTATAACAACAATGATATATATTTTCTAAGCAACAATGTATTATTTATCCACTATTTCTTGCAAAGTAAAGAGCATTACCCTGAGCATATCGCTGACTTTCTCCAAGGTCCAGTACACAGCATAGATTTCAACCAGTTGGAGCAACATTCGTCTCGCTGGCGGTGACACAGTTGGGATGATTCTTGTTACCCCGTCGTGGAATGACGATATGATGATCACCCGGCAATGGATCTGAAATCAACCATTATTTAAACTGCTATAAAGTTCAAAATGCAGTAACCGGCAAGTGACTTAGACCTTATATAAATTCACCGGCATTATATTAAGACCAAGCACAAAATTTCAGACAAATAATTGGACTGTTTTACAAAAACCTTAAGCCGACTTCAAAGTACACTAAGAAGTAATCAAATCCTGATCTGATGACAATGGGACCAAACGGGAAGCGTACCCTTTCAAATAAAAAAAGAATTTTCCAAATCGGTTAGTAAATGACGGAGTTATGAGGTAACAAACATAAAAAAAAAAAAAAAAAAAAAAATACATTCGAATTGAGAACCTCCTCCTTTTTTTGAAGTCGGTTAAAAAGATATTTCTGTAACGATTTTCTTACCTAATGCTATATTTGGTATCATTTCAAAGCTAAATAAACTCAACTAGAGGAAGGAAGGACTTTTGTGTTCGCCTGCTTTATATTTCAGTAAAAACTTGACTATCCTAAGTACTGACCTCCGCTGCAGTCACTAACTGCACAGAAGTGCAGTTCCACGCATCTTCGTAGGACATGCCGGACTTGACACGCGCTGCTATTACCTCCACACACGATGCAATTTTCCTGTTAGATAAATAATCACCTATGTACTTCGAGAAAAGTTATATTACTCCATCAAGTTGAACCTGTGAATCCCAGTTCTAAGGATATGCGTTGTTTCCAAAATTCCTATTAGTTTGGATAAAACAACAGCTTTTCCAAAATTTCAAAAGATTCAAAATAATCTATTCAACAAAATTTCTTAAATATTCTAAAGATTTTTGAATAATCAATCTAAGAAGAAACCTCAGGAAGAAACTGTAATCAAAATTGTTTGTTACCTCGCTTAAAAAGGCTATATACCCGTAGTGGATCTCTGGAAATACAAACCTCATAGCAACTGTCTGGAAACCTCTTATGATTCCATCGACGGTGTTCTCCCACACATCAGCGAATCCCTCAGCCGTGGTGGTCTTCAAGTAAGCGACTGTCGGAGTGAGCGGTGCACTGTCCATCTGCTTCCATGTCTTTACTAAATACCTGAATATGGAGATGTCATGAAAAAATACGAATAACAATCCAAAACAACGCTCCATATTTCAGGATCGTATGAAATCGTATCGGCCAGTGCGCACATCCGATCTACCAATCAGTGTTCCAAGTTGGACATTTTCGCATCAACTATAAAAAGAGGAAACGCTGCCAGCCTTCTGGGAACCTTGCCGTTAATCGGAAGCAACGAAATAAGGACAGACTTAAGGACATTTTCTATATATAGGTTGACTGGTAATTAGTAAACGATACTTAGACACATGATTGTATTCATGATAACAAACAACTTTCCCAAATAAAATTTTTTTTATTTACTTAGCACTTGAGCCCATAATATTTAGTACCTAACAAGAATAAGAATACACCCTCAGCTTTTATTTGATTTAGTTATTTATCCCTATTTGTTTCTTTGGGAAAGTTGTTTGTTATCACGAGTACAATCATTTATCTAAGTCATCATCATCATCATATCAGCCCATGGATGTCCACTGCTGAACATAGGCCTCTCCCATTGATTTCCACTTCGAACGGTTCTGGGCCGCTTGCATCCAGCGGCGCCCAGCGACTCTGACCAGGTCGTCGCTCCACCTGGTGGAAGGTCGTCCGGCCAACTTTTTGACAAACAGGCATACGTTTCACCTGTTGCCCACCATTTGCAAAACCAGGGTTCTGCAAATGGTGGGCAGGAGCTCTGTTTACACCCTTTTTCAAGGACCCTATGTCGTAATGCTGAGAGAATACCGTGATACTCATTCCACATCCCAATGGTGCGCAATAAGAACGTCTAAATCTATGCTTGGACGAACGAGGCGGCTCGAGAATATGAGGATGATCTCCGTCGGCGAGCGGTGCGATGGTAGATGATTCGAATTAGAATTTACTTTCAGATTAAAGATCTCAAATAAATAAGCTTTGGCACTCTATTTTGCACCTTGCCACACAGGCTTTGTGTATCATCTTCGGAAACATCATCACTGACCATTTGATTGTCAAACACTATATACTACTCACCTAGCAGTCTGTAACAGCAACACAGTGTTATCACCCTCGTAGGTGCAGGCGGCCGACACCATGCAATACGTCTGCGGTAAGTTCGAGGACATGATGTACCCATGGCCGCCGCAGGCGAACCTGCAGCTCTCCACTAGTCTTGTAGTGTCTGATGTACTTAAAGCTTTAAGGCAGCACGATAGAGCGTGGAGCTGGAAGCATTTTATTTGGTATGTTGAATCTCTTGTTTTTGCACTCCAAGTTTTTTATAAAGTATCAGATATGGACTTAAACTTTAGACAATGTCCGAAACATGGCGACTTGCTTTCGGTTATCCTTAAATAATGTTACTGAGAAATTCTCGCCTCTTCATCTTCCTATTCCGAACTCTTCTATCAATATATATTCAAAATTCAAAATTAAAAATCATTTATTCAAATAGACCTTCGCAGGCACTTATGAAAAGTCTGACTCTAATACTCTAATACCGGTTCGGAAGGTTGCATTTGCTGAGAAAAGCCGGCAATAAACTCGGCAATTACTCTATTAATAGTCATAAGTTAATTTTACCCTTACGAGTAAGTCTAAGAAATTATGTCTACTTGGTAAGCAGCTTTGTAATCTGAGAATCCATCCTTTACCTATTATGATTCGAAAGATCGTCACTTTCAGAGAGCTATCTTTGGGCTGATTTTTATGAAATGAGCAATTTGACTCCAAACAAAATATAAAGTAATTTAATTAACTTAATAACCTCCGCTAGCCTTTCCAAGTTTCCACCGACGAGCTCCTTATTAACATCACTAAACATTTCCCACAGTGTACTTGCTGTGTTCCTCAGAGCGTGACACGTGGCTATACCTATAAACAGCTTGTGTTGCTGGGTCGCAAAGTCCATGATTTGGCATTCAGGCTCACTAAAACAGAGTTTCTATGTCAATATATAAATCGTTCTATTCAACAACAGAACACGGAAAGACAATCTCTGAAGTCACCACGCGGAATGAATGCATGAATTAGTATCTACAGCCCTCAAGGAGACGCAAAATGCATGTTCAGTGTGAAAGTCCACCGAGATGACGATGCTGTCTCATCTTTAGCTTCTGGGGACATTATTATTTAGCCCCCTTCTTATTAATAAACAAGGCTTAAGTCAGGCATTGCAAAACCCAGACTTTAAGATAGCCCTTTCTGTTATATGACATTAGAAAGTGACGGATATATTTAAATCGTAGGTTCCACTACACTTGACTCCTTATTTATTAATGAGGGGGTAGGGTAGAAGTTTATTGATATCCCGTGTCATACGTACCCTTCTTTCAGCTGTGACTGTCGACGAACAGCGGAGTACCTGGTCGCTATGGTGACTGCTCTGCTCAAATAGCTTACCGCATCAATCGCTACTATTACTCTAACAAACACCATAGACCCATAGTTCAATTTGCTGTTCTTTGATTTCACATATGTACCATCCTAGAAAAGATTATTGTATAAGTTTCTTGTGCTTAACATACTTAATTGTGTAGGTTGCTTGACGGGTCAGTTGGTTAAGACTCCGCCTATTGCGCCACAGGTCGTGGGTTCGATTCCCACACAGGACATGCATTTGTAATAATAAAAAAAAACATGAACATGTCTGCATGTCCTGAGTCTGGGTGTAATAATTTATATTAAGTATGTATTTACAAACAAAAAGTAGTATATGTATTAAATCAGTTTCCATAGTACAAGCTCTGCTTAGTTTGAGATCAGATGACCATGTGTGAGGAATGTGAGAATGTCCCAGGTTATTTATTTATCTGTAATTTATTCAAACGGTAAATGAAACAAAAACCCCGACTGCGTAAAACAAAAAATAACTGAAAAGAGAAAAACAAAGAATTTTTTATATAACTTGAATTTCATAAGGTATTGCAGTCGGGGACAAACCAATAACCTAATTATGTATTTTTTCTGTAATATTTGTTGCAACTGCGACTGCGTTGCGACTGCAATACCTTATTCAAGTTATATTCAAAATTAGAGCTTGTTTTTCTCTTTTCAGTTAATTTTTGTTTTACGCAGTCGGGTTTTTTCTCTTTGTGGTGCAATAAGTATAAAACAACAGAGGCCAAGTCTGCTAATTAAAATTAACTCATAATAGTTTTTGACGCTATTGAATTTTATTGTAATAACAGACTTGGGATCCATTTTGCATTAATTACATCCCGACATTAACATAATCTATTGAAAATAGTTTTTATAGTTATTTACGGTGATGATTCAACAAATAAATAAACATTGACCTGCATGACTGGCAAAACTAATTAGTTAGGTAAATATTGTAAACTTTGACGTGAAAGCTATTTTTAAATTGTAGATTAAATTCCCAGTAATTTTACTAGAAAATTTCGTGAATACATTGTTTCGACTATCGTGTGTCATTATAAAAATTAAATATGTATAATTATTTTGTACACGTTCAAATGAATTGTGATATTTTATTCTATTCTTATTTATATTATTTAAAAAGTCATTATTAGTTTAATTTCAAACCATTAGTTAGTTAGTTAGTTAGTGGAAAATCGTGTCTCAAAGTTGAACACTCCATCTTACCTCCAAAACCTGAGCATGTTTCATCAGCATATTCTTTCTTGGTATCCTAAAGTGATCAAAACCTAAGTATCCATTGTTGACGCAGTTCAAAGCCATTTTAGCTCCAATCTCTCCAACTTTTATCCCGGGCAAAGGCATGTGGGTCTCTTCATCCCTTAATTGAACTATGAAGGAGTGGATGCCGTGGCATTCCCCTTTGGTGTACAGTTGTGCTACTAACACGCAGTAATTTGCTGTTTGACCCACTGTAAGGACGAGGTTTTCTGAATGATTATATTATTATTATGACTGTCACCACCTCCGGTCGTACTTCGTAGCCCTCCGTTTCCACGAGCCTGTTGTTAAATCTTAATTAAATTAATACGAGGTTATTAAATCTCACATGCTGTACAGGGCAGACTCAACTGGCGCGACATTATAAGAAATGAAATGAGGATACACGGCGCGATATTCAAGAATAGTCTCGAGTTGTTTATTGGCAGTGGGTCATGCATGAACTGTAGTTTATTGCAATATTAAATAAAAATACTTACATCCACCCGGCCACCATTTGTAGGAGGATAGAGTAGGACTATGGATCACAAATTCCTGAGAGCTTGCGTCGTAGTGCACCGTGGTCTCCAGTCCGCGGAGAAACGTACCGTGGCCCAACTCCGTCTAAAAAGCGTTGCTAACAATTAATCGGAACATTCTAGTTTATTTGGATAGAAACAAAAAATATGCTGGGGATAGCAGAACTATTAAAATGAATGCATTGGTAGGGTTTCCATTAATTGCCAGTAAGTATTGAAAGCCTCGAAAAACGTATGGAAAAAATACTATATCCAAATTTTGGGCAGACCAAAAAAGAGTTCGCACCTCATCATATTATTCAGCCCAGGATTGTCATCTGCTGAACTTAGGGCTCCACCAAGGATTTCCAGGAACAATATCGAGCCACTTGCATCCAGCAGTTCTCAGTAACTATTACCTGGTTTAAAACTAACTCACCTGAGCATAAGTTCCAATGATGCTGCAATTCCAAGATCGGCTGAGCCATTCGGCCTTCTGTTCCTCTGTGCCTTGGCTCAGGAACGCCGGTATAAATGCCATGTAATGAACTCCCAGCGGTGACCCATCGAGGGAGGGAGACACTGCTAGCAGGTCGCTCAGCATATCTCTACAATTTTATCATTATTGATCATTTCTATCACAGATTAATTCAATTGAAACTCTGACTATAGACAATGTAGATATTTATTAGTTCTATTTCTGGAAGAATATACGAATTTTGACCCCGAGGACATGCCTTTACGGGATACCGCAGCCAAATAACTTCATGTTGTGTTAATGCGCGTAAGTAGGTCGCCAATACTTATTGAGGCGAAGTCGGTAATGCGTGAGTGATGCTCTGTGTCTTGCAAGCGTCCATATTGCTACGGTAACTGCTTATCATCAGGCGGGCCGTATGCTTGTTTAGGCTTTTAAATCTTCTAATGCAGTCGTCAGACCAAACCCGTACGACTCTGGACAAGAAAACCTACATATTCCAGAAAACTATTTATTTTTTGGACACAAGATAGAAGAAATGTCTACTGGGGAACATCTGCAGTAGGTACTACGTATAAATACCTGTAATCAGTCAGAGAGGTGCCTGCACTCAATTGATCGCGCACCAGACCGAAGACTGTAACTGCCCTCAGCACCGATTGTTCATACTTCTCCTTATGACTTAGGTACTCTGTCGGTGTGTCTCTGATCAACTCTTCTGATTTGCTAAACAGTATTTTTTCTAAAAACCATTATTTTAATTATCATTTTAGCTATTTTTTCTGTATTATATCAGTTATTCAAAATCTAATTCGGTTTATTTTAGCAATTATTTATGTATCATATCAGTTATTGAACGTTGTTCATTACGATATTCGAATTATTATTCGTTATTTACAAATTGACCATATTACCGATGTTTTCATGGGCAATCATAACATAACATAAAAGTTAGTTTTAGTGATAAAAAAACTGATTTTGTCATCGGGACAACATAGGTACCTACTTATTAACACAAAAACTCATGTCTATGGGATATACCTACCTATGTCATAATTTTCAGAAAATAAGTCAGATGTTGTTGGAAGAGAAACGAGAGAAATTCGTAGACGACTCTTTAAGTCGGCCTTCTTATATGCCTGTGCATTAAACGCGCATTTTTTTTTTTATATTTAAACAACATAAAAAACTGAGGAAGTTCTCAATTCAAAAATACGTTTTTATTTTAAATAAAAATATTGTATATAGAAAGACGTTTTATTTTGAATCCTTTAGCAATCAATAGGGCAACAGAGTATCACAGAATGTTCAGTCCTGCATATCAGTGATACATATGTTGTCTATTGAATATGTATAAGAAAACATACCTACTATTTACATTGAGCTATTATTACTACGATGACCATTTACGAAGATTTTATATCTCCGCGCTACCTAACTCTACTATGACTCTATCATCTAACATCTTATTTTTTTAGATTTACTTACTAAACCTACCTATCCTACCAACATGTAGAAATTAAAGCAGTGCAAGTAACATAATCTATCTATAACAGGAGGAGATTTCGAGATGGCATATTTTTGAAACCTATGTTGGGTTACTCATGCTGAACAACTTTTACTATGGGACCAACACTGAATTCTCAAAAAAAAAATTTTACTTTTCATACATTATGATCGAGCAAGGTTGACATTTACTATGGATAGTAAATTTTTTTTTTTTAAGAATTCACTATTGGTGCCATAGTAAAATTTGTTCAGCATGACTAACCTATGTTGAGGTTTCGAAAATATGCCATCTCGAAGTCTCCACCCAGTATTATAAAATTCAAAGTCCTGACTGACTGACTGATTGACTGATATATCAACGCACATCCTAAACCACTGGTCATAGAGACATGAAATTTAGAGGGTATATTCCTTGTGAAGAGTAAGTATCCACTAAGAAAGGGTTTTCCGAAATTCCACCCCTAAGGGGGTAAAATAGGGGATGAAAGTTTGTATGAAAGTCCGTCAGTTTCGAAGTTAGGATCTTCAAATTTTGTGTTTAGGCTAAAGATTGAAAATTAATGTATACGTGTCTCAGCGTTTTTAATAATTCCACCCTCGAAGCGGGATGAAGTTGTTTTGTTTTATTGTTGTAGAAAAATGACATTTGATTCCTGTAGGCCACGCGGGCGAAGCCGCGAGCAGAAGCTAGTGTAACCATATTAGGTACGTGTGTGTAGGACATACAAAATATTATACCCACTTCGATACAAGTGGTGAACTCTAAGTTCACAGTTGCATGATACTGATAGTGGTCAGCGACTTTTTCGGGTCATTAACACTAGGTACCTATCAACTTTGAATTTTGGTAAGTAGTGTATCGTCACAGAGGATTGAAGGGAAGTATCGTCACGCTAGACATAGTGGTATCGTGCCACAGTACCTACATAAATGTTATATACACCTAGGTTAGTATACCTACCTCATAAATTAGCAAGCCATTTGTTTTTAGCGCTCTGTAAACAAGTATTAACACAGTAAAAAAAAGTCAGTGCTAAAATGTAAGTACGAAAACAAGTTTGATGAACTGGCACGAATAAATTAAAGTAATTTTACCTCTTTCTCTCCTTTTCAAAGTTTTTTGTAGTCCACCATCGATGATATTCGTGAATTCCTCGATATCAAACGAACACCGATCCCTTTCTCTTTTCAAATCTTTATTTATATCATTCATTGTTTTCATTTGCTTATAAAATCACGCGAAAAGACACGTCTTGCGGTAAACAAGTTTTGTATGAAACTGGCGGGGCGACCACTGTCTGCCACAAGCAAACGACTATTTAGTAGGGCGAGCGAGGACCGCAGTGGTACAGTCACTAAGGATTATTAAGTTATCGGCGGTCATTATTTAATTTATACTTACATTAATTAACCGTTTCTACTTGTTGTTTATTTGAGTTCTGATGCGCTTGTCTTTTTAAATAGGTAGTTAATTTAATAAAAGTTAGTCGTTTTGCCTAAAAACCATCAATGCTGACTGCATTGATGTTTTTTAGGGTTCCGTACCCGAAGGGTACCAAACGGGATCCTATTACTAAGACTCCGCTGTCCGCTTTCCGTCCGTTTGTCTGTCAGAATATGTGTATTTCTATCGCTATAACATCAAATAATAAAAATGTAATAAAATTAAAAATAAAAGTGGGCGCCAATACAAGAAACTCCAAATTTGTTATGTTTTTTTTAAGTTGAGTTAGTTAATATGGAACGGAACCCTCCGTGTGCGAGTCCGGCTCGCACTTGGCCGGTTTTTTACTGTTTTTATGACTAGAATATAAGTTCTAGTGCATTAAACTAAAAAAGACGAAATAAAAAAGTTATTTAAAAGAAAATAGTCGTGAAGACGATTACATTTTTTTAAATTACTTTTTTAATTTATTAATAGTGAGATCTTTATTTACAACAAATATGTACAAAATACAATCAATATATAGAAAATTTCCTCAAGCCTGCCGCTGCTTCCGATTAACGGCAGGGTTCCCAGAAGGCTGGCAGCGTTTCCTCTTTGGATAGCCAAGCTGACGCGTTGGCGGAAAAAGCTCCCCGCCCGCTGGTCTCCGGAGGTCTCGATCAATTTTGATGACAAGGTGCGAGCAAAACGGCGAGCTTCGGACCCCCACGGTCCCATGGTCTCGACCGCAAAAGGCACAAAAATATAGTTGGGTCCAATCGATGCGTATATTCTGAATTTTGAATTTTCCGCACTGGCCGCAGCTGCCCCTGCAGCTTTACAAGTCGCCGGTAAGTGAGATGGCGCGAGTGTATCGACACATGTGGCATCCCATACCAGCGACTTGCCGACACTCCAAGGGATCAAAGACATACCATCCGGTCTCTTGCCATCGCCCCGCGCAATACCGACTGGTTCCAGTACGGAAGGCACGTTAGCGACAACAAGAGCCCTGCGGATAATGTCATTGATAGCCGAGTGTCGTGATATTCGACCAGCACTTAGAGAGCACGAAAGCCCATGGTGGCCGAGCTCGTTGACGAGATCTCCGCAGCGGCAGCGATGAGGTTGATTGGTCCTGCAACCAAGACGAAGACAAATACACAGACTAAAGTAAGTATATATAAGTTATAACATTAATATGTTATGTTTTATTAGGTACAGTGGCGTAGCTGGCCCTGTATCTAAATTATAAATATATTGTGGGCCCCTTCTACCTGACTGCGATGAAGTCCAAATGGAGGTTAAATTTTTTAGCAATGATTGCTTGCACGCATTAGGGAACCCTGAAGCCCGGGGCCCCGTGTCATTGATACGGATGATACAGCGGTAGCTACGTCCCTGATTAGGTACTAATCTTACTTTTTAATTTTTAAAATAGATACAGAGTGAATTTTTGGAGTGGGTATGGATGGCCAAATCCTAAAGTATAGGGAATAGCGAAAAATGCTCAAACATCGATATAGAAGACTTCCCAAAGGAGTCTCGAGACCGATTTTGATAAAAAACCTAAACTGTATTCGTTTAATAAATGTGAGAGAAATAAAATAGTATGTTCTTAAAAATTAGATCTTTTCTTTTGTGTTCATGTAACATTATATGTACTGAATTGACAAGTCTAATCTTGCAAGTGTATGGCTATGTTTTGCAACAAAGCTGTATTATGAATTTATGAAGCAAACTTATGACAATAAATGATTCTGATTCTGATATTTTATTTATTTAGTAAAACAAAAAATAGGTATACTTCGGAAAAAAACCAAGTCCAAAAAAATGATATATAAAAAGAATTACCTTGCTGAGTTTCTGGCCTGTTCTTCTCAGTTGAAGGCCGACATACGAACTGGTGGTAACTTCAGTAGCTTTGACTGATTTCTCAATATGTTTCACTGAACATCTTCGCCAGTTGGTCTAGTTCTTCAGATACCTACCTAAGATTTGGTGTTATTTTTCGTACCGCGCTAGTTACCAGTAGAATAAGAGTGGACCCAGTGGTGTATTAACATGGGAGGATAGTGTCGAGGAGACGAGATCCGATTGTCACTGCATCAATGGGGATATCGGGAACTTTTAATTATTTTATTCAATTCCCACTATCCCCATTAATGGATGCGGGCAATGGTGATTGGTGATTAATTTCACATTATTAGGAGTTTCCTAAGTTAGGTATTGGTTAGTGAAAATGGGAACAACTGCACAACCAATCGTGATGCAATTGGCATGCAGGTAGATCATAACCTGCAATAACAGGATACAGTAGTACCCAACTGATAAGGCGCGTCGTATGGCCCCGAAGGTTCAAAGTCAAAGCCATTTATTCAATTTAGGCCCCAAAGAAAAGATTAACGAAAGAATAATAATATAATCTTCACAAATTGTATGTCAATAAAAACATCTTTTGCGCAGGTACATGGGTAAGCCATATCAGTTGGGTGCTACTGTACCTACTTTTATTCCGGGTAAACAAGATCCCTCGGTCGGGTGAAACTGCAGGGCGAAAATAGTGTATAAATAAAAAAATCTCTTGGACCCAACAATTAGTTTATTGGCTCATTTTATATTAACAAAGTGTAATGTTATCACTTCTTAGCGGTGACGGCGGCTTCATCCTCCCGCGCGAAGGTCTGTAGGAGTTCCTCCTTCTTAGCGGCGATACGCTCCTCGCGCCGCTTGCGAGCCTCCTTCACCTTGTTACGGCGGGCCTCGGCCTGGTCACTGTGGCATAAATAACCATGTTAATACTGAATAATAATGGAGGTAGGTAGTGTCTTTCACCACTGGAACACATCTGGAAAAACCCAGGAACAAAAAAGACAGGCGAAGTCCATAGAGTTGCATGGTGAACCTAAGTTTGAATCAAGGTTTTATTTAGACTTGTCTCGCTATGGGATTTAGGTGATGGATAAGGATAAAGGAGATTGCGAGCAAATATTGTACGACATTGAATATGCTTTAGAATTATAATGCTTTCAAGTAGTATTTTTTTGTTTGTTACCTCCGAACCCCCGTCATTTATTTAATGATTTGGAAAATTCTTTTATTGTTTGCAAGGGCAGGGTATACTTCCCGTTTGGTCCCATTGTCATCAGGTCAGGATCTGATTATTCTTTAGTGGACTTAGAAGTTGGTTTAAGTTTTTTGTAAAATAGTTTTTTTAATGTATTCAGTAAGTACATTAAAAAAAACTGTTGTAACATCACCCAAAAATGTTTGAATAGAACAGTTACCTGAGCATCTTAGTCCTAGCCTTCTCAGCCTTCTTCCTGTGGATGTACTCCATGAGTACGCGCTTGTTCTTGAACACATTACCCTTCGCCTTCATGTACAAGGCGTGGTACAGATGCCTGTCGATCTTCTTTGCTGTTCTGTACTTAAGGAGCAATTTACGGAGAACCCTTTGTCTTTGTACCCAGAGTTCCTAGAAACAAAGAAATATTTTATGTGAAAACTATTGAATTTAAATATGTACTATCAATTTCAGTCAATAATAAATCCCACCAAAAACATTTTCATGTAAAATGTTGCCAATACGAGATATATGGCTCGAACTGTCAAAAAGTTATCAGATCTCACGTAGAGCCAAGCTTATAACTCTTCACAATCTAACTCTACAAGCCCTAACTTCACAAACTCTACACCTTAGTCAAAATATGTGGCTTGGCTGTTTCGCTACCGTCATATGGGCGTAAGGTGAACAATTTATTCACTGTTAATTACTTTACTGTAATACAATAGTTCTTGTAGTACCGAAACGGCCAAGCCACATATTTTGACTACGGTGTGTAGAGTTTGTGAAGTTATTAGTCCTTATTTTTAACCAACTCCAAAAAAGGGAGGTTCTCTTTTTACCATCACAAATTATTCATGGAAGAATTTAGAAAAGAAAGAAAGAAAAAAAAAGAAACATTCTGTTTGTACATAAATAAATACCTACTGATAATTAATTAACCTCAGCATAAAGCTGCACTGCTCATAAAACAGCCAGGGCACATTGTTGTCATGTAATGAATCTAAGCTTGTTTTGAAAAGAGTAATTGCCTCTGCAAATGCAACCTTCCGAACCGGTCTTAGAGTCAGACTTTGACAGTGCCTGCGAAGGTCTATTTGAATAAATGATTTTTTAATTTGAATTTGACAGTGCAACGCTGGTATTCTGCCAGAGCCTTTACTGGACGACACGAACGGTATAACAAGAAAACAAATTTAGTTAAAATTAAGAAACATGAGCTGAATGTAGAAAACTCAACAAAATATGGTCTACAGGCAGGGATTACATGAAATTACTGACCTTTTGTACAAGGAATGTACAAAAGGTCAGTAATTTCATGTCTCTTTCTAACAAAGAACATAAGAAAAGGATGTAAGAAATTTAGTCCTGTCAAATTAGTCCAATGCTTGTTTTCAATATAAATTTAGTCGACATCTATCGCGGTTACGCCTAAATGCACGCAAAATAAGACGGCAAAGATTAATTTAACAACTTAAAATATGTTCTATCCTTTTTCAATCATGTTCGTAAGAAAGAGATGAGATGTGACTAAAATTAGTTTAGTGCGATTTACAACAGAATCGGCACCATTATCCACAACGAAATGGAAGGGTCCCATTGGGAAAAGAAAAGTCGGCAGACCCTATAAAAGATGGGCAGATGACATAATAGACATGGCTGGAAAAGACTGGCAGAAAAAGGCGGAAGATCGGGTAACTTGGAACAAGCTGGAGGAGGCCTACACCCAAAGAGGGGTCCAAATATACGAAAATTTATAATCTGTAAAACTCAAATTATTTGTATTTGGAAATTTTATTTTATAAGGCTTTATTTTATTTATTTATTTATACTGACCTTTTGTGGCATACGCGCATTAGCTGTACCTCTTCTTTTACCCATCCCACAGTGACGCCCCTTCCTGCGCGCCTCTGTGTTCTTACGGACGCGGGCGCGGGAGTGCACTGCGACAGGTTTCTTGATCACCAGACCATCCTTGATCATCTTCCGGATGTTCTGTCCTGAAAGTCAAAAAGTACATTTTAGTTTTGCTGTATGTTGCCTGCAAACTAGACGTGACATAGACTGTCAATGTTAACTGCTTGTAGTGCAATCAGACCTTCAGATTAGCATTAAGATTCTGTACTACTTGAGAACACAATAGATTTATAGCTCAAGATTAAGACCCAGGTCCCAGACAGTCCTGAGACAGACCATGATTGACTCCGATCAATTTCAACATGGGAGTGGCAAAGAAAGACTAAAACCAAAATTACCAATTCATAACTATTATTTCAACCTTTGTACTAGGCGCACCTCCTATGTAAGTGACCATAAGCACTTCTTCCACACTTCATACACATGTTGAGTGACTAACTACCCTAAAATGTATTGCAGAAACATTCTAGCAACTTTTCAGATATCTGTACGATACTCAAATTGCATATGAGCCGATGCATGGAAGACGAACCTGAGTCTAATCTCTAAGGAAATCAATTTGAATATTGTTCAACAAAGGCCTCAGCTGCAATGCTCAGAAAGATACTTACATCTTTGTGTTTACAAGTGAAGCTTATAAAGACAAAGCGGGATTTTGAAACCTTTTCATTTAAAAACTGGGACATACCTACAAAAAAAAAATTATGAACTTACGGTAGTACTTATAGTTTTATTTGAGTTTCAAATTATGTTTACATGAGAATATAATAGATATTCAAAATAGCCATAGAAAATGCCTGTAGTTAGACAGTAAAGTTTTCAGAGGAATATAAATAAGAAAATCATTATTTACGAATTACTTATTCATATTTCTATAAAGATTTAACTTCCACCTAGCACTGTCCAGTAAGTAAGCTAGTTGGGCTAAAAATCAGGATGTTACACTAAAATTTATGGCAACACTGACCTAAACATCAATAGTATAAAATGCTGGTCTGTATCACATTTTACAGTAGGCTAAAGCGGTCCAGCTGTTTGTTCAATGGCGATTGGCAAGTTGCAGCAATCCACTAACTTGTCACGCTTTTGCTTTAGTTGTATCACTAACAATATAAAAGCCAAATTGTGGCCTTATCAACTGTGTAGTCTTCAAGAACAGTGAGCCTCAACAGGAATGTTTCATATTCTATCTTGGGTATGAAAAATGGCATGTTCGGTTTCATATGATTTTATGAACAAGCCATACATAAATATGTAGTTAGAATCTGCATTTTCTAATTTCAAACATCTAAGTAGCAAGCTTCTCAAGAGTATAGATTTCAGGCTATCAATACAAAATATTCAATATTTTCACTATAGGACTAAAAAAATGTGAATAAAGCTGGAAAATAATGCCATACGCTGGACAATTTGTAGCAAACATTAGTTTCATTGAATGAGGTTGTATCTTGTAGTTCTAGGCTATGTTTACAGTACACACAAAGAACGTGCAGGGAGCTCCGGCACGCTGAATGAAATATCTCAAGTACTTACTGGAATTTGTGTTGGCGATTTCATTGATCTCGTTTGGATCAAGCCACACCTTTTTTTTGCCGCATCGCATAACAGAGGCTGCAAGCCTCTTCTGCAGTTTGAGGGAACTGAAATTAGAAAAATCACAGGTGACCACATGGCTTCAACGTTCACCGATACGGCAACACAACTTTTCCATGTTTCAACACCGAATTAACCCCCAAAAATATATTGACCATGCTTATCATGTATCAATATCACAATATTTTCGTTTACAGCGTGTAATTTTAAAGGTTTTATAATTATTTTATCAAAACTAACCTCATCCTGACACGATGAGATCCAACGCACACAAGAAAGAAATATGGCTGACTTTTTTGGATAGTGATGAACAATGTCGATCAATCGAGTATGTAATATAATCGACTTAAGCAATTAATTATTAAATCGACTATATTTATAGTCGGATTTTCTTTTCAGAATCAACAATTATTTATTTTTGCTGTAGATTTCTGTAATCGTTTTTTATACGTTTATAATAAATTAGTTATCATCTGCCCGTCCTGTTCCCAATCATTTGGGGTCGGTGCAATATACGCATCTTGCATTCGGCCCTTCTATCTAACATACTAGCAAACACTGCAATCTCACCATGGTAAGTGATGATATGGCCGAAGGTGGTAAGCACACAAAGCTTAGAAAGAACTGGCTCTCAAGTGCAGCCGTCGAAACACACCGATAGGTGCTTGGAGACTTGAGCTTGGAGATTTTCAACTTGAGGATGGTCTGGTATGGAGGCAGATGGGTAATACAAAGTACATTGAAACAAGCTCATTGTAATATTCGAACCCGGGACCTTCGTCTCGGTATCATTGCATTAAAATATAAATTAATAAATGAACACAATATCTGCGAAAAAGTCAAACCAAGGGTGTCTTTCCTTACCGCTTCGATCATTTCTTTTTGGCACATATGGGCAATCAAATGTGACCCATTAAGATGGATCAAGGTAGTCTTATTTGAGTGATGTTTGATCAAAAGATTCCAACAGAATGTACTATCTCTTGCAATGTGAAGTTTACCTTTAATAGAAGTTTAAGAATGTCCATATAAACAGATTGAATGCTAAAAGGTAGGTGTAAAGTATTGACAGGTATTTTGAGTATAGAGGTATCATAAGAAAATTTCTCATTGATTACAAACAATAAAGTTTATTTACTCAATGTTAATAACAACTACTAATGATAGCACAGCGAGGGTGCTGGGGGGAGGTGTAACACTTTCCCCGAGACGAGCTATCTAAGCGCCGCGCTTGGAGGGGTGAGCAGGTACGCGTTCAACACGAGAGCGCGCCCCCCTCTCTATAGCGCAGGTGGCGACCACCGTGGGGTTTTAGGTACAACCGGTAAAAGTACGGCATAACCTGGCCGCTCCCCCCCAGGGCGGTCGGGTATCCTATGAGGATTTCCCCACGCTAAAAAAAAAAAAACAAAAAAGAGGTATCATAAGAAAACTTATTAATCAATTCCCTCTTAATCGACTCACAATGTACATCTAGATCGATTGAATAACAGCCTATGGGCAGTAGCATCACTATGGTTGGTACTGCCATACGCACTTCCTCTTCTTATTTTTATGTTTGGCAACCAAATCCAAATTACGACTTATTTCTGCCAGTGTCAAGTTATATTATAATTTCCAGTCACAATAAATCACTTTCACACACAGACTTAGTAAAATGCTTTCACTTATAGTTCTCAGTCAGTCACAGCGTAGCGTTATATTGTCTTTGTCAATCACCGTCCATAAAAGTCATGTTTTACTACAATGGTGGTCATTTACTAGAACTCTTCATGGACTTTTTGAAACAACTTGAAGTCACGATGCATATTTCATTCCACTTCACTGGTGCATATGGATTGATCTTTATTGGATAAAATACCACCGATAATATGCAATAAAACTCAAAATACACAAAATGAAAATGAAAACGCAGTCGCTCAACGTCACTCTGCAATTTAAATTCCCACCAAAAAGAGATACGTACACACGGCTACAGATCAAGCTATACATTTCTAGTATAAGCTGACCTCCTATTGTACGGAAATCTTATACAATGCGAGATCAGCTTATACTGGAAATGTATAGCTTGATCTGTAGCCGTGTGTACAATACAGTCGGTGGTAGCAAAGACTACTATTGTGGTGGTAGTATTGCCAGCATAGTGTGTACTGTGTACTTTATACATTTTATTTTGTCGTTTGAAATCTTAGAACCCAAAAGAATATACGGTGTAGCTACATTCAGGACGATTGATAAATAAAATAAATAATTTGGTACCTAGATATTTACAAACACTTTCAGTAATAAAATAATACACATCAACATGGGCGTAGCGAGGTACGGGCAGGGAGGGGCTGCTGCCCCACCTTAGAAGAGCGATCGTTCGCTGGTAAACTGTAATTCTGACGCTTCTTATTAGACCTAAGAAACTAACAGGCTTTAAGGCCCCCCCCCCATATACAATCCTGGCTACGCCCTTGCACATCAATCATTTTGTCCCACAGAGAACTATTTTTTAATATATAGGTATTAGTGCTAGACTTATATATATATGTTACCGGCCAAACCCGATTTTAGGCTAAACTAGTTTGGCCTAGGCTCAACTAGTTCTTCCTATACGCGAAAGGATAAACCGGTATAGACTAGGCCAAACTGGTACATCCTAAGCCCGGTAGGAGAATCTAGTTTAGCCTAGGCTGAACTAGTTTATCCTACCACACTTCAGGATAAATTGGCATGGCCTAGTCTGAATTCGTAGTCGACAATGATTGAGCGAGAATACCGATTCCAGAAGTAGTCAAAGGAAGATCACCTCATCTCAGAAACATAATCAGAGTTATTCTTCAGAGAAATAATAAGGGCTTTTACATAGTTGGCACCAAATATGGCGTTTTGCAGAAATTATATTGCAGGTATTCTTTCTCTTACCCACCTGCTTTTTTTTTATTCTATTGATTCTTTTTGCTAGTGTTTATTTAGATATTTATGTTAGGTATTTGTCGGTCTTTCTGTGCAGCAAACAGAAAGTAGCTAGTTAACTAGCAAGAAAAAATGGTGCTCTGAGTGCCATCAGAGTACACCTTGCAAAAATAAGTATAATTGTCTCTGGCAAATTCAATGAATAAATGAATCATGACTATTCGTTTCTTTTAATACTAGAAATTTTAATTATTTGACTTACAAGTTTTCTTTACCTATTTTCCCTACACGTATTGAATAGGTGATAGGTACCAATTTATCCTGAAATGTGGTAGGATAAACTAGTTCAGCCTAGGCTAAACTAGATTCTCCTACCGGGCTTAGGATGTACCAGTTTGGCCTAGTAGTCTATACCGGTTTATCCTATCGTGTATAGGAAGAACTAGTTTGGCCTAGGCTGAACTAGTTTAGCCTAAAATCGGGTTTGGCCGGTAACATATATAAAGGATCAGTAAAACATGATTCACATAACACCAAGTCTCTGTTTTCGCAACACTGACAATAACATTTCTTGTGTCTTTAAAGCTACTGCTAAGGGCAATGTTCTTAATTGCTGAGCTACATTCTTGCCAAATGTATCAAATTCATCACTGCTTTCATTGCCAAGGTAAACTGGAAGTGCATTAGCCTCAGGTGGCGGAGTATCATTTGATCTTAGCTTGATGTAAACAGGATTTGGATTATGCTCAATCTTGGTATTTTCAGATGGGAATGCACTTGTATCAACACTGCTGTCATCGTCTTGTCCATCTTTAGTATCCTCTTCCATTTCTAAGTCAGATGTGGTTGAGTCCTAAAAGTAATTAATTGATTGCAGGAGCTTTACTGTAAACCAGCACTGAAGTATTTGAATAATTATTTACTAGCTTCCGTCCCACAGTTTCAATCGCATTCCCAAGGTATAAATATTTTTCCAGGATAAAAATTATACTGTGTTAATCCAGAACATTTTCTGTGTGTGAATTTCATCCAAATTCATTGAGAAATTTTTGCATGACAGAGTAACATCTTGACATCCTTACAAACTCACATTTTATAATATTATTTATTTTTAATCATAACTTAACAATATTACGTACATGCGATCCCTGTGAGATAGATGGGTTTTGTACAAGTACTTGTAACATTCTCAGTTTAATTCCATCAAAGTCATCAGAGTTACAAATAATTGGTCCTGAACCATCACTGTTTTGTCTCCATTTTATATGTTTACGTTTCAATTTTGCTTTGATGTTACACAAATACTGGAAAGAATAGGTAATGGTCAGTACTCATCATATTTTAAATAATACAATAAATAGGCATCTTGTACTTATTGCAACAAGATCTGTATTTACATCTCAGATGATCTCTCAACCACCCCAAAAAGTTTTTTTTTTACACCAGGCAGGTGCAATTAAATTTACATTATGCTCTTCTAAGATGTTACATTATTTACCTTGGCCCAAATGTTGGGTTCTTTCTTTGGGCCTAATGAATTAAGATGTGGTGTTATTTTCTTCCATTTATTCTGAACCAAATCTTTGCCTGAGGTTGTCTTTTTATATCCCCTGATAACTTCTGGGTTTTCTTCAAAGAATGTGCATAGAACCTCCATTTGTGCGGCTGTTATTCTGGGTTTTAATTCTTTGTGAAAAAAAAAGAAAATGTGTTAAAATGTCTTAGGGTATATAAGGAGATTATATAGTCAAAGCTAAGTGTTTATTTGTTTTACAATAATATAAACCATGTTTATTTTATTTATTTTGTTACGCGCTGCTGTTTAGAATATTACATACCTTTGGGCATTTTATAAATACGAATACTTATTTAGGTTTTCAGACATAAAGTTTCCTTCTTCCCTTCAATACTTTTCTCCACCGATGCTTTTTCATTTCAAATGTTGTTCCTCAACCTCATTACAAAACAAGGTTCAAATTCAGACGAGAATCCTTAAGAAATGAATTTATATTTTAAATATAAATTATAAATAATTTATATACATTTTAGACACTATTATTTTTTAATAAAAATTACAGTCGTTGTTGTTGTTTGTCTTATTTGCCAAAAGGCAGGCAAAGATTGAGCCATACAGCCTTGTCTTATTTCAGTTTTTCTCGAGTATCGTTGTATTAAATATAGTCATAAAATAAATCACTTCATATAGTCCGCATTGTCAGTCACCGTCCAGTCATGTTTTAGCAAAATGGTGGTTAAAGTACTAAAACTTTTCACGGACTTTTTGAGACAACTTATAAAGTCACGATCACAGATATTAAAAAAAGTACGAGTATTAAGACCCGTAGTCTGTGGTCACGATACACATAATTAATTTCATTTTACTTCACTGGTGCACATGGATTGATCTTTATATCTCTCAAAATACACGAATTTATGAAAATAAAAATAAAAAACGCAACGTCACTTCCCGCCAAAAAGTCTATATACCCATTTATAATTACTCGGTGTAGTACTTAGAAAGTGTCTCCCTGACTTTTTGGCGGGAACTTACAGAGTGACGTTGCGTTTTCATTTCGTGTATTTTGGGTTTTATTGCATACTATTGGTGTTTTTTTTTACTTACCTTACAGTCTGCTATAAGGTAAGTGATTGTTCCAAAAGTTAATACACGGGTACTTTAGCAATGTGGAGTTTTCTAACAAAGGGTTAATCAGGACCATTCATTAAAATATAAATGTAAACAATGTATAAAAATTTATTGTAGAACTTTTACATAAATCTCACAATACAATCTCAGGGCACAGTATTATACTGTAATTAAAATTTATTTATATTAATCCAACACCTAACAAAGAAAAATATTAACATTTAAAGCAATATTTGTTCATTTTGTTCTCATATATCAATAACTATTATATTACTTATAATAATATTATTTTCATGGAATTCATTTGATTTTCATAATTGTATCAACAGATTCAATTCAAAACGTATAGACCCCCACCTAAACATAACATACTGTATAAAAATATTTTTTCGAAATAAAAAAAAATCACATAGAAGTAGTCTTATCCATCATTAATATTAAAATTATTCATATAAATGTATCACAGTTTCCCTTGCATCAACGGCTTGAGGTACTTGTGGAAACTCTGGTTGACGGGGTCCGCGTTGAGGGGACTCTTCATCGCCTCCTCCATCAGCCGCTCGTACACGCGACCGTCGTACGCACCCAAGGTTGAATGTAATATCTGTTTGATAATAAAAAATATTCCTAATTAGTTTTTTTTAACAGTATAGGCTATGGCCCACTAATGGCGCATACAATCATAATGTATAAATTACTATAACCCGACATTAAATAATGATTTTGAAAATGGCGGCTTGTATTTTTTTTTTTTTTTTTTTTTCTTCAATGGCGTCACACGGCTTGTGTATTTTGCCAATTTCAAGTAATATTATAAGTTCTAGTCACAATGAATCACTTTCACATAGTCCTCAGTCAGTCACCGTCCATAATAGTCATGTTTTAGTACAATGGTGGTCATTGTACTAACACTTTTCACGGACTTCTTGAGACAACTTGAAAAGCCACGATACACATAATTCATTTCATTTCACTTCACTGGTGCACATGTATTGATCTTTATTGTATAAAATACCACCGATAATATGCAATAAAACTCATAATACACGAATTTATGAAAATTAAAATGAAAAAGCAACGTCACTCTGCAAGTTCCCGCCAAAAAGTCCGGCTTGTACTTGTTTTTACACAAGTTTGCAACACATAAATCTGACAGTGACAGATATAAATCTAAATGTTATAGTTTTTTTTTTGTTTTTTTTTCTGTTTATAGACCTGTGTTTCACCGCAATCTCACCATGGTAAGTGATGACGCGGTCGAAGGTGGTAAGCACACAAAGCCTAGAAGGAACTGGCTCTCTAGTGCAGCTATATTTTCAACTTGAGGGTGGTAGCCAGCCAGGCAGGTACTACAAAGTACCCTACCACCGTGCTATAGTTTCCTCACGATGTTTTCCTTCACCGAAAGCTCAAGCCCATTGTAGGATTCGAACCCGGGACCTTCGTCTCGGTATCCGACGTCACTACCACTGAGCTATCATCGCCTTATAGTACCACAAATCTAAATAGATAACGCAAGTCCCTCCATCCTGCGTGTGGGTACCCTTTTGGCACGCGAAGTACATACACTCGCGTCCTCTATTCGATTTATATCTGGCCAAGCCACCTTTTTCAAAACCACGGGTTATATATTTTAGTACAGACCTCGTCTCTAATGTCGAATGAGTCCACCAAGCCGACGGCGTTGGGCCTCAGCTTGGTGAGCAGTTCCTCGTACCAGTGCTGCAGCTGTTCTATGTCCCGCTCCGATACAGATGTGAACTGAACAAATTATATTATTTAATTATGCAAATGCCAAAAATTAGAACATAGTTTTAAATAATTGGATTGTTTTACAAAAAACTTAAACCGACTTCAAAGTACACTAAGAAGTAATCAAATCCTGATGTGATGACAATAGGACCAAACGGGAAGTGTACCCTTTCAAATAAAAAAATAAATGTCCAAATCGGTTAATAAATGACGGAGTTATGAGGTAACAAACAAAAAAAAAACATCGAATTGAGAACCTTCTCCTTTTTTTTTGAAGTCGGCTAAAAACCGGGTAGATACGACAATGCGAAATAAATGAATTTGATTTCGAAGTTGGTCCCATAGTAAAAGTTGTTCGTATTTATGAACACTTTACGTGGTTTTATTTATTGTCGTATCCATCCTGTAAATTGAATATAGCTTGTTTCTCGCTTCGTAACCCGTCACAATCTAATGTCTTTTTTTGGCACATTTTTTAAATAAAATTATGTTTGCATGAACATGTGTGCTTGTAAATAAATATTTAAGTACTAGCTGACGCCCCGCGGCTTAGCCCGCATTTTCGAGGGATTATCTTTTAACGAAGAAAAAGGAACTAAATAATGGTAAAAATGCGGAGAAGTTCATAAAAAATATCACAAAACCGTTAAATAATCTAACTAATATTATAAATGCGAAAGTGAGGTTGTTTATTTGTTTATTACGCCTTCACGCCCCAACTACTCGACGGATCATCATGAAAATTGGCATGCAGATAGCTTATGGTATGGAGGACATCGGCTACTTTTTATCCCGGGAACGCGGGTGAAACCGCGGGGGACAGCTAGTATTTTAATAAAAAAATCCTTACCCTCAATAAATCACCAACGCATTGCAGCGCCCAATACACGATGTACAAATCAACCAACTGAAGAAGCACTTCACGTAACTCGGGAGACACATTCTTCACCAAATTCACCGTTTCTTCGAAGAATGTTGATAGTAAGAATGCACGGCAATGGGCCTGGGGAAAAAGGAGATATTGATAAAGTCCCTCTCTGGCTTTGTTCGTTACCTTCGACCACATAATCGTTTACCAGACCACGTTGAGATTGTGGTCAAACGGAACCTTACCAAAAATAAAAACCAATCCAATTTTGCAGTTCCGTAACTCAACATTGAATATTCTGTGACTCAACGTTGCTATGATTTCTTCTTATTTATTCTTTTACTAGAAATTGTGCACTTAAACCAGACCTATATAAGTAAAAATTACGTAAATTACGTCAATGTGACGTAATTTTTACTTATATAGGTAATATTGTCAGAAGTTTAGGAAAAATTACTTAAAATGTTTGCTGGGGACCAGTTGAGTGCTTATGTGTATTACTGTTTATAAATAAATAAATATCCTGGGACAGCCTTCATCTACGGCAAACTGATCCCAAACTAAGCAGAGCTTGTACTATGGATACCATATATTTACTTAATATACATAATTGAAATACAGGTACTTTGCCTAGTTTAGGCACCAGTCTCCCACAGTATATAGTTTGCCTAAATATGTATGAATGAAATGTGTACTTCTAATCAAATATTGTGGTGAGAAAATATTTTTTTTTTTTTTTTTATAATTATACAGCAGACATGTTCATGCACACAGATGCATGTCCCGGGTGGGAATCGAACCCACAACCTGCGGCATGATATCGTGGCGTGACGTGGAATCGTAACTAACCACGCAAGCTGGCCCGTCAGATATAAGATTTAGCAAGCACAAAACACGTTGTAAAATGCCATTGTTTGAGGTTTCTTGTATGTTGTAGGACCAACCTCTTGGATTTTGACTTGTTCAACATTTTATTATTTGTCATGTGAGCGGCCGTAATACGCATTCTGTGAGTAAATGAGTGGTATAGTGAATAGTAACAGTTTATATTTACCTCGGAAGCCTGCGTTAGTTGCACGGAGGTCATGTTCCACGCATCTTCATAGGACAGGCCGGTCTTCTGTCGCTTTTCAATGTTAGCAACGCAAAGGCCGATTTTACTGAAAAATATTAATAATAATATTTTTTGTTATCATTTGTTAAAAATGTTATGAAATAAATAAATGATTTTTACTATTTTTTTTGTATATAAGTGATAGTATAAGATAAAAGCTGGCCAAGTGCGAATCGGACTCGTACACGGAGGGTTCCGTACAATATTAACAACCTAAACTTTGATATGAAAAAAAACCCCAAAATAAAGACGTTTCTTGTTATACCCTTCGGGTACGGTACACTAAATAATTGGACTGTTTTACAAAAAAATTTAAACCGACTTCAAAGTACACTAAGAAGTAATCAAATCCTGATCTGTAGCCTTAGCACGAACCACTTTCGTATCGCCTTCGTAGCGTCATCGTATCGAGTAGATGTCACTTTTGACAGAAGATCTATCGTCTACTCGAAACCCAGCTTGCGAGCTACGTTAAATTCGTCCAGAAATTTTGAAACATACATTTTTGATTTTATTGGTACACAATATTAAAATATTTATTTCCAATAAAATAAAATAAATGAAATAATCATCTTATCTTATATTATTAGCTAACGATATAAGGTATTACATCATCATTCCCATGTAAATGTTTTCTTTTTCACCACTGAAATGTGATGAATGTGGAAATATTTTTGAACGTACAGCAAAGAGTTCACGAGTTTACGTGTTTGAATTTAGAACATAACAAGACGAAGAGGATGAGTCTTGTGACTCCGTTAGAAATAAATTCGACGATTTTCATTTCTAGATTTGTGTTTTAGCAGTTTTAGGGTATTTCATATAAAGAGTGGCTCAACTTGAACTATCGTGATCCCCTAAGATTTATACACGACATGATGTTTCAGAATCAATGGGTTCGATTCTCGCCTAAAAATTAAAAATTTCGGATAGTAGTCAAAAAACAATACATGAAGCTCCCCAATTGAATTCGTTTTAGTTAAAACTAACTTAAATACTATATTAAATGTAGAATTAAATAAAATTATGTTATTTTAATCACCATATTTCGTTATAAGATTATAAATAAAGAAATACAAACTAAAAATCTTAATGCTTCAAAAAAATAACACATTCGAAATATTGCAAATACCTACCTAGATGCGACGAGTTCACGTAACGCTCTCACTGAAAAAAATACGGTGACAAAGTCTACGTTAGCTGGCTTGCGAGTAGACGATACCATACGTCAGAATTAGTTCCAATTTCAAATTATATACCAAACCACGTTTACGTAGTGTGACGTGAGGTTAACGTTGTTATTCGTGCTACCGATTTCAACGTTTGTCAGCATTCGAATGACACATTCCCATACAAATTTGAGTTAACTTTCTCGATACGAATACGTTACGCTTGCGATAGATTTTCGTGCTAAGGCCTCTGATGACAATGGGACCAAACGGGAAGTGTACCCTTTCAAATAAAAAAAAGTAGTTTCCAAATCAAATAATAGGTTAATAAATGACGGAGTTATGAGGTAACAAACAAAAAAAAAAAACATTCGAATTGAGAACCTCCTCCTTTTTTTGAAGGTTAAAAAAACAGACATTTCATGCTACATCAAACGTGACAATCAAAAAATTTACATAATAATTAGCATGAATAAACAAATAATGTAAATATATGGTACCATTGATTTCTCGCCGACTTTAAAATTATAAGCTAACTAGCTGTCCCCCGCGGTTTCACCCGCGTTCCCGGGTTAAAAAGTAGCCTGTCCTCCATACCATAGGCTATCTGCATGCCAAATTTCATGATGATCCGTTGAGTAGTTGAGGCGTGAAGGCGTAACAAATAAATAAACAAACAAACAAACTCACTTTCGCATTTATAATATATTAGTTAGGATTAGAATTTATTACACAGTCAAATTTAGAGTTCGTTAATCGTTATTTCATGATTTGTCATTGATCGAGGTTATGGATGATCATTTACATCAAGTGAAGTGTAGACTGTACTGAATTAAGTGCATGAATGTTCGTTCCTCTTTACCGTTGAGAAGTTCTGTCATATCTTCAAATTTCCTGATCTAATTGTAACAAATTTTATATATGATACCATCTCATAAAAAAATATCATCATAACATCCATAAAATATATGTTCGGCCGAATTAAGAATCTCCTTTATTTTAAGTCTGTCTTGATCTTCCTCAAATATTTTCTTAAACATTTCAATTAATAAGAAAACGACCTTCTAAAATGCCAGAATCACCTTATTAAATTAGTTTAGTAATGCAATTAAATTATTGGAACTAGTTTTCCGCTGCGCGTGCATCAGTCAAACGCCTTCTCACTTTACTTATAAATATACAGGGTGTTTTTTTTTTCAGCCAGTGAGGGCAACATCTGAACTACAGGTGTTAGAGAAAAACGCTGAAAGGAACTCCGAGCTGAATTTTGCAGAAAATAAAAATGGCTTCGTTTTTGGCGAGAGCACGCGTCACGACGTCCCACACAGTCTCGTCCCGTTCAAGCGGCCCGAACTGCCATGACGAGTAATTCCCCGTCCCTGATTAGACGTAACTCGTAAAAGTCAATCCCTTGACCCCCCGGTAACGCCCTGAGCCGAGGTTCGTGCCCCACCTGGGGCGTCCTCAGGCGTAGTTGCTAAACTATTAATAACCGGTTGAGAGCTTGCTCGCCGCATTGTCCTCCCTGAGCTAACATCTATCAGTAAAAAAAAAAGCTGTCTCTCGCATTTCACGATTTTCCCCAGTCTACGTGAAAGAGAGACAAACCAATAACACTTAGATATTAGTTTAGGATGGATAGGCAACTCACCCAGCAGCGACCCTCTGGAAGCCAACGATGATGCCTTCGATAGTATTATCCCAGGGCGGCGAGCGTCGTCCGGCGCCCACTTTGCTCAAGTACGCGACTGTAGGCACCAGGGAATTACCGCCCGCTGCTTGCTGCCACGCCTTTACTAAGTACCTGAACAAATTTACAAGGAAGGTTCGTGAAATAGTCACATAAATAAAGCTCAGTAGGTATTTGAAGAGATGGTACGAATATACAGGGTCACCGTTCGAATATACAACGTCACCGTTCGAATATACACCGTCACCATTCGAATCTACACCGTCACCATTCGAATATACAACTTCACCGTTCGAATATACAACTTCACCATTTGAATATACAACGTCACCGTTCGAATATGCAACGTCACCGTACGAATAAACAACGTTACCTGGCAGTCTGCAGCAGCAGGACGGTGTTCTCCCCCTCGTAGGTGCTAGCTGCGGTCACAAGTCCGTACGTGAGCGGCAGGTTGGAGGCGAGCATGTATCCGTGCCCGCCACACGCCAGTCTGCACCGCTCCACACAAGCAGCTGCATCGCTTGTGCTTACTGCTTTCAGACAGCATGATAGCGCGTGCAACTGAGCAAAATAACGCAATTATTGATGGTATCATTATGTTTGTTCGGAATTAAAGTGTCCTGTGTTCTTCCAGGATTTGATCTCTGTGTTAAGTTTAGGGCACAAAAATATATTAGGAACCTCAATATCATTTTTGAAGACCTATTAATAGATACACCACAAGTATGGGTTTGATGAAAAAAAAAAATTGAGTTTTACTTCTAAGTATGGGGAACCCCCAAAATTTATTGTTTATTCCTATTTTTGTGTGAAAATCTTAATGCGGTTCACAGAATACATCTACTTACCAAGTTTCAATAGTATAGTTCTTATAGATTCAGAAAAAAGTGGCTGTGACATACGGACGGACAGACAGACATGACGAATCCATAAGGGTTCCGTTTTTTGCCATTTGGCTACGGAACCCTAAAAAGGAGGTAATGACAGATCATACCTCAGGTAACCTTTCCATATCCCCAGCGTCCAATTCAGCGGTGACGTTGTTGTACATATTCCACAACCACTCTGCGCTGAGCATAAACGCGTGGACGGACGCTATGCCGATGAACAGCTTGTGTTGCTGAGTCAGGTAGTCCAGGATCTGTGGCTCCGGTTCACTGTCATCATATTAAAATTATACTTAGAAAGAATAAAAAACATATGTAGTATGTAGTACCCAACTGATAAAGCGCGTCGTGAATCTTTGCACAGAAAAGAAAGTATGGCTCCGAAGATTAACGAAAAAATGCTTCAAACTTACAATCAACCTTAGATCACTACTATAAGGTTCATAATACATTACAGCTGTTAGTTCCGTCTCACTCGCAAGTCACACCTCTCCGCACGGCGCGCGCTAACTTGGCGGCAGCTGCCGATAAATAGCGTTTCTCGCGCTTTGAAAATGTATCTTCTACGTAGGTACATCGGTAAGCCATATCAGTTGGGTACTACTGTACATACGCAACAAATTAAGATAACAGTACATTGTGATACATGTGTGCAAAATTGGTTATTTCGGACGAGGCGGTATTAAGCGATAAGGAAGCCGAGAGTGTAATGATGCACACGCGTCATACGACGTTTTTAACATACTTGCGAGGCAAACAACATATTTTTTTAAGTAGATTTTTATGTTATCCAGGGAGTTAATTCTACTGTACGTGTGTATGTCACTGAACTCCTCCTAAACGGCTGGACCGATTTGAATGTCTTTTTTGTATGCGTTTGGGTGGCGCCCTGGACATACACACGTGCAGTAGAATTTTATATATAAAGATTAACCAATGCACCATACAGTAATTTGCATGAGGCATCAATGTAATGCAATGAGTCATTAACTAGTACCCATTATTCGAACATTAATCAGCGAATGAAACAAAGAACTTAAAATCAAAATGGAGGGATTATCAAGCAGGTGCACCTGAACAGGCAGGAATAATGTTTAAAGTAAGCTAATTATCCAGTGTATAACAATTTAACAACAATAATAACAATAACATTAAGTCATGATTAAAATTTAATCATGACTTAATTTTATTATGCATATTTAATATGCTTTTGCTTTCTAATGAGATGCAACTTCAATACTAATTAACAGGATCGCTTCGCTTCGCTGGATGCACGCGGCCAAAAACCGTTCGAAGTGGAAGTCAATGGAGGAGGCCTATATTCAGGAGTGGACATCCATAAGCTGATATGATGATAATGTGACTATTTAACGGTCACGTTATAATAATATTGTTTGACAATGGTAGGAAGGTAATCAAATAATTCCTGTTCATCCACTCCACCCATCGGTTTATCCACTTCACCCTTCGGTTTATCCACTTCTTACACGATATTTAACCACAGCTTAATATTAAGGGTCAGCTTGATAACATTAAAAGACTTCAGAAGTAATTGATGATTCCTTTTGGGCGAGATTGCATTACTACTACTCAAAACTGTAGTATAGGCTTACATAGTTAATGGCTCATTAGTTATATATACAGGATGTTTTTTTGGTCGGCGACGAGCGACCCAGGAGCGGTGTACAAAAAATACATTTTCCAAAAATGGACTTAATTCCATTAAATACTGTAAATGCATTGAGAAATACCTTATTCAATTTGAAATAAAATTACCGCAAAGTATGTTCACTAGGCAGGTGCACAGACTAGAGCTAGGCGCAAGCCGCCATCGCCCTACCCCTTTACTCCCACGCACTCCCGTTGAGTATTACGTCTACACTTTAGCTTATTACATGATTTTCGAAATAATATTTTTTTTTAACAACGACCTGTTTACTTATTGGTTATCTGTACACCAGCTCGAGAACCGAAAGTGACTAGCTAGACCTTGATCTCTTCGCTTTTTGTAACATATTATATTTTTGTATACTTTTGCATTCAAAATATGGCTTTTGGCTGAAATAACGACATCATTATAAGTAAAACAAATCAAACATACCGCTATGACAACCAACTACCCATTTATTAAACTTTTTTATTTTTTTTTCTATAAGTAGGTATTATAACTATGACAATACTCACTTGGGCTTAGGTTGCGACTGTCTTCTAACAGCTGAGTAGCGTGTGGCGATAGTAACAGCTTTCGCCATATAGTTGCACATATCGTTCACTAACACCACTCGGACGAACATCATCGTTCCGTAAGCCAGCTTCGAACTCGGAGCGTTTACGTATGTACCGTCCTAAAACATATTCAATCTTGTAAGTAAGACAATAAGGTCTTTTTCATATTACTAATAGGGGTATAACCGCGTTACCACCTCAGGTACATCATGATAGGACTGATTCTATCATCACTAATCGTGGTGAGATTGTGGTCAGAAGTAGCTGTACCCGATAAAATAAGACGAGAATCCCATTCCAAAATCTCCAAGCGAACTCGTTTTAACTGTACAATGAAGGTGGATGCTCAGCTTGAGGCGGGTTTTTTTTTTTTTTTTTTACAAGTAATTATTATTTTTTACCTTCGTAGAACAATATGGCTAAATATTTCAGTGATTAGCGACCTTAGTAGTGTAGTTCAGTTGGCATATTGTGTAATTGATACTTTTTGTTTAACACGAACTATTTCTGTACATTCAGTTAAATCATCAAAAAATAATAAGGAATCATACATTCAAAAGGCAAGTTTTTGATAGACTTTTTAATAAATTTATTCATGTTAAGCATACATATACTTTGACATACTATACAAATACACATACACCTTCCACATGCACATTCGCTCTCAAACACTACTTCCACTACTCAACGTGTGTACGGGTGCACACTCTTACTCTTACACACTACCTTT